>CM059187.1:102029411-102629411 GCA_030323885.1 Branchipolynoe longqiensis | reverse complement strand
ATTTGCACTCATGTGTTTTTTTTGTATTCTTTACCTCATTTTGGTCAATCAATTTGTATTCATGTTACTTATAGTGCTTTATTATTGTGTCTTGCAGGTGCTTGCTGCCATAGATGCAGGTCAGGGCGATCTGGGGGCTGCAAAGTCAGTCTGCGCTGAGCTGCAGATCGGGCTGGATGAGCAGCCGGGCAGACCCAGACCCTCAGCCATGGCCCGAGGCAGGGCAAAGGAGGAAAGGAGTCTGCTGACAACTCTCCAGCAGCACATCAATGAGTTAGGGGAGCTGCTGGGGACCTTGAAGCCGGGTGCATCACAGGCCATGACAGTGAGGACAGCCTTTGGTAATTTCATCAGGGACGCAATGGAGACTATGTCCAAGGTCCAAGGAAAGAAGGTGCGGGCCGGGGTTTATCATGTCCTGTCAGAGGTTCTGGATGAAGAGGGAGACAACAATGAGTGATGCATGCATGTGGAGCCATCCAGGTCCAACCCCTCCAAGGTGTGTCCTGGGTGACCCCCGTCTGCGACGTCATGGCAGTCGACATCGTCGCACGCATCCTCCTTTCCATCGCCGAGCAAGATGTACCAGCCGTATCCCACCAGTGGAGACACCAACCACTGCCAGGATCCTCATGGGCATCACAGAGCCAGGAGTATATGCAGAAGTACATGATGCAGCCGGTGCTGCCTGCACTGGCAGTGGTGATGCACCAGCCGACGGGACCGATGCAGCACCAGCCGACGGCACGGGTACTGCAGCCGTTACTGCAGCCCTAGGCTCTATTTGGCCAGCAGCCTATGGGTCCGCCTCCACCAGTGGAGATGCCTTCACCACCTACAGCATGTCCAGCACCTTCAGCAGCATCACCTCCAGCATTACCTGTAGCTCCGGCAGCACCTGCCGCTCCAGCAGCACTGGCAGCAATGCCACAAATGACCGGCAGCTCCGCCTTTGGGGCATGGGTTTCAGCCTAAGCAGTGCTGAATCAGTCCACCAGTTCTCCGACCGTTGCGGACAGTTTGCTGAATCTGGCCGGGCTGTTGGGGATTTCCAACATTTCCAACTTGAACATTGAGGCACAGGAGCTGTTTGCTCCTGCGAGGGACAAGGACACCCCATCAAAGGCCCTGGAGGCTAAGTGACTGTAATGTTGGTGCTGTATATATGTATATATTTATTGTTTGTAGTATGTAAATATTGTAGCCATGTGTATATGTATAGTTGTTATAATGTAATTATTATGTGCCTCTATATACTATTTATAAAATGTTTGTGTAAATAAAACTATATGTATTTTAATCCAGATTTTGGCCTCTGAGTCTCTTTCTTTGTAAACATTATTTATCCTTATTATACAAATCCCCCAAATGCAATGTGGTAAACATAAATTAAATGAAACTTAAAATAACTTAGACCTTTGCCCAGTTAGCCTACTTTACAAAACTAATCTGACATGTAACTGTAAATAAGAACCCTCCACCCCCTTAAAATAAGTGACATGTTAAATTTGGCCCTTAAAAAGTAAGTAATCTTCCCCATAAGGTAACCTTCCCCACCCAAGTTAATAACTGACATGTAAATTTGTCAGTGTATATAATTGGGCCCAGAAAATATTAAAGATACCTACCCCACCAAAATTAATAACTGACATGTAAATTTGTCAGTGTATATAATTGGGCACAGACACAATTTAAGATACCTACCCCATCCAAATTAATAACTGACATGTAAATTTGTCAGTGTATATATAATTGTGCCCAGACAAAACAATTCTCCTAAATCTTCCCCACCCAAACAAATAACTGACATGTCAAGCTTGGTTTGGTATCAACAACAGATATTGATACCTTTTATTTAAACCAATAGAACTATCACATTTTTTTACATACAAATATCACAGTAAATATCACAAATGACAGAGATCACAGCACAATAACATCATAGTACAAAGACATCACTAGATCATATTGTCCTACCATTCAAAGAACCGACTGGGGAGTTGGTCCAGTCCTTGAGGAGATTCCGCTGCTCCTTTCCTGCCCTGGAGCCAGTGTTCATGCCAGGTACTTGAGCAGCCAGGTCAGGCAGGTTTAGGCCCTCTCTCCATGCTCGGGGGATGATATTGTGGTTGCCATTCTCTTCACGGTCTAGCTGCTGATTCTGGAGCATGGGATATCGCATCCTCATCATGTTGTGTAGGATCATGCATGTGGTGCCGATCAGCTTCATGGTGGAGGGGAGGTGCTGCATCATGGTGAGCAGAACCTGGAATCCGTTTGCCAGGATGCCAAACACATTCTTCACGACTCTCCTAGCTCAGGAAATCCTGTAGTTGAAGATGCATTCCTCATGCATTATACCCCTCCTGCTGTATGGCTTCATCATTGTCAGGCGTAGGGTGAAAGCATCGTCACCAATCAGGAAGTAGGGTACAGAGTCCTGGCCGTTCACGATAGGCTCGCTGGCAGGGAGACCGAAGATACCATCTTCGATGCCCTCCTTCAGCTCAGAATCTTTGAAGACCTGCATGTCTGATGCCGAACCCATTCCACCGACATCCACCCAGATGAACTTGTCGTCTGCATTAACGAGCGCCAGCAGAACTATGGAGTAGAATCCCTTATAGTTGTAGTAGAGGGATCCACTCTTTGGGGGACACCGGCAGCCAATATGCTTCCCATCTAGTGCTCCACATGTGTTGGGGAAGTTACACCTCCGCATGAACTTTTCTGAGATGGCACACCATCCATCAGGAGTCGTGGGGCAGGTCATCATCTTGTCAATGTATTCGGCAATGACTGCTTTACACACCTCTCTCACAATGATTGATTGCATGTTGTGGGGTACTCTCCATCCAAACTTCATGGAGGCATACTTGCTCCCAGAGGCTTGGTGACGCAGAGTGAGGGCAAGCTTCAGGCCAGGCTCAATCGGCTCTCTGAAGGTTGTGTACTTTTTAGTTATCTGAGGACCCACTCTGGCTAGCATCTCATCAAACATTGGGGGAGGCATCAGCATGAAGTTGATGAAAGAAGCTGTGTTCTCATTACGGAGTTCCACCAGAAGCTGGTCGCACAAACCAAACTGTCAACGCCTCCTGATCCATGCTCTCATCCACATTCTTCTTACTCGATGTTGTCTCCTTCTTCTAAGATGGTAAAGTATCAATTGGTTAACATTATAGTGATGTTGGAGAATGGCTAGTTGGTATTCCTGCAGGAGCCTTGCAGGGACATCCATCATCTCCGAAGAGCTGAGGTGTTCTGGTCAAACATGAAATCGAATCCCTTTATATATATACTCCAAGCCAAAACACTCACAATATGTTTGCAAAATGCTCACGGCTCATTTACAGGACGCTGGCCAACGTTAAGTAAGTGCCAGACATGCACCCTATACATCAAATATGTCGAGACATGATGGAGAAACACCAACCGTGCGAAGGCCATACATTATACATACATTAGAACATTGTCATACATTGGCGTTATGTTGCCAATGCGCCGACTGAACGCTCTCCGTCAGAGGAACAAAAGTCAACGTAGGACAACATAAGAACAATGCTCCTCCAACGTGTGTCTAATGTATCTCGATGTATGCCTAACGTAGGCGTAACGTAAGCACCCATGCGTTGTAGTATGTCGAAATCTTCATATAATTTCTCAAACTGTTAAATTGCTTAGATACATTTGTTTGTTAGCTATTGTTAGTTTGTAGTGATTCATGTGTGCATTCAGGCTAGATGACCAGAATCACCCTACAGTGGTTAAATAACATTCAGTTCAATTCGAATTCAACATTGCAATAATTCAACTTACACTTTGTCATGCATTTCTCAGGGTCTTCAGACAAAGAGCAGAAAGTCATGGCTTACTTGCTATAGTCTTGGCTTCACTACTTCTGAGCCTAATCATGTTCCACTGCTATTTCATAGAGAAAACCTATCTATCTGTGTAAGTGCTCCCAGGTGTGGTCCACTCTAGCAACTAAAGAGGGTTATTAGGACTTATTGACCCTAATTGTCACAGCATCACCCCTCAGAGCCCAATACCCCACGCCTACCCATCCAAATACCCCCACACCCACATCCCCACCCACACCCACACCCACACCCACACCCACACCCACACCCACACCCACACCCACACCCACACCCACACATTCCCACCCACACCCCTCACCCACCAGCCTAACTCCTGCCGTAAATACCTCACATAGAAAAGCTACTATTTGAAACTAAACGAGCCGTGGATGATCATAGTCAATAAGGATACTTGTTGTTATTACAGTACATCATATTAGGTCAGATTTAAATGCTTCTACTGTGGAGAAAATAACAACAATGCAATTATTTGGTTTGACCTTTCCCCCTCCTTTTTCCCGTGAATATAAATGTTGACAACAACATTGTTTTGCTTGGCTTATTTTTTTATTTGGTGAATGTGAATGCTGACAA
Source organism: Branchipolynoe longqiensis (assembly GCA_030323885.1). Taxonomy (NCBI): domain Eukaryota; kingdom Metazoa; phylum Annelida; class Polychaeta; order Phyllodocida; family Polynoidae; genus Branchipolynoe; species Branchipolynoe longqiensis. Next base: position 102,624,954 of record CM059187.1, on the reverse strand, counting down.
CAAAAATATGATTATTTTGCTTGGCTTTTTTTCTTCGTGAATATGAATGTATGTAACAACAATACAATTATATTCCGAACACACACGTGCATGTCGAATGGGTGGGTGGGTGACCCCCTGCCTCCCTCCCCCATTGAGGGCTGCTGCCCCACACCCAGGAGCAGTGCACATCCCAGCATACTCTCGGTGGCCTTACTATGGAGCCTCCCTACTCGGGCTAATGAAAGAGTGCCAAACACCACACTGACTAATGTGCTAGGTGGGGCAGTTCACAAACGACTCTGACCCAATGTACTGGCTGATGAGGGAGTTAACTACCAAACTGACCAATGTACCGGGTAATGAGGTGACTGCCCGGTAGAAGAAAACCGGTGTCAAAGCATCAATATGTCGTGTGATACCAACAGGTGTGTTGGGTGTGAGTGGGGCATGAGTTAGATGATGGTGGATGTGTGTGTGTCTGTGGGTGTGAGTGGCTGTGGGTGTGTGGGGCTGTGGGTGTGTGCGGCTGTGGGTGTAGGTGGCTGTGGGTGGGTGCGGCTGTGGGTGTGTGTGTCTGTGGGTGTGAGTGGCTGTGGGTGCGTGCGGCTGTGGGTGTGTGTCTGTGTGTGTGTGTGGCTGTGGGTGTGTGTGGCTGTGGGTGTGTGCGGCTGTGGGTGTGGGTGTCTGTGGGTGTGAGTGGCTGTGGGTGTGTGCGGCTGTGGGTGTAGGTGGCTGTGGGTGTGAGTGGTTGTGGGTGTGTGCGGCTGTGGGTGTGAGGGGCTGTGGGTGTGTGCGGTTGTGGGTGTGGGTGGCTGTGGGTGTGAGCGGCTGTGGGTGAGCGGTTATGGGTGTGTGTAGCTGTGGGTGTGTGCGGCTGTGGGTGTGAGGGGCTGTGGGTGTGTGTGGCTGTGGGTGTGAGCGGCTGTGGGTGTGAGCGGCTGTGGGTGTGAGCGGCTGTGGGTGTGGGTGGATGTGGGTGTGGGCGGCTGTTGGTGTGGGTGGCTGTGGGTGTGAGCAGCTGTGGGTGTGAGCGGCTGTGGGTGTGTGCGGCTGTGGGTGTGTGTGTCTATGTGTGTGGCTATGGGTTTGTGTGGCTATGGGTTTGTGTGGCTATGGGTGTGTGCGGCTGTGGGTATGAGCAGCTATGGGTGTGTGCGGTTATGGGTGTGTGTTGCTGTGGGTGTGTGCGTCTGTGGGTGTGTGCAGATGTGGGTGTGTGTGGCTCAGGGTATGTGCGGGTGTGGGTGTGTGTGGCTGTTTGTGTGTGCAGCTGTGGGTGTGTGCGGTTGTGGGTGTGTGCGGCTATGGGTGTGAGCGGCTGTGAGTGTGAGTGGCTGTTGGTGTGTGTGGCTCTGGGTGTGTGTGGCTATGGGTGTGTGTGGCTGTTGGTGTGTGTGGTTCTGGGCAGCTATGGGTGTGTGCGGCTGTGGGTGTCAGCAGTTGTGGGTGTGTGCGGCTATGGGTGTGTGCGGCTGTGAGTGTGAGCGGCTGTTGGTGTGTGGGGCTGTGGGTGGGTGCGGCTGTGGGTGTGTCTGGCTATGGGTGTGTGCGGCTGTGGGCGTGTGCAGCTGTGGGTGTGTGCGGCTCAGGGTATGTGCGGTTGTGGGTGTGTGCAGCTGTTCGCGTGTGCAGCTGTGGGTGTTTGCAGTTGTGGGTGTGTGCGGCTATGGGTGTGAGCGGCTGTGAGTGTGAGCGGCTGTTGGTGTGTGGGGCTGTGGGTGTGCGCGGTTCTGGGCGTGTGCAGCTGTGCAGCTGTGGGTGTGAGCGGTTGTGGGTGTGTGCGGCTATGGGTGTGCGGCTCTGGGTGTGGATGTAATGGGTATCTGCAGCTGTGGGTGTGTGCGGCTGTGGGTGTGTGCGCCTATGGGTGTGTGCAGCTGTTGGTGTGTGCAGCTATGGGTGTGTGTGGCTATGGGTGTGTGTGGCTATGGGTGTGTGCGGCTGTGGGTGTGTGCAGCTATGGGTGTGTGCGAATGTGGGGGTGTGTGCCTATGGGTGTGTGTGGCTGTTGGTGTGTGTGGCTATGGGTGTGTGTGGCTATGGGTGTGTGTGGCAATGGGTGTATACGGCTATGGGTGTGTGCGGCTGTGGGTGTGTGCGGCTATGGGTGTGTGTGGCTGTGGGTGTGTGCGTTGTGGGTGTGTGCAGCTGTGGGTGTGTGCAGATGTGGGTGTGTGCGGTTGTGGGTGTGTGCAGCTATGGGTGTGTGCGGCTGTGGGTGTGTGCGGTTGTGGGTGTCTGTGGCTGTTGGTGTGTGCGGCTGTGGGTATGAGCGGTTGTGGGTGTGTGTGGCTGTCGGTGTGTGTGGCTGTGGGTGTGTGTGGCTGTGGGGGTGTGCGGCTATGGGGGTGTGCGGCTGTGGGTGTGTGTGCCTGTGGGTGTGTGTGGCTAAGGGTGTGTGTGGCTATGGGTGTGGGCGGATGTGGGTGTGTGTGGCTGTGGTCATGTGTGGCTGTGGGTGTGGGGCTGTGGGGGTGTGTGCCTGTGGATATGTGCAGCTGTGGGTGTGTGCGGCTATGGGTGTGTGTGGCTATGGGTGTGTGTTGCTGTGGGTGTGTGCATATGTGGGTGTGTGCAGCTGTGGGTGTGTGTGGCTCTGGGTATGTGCGGTTGTGGGTGTGTGTGGCTGTTGGTGTGTGCAGATGTGGGTGTGTGCGGTTGTGGGTGTGTGCGGCTGTGGGTGTGTGCAGTTGTGGCTATGTGTGCGGTTCTGGCTATGTGTGGCCGTGTTTGGCTGTGGCTCTGTATATATGCTTGGCTGTGTATATGCGTGTGTATATGCATGTGTAGCTGTGGCTGTGGCTGTGGCTGTGGCTGTGGCTGTGGCTGTGGCTGTGGCTGTGGGTGCATGCGGCTGTGGGTGTGTGGCTGTAGGTGGGAAGGTGTGCCTATTGGTGTGTGTCAGTGGGTGGCTTTGGGTGTGTGCCTGTGGTTGTGTGTGCAGCTGTTGGTGTGTGCGGCTATGGGTATGTGTGGATATGGGTGTGTGTGGCAATGGGTGTCTGTGGCTATGGGTGTCTGCAGCTGTGGGTGTGTGCGGCTATGGGTGTGGGTGTAATGGGTATCTGCAGCTGTGGGTGTGTGCGACTGTGGTTGTGTGTGCATATGGGTGTGTGTGGCTGTTGGTGTGTGCGGCTATAGATGTGTGTGGCTATGGGTGTGTGTGGCAATGGGTGTTTGTGGCTATGGGTGTGTGCAGCTGTGGGTGTGTGCGGCAATGGGTGTGAGTGGCTGTGGGTGTGAGCATCTGTTGGTGTGTGTGGCTATGGGTGTGTGCAGCGGTGGGTATGTGCAGCTGTGGGTGTGTGTGGCTGTGGGTGTGTGCAGATGTGGGTGTGTGCGGTTGTGGGTGTCTGTGGTTGTGGGTGTGTGCAGTTGTGGGTGTGCATGGATGTGGGTGTGAGTGGCTGTGGGTGTGTGCAGTTGTGGGTGTGTGCGGCTGTGGGTGTGTACAGCTGTGGGTGTCTGCGGCTATGGGTGTGTGCAGCTGTTGGTGTGTGCAGCTGTGGGTGTGTGCAGTTGTGGGTGTGTGCGGCTGTTGGTGTGTGTGGTTGTGGATGTGTGCGGTTGTGGGTGTGAGTGGCTGTGGGTGTGGGCGGCTGTGGGTGTAGGTGGCTGTGGGTGTGTGTGGCTATGGGTGTGTGTGGATGTGGGTGTGAGTGGCTGTGGGTGTGTGCGGATGTGGGTGGGTGTGGCTGTGGGTGTGTGTGGTTGTGGGTGTGTGCAGCTGTGGGTGTGTGCAGATGTGGGTGTGTGCGGTTGTGGCTATGTGTGGCCATGTTTGGCTGTGGCTGTGTGCATATGCTTGGCTGTGTATATGCGTGTGTAGCGGTCTGAGACCTCTATTTGCTCCTCGAGAGAGTGACGCTGGTAATTTGCAAAATCCTGCAGCAGTTCAACACTTTTGCAGGCAGCTTTCATGAAATGTTGGACGCTTTCTCCGATGCATCAATGAAGTTTGACCTGAAGATTAACATCAAGAAGATGGAGGTGCTGTACCAACCCAACTCTACAAGAACCTGAGAGGAGGATATCGTGGTTGACGGAAACAAGCTGAACTGTGTTCCAGAATGTCATTGGGGAAGTCAGAAAGCATCTGGACACTACCTGCCCAATAAAAAAACTTAAAAAATCAAAAACAACCAAGACCCATGGGTAATCCCAGAATTAATCAACCTAATAATGGACAAATATAAAACAGGCAAATTAGCCAAAGCAAGTGAGCGACTACTAGACATAGAAAACTACCACAAAGCAAGAATTTGTAGTCAGAAATCAGTGAGAAAAGCCAAAAGACGGTACATTGTCAAACAAGACCAGCAATGGGGAAAAAACTCACACAAATTCTGGAACAATGAGAAAATACTCATACCAAATAATAAAAATAAAGACTGGATTACCCTTTACAACAACGAGGGGGTGGAAATCAGCAACAACGATACTGCTAATATAATGAACAAACATTTTTCTACCATAGGCAATAAACTATCCAAACAGTTCAACACAAACTGGACCACGAAAGCGCAACAATTAAACACAGACATTGGAGATTGCACAACCGCAATAAAAGAGATAAGTGAGCTCATAAAAACAATTGATTGCAACAAGCCTTCGGGCATTGAAAATACCTCAAGTATAGTATTGAAAGATGCATTCGGATGCATCCCAGATGTTATATGTGATCTATACAACAAATCGTTCACAGAAGGTACTTATGTGGACTGCTGGAAACTAGCCAAAGTAACACCGCTCCACAAAGGAGGGGATAAACAGGTACTGGGAAACTATAGACCGATCTCCATACTCCCACTGCCTGGTAAACTAATGGAAAAAATAATGCATAGACATATTATGGACCACCTAAACGAACACAAAATATTAAACAGTAAACAGGGCGGTTTCAGAAAATACCACTCGACAATAAAAACAATTGCTAACTTAATAACTGATATTGCAAACAGTATCAATAAAAGAACCTAGTGGATGCAGCGTTCATAGACTTCAGCAAAGCGTTTGACACGGTGGACCACCCTATCCTAAGGAGCAAACTAACCCAAATGGGAATAATGGGAGTAACAGGAAAATGGCTAGCGAGCTATCTAGAAAGCAATGCGCCACAGTAAATGGATCCATATCCAATGAGGAAAAGATAACTTGCGGAGTACCCCAAGGGTCAGTCCTGGGGCCACTTCTCTTCCTCATATATATTAATGATCTAAACAACTGGCTAGAAATTGAAAACATCCAACTATATGCAGATGACACTGTGGTATATGCTGCAGGCAAAACAACCGAAGAAATAGAAACAAAACTGAATCTAACACTAACAAATCTAATCGAGTGATGCCAACTAAATAGGATAACCATAAACAACAGCAAGTCAAAAACAGTAATATTTGGTACCAGGCTAACAAGAAACGAGAAAATAAAGTGTCTTCTGGGAAACACCGAACTAGAACAAGTAGACAACTACCGATATCTGGGAGTGGATCTAGACAGACACCTAAATTATGACCTCTGCATAACAAATACTATCAAAAAAGTAAACCATAAAATATGGCTACTGGCTAAACTGAGATACTACATGACTGAAAGCATGGCAATTAAAATATATAAAGGCATGATCCTCCCCTACTTTAACTATGGTGATGTAGTATACATGGGACGAAATACAAAACTATTAAACAAACTACAGGTGCTACAAAATAGAGCCCTCAAAGTATGCCTTCAGGTGAACAAAAGATATCCCACAATCGAATTGCACAAAAAATGCAATGCAACACTACTAATGAATAGAAGGGAAACGCACCTCAAAATACTGGCACACCATTACACCACAAAAACAGGCTACACAGCAACCCCCGTAGGGACACCAGGCAAATGGCAGTCCCAGTGCTACTGACAGCAATAGGTAACACCAACATCTATGAGAGAAGTGTACTGGCCATGGCGGCACATGCCTGGAATAATCAACCCACACAACAACGGGCAATCGAAAGCATGGACCACTATAAAAGGTCCTTAAAGAAAACAAAATACACAACCACCTACTGAAGAAACAATATCTCACCTGATCTTGGGCGCAGTCACTGCTTGCTGTGTTCTGGCACAAAAAGCAAAAGACCGGCCAGAAAAGATGGTAGATATTACAAATACGGAAACTAGCCCTACTAAGTACTAAGGAATTCGAAATAACTAGCACCATAGGGCACAGTCCGTCTGGGTATGTGTACTGGCACAAACCAAAGCAGAACCAGGCAGGCCACGGTCATGCATCCGAATCACCCTGAAATACAAAATGGCTAACCATACAACACAGCCATCCCACCTAGTCACAGTCCTGAAGGGTCCAGGGGTGTTCTGGCACACTGGTGTACTATCTAAGGACAGGGCATGGGTGAAAGCATGCTGTAACAAACCACAATGGGATGGGATCCTCTCCCACAGGCCTGTATGTCATCTGCGTAGATGTACATAGTGGGCTAAGTTATCATATACAGGCTAGGACAAAACTTGAAAATTAAAAAAAAACTAATATAGAAACTACTAACACCCAAAACCGCAAAGGTTGGCCCGAGAAAGATCAGGTAAAGACTCATGAGTGCGGGACCAGACCAATCCAGTATCACAGCTGTCCAGCATTGAAAACAAGCACCCTCACGGGAGCTTATACGTTATGGGCAGAATAAAATATTTGTCACAAAAAAAAAAAGAATTCACCTACCTTGGAAGCACTATATCAAGTGATCGATGCATTGATGCTGAAATGCAGAGGATGATGGCCAAGGCTAGCACATCTTTCGACCGATTATGCCAGAGACTCTGGAACAACCACCATATGTCCATGTGGGTCACAGGCAAGATCAACTGTGCAATCATGCTATCCTCCCTATTATACAGAGCCAAGGCCTGGACAGTGTACAGACAACAAGTGAAAAAGCTGCACACCTTCATGATGCAACATCTGCGTTCGATCATGAGGCTAACCTGGAAGGACAAAGTGACAAATACGGAAATACTCGAATGGACAGGGGTGCCCTCTATGGAAGATCTTCTGATCAAAAAGATGAGGATGTCATCAGAGAGGCTACCAAAGCAGATCCTCTACTCTCAACTGTCTTCTGGTTACAGAAAGAGAGGGCGCCCTCATCTCCGGTTCAAGGATACCATCAAGAGAAACCTGAAGCTAGGAGACATTAAGACCGACTCATGGACATCACTCTCACAGCAGAGACCTAAATGGAGAGCGACAGTCAAGTAATGAAAGCACTCTTTGTCGCATCACGACCGACAGCAGGATGATGATGATGACGGCTGTGGGTGTGTGTCTGTGGGTGTGTCTGTGGGTCTGTGGGTGTGGGTGTCAGTAGGTGTTTGTCTGTGGGTGTGTGCATGTGGGTGTGGGTCTGTGGCTGTGTGCGGATGTGGGTGTATTTCTATGGGTGGCTGTTAATGTGAGCTGCAGGTGTGTCCGTGAATGCGTGTGTGAGTGTCCGTGCGTGTGTGCGTGTACATTTCCGGATGAGATATCATGGCGGCCGAGTATTCTTAGCACAACACGCCCGGGGGCCTGTAAACACATGCCCCACGGCCGGCCCGCCGTAAATCGCACCGGCCTTGTGTGGAGGGGGGGGGGGGAGAGGGGGGGGGGCGGAGGGGGGAGGGGAGGGGGGAGGGGCCAGGGGTGTTGAATTGGAGGCTGGGGGAGACGCGTCGTGTAAAACAGCGGATTATCTGATTGCATGAGTGACCGTTCTGAGGGCATCTGATAGGTGTGAAGAATGTGGGGGTTTAGTGCGGATAGTGAGGCAGGCATCCGCTGATGCATGCGCTCATGTGTGCGCGTGTTACTGGATGTTTCTGTGCACGTGAAGTAAGTAGGCGTGTAAACATCTTTCACATTTCCCCGCTCTCTCTCATCCCACCAGCCCCTTCCGCTCCGCCACCTAACCATTCCTAATCTAACTCTTTTTTGTCGGCACTTGTTTCTTGGATGTCATAACTAATATTACCTTCACATTCCGTATACATATCATAAATGAGGTGTGACTGTATGGGGGTGTATCGGACAGAAGAGGATTATTCAGGGATGCATTAGTAGGACAACCTGCACACACTGCCTGCAAGCAGTGGATGCTGCTTTCCAACGGTTAATTTACCACTCTTCTCTACATTATCAAGTAATACATTATTATTTTCAATTTTATGTTAAGAAATATCAAATTAATTCATTTCTGCCGCGAACATCCTACCCATTCTGCCTCTAAAACGACAAACTGACATATTTCAATCCAATTGACCCTAACAATATGCTGTGTGTGCGATTTGAACCGCCAGCCCGCCCTTTGGTTGACAGTGGTTAGAACTAATGTGGGTAGCAACTCAATGTGTCGTCTGTTCAACAGAAACCGTCTCATAGAGGATTTCCACCACCAAGCTGCCCTCTGATTGCAGTGATAAGAAGTAATGTTATAGATAGCAGCTCAGTGTGCATGCCCTGCGGAAAGGGTCTATTGTTCACATAGCATCGCTTTTGCAAAGGAATGCAACTAGGTCGACGAGGCCGAGCTTAATGTGAATTAACTCAGTTGGAGTGGGTGAACACGTCCTGCCCGTCGGGCTGAAAGCAGGCTTAGCATAGAGGGTGACGTGAAGCGATGTGTGTTCAGAGGAATGGGCTTTCAGTTGAAACTACTGTTTGCCTGCTGTGGAGTGTCAGTACGGCCACACTGGTTGGGGATGCGGGTGTGAACATAGGTTGATTGATTGATTGGTGGTTGCTTTACGCCGTGTCGGCAGCATAGGCCATATTCACGGCGAGAAATGTTTGTTTTTTGTTCAAACCATCACTTTTACATGTAAAAGCAGACAATCAATTATGTGCCAATAGACACTCATTAAATTAGAAAGCTCACAATCATATATTTGTGGTCAAGGGAAACAAATTCCCATAGAAAAAGAAAAGTTTTATTAATAATTGATAGAATTTAGTTAGTAAACTATATGAGTTGGTACAGTCCAGCTGCCCTCAAAAAGACTAAAATGTTTTCCTGTTTTACTTTAGTAAAAAGGTCACACATACGGTCTGCAGTGTAGAATTGTTGGCGCAGGGCCAAAAAATCAACATAGCTTAGTCAAATGTGCTTGCGTGTCAGCAGGGACTGACACCCAATACATTCAGGGGGAGGTTCCCCTTGAGCAGAAAAGCATGTGTAAGCCACGATTGGCCAATACGGCAGCGGCTAAGGACAACTTGGTCCTGCCGACCTCCCGCATGAGTCTATTGTGGTTTTCCCACAAATGGTTCAATTTCTTTAAGTTTATTAATGTTTTCATCCCACTCATGTTGCCATTTGGATTTTATTTGGGTGGCTATTAGTGGTTTCAGATCAGAGTGAGGGATCAGAACTGGGTCAAGATCACAGTTCAGGGCCTTCTTCGCAGCACGATCAGCTAGTTCGTTTCCTTGTATGCCGGCATGGCCAGCCACCCAGCACAGGTGGATGTCATACCCATCCTTTGCCAGTTGGTTCATTTTATAAATGACCGTTGCTAGAATAGGGTGATTCGTTTTCAGTCCAGCAACAGCCAGGAGGCAGGAGAACGAATCACTGTATATAACATAGTTAGTGTGGTTGGATACCTCGATACACTCCGATGCGAGAAGGAGTGCTCGGGCTTCCGCACTGAAAATCGAGCTCTGATTGGGCAAGTGTACGCCAAATTTTTCCCGTCGGCAGACTGCCACAGCAGCTACCCGGCTTTGGTCTTTCGAACCATCAGTGTATATGGAGAGGTGGTCTGCAAACTGGCCTTGAATCTCTGCATGCAGTCCTTAGTACTTGAGTGGATGTGTCCCAGACTTCCTCAGTTCCGTGAGTCGGAGGATAACCGATGGCTTCCTCAATGACGTTCTGGGACTTTGGCATCCTCCGACACGTCCAAATCCACACCCAAGGCCTCAAAATGAGGTTTCATTCGGAGCCTCAGTGGCCAGATGTAATTCGGCCTGGTTTCATACCTGGATTTGTCATGTTGCTCGAATAGACAATTGTGTGCAGGATTCAATGCATTAGTTTTTATTTTGACTCCATATTGCATGGCCAGTTTGATTCTCCTGTTGTTAAGTGATGGTTCATTGGCTTCAACGTAGAGGCTCTGAACCGGTGAGGTGCAGAAGGCTCCAAGGGCCAGACGCAGTCCCTGGTGGTGGATCGTGTCTAGCAGCCCAATATATAATTTCCTTGCGGAACCGTATACGATGCTGCCGTAATCCACTCGTGACTGAACCAAGCTTCTGTACACGGAGAGCAGAACATCTCTGTACACTCCCCACTCTGAGCTGGACAGCACCCTCAGAATATCTAGCGCTTTCAGGCATCTTGTTTTCAGGTACTTTATATGTGGCATGAAAGACAGTTTTGCGTCGAGAATGAGGCCCAGAAATTTGGTTTTCTCAATGACATTAATGGGATCCCCATCAAGGGTCAGCTCCGGTTCCGCATCCATTCTACAGAGCAGGCAGAAGTGCATGCAGACTGTTTTGGTCTTGGAAAATTTGAAACCGTTCAGAACTGACCATCGATGGATCCCATTTATGCTTGGTTGTAGCTGTCTCTCTATGACATTCATGTTAGACTCGCTGTAATATAAAACAAAGTCGTCCACGAAAAGACTACAGGAGACCCCCCACTTTACAGCAGCAGCAATACCATTGACCTTGACCCCGAAAAGGGTCATGCCAGTATGCTGCCTTGAGGTAATCCTAGTTCCTGTGAGTGTAGGCTGGAATAGGTAGTCTTGACACAGACGCGGAAATGCCTGATGAAAATTGCCAGGTGGCCACGAAGGACAATCGCATGATGCCATGCTGCCACGTTGTGTCATAGGCTTTTTCGAGGACAAAAAAGACAGCCACTACAAGCATCTCTTATGAAGGTCTCCATGCGCACCAAATGGTCGAGGGTGCTGCAGCCCCGTCTGAAACCACATTGAAGGTTGGACAGGTGGTGTCCTGACTCCATTAGCCAGACGAGGCGGTTGTTTACCATGCGCTCCATGGTTTTACAGATGCAGCTTGTGAAGGATATGGGACGATAGTTGTTGGCTTCACTCTGGTCTTTACCAGGTTTGGGAATCGGTATTACTGTCGCCTCCTGCCAAGAGGCAGGGATGACACCCGACTCCCAGATGTTGTTGAAGAGTTGAAGCAACAGTCTCAGCACATGTTCAGGGAGATGTTTCAAAAATTGATAATGAATGCCATCAGGTCCAACTGCTGTGTCATGCAAGCTTTCCAAAGAACACCTCAACTCACCCATACTCAATGGGGAGTTGTAGTGCTCTTCGCCATCGGAGGAAAATTCCAAGGGCTTTTGCTCTTGGCATTCCTTGATGTCCAGAAAGCCCAGGAGGCAGTTTGCCAAAGACAAGTTTCCAGCAAAGGCACGAGCCAATTCTTCACTTATTTCGTTGAGTGATCTGAGAATGGTGCCATTGTGTTTCAAGTGCTGGACTACAGAAGAATCACCTCCTCTTCATTTGATTCCTGATCATTGTCCACACTTTGCACAACGGCGTGTGCATAGTGATGCTAGAAACAAATTGTCTCCAACACTGCCTCCGCACTTCTTTGATTGTTCTGCTGAGCAGAATTCTAAAGAGCGCCAGAATTCTAAAGAGCGCCAGATTTTCAGCAGTCGGTCTCCTGTGGAATTTACTCTTTGCTTTCTTTCGTTCCTTCATAGCCCTCCTACAGCCATCATCTAACCATGGAGGCGTCAAACGCTTGGGAGTTGCCGAAGTCTTCGGAACAGGTTTCTCTGCAATACATCTCAGCATCTCAGTGAAGGCATCGATGTCACTAATGTCTGGAGTGAACTCTTCGCGACACAGGGTCTGGAAGGTGGGCCAGTCAGCTTTACGAAGCCGCCAGCTCCTCTCTCACTCTACGGGAGATGCCCCCCCCCCCCCCCGCAATTAAGAATAATTGGGAAGTGCTCGCTCCCACAGAGGTCATCCCAGACCGTCCATGAAAAGTCCAGCACCAGTTGTGGTTCTAGAATGCTGAGATCGATGGCAGACTATGTTCCGTAGCCGGGATGCAAATATGTGTATGAACAATCGTTCAATACACACAGACCATGACCGGCCACAAGGTCCTCAATTCTCTTGCCTTTAGCGTTCCTATTGTCCCCCCCCCCCCCATAATTGGTTCTGGCCGTTAAAGTCACCCATAAGTAAATATGGGGACGGTGACTGGTCCACAAGGGCGTCCAGTTCTTGTAAAGAGAGTTAGTCTCATGCAGCGTCAGACGAACAGTTACAGCCTGTAGTGTTGTGTCTAACACCACTGGCGTACATACCACATCACCTCTGACCAAGATGGAGGAGCCGCCAGCGGCTCGGTCTCCATCTGGTGCGTGCTTGTTATGAATGGTGTAGCCTTTAAGACTACAACTCTCAGAGGCTTATATATAAGTTTCTTGTAGGCAAACAGCAAGTGCATAGAGTAGGTGTTAAAATACATATATTTGGTTTTAAAATAGGTCTAGCAGGCGTGAATGTCGGAATAGCAAGAGTGACAATATATATAGTGGGTGTAAAAACTGGTATAGCAGGTGTTAAAATAGATATATTGGGTGGGAAATGGGTGTAGCAGGTGTGAAAATAGATATAGCAAGTGCGAATATGTGCATAACAGGTGGGAAAACTAGTATAAAAGGTGTGAAAAGATATATATTGGGTCTGAAAATCGGAACAGCAAGTGTGAAAATAGGTATATAAGGAGTACAAATAGATATAGTGTTTGTGAATATAGGCATAGCTGGTATGAAAATAGGTATGGTGGTATAAAAATAGACATAACCTTGTGAAAATAGGCATAGCTCATGAGAAAATAAGATTAGTGGGTGTGGAAATAGGCAGAGTGGGAGTGAAAATAGGGATAGTGGATATGCAAATGGGTATAGCGGGTATGAACATAGGTATACATTTATAACAGGTATGAAAATAGGCATAGAAGGTGAAATATGTGTGAACATAGGTATACAAGAAGACATAACAGGTATGAAGAAGACAAAACAGGTATAGTGTGTGTCAGAGTAGGTATAGTGGGTGTGAAAATAGTTACAGTGGATGTGGAAATAGGCATAGCAGGTGTGTGAATGGAATACTGGGTGTGAAAATAAGCATAGCACGCGTGAAAGTAGGCATAGCAGGCGTGAAAGTAGGCATGGCAGGCGTGAAAGTAGGCATGGCAGGCGTGAAAGTAGGCATGGCGGGTGTGTCAGTAGGGAGAGTGGGTGTAAAATAGATATAGTTGATGTAAAACTAGCCATAGCAGGTGAATAAATGGGTATAGCAGGTGGGAAGGTAAGTATAGCGGGTGTGAACATAGATATAGCGGGTGTGAAAGTAGGTAAAGCGGGTGTGAAAATAAATATAGCAGGTGTGAAAGTTGGCATAGTGGGTGTGAAAATAGGTATAGCGGGTGTGAAAATAGGTATAACGGGAGTGAAAATATATATAGCAGGTGTGAAAGTAGGTATAGCGGGTGTGTAAATGGGTGTAGCGGGTGTGAATACAGGTATAGCGGGATATAACAGTCACTTGCATTGGTGAAAATAGATACATCAGGTGTGAAAGTAAGTATAGCAGGTGTCAAAATAGATATAGCAGGTTTGAAAGTAGGCATAGTGGGTGTGAACATAGGTATAATGTGTGATGTATCTAGGCCAATCCGGCAGGTACGGGGAACCAGCGATATATGGATTGTAACCAATGGTGACGGTACTCAAATAAAGTCAGTTACTAACTGGAACTCAAGGTGTCGACTCGTACTTTACATGGTGTCAGATGTGGCTTGCCTTCACGGATTATGGCATTATCTGGATTAAAACCGCCGATGCCACCTAGATGGCAATCTCACACTGAACTGGTATCAATGGATTGATTCATACAGAATTTATGCTACAGCTGCGGGAGTTAGTTCTAAATCGGAAAAAGTTCAGTGCTGCGTGTTTTTACACGTCGCAGGAGCTGAGGCCCAGAAAGTACATAGAACCCTGGATATTGATGTGCAAGATCGTGACAAGATTGAGGTACTAATACAATCCTTTAGGACTTATTGTGATGGAAAAACAAACATTACGGTGGTAAGATACAAATTCAATTCTCTTAACCAGTCCACCGAAAGCATGGACACGTACATAAGGAATCTTCGTTGCCGAGTGTCATATTGTCAATACGGTGCACTCGAAGATTCCCTGCTTTGTGATAGAATTGTTTGTGGTATCAAAAGAGGTACGAGACCGACTGTTACAAACGAGTGATTTATCATTGGACAAATGCATTGATATATGTCGATTAAGTGAATATAAGTCAGATTTATTAGAAGATGGTTCTCACAGTGTGTCGAATGAGAACGTCGATGTAATTTCAAAAGTGAATAATAACGGCGTGACGTCACAGCACCATGCGGCGCCATGGAAACGGCCGTATCGTCAACAAGACCATTTATATAGGTCAAATGTATCAAATCTGGCTGGTGTAAAGTGTCCCAATTGCGGTTACAAGCATGAGCTAGGGACAGGCAGTGCCTGGCCTGCAAGAAAACAGGTCATTTCATAAAAATGTGTCGTGGTGTTTTGAATCGGAGAATGGTTGTGGATGAGTTGACCGTCGAACGTCCCGATGAACAGGAGGAGTGGATACGTGATAGCAGACAACAAGATGTGGAATGTGATTTGTTTGTGGGTGCGGTGAACGACGATGATGCTGATCAAAATAGTTTGTGGTTTGCTGATATACTGGTGCACAACACGATGATCAAGTTCAAGCTAGACACTGGTTCCCAGGCGAATATAATCCCGAGGGAGGTCTATGACAAGATAGGTTGTTTAACCATGTCTCCATCACGATGTCACCTTGTCACGTATTCTGATCACCGCATCCAACCGGTTGGAGTGTCATGGATAGAGATCCAAGGACATCAGCTCAAGTTTCAGATAACGAGGGAAGGGAAGGGACACCCCTTCTCGGCAAGACTGCATGTGTCGACCTGAACTTAGTAACCAGAGTGGATTCCGTGTCGACGAGCATCAGCCCAGATACAAGTGCTAGTGACCTGGTAAATATTTTTGCTGATGTATTTAAAGGTCTTGGTAAAATAAAGGTGGGGGCTCACATTCATGTTGATACAAAAGTACCCCCTGTTGTTGATGCACCTCGGAGAATCCCCCATGCAATAATTCACGATGTATGTAAGGAGTTAGATAGAATGTTAGAATTAGGAGTAATTGTGAAACAAACAGCACCAACTCCATGGGTCAGTTCCATTACTATTGTGAGGAAACCTAACAAAATACGAATTTGTTTGGATCCTACAAAATTAAATAAAGCAATTTTAAGGGGCCCGTACCCCACCCGCACAGTTGAGGAGGTGGTTGCAAACACAAGTGGGGCCAAAATATTCTCAGTAATCGATGCTAATAGCGGGTATTGGCAAATCGAATTGGATGAAGAAAGTTCCCAGTTATGCACGTTCAACACACCATGGGGTAGATATAGATATACACGTTTACCTTTTGGAATAAAAACAGCTGACGACATATTTATTGAAGAAATGAATGGTATCCTGGGAGGGTTAGAAGGTGTTAATGTGATCACAGATGACATTTTGATTTATGGCAAAGATATTGTTGAACACAACAGTAGACTGAGAAAAGTCTTTGAGAGAGCCAGAAAATTCAATTTAAAACTTAACCCCAAGAAGTCTGTAATTTGTAAATCGCAGGTTAATTATGTTGGTCATTCGATCACCTCAAATGGATTGTTGCCGAACAAGGAACGTATTCAGGCCATTATTGATTTGCCAACACCCCAAGACAAAAAAGCGGTTCAAAGGTTCCTGGGAATGGTGGGGTACGTAAGTAAATTTATACCGAACATGGCAGAATTAACCAAGCCTTTACGGGTCGTCCTAGGAAAGGATGTCGCATACATGAGCTAGGCAAAGTAAGGGGAACCAGAGAGTCTGAGTCATCCGTGGATGGACCCATAGATGCGACTACCCATCCTCAAAGGTACTATCCCTCCTACAATTCCCTACCCCCTAGGCATAGCTGGTGTGAATGTAGATGGGCGTGTGTAGCAGGAGCATGGTTGGGTTCAGGAGTCTGGGTGATGGGCGATCATCGTTATGTACCCACGCAGGGCCCGGTGTGGAGCTGCATACATGATTCATCAGTGACAGCCTTGACAAGTCGCTGTTCAGCCAGCGCCCTCCTCCCAACACCCACTTCAAATCGCATCTCGTCCCACCAGTCTAGTCCACCCTGTCCTCCCACTCCTCATTGCGCAGTTTGCAAACACCAAGCAAGCCTCAGCATTATGGTTCCCTTCAACAAGGGCCGATTCGCAGCGGCGCCGGCTTCTCGTGGGTTTGATCCCCGGCCGAGGCAAACTAAAGGTGTCACGATGTGGTGCTTGTCGCTATCTGGCCTGGAATTATTAGAATAGGGCAAGGAATGGTTTGCTCAGTGCTAGCATAATGTGACTGAGCCGGATATCAGGTCACCATGTAGGCTGTATGATGTCCTAATGTGGCAGCACTATTAAGTTCTGTTTCCAAATCAGTACCTGTCCTGGGCTGACGTCAGATGTTGCTAGTACGACATACCCAAGTGAAGGAATCAACCAATCAAAGTGTAGACACCCTCAAGAAATATAATAAGAAATAAGAACAAGTGCCTGTTCAAATAGCCGCCTGGCTTGATGACTAAGCGTCTGTCATGAATTGTTACACCCCTACATCTATATGGATGGAGCGAGAAGAAAAACAGGAAGAGCCCGGCTAGAATAATGTCTCTCCCTCTTTCCGAGTTGGCTTAATCCCGTTTTAGGTGTTCAGAGGTTGTAGACATCACGTTATATTCGTCTTCACGAAATACACTTGTAAAGGCCTTTTCATTATCAACCGCCATATACAGATAACATTTACTGGCATGTGTACACTCAATATTAATGATATATTAACTGTAATGACAATTTATTGTTACTAAGAATAATTAACAAAGTAAGAAGAGCGCTGTCCCTAGAGATAACAACATAGATATATTGGTGACTTGAGACTGTAATTCGCAGCAACTTAGGCATTTATGAAATACTTATTTTTTGTCATCTACTGAAATATGGATATTATCCGACAGATATATGATATATTTCTATATATTGCTACATATCCATGTTTATTTCTTCATAGTTATATATATTTATATACATTTCAAAAAAGAAAATTATGTTTAAATTTATATATTTAAATGTGGTTATCTAAATGCTTTATATATTTATATATGTATGTGTCTGTAATGTATATGTAATTGTATTATAATTATAAATACATTTGTATATATGTACATATATTGTTTTCATGAATCTACATATTCATATATTCATATATTCATATAATTATGTGTCTATGTATTATATAGTATATATTTATGTATTATATATTTATGTATTCATGTATGTATATATTTACTATGTGTGTATGTATTTATATATTTATGTGTTTATGTGTTTATGTATTTATGTATATATGTATTTATATTTAAATGTATGTACATATGTATATATTTGTGTATGTATTTACGTATTTATGCATTCATGTATTTATGCATAAATGTGTATATGTACTTGATATATTTATGTCATTTATACATTTTGTTAAGCTCTATATACATATATATGAATTCCTTACATTTCACTATTCCTCAAAGCACCCGTATATATGTATTCATGTCGATTAACCATAGTTGATTCATCACTGGAAAGTTGCTAGAGTGGTAGATACAACCAATAAACTATTGGAATAGTTCCTCTCTAGTAGGCTGAAGCAGCACTCTCAAGATTACTGATGCCCTGATGGTCTGTTGGAGGACACTTGCCACCTGCGCTATTAGACATCCCTTTGACGTTGTATATGTTAAAGGAAGTCCTCTTTCCAGTCCTGCCAAAACATTACATTAGTAGACATATATACACACACATATATGGAGAGTGATAAACCTGTTATCGCATGTAATAAGATCTGGCGTGGGTTGCACCCCCCCCCTGTGGTGGGGGGGGGGGGGTACAAGCACGCACCTCTCTACCTCCTACGCGGGGCAGGGGCCTCGCCCTCCATTAGCTCGGAGGATTATGTATATATATATATATTCGACATATAGATATACAGGTATGCAGGTATTGCAGGTATAGCAATACCTCAGGGAGTTTGATGCCCCTGCCTTGCAGAGTTGTAAACCACTGCCTTGTGGTACAGGTCCTTGACAGAACCGAAGGCTAAGGGAGCAAACCCTAAACAGAAAACCATGTCAGTGTGGCAGCATTAAGGGCGGTTGATGTATGGAACTCCCAACATCTCCCGACCAGCCACTGCAGGGACAAATAGTTTTTGCGCCTGTCTTGACATGTTCTTGCTGGTGTGAAACCTCTATTTGCTCCCCGAGAGAGTGCCGCTGGTAACTTGCAAAAGCCAGCAGCACTTCAACACTTTTGCAGGCAGCTTTCATGAAATGTACAACCGCACAAAACACCATACCGGCTCGGTCGTCGCCCTGGTTACCAAGGACCGCGCTGCTCGAGCTCATCTTCCGTCGACAGCGGAAAATCAGCTAGGAGGAACACAACGCAACACAAGACAACTACTGACAATTTCCCAATGGAACGTCAGGACTCTTCTCGATCGAGAAGCAGCTGACCGACCAGAAAGACATACGGCACTAGTAGCAATGGAACTGGCAAAATAAAAGCTGAGAGACATTAAGACCAACTCATGGACGCAAATCTCACAGCAGAGAGCTAAATGGAGAGTGGCAGTCAAGTAATGAAAGCAGTCTTTGTCGCATCGCGACCGACAGCATGATGATGATGATGAGATATACACACATATACATATATGTATATACAATCATGTTGCTATGCAAATTGGAGTGGAGTTTCAGCGTGTTGGTTTGCTCATAGAGATACTGTCTGGCCCCTATAGGGGGAGACCACCATTTTTGAATCGGGATTCACCTTAAATCAAAACCCTCCTGCCTCCCATTTGATACGGCACACTTGTCTAAGTATTATCTATTAAAGTTCCAACTAATGGTGATCGGACCTTTCCTGAGCAATGCACCTCCTGTGTTGCCTGAAACCAGATGGGTGGAGATAACAACATTATAAGCACCATCATGGTTGCAAATCGCTATTTGTTGTTATTTTCCTTTTTCGCTTTGGTATGGCTAGCCGTTTTCCTTTTATATATAAAGAAAACCTAGTTATATCTATATGTTAAGGAAATGTAGAGCTTACTCCCTGCACACACTGCACACTGAGAACATCATCTAACAGTCATATGGCCACATTTCCCTTCGTCAGTTCTGCACAATACAATCTTGCAAGGTACAATGAAAGGACAAAGAAAACAAGGGGGCAAAGGAAGAGGTGGGAAGACAACATCAGGGGCTGAGTGGACAGGCCTAGAGTTTGGGAGGTGCCAGAGGGAAGCTTAGAACAAGGGAAAATGGAGAAAACTGGTTACAAGCTATCCCAACGACCCTCACAGTTAAGGGATTGAAGATGACAATAGTGGCTAACTATTATATGCTAAATCTCACATACTCTTTAAATAAGTATGGATGTGTTTGTAGTAGTATTCATGCACCTTACATAACCAATTTATTTGGCCTATTAGGCAACGATTATGCAAAATAGTTTTTTTTAAATGAGTTTCGTTTGTATTTTGCAATCTGAAAATGATCAGTTTAACATTAAACTGCCAACCACCCATTTACACATGTACCCTATGTAGTTGGATCTTATCAGCTAACAAAATATTCTCCTTGGGTAATAAATCATGGTAGTAGATGGGGTTTGCAATCCCCTGTTGACCTATACAAAGGGGTTATGGTTCTGTTCTCTAAGCTATCCATGATATTGCAAGTTATACTGCCAAGCACACTGTCCGCGGCAGTGGCATGGTGCCATAGACTGGAGTTCAGCCTTCCTACACTTGCATTGTCCTCTGCATCCCTTCTTGCAGCCATATCTGAGAAGTTGCCGTCATGCTTGCATTGCCTCCGGGAGGGTTGTCCAGCAGACGTCCCAGCACCAGTGTCACTTTTCACCCACCCCCTATTCGCTAGGGGATGGGAGCTCTGCGGCATCAACTATCATCTGGCCCCAACAGTAGCCAGCTTGGTAGGCAGTTCTCCTGATGTGCTGTCTGGGGGCTTCTCGAGTTGGTGGGAGAGCTTCTGAGTAAACAGCTGCTTACGTGCATCATTGACATGCTCGTGGCTGCTTGTGCGATCATACAGGAGAAGGACAAAATGCTCCAAGGTGTCCAGGCTGTCATCTATGATTGAGGGGTTTGGTGTAGCGCCCAAGGCACGGAAGGTCACAGTGACCTTATCACAGACAACATCTCCCATGCAGTCTTTTTGCTTCTGCCTCAAAAGCTTGACATGGTATCACACCCAGTGAAGGCATGAAATGAGGGTAATCCTCAACACTTGTCAGGCCCCAATGCCTAGGTCATCTCGTGAGCTGCTAAGAATCTAAAGCTCTTCCCAGATCTGAGGGCAACCCACATCTCATCTATGTTGAGGCATTCGGCTGCTGCCACTGCAAGGACTACGACATCCATATCAACTATGTGTATGGACACCTTGGTGTAGCCCTGCTTCACAGCATCTTCCGTATGGAGCAGCATCCTGGTATCTACTTCTTCATGTGTACATTTGCAAGACCAGCGATATCTCTGGCATGGGTACATACCACGTCTTTGTGTAGAGTGCTGATGACTTGTTTCTCTGTCTCTTGAGCAGCTAGTCTCGTCGCCAGGAAGGAGAACAGCTCCACCTTGTTCTCGTTGAACTGTAGGAAGGCCTGATAATTTCCTGGTATGGAACTAGATGGCTCGACTCGTCTCCGGATGCCTCTACCTCTCTTTGTTTGAGTGTCGGCCTTTAAACTGTGCATGCCATAGGCAAACTGTCTGGCAGGTATTCATCCCACTCTGATTGCATCCTGTAGCTGAGATGTGATGTATAGCAAGAAAACCTGTGTTGCATAGTCAGAGAAGCTCTTTGCACCAACAGGTGGCGCCAGCATGTTGGTGATAGCTGCTCCATCAAGGATGATGACTTCAATGTGAGGACTGGTAATATTCTCTTGTGGAGGGATCATATCTTCTAAGCATCTCACGAGGTCAGACATTTTGCTCAGTCTCATTTTGCCCATCCATGACAGGGCAGGGGGACAGGCCTGGTTCTCATAAACAAAGAAGTCACCGAATCTCCAGCACGCATCTGGGATGCAATGAACAACCGGGAGAATAGGGAGCAGTCATTCATGAGTGATGACAGCTGAAGCTGGGTTCTTGATTTCTCTCTGATCGGCTGAATACCAAAAGGTTGTTTCTCCTGATTGGGTCATTGATGGGCTTCGTCTGGTTCACAAGCCGCTCATTGACATACATCTGGTACTGCTCCTTCCCCAGTTTCGCAATCTGCCACACAGTGTTGATGACTGCTGGGTCTGCCAGGTCCCTGCTGTCTAGTACCAGGAGATCATTGCTCTCATCAAAGAAGGGGTTCCACATCTCTCATGACACCTGAGAGTGACTTCCCATCTCGAGCAAATGTCAGCTGTGTATGCTTTGTCTGCTCATGGTGCCTGGAATTAGTCTTCTTTGTTCTCGTCTCTGCTGTGGCTTGGAACTCTGTAGTCACTCTTGCCATCTCAGGACCAGACACCATCCAGCGCCGCAATGCTCAGGATTCTGCCATCAGGCCGACTGCTCCACCATCGCCTTTCACTGATCCGTTATTCTGCTCATGTGCCAGTTCGATGGCCAAAGCTGAGAATGCATGTGTTGTCTCCTTCACTGTGAAGTTCCCAGCCATGAACTCTGCAAACACATCTGGATGCTTGTCTTTGAGTGCCACCATGTCTTGCAAGTGAACTGGAATCCACCTTGCTTAATTTGTGTGCCCCAGGGTACACTCTTGGTCAAGGCATCGATGTAGAGCATGAAGTCGCCCTCGTATAGCAATCTCATGTAGATCATGATTTCCAGTTCCAGCTTCAGGATGATCAACAAGAACTTGAACTGGGGACTTGTATCAGCTTGGCTAGCACACCAGACTTATACTGACATTGGAACCTGTCCCTCATCCAACCCATCACAGTATTGGGTGTAACCCTCCTGTCGAAGGAGATAAAGAACACTACCTGTGACCTGGTGAGCCCATTGAGTGTGCATCACATGGATGGCTTTGATGAAGGAGTCGGCTGTTCCAGGTGTAGTAACTCCTGCCTGAACCAGGGCTTCTATTTTCTATTAGTTTCCCTTGGGCCTACACAGTCAACTGCGCACCCAGCTCAACCACTTCGAGCCACTGATTCAGCACTGATTATCCTGAAGTTTATTCTGTTCTCGAGCAAGCACCCAATACTGAAAACATTATCAAGAAGGCTCTGTAGCCACCAAACATTGATTCCTCCTTGAGTACAGATTTGTTTAAATATAATAAACTGTTATTGTTTTGCTATGTACCAAGACAGATCTGTCAAATATGATAAGCATGCCAGGGAAGAAAAACATTATTTGCGTCCCTGTTAGGCCACCATACATAATTGTGTTCAAGTCCATGTGAGGTCTATGCATAACATGTCAATAACAAATGATACATAGATCCACTAGAATTTGTTTTGCACCAACCATAGTTGATGTAGTTCAACATATGGGCGAAAAAAGTAGATTTTGGCCACCATTTTGTAAAATAGTGGCCACAGCTACCATGGGACAAATATGCGATGTCCCTATATCCAAAAATATTCCTAGTGGTATGTCCTAACTGTGTGCCAAATGCCATGCTTTATCATCAAACCCACAATTCTGTCGAAATATGTCACATATCTGCTGAACTAAACAAACAAATAAACTAATAAATATATCTACATGATATGTCATAGTACATTTCATAGGCTATTAAATGTATCTCCATGCTATGGACACAGTGTGTTTCATAGGGTATGTTAGTGTGTACACTGAAATACTGGAAATTTGCTTTCCTTACTTAGTTTGGAATGCACAGGAGCACAAATATGCAATAAATGTTCCATGAGAGAAAGGGTATCAAACTTTGCTTTGGTTTAGAAAATATCATGCTTTTATTGGATTAGGCAACGTTAAATA
This sequence comes from Branchipolynoe longqiensis, assembly GCA_030323885.1. Lineage (NCBI taxonomy): Eukaryota > Metazoa > Annelida > Polychaeta > Phyllodocida > Polynoidae > Branchipolynoe > Branchipolynoe longqiensis. Next base: position 102,601,718 of record CM059187.1, on the reverse strand, counting down.
AAATAGAATCGAAAATAAATTGCTGTGCACACTAGCGAGGTCTTTATTCAACATACTCTAACCGTCAAACAATCTACTTATTTTCACATTGAATACGTTCTAGGAGTGATAATTATTTTTGTCAGAAACGGAAATTTCCAGATCTGACTACCATTATAGTAACATTGCATGAATATGTAGAACAAAATGGAGGTGATGTGCTTGATGCAATGCGCATCAGTAACATGTGATTATGAAATTCCATTATATTATATTAGTATTAGTACACTTGGACAGGTGTAGTGTTATCATGATTTAACATATTGTATGGTATATCAAAGTTGCGTATTCTGATGAAATCACAATAGTATCAAAACCAAAATAGAAAACATGTCTCGAGTTGCGATTTGATCCTACATATCTAAATTAGATACTAGTGTGCTCATTTATCAGGCTATTGCAGGTTTCCCCCTGAAGGATGCTAAAACATGATGGTTTCAACATGACATTTAAATTTGTTTTGATGGGATGTTTATACTGTCCATAGCATATAAGCTCAGATGATCGAGCTTGTTTTCAATGCTGGGCAGTTATCGGTCTATGTTTCTTAAGATTATGGTATGTTAGTCTTCCTCTTTTTATTTTTTTCTACACATAATTCTAGACTAGCCTACTCTATTTACATATTATATGCTTGTATGTAATGGGTAGTTGGTCTATGTTTGGATTTGATTTTATCTGGCTGTTTTCTGGCAGGGGGTTACCTCTCATGGGCTGTCCAGCTGGTGGGCCATGACATATCACATGCCCCTTGCGGAACAGCTTAGAGGGGGTTTTCTGGTTTTATTTTGTACAAATATTTTGTGTATGTTTTTAGGTCAGGAATTTGTCATTCCTTTACCGTTTGTGCGTTCCATCCTTTGCAGCCATTTCCAGTGGGCTTTGATTTGGCTTCTGGTCTGCCATAGTAGTGGTGCATTGTTTGCTCTGGTGTTCCTTAGTGGTTGAATTAGATGTTTATTGTCTCGACTATATCCATACGCTAGGGTTATTAGGTGGATTATTCTTCTGTTTTCTAATAACATTACTTTAGTTCTTTTGTGTATGTCATAGGTGGGGGGGGGCTGTTTGTCTACTTTGAGGGGAGCACCATACCTTTGAAGATTGTTATTGACATTTCTTGCGTCATATAGTTTCTTACTTTTGCAAATAGCCACAGTTTGTGGTTTATTATTTGGATGATTTGTGTTATACATAGGTTGTAGTTTAGCTGGCTGTCCAGCTCTAGGCCTAGGTATTTGTAGTGATTTATATTTTCTAATATTTGGTTTCCTAACTTGCAGTGTAGATTTCTTTCCGGCATTGATTTATGTGAGAAGAGCAATGTTTTGGATTTATTTGCATTGATGGTTATTTTATTGGACTCACACCAGTCGTCCAGCTTTAGTAGGAGTTTGTTCAGTTTAGTTGTTACTGCTTCCTCTGTGTTTCCCTCTGCATATATGACTGTGTCATCTGCATGTAGTTGGAGATGTTCTGTTTCTATCCATTTTTCTAGGTCGTTTATGTAGAGTATAAAGAGTAGAGGCCCTAAGACTGACCCTTGGGGTATGCCACATGTTACAGGCTGTTGGTCTGATAGAGCATCATTTACTTTTGTTTTGTGTTGCCTGTTGTTTAGCTAACATTTTATCCAGCTTATTGACTTGCACTTCATGCCCATGTTGTTTAATTTTTGTAGTAGTATATTTGTTAGTACTGGTCGACTGTCTCAAAAGCTTTGCTGAAATCAAAGAAGGCTGCCCCTTCTAATCGTTTTTGGTTCATCGATGCCAGTATGTCACTTGGTAGGTTTGCTATTGTTTTTGATGTGGAGTGCAGTTTCCTAAAACCCCCTTGTCTTTTGTTTAGTATACTATTCTTTTCCAGGTGCTCATGTAGGTGCCTGTGGAATACTTTTTCAATAGTTAATTTAGCAAAGGCATGTTGCCCTTTCTTTTAATTGATGGGCAGATACTAACTATTTAGCATACATGCACTCCACATATCTCATACCTCAGTCAGTTATAGCAAAAGATACTCTGAACTAAGTTAGACTATGTCATATAAGGTTGTTGGGGTTTTACATCCTGGCGATATATATTGGCATATCAGGATGAGTACCAACTTGTGACAATGCACACTCATGTAGTGCTGCCCCACTTGGAAACCAGTCCGTCGACACTATGACCTGATTTCCCACTAAGTCACATTATCCCGATACTGAGCTAACCAGCCCTTGCCCTATTCCACTAATGTCAAGCACCATGCTAGGTAGCGACAAGTATAAATTTGGCAAGTAAATTGATTTGACTCGGCCAAGATTTGAACCCCTGACCTCCGCCACGGGAAGCATGCGCTCTATCGATTCGGCCACCGCGTCTGGTAGAGCACGGTATAATTGTCAACCTGGTCTATTTAACTCACAGACATGACAACAATTAAAACCAACATATCATGCAACTCTAAGTTCACGGGTACACGCAGTGCTTGGGAACTCTACCTGTTGTATGTGACTGCATGCATTCAGTTTGTTTAGTGTGTGGAAGGGGACAGGGGAGAGAGAAGGGCGGTGGGGCGCGTGGAGATGTCAGGTCAGCCTGATAGATGTGCTACCCTAAGATCCCATGAGACTATTTCTACCTGTGCAAATTGGCATCAAAGTATGCACTGGTTACCCACCGGGACTCCTTAAGGCGTGCTCCTTTTGTTGAGCACTGTCAATACCGGTGACAAAAGCTGGTGCCACACATAACTTTGAAGTGAATTATACACACACCACTTCCTAAGAAAACTGAATCACCGCCGAAGCTTTTTCAGGTGACAACAAAGCGTTACAGCTTCCACTGACTTGGCGCATCTTGTGACATATTCAAGTACAAAGGTGGGCAAACCCGTGGGTGTTATTAGGCATTCATTTCAATTTGTATAATATTCTGAAAAGGCACCTGAAACTGCCAGGTTCAAGGGCGCCAAGAAAATAGTTATTCTGTTGAGATATTGTCAAGATGGCTCTCAGAGCTTACAAAGCTGGCGCAAAATGCGCGGTGTTGTTCGATTCTGGTCGCAGGGTTGAGTGCAGTATTAGTCATTTGCAGGTGGGTGTGGAGTGTTTCATTGGGGTCTTGCGTCCTGACAACATCTAAGGTCATAGCAGTGGGAGTGCCGACTTGTGGCACTCTACACTCATGACGGTGTTATAGTGCTGCCCCACTGGGAGCCCAGGCCACCAGCACCATGACCCAATTTTCCATTCAGTTACATTATCCTGATACTGAGCTAACCGGTCATTGCCCTATTCTAGTAAGGCCAAGTGCTAGGATAGGTAGTGACAAATATTAATGGTGTAAGTCAATGGTTTGACTCACACATGTTTGTCGAATTGCCGACATTCCACACGAGAAGCCCACGCTGAGTGTGGAGTGTGGACTTGGGTTGCTGGTATTGCCAGGTGGACATCAGTCAAGTGTGGATCGGTAGAAGTGACTTCCCTGTGTAATCCCAGCGCCAGCTTGCTAACTTTCAGCAAGATGGCATTGGTGATTCATTAACAATCGGTAGAGCGCAGACTTCCCGTGTGGAAGGTTTGGAGTTCGAATCCTGACCGAGTCAAAGCAATAACTTACTAAATTGATATTTGATACTACATAGCCCGGTGCTGGGAATTAGCATCAGGATAATGTCATTGCATGGGATAGCATGTCTTGTTGCTGGTGGTCTGGTCTCCCAGCGGGTCACCATGAGTGCACACTATCACAAGTAAGTACCCATCCTGATATGGCCTGAGATGTTGCCAGGACGTAAAACCCCAACAACAAAGAAAACAATACATTAACAATGGCAATGTGCGTCAGGTGCTAATTTTGGCAGGTGGCCAAAACCATAGGTGTAGACAATCGGAACGTAAGCCTACTCCTGAATCTCCAAGTATCGGGATTCAAGACAGCTTTTCGTGTAATGTTACCTGTAGGTAGCGATTGGACTCCGGTAGCTCTAGTCGTGCAGGAGCGAACCTGACACTGTACCTAACGGCTGGCTGAGATTACGCGATTATTTTACGTGCTCAGTGAGCTCACACATTGGGAATCTCTGAATGGCTCTCGCCGTCAAAATATCTTGAACCACTAGATGGGAATTTAGTAGTTACAATTGTTTCCTCCTCACGGTGATATGGCTAAAAGATAGGGAAGGTGAAGATAATACACATAGTTGAAAGTACTGGCGATAAAAAGACGGGATACTGTGTGCCGTGTCTAGAATGTCAATTGTGTAAATGCAGAATATAAAGAAATAGACTTATTATTTTGTTAGTTAGTTGTGTGGCACTCAAATCGATGTACACTAGTCAATCCCGTTTAAGGGAATCAGGAAGCCTTCCAAATTCAATGTTCACAAGGTAGCAAGATGCTCCCACCAACAATTATTCGGGGACACTTGTAATATGAGACGGCTCTTACTCAATACTACTTTTATCCTTTCTGTTGTTGAGTTTAGGTTTTATGCAGGTGGTGAGATCAACCACAGGATGCCTGTTTCTGACAATGACCAGACAAAATATCATGCCAAGCTTATTCGTTTAACCCTTATTTTGTTTTGATGTAGGCTACTCTATTTATTATAGAAGATGCACTTTTCCAAAGTAAACTACATAAATAATACGTTTTTTTCATTTATGTAAGAAAGACACACGCTGATTCTATCCCTATTAGATGTAGATACTTGCTTAACACTTATATTTACGTCAAGATGTGTATGTCATGAGGCATTAATATTACTACTAGTAGTACTGATAGTGTTATACTAATGGTAATAATAGTATTAATACTAAAACGAGTCGTAATAAGTGTAGTAATAATAGTGATAATATGAGTACTAGCAACAATAATAGTGATATCAATAATAATAGTACGTATAACTACTATTGGTTAGTAATAATATTTGTAATAACAATAGTTGTAACGATAGTAATAACAGTAATACCAATAATAAAAACACTATTAATAATAATCGTAATATAGTGGTATGCACTGACCTCTCAGGTAAGGAGCCATATCGACAGGTGGGTGTGCTTAGGGTGATGACATCAAGGAGCCTAGGTTGTGTAATGGTTAGCGCACTAGACAAGAATGCAAGAGGTGTGGTCCGAATCATGCTCGATGCAATATTTCCCATTTTCATCACCCCCATTGCTTGTTCCATGACCATGATCCTTTACAAGCTACATGATATATGGTTGTTGAATTTACCCTGTATGTGTAAGTTCATAATATGTATGTAATTGTAAGCAATAAACGACTCATTGGCAAAACCTATTTAAAAGACCTCCAAATGCAGGGGGTGAGTGTAGTAGTCGTGACTGACCTCTCAGGTAAGAGCCACTAAGGCAGGTGGGCAGGACAGGGTGAGGACAGCAGTGAGTATCCGTGGTCTAAAACTTAGCACACTAGTCAGGATTGCAAGAGGTATGGGTTCGATCCTTCCGCAAGGTGCAACATTTCCCATTTTTCTCACTCATCTTGACAGTAATAATAAATGTAATAATAGTTGTAATAATTAATAATAACGGTAGCAATACTATCAATAATAATAGTAATAATGGTGTAATAATTATGGGAATTGTAGTAATAGTGCTAATAACACTAATAATGGTGTAATAATAATGTGAATTGTAGTAATAATAGTGCTCATAATAGTAACAATGGCGTATTAATAATGGGAATTGTAGGAATAATAGTGCTAATAATACTAAGTCACATTCTCGTTCCTTCCTACTGCATGATATCGATATACAAGCCAATAGAATTGATGAGTTGCTAATTATAAATATTAACACCCATATATCTGTACATGCTACATCATGCATTACTACATAACATCAGTGACTTCTATTTATTGAATTGGTACAAGAGTTTATCCTCATATTTGAAGCGTTTTAATTATAAATACAGTAACTTATATCCCGTTACTTAATGCAGCAGGTTCATTATGTTTGCCCTTTACAAACGAATACATTTTGTATACAGAACTGGTTAGTTCAGTATCAACTATCACAACCTGTGTGAATATCGAATAGGACTACAGAATAAATTAATACGGTTGTAGGTGGCCATTACACACATACAGTAGGACAAGGACTGGTCAGTTCAGTATCAACTATCACAACCTGTGTGAATATCGAATAGGACTACAGACTAAATCTATACGGATGTAGGTGGCCATTACACACGTACAGTATAGGACAAGGACTGGTTAGTTCAGTATCAACTATCACAACCTGTGTGAATATCGAATAGAACTACAGAATAAATTAATACGGTTGTAGGTGGCCATTACACACGTACAGTATAGGACAAGGACTGGTTAGTTCAGTATCAACTATCACAGCCTGTGTGAATATCGAATAGGACTACAGAATAAATTAATACGGTTGTAGGTGGCCATTACACACGTACAGTATAGGACAAGGACTGGTTAGTTCAGTATCAACTATCACAACCTGTGTGAATATCGAATAGAACTACAGACTAAATCTATACGGATGTATGTGGCCATTACACATGTACAGTATAGGACAAGGACTGGTTAGTTCAGTATCAACTATCACAACCTGTCTGAATATCGAATAGGACTACAGACTAAATCTATACGGATGTAGGTGGCCATTACACACATACAGTATAGGACAAGGACTGGTTAGTTCAGTATCAACTATCACAACCTGTGTGAATATCGAATAGGACTACAGACTAAATCTATATGGATGCAGGTGGCCATTACACACGAACAGTATAGGACAAGGACTGGTTAGTTCAGCATCAACTATCACAACCTGTGTGAATATCGAATAGGACTACAGAATAAATTAATATGGTTGTAGGTGGCCATTACACACATACAGTATAGGACAAGGACTGGTTAGTTCAGCAACAACTATCACAAGAGTTTATCCACCTATTTGAAGAGTTTTCATTCTAAATACAGTAACTTATATCATTTAGTTAATGTAGCATGTTCATTATATTTGCCCGTGGAGGCCACTTTACCACGTCGGGTCGTTTATGGGAACAGTAGTTGAACTGCGGGTCTTTTAAATAGTAGTTGAACCATTGAATGTCTGCTGCTGATATCACCCAATAGCCTCTGTCCAAAGGCTATCGCACCGACCGACAATTAAAGGTCCCATGCGATGAAAAGTGTGTGCATTCATACAACGAAATACAATTACCTTATATACATGTATATATATATGCATAGCTGGTTGGTTGTTGGAGTTTTACGTTCTGACAACATCTAAAGTCTATACAAATATAGGATATGAATATATGTAAATATATGTAAACATACATAAATATACATAAACATATATACATATATATAAATATATGAATATATATACATATATATACAGTAAAACCTCTCTAACTAACCACCTCCACATATCGACCAGTCTTCTATATCGATCGCTTTATTTGGGTCCCAACGATACCATTGTAACCATATTCTAACTCCCTAAACCGACCACCTCCCTAAATGGATCACTTAAAGTCGGTCCCAAGGTCGGTTGGTTTAGAGAGGTTTTACTACATATATATAAATATATATATATAAATATATATGAATATAAATAAATATATATAAATATATAAAAATGTATATAGCCGTGAATATGTCCCATGCTGCGGATATGGCGCAAAGCAACCACCAATCAATCAATCTATAAATACATATGCATATATAAATATATAAACATATATAAATATATATAAATATATGAATATATAAATATGTATGAGTATACATAGAGATATATAAATATATATAAATATATGTAAATGCATAACTGTACATGCATATATAAATATATTTTAAAATATATAAACACATATACATATATATATATATATCAGCCTTTCGACGAGAAGCTGCAATGCGGACACACATAAGTAGCTGGGGTCAAACTGAACAGGTCTACAGTATCATGAAGCCGGAGCAGAACACATTCAGACGACACACTGGAGCCGCTCCATTCATCACAGCTGCGCAATAAAGGTCTACGCAGCGGCGGCCGGCTCGTGCGGCCGCACTCCGGCGCCATTGGTGCGGGCGACGGTGGCGCGCCAAGCGGACCTTCCGAGTATAAAGGCGTGAACGGCGGCTGCGCGCGACTCAATACGGCACAGACAGCGCGGCCCGCCGCATCAGCCACCAGAGCCCGCCACCCCACACGTACCCACACACACACACACACAGTGGCTGGTCGCCGCACCGCGACCGGCGAGCCGTTGTTGCGAGTTGTTGAGGAGTAGGTGAAGATGGTCTGTTGCCGGCGGGGGTAGCCAGCTGCAAAGTGGATAGCGTGACCGGCCCGCGGGCCGCGACACCCCAGTGCCTGCACGGATTAAGGCGCACCTCGGGGCACGGGCCACCACGACAGTGACCCGGGCACTTACAGGGATTACAAACACCGCACATCAACGGCGCCGGGCCTGCCGCTCCACCATCACCACCACCAGCGTCGTCTGCTGTTCCTGCCGAACACCTCACGTAGGCCTATTTCTGTCCTTCTTACTTCATGACATCTGATCACAACTTTGCCGCTTTTTTGTTTTTTAATGCGGCACCCGTGCAGCGGGAGAGAACAAACCTTGGCGGTTACATGGGATGCACAGCGTACGCCAACAGGAGAGTGCGTCTACAGTGGATTAGGATCACCGTGACATTAGTGAGTGAAATCAGCTTGTGCACTAACTGAGTGTTTGAAAGCAGACACTGCAGCTCATATGTATCTGTCCCCTGTGCGCATGTGTCTATGTATACATGCGTTATAGTACACTGCCAGCAATTCAATCAGATTTGTGTCAAGTGCGATACTCAATCCATTGAAAATGCCAAGCATTCAGACTTGTCACTTGATGACCAGTCACTCACATTGCCGCGTAGTTAAATTGGGATCCATTGAGAACTTCTGCACTCTGACTGCACATAAGACCCGGCGCTTGCTGCCTATGTCACACATCTCCAGCCGTTTTACGCCTGGCCAGCGTCGCCGCCAATTCCAAATAAGCCTGTGATATATGAGCATATAGCTTCGTCAATATAGACTGTGCGTCATGGATATCAGCTGCGTAGCGCGACCCCTGACGTCTGGACTGTGCATAGGAGTACTAGCGATGTTCATCCTGGTCACACTACCGCCACACACCTCCTCCACACCCACGTCCACACCCGCACGATCCACAGGTACCCATTGAACGCGATAATTTAATCTCTAACTCTCGAAATATATATAGGAATATTTGAGTCTACATAGCATATATAGTATATATATATGTATATATGTATATAGTATGTAACTACCATATTCCTGAGTCTGAAATAAAGAATTGAATTCAATATATATGTATATATGTAGTATATACTCATATTATATGTATACATCATATGGGTATATTATTTATATATATATGTATATGTATATATACGTGTATTTTTATGTGAATAGTTATGTAGATATGTATATATATATGCATGTACGTATATATGTACATATCTATATATATGTAGATATATGCCTATATATGTATTATGTATATATTATGTACGTATCTATATATGTGCATATCTCTTTCTATCTATATATCAATTGCCAACGTTGGCAGAAACTCTAAAGCACATTGTGTGAGTCTAAATTGAGACGGCAGTCCCGGTTTTAATCGCCTACTGTTGCCATGTTCATGTGGACACACCACCCACAATTAAGCGACCGTGTTTGTTTTAGGTTTTCACGGTGGTAACATTGTGATGTTGGCCGATTTATCTTACACGTAATTGCACAGAGGTAATTGGTTAAAGAAAACTCAGCCGACCTGTCTGTCAATTATGCCGAGCGGGCTTTGTTAATGGCGTTGTTTTTCAACGGTCTTTTTTCTGCGTCCCTCCCAGAGCGTCTTTGCCGAGAGTGTTTCAGTGACGGCTCCCTCTTAATTACATTTTTCTTCTTTTCTTTTCTCAGCGAGTGTGGATTTTTCATCAAATTTGATTAATTCATTAGATTCATTCTCCATAGGCAGTGCTATCGATCTTGTGTCAATTACGGAAACGATTGTTAGACTGCATATGATACACTTGGGGCGTATTGATTGGTGTTTAATTACGGCTTTAAACCGGGTCCCCAGTCACAACCCCTTTAAGTGCCAGACACCCGCCCCGCCCCCCCCCCTCCTCCTCCACACGCACGCCTCCCACTGTTCTCTGTACCATCGGGCATCATTGGCTATCGGTGAATGTGATACAGGGCGTTCCTTGTTCCAACATCCGGGGGGAAGATTGCTGCTTCAAAAAGAAAGATAGAACCGTTTTATTTGTTTGTAAACCAGTCCGCATCTTTTTCATCCGATATTTTAACAAGAAAGCATCCTGAAAGACAATACTTCCCTTATGGTGCTTTATTATCATTGCCTTGTTATGGTCTACGGCATCCTTAGCTATCAGTATCTCCGCGGGAAGGCAGTTACCGGAAGCCTTGGTGCAGGCGGTAATGCTACCCGCTGCGCATCCGCCGTCCGGACTGAGGGTGGTGGGGTGGGGTGGGGGTAGTGGTGGGGGGAGGCCATACCCTGACCGACTTGAGCGATGAATCTCCACTGTTGTTGCTCGCCACCTCGGCGTCGTAAATTTGGATTAATCATAATTCTGTCGAAAAAAGTTTCGTGGGATTCTTTGCTAAATTCTTCAGCTATGCGGTTCAGTATAATACCAGCATAGCGCTTAAATAATTGGAGTTTTCGAAAACAGTCGACAAAGAAATGGCGGTTCTAGTAAAGGGGGCTGGGCTCGGTTTGTTTGTCACAAGTCGCGTCTAGTGTATGCGTGGCACGAGAATGCACTGATTGCTTTTAAAGTTGGCGGGTAGTGAGAGGCTCCTGTGATGGATGGGCTGGGTGTGTACAAAGATGGCGGAACTTCTCTGGCCGCCCCGCCTCATCCAGGGCGCCGCGGTGCATGCTGGGGTGTGGCCGGATGTGCGCCCACACGCTCCACCCACACATGTGCACCTACCCACACCACGCGCACACACGCACACACGCACATACACTTATACCTACCCACTCACATGTACATACACATACCACTCACGCGCGCGCAAGTACGCACCCACTCACATGTACATACACCTGCACACACATACATGCTTACACATGCATGCACAAATACACTCGCAAATACACACCCATACACACATGCACACATACACCCCCACACACGCACATACACGCTCACACTCGCATGCACACATACACCCACATATACACAGCAATACACTAATGTACATATACACCCCCACACATGCACATACACGCTCACACACCAATGCACACATACACCCGCATATACACACCCATACACACATGCACACATACACCCCCACACACGCACATACACGCTCACACACCAATGCACACATACACCCGCATATACACACCCATACTCTAATGCACCAATCCGCAGACCCACACACAGACTGAGTAACACACCCACTAAGCCTTCCTATCCCCACCCACACATGCACAACCACCAACACCCCCACACCACGCACACACCCAACACCACACACAATCTTACATACCCACACACATAAACCCCCACACACATACACCCATACTCACAAGCATATACACGTACACAGCCACCACACACACGCACCCATCCACGGCCCAACACTGAAGCTCATTCCTCCCATGGACTACCCCCTCACACACAGACCCGCACACACACTCCTACACGCCACCCCCACTCCACCTCAAATACACGCCACCCCCACTCCACCTCAAATACACGCCCAGTCCCATCCCCACAAACCCCACCACCCACTTACACAATCACCCCATCACCCCCACCCCCGCACACCACCCCTACAAACACACCCAGCCACCCCTTCCCACCAACACACACCAAACACAAGGTAATCACCGGGGATTGCACTCAATCTCTCGCACTTAACCTTGAGAACAGAGCCCACTGACCCCCTTCCATGCACTGCACTCCTTCCCTCCTGCCATTCCTCCCGGCACGCCCTGGAGACACCGTACAATATTGCGACGCCGTGATGGCCCTAGCGTAGCGTGAAGCGTCATCCCGGTCCGCTGGAGGTTCCGCGCCCGGGGCCCACCTCGGCCTGTCGCCGCCCTTCCCCGGCCTCCTCCGGGCAGGGCCCGGATAAACAGGCCACGGTCGACCGGCACCTGGGGACCCCAATCAAGCGCTCCCTTGCAGGAGGAGGAAGGGGGGAGGGAGGCGGCAGGGGGTGTGTGTGTGTTGGAGAGGTAGCATGGAATATGTGCTGTGAGGGGGGCATGCTCTCCGTAAGAAGGACTACTTTCTCACTAGAGAATTCCTGATTGCTGAAGCGAAGCGTTTATGTCCAGGTAAATGTTATGTTGACAAGTAGAACACAACAATAGGCCGGGAAGACATCAGTTGATTAAAGTTACTCCCGCATCCCTGCATGTGTTGGGGTGCTAAACAACCCATTAGAACAAATGTCGGAAGGCTGGGTTATGGAAATAACCACATGATTTTGCGATCTAATATGCTAGGAATTCGTTCAAATACTTATCATTTGTAGCACTCAAATTTGGGATGAATAATTTATAAAACCATTTTGAGTAATATACTTTAAAAGCTGAATCATGAACATTCAGTGGCAGCCATCTTGGTTCTTTTCAATAAGCTCTCCCATTCGCTCTGCTGTATGCCAATATAGCTCAGGAATGTCTGTTAGAACAGAGACCTCCACATCTTGTTTATAGTTGATTCATACCGAGGCAGTGTTTGCTCAAAACAAGGCTGGGTTGTCATTCACCCCTACTCTGGGTAGCGGTGAATCGTTCATATGACTTAAAGGCTGATGAGTAGAAGCTTGCGCTGAGTACATTTTAGAACAGCACCTAAGGCAGTCGACTATTCAATAAGTATACAGAGTTTACTGTTTGGAATAGAATTGTAGGTTGCCTTCTGTTTGCGTCTTTTCTTCTGAAGTAATATGAGTTGGTATTTATATAATGCTCAAAAGTATGTTAATCGAACGGAGTTTGAAACTGCACTATATGAAGAGTGCTGCTACTTCATTAGAAAGTTGGAAGGTTTACACGATGGAAAGTCATGAGTGATGGAGAGATGCACTGATGGCCTCATCTGATGTTAACAGCAGTACAACCACAGGGCCGTCCTAACTAAGGGCATACTGCATTCCCCAATTTGTTTTAATTATTTCTTGGGGATATACAATCTAATCCAATTGATCTTCCTCATTCCACTGCTCCTTGCACTATCCTAGGAATGCTGAATGTCAGGCTAGGTAACGACAAATATCAATGTTTAAGTCATTGGTTTGGCTGGGATTTGTATTCAGATTTAATTCATATTGATATCATAGATTAGTGAGCCAGAACTTACATCTTACTAGGATCTAACATTGCAATAAGCCTACATTTATTTACGACATATCGCACATGTATGTTTGTTTGTTTGCTGCGGTTTTAGGTCCGATACAAATCTAAAGTCTTACAACGACGGCTCCGGACTTGTGACTGCGCACTCATGGCGACTTTATAGTGCTGCCCCACTGGAAGATAAGTTTCCGCCGGCACCATAACCTGATATCACACTCAGTCGCATGTTGCCACACTGAAATACAAGTTTGGCGGGCACCAGAAACCCGATTCCCCTCTCAGTGGCATTATCTTGATACTGAATAAAGCAGGCCTCACCCGATCTATGGTCTTAAATAACAAGCGCCAGGTTCGATAACAAATACCAAATTATGTAAATCATTGGTTTGATTCTGGCGGGGTTCGAACTTAAGACAGACCACACTGACCCAATCCAGTCACCACATTGGCATATTAACCAGGACATATATGAGGACCCTGTCATTGGCACGCTGTATCTATAGCACACAACTGGGACATATCCGAGGGCCCTGTCATTGGCACACTGTATCTATAGCACACAGCTGTGAGATATCCGAGGACCCTGTCATTGGCACGCTGTATCTATAGCACACAACTGGGACATATCCGAGGACCCGGTCATTATCCTGTCGCCTCACGTAAACATCGGCGCAGGCGGAAGTGGGCGGGGTTTGATAATTCCAACTGAATGTCACTCATTCAGACTTGAATTCAAATGTATGACGAACGCCGATGGCTGGCGTTGGGTGGTAATGAGGAGAGGCAGCGCCTGAAAGCCGACGGCGCTGAGTCGGACAAAGGGGAGGGGGAGCGGGGTGGGAGGTAATCCTTCCCAAAATGACAGCAGAATAAGCCCGCTGGATACGGCCCTGACAGTGCTCGCCAGTTTCGGTGGGAACCCCATGCACGGACTCCTCCAATCTTATCTGGGAATTGCCTACTTTGCAACTGGAGACCCTCCTGCTCTCCCCACCCCCCTGTCCCCCCTAGCGACCATCCCCAACCAATCTACGCGCCGCTGTACTGATGCACTAAAACTCCTACTTTCTTATCCGCTCTCAAACCTGGCCCGATCCGCGCCTTAAGACCCCAGCGCAAAACACGCGCACACTCTCCCCCGTCACCTAGACACAGCCGATAGACATGGTCCCCTCCATACACACACGGCATGTCCACACATCGTCCCTGTCCCCTACACACCCACCATAAATGCACTCCTTTCCCATGCACATCTTATTCATCACAGTCACCTCCCATTAACACAATCACCCCCTGTTAACATATCCCCTTCCTATACACACTCCCTTACACACACAGTAACCTCTCATTAAAACAGTAACCCTCCTATACATACTCCCTTCCTCACACAGTCACCTCTCATTAACACAGTCTCCCCCTATACATACTCTCTTCCACACACAGTCACCTCCCATTAACACAATCACCCCCTCCCTGTTAATACAGTATCTACCAATACACACTCCCTTGCACATACAGTCACATCTCATTAAAACAGTCCCCTCTTTACAACCCCATTCCCCACACAGTCCCCTCCCATACACACCCCCCTCTCATGCATACTGCCTTCTCACATCCATACATTCTCCCAGCACACACCGTGTTCCCATTACACACTTCCATCACATACATTCCCAATCATCCACGCTCTCCTCACATAAATACAGATTCCTCTATTAGACACAGACTTCCCATTCCCCGAACACCCCCCTCCACTCGGCATACACACACTTCTGCCGGACCCAAACACACACGCTTACTTGCACGCCCACCCACCCCTCCCCTCCTTTCCCATAGACAATGTACGCACAAACGGCCTTCCCATAACTCCCATACTCCTTCCCACCCACCCTCGTCCCCATATACCTAATTTCGCCTCCCCTCCATAGATCCACGTTCGACCTTTCCTCAGGCCCTCCCTGTCCTCCTCTTACCCCTCCCGTCCCATAGCCACCTGCTCTCGGCCTCCCTTGGTTCCCACACGTCCACAAACTACCGACCCTTTCTGCCTCCTCTGCCCTCCTTCCTCCCTCCCCATTCATAGATCCACTCTGGGTCTCTCCTCCGTCTCTTCTCTCTCGGCCGTCTCCTCCGTCCCCTCCTTTCCCTTCCCCTCACTAATCCCTGCCTGCCCCCATCCAAAGAAACACCTCCGCCCCTTCCGCCCATTCTCCATCCCTTCCTCCCCATCGATAGACCGAATCCTCCCTCTCCTCCCTCTCCTCCATCCGCTCCTTTCCCTTCCCGTCACCGATCCCTGCCTGCCTCCACCCCTGTTCCACCCTTCCTGCCTCCCCATCTGTAGAAACACTACCGGTCCCTTCCACCCCTGTACCACCCTCCCTGCCTCCCCATCCATAGAAACACTACCGGTCCCTTCCACCCCTGTTCCATTCTTCCTGCCACCCCATCCATAGAAACACTACCGGTCCCTTCCACCCCTGTTCCATTCTTCCTGCCACCCCATCCATAGAAACACTACCGGTCCCTTCCACCCCTGTTCCATTCTTCCTGCCTCCCCATCCATAGAAACACTACCGGTCCCTTCCACCCCTGTCCCATTCTTCCTGCCACCCCATCCATAGAAACACTACCGGTCCCTTCCACCCCTGTTCCATTCTTCCTGCCTCCCCATCCATAGAAACACTACCGGTCCCTTCCACCCCTGTTCCATTCTTCCTGCCATCCCATCCATAGAAACACTACCGGTCCCTTCCACCCCTGTTCCATTCTTCCTGCCACCCCATCCATTGAAACACTACCGGTCCCTTCCACCCCTGTTCCATTCTTCCTGCCACCCCATCCATAGAAACATTACCGGTCCCTTCAGCCCATGTTCCATTCTTCCTGCCACCCCATCCATAGAAACACTACCGGTCCCTTCCACCCTTCATGCCTCCCCATCTGTAGAAACACTACCGGTCCCTTCCACCCCTGTTCCACCCTTCCTGCCTCCCCATCCATCGAAACACTACCGGTCCCTTCCACCCCTGTTCCACCCTTCCTGCCTCCCCATCCATAGAAACACTACCGGTCCCTTCCACCCCTGTTCCACCCTTCCTGCCTCCCCATCCATAGAAACACTACCGGTCCCTTCCACCCCTGTTCCACCCTTCCTGCCTCACCATCCATAGAAACACTACCGGTCCCTTCCACCCCTGTTCCACCCTTCCTGCCTCCGCATCTGTAGAAACACTACCGGTCCCTTCCACCCCTGTTCCACCCGTCCTGCCTCCCCATCCATAGAAACACTACCGGTCCCTTCCACCCCTGTTCCACCCTTCCTGCCTCCCCATCCATACAAACACTACCGGTCCCTTCCACCCCTGTTCCACCCTTCCTGCCTCCCCATCCATACAAACACTACCGGTCCCTTCCACCCCTGTTCCACCCTTCCTGCCTCCCCATCCATAGAAACACTACCGGTCCCTTCCACCCCTGTTCCACCCTTCCTGCCTCCCCATCCATCGACCCAATCTCAGTCTGTCCTCCCTGTCCTCCCCTTCCTCCTCTCCATCCCTCCCTCCCCCCACCCACCCATAGACACTCTCCGTGCCCCCCATTGCCATTTCCATAATTGAAAGCGGGCGTTGTCACTGGCGGGCCGGGGAGGCCCGTGTCGACGGCGGGCGCATTGTTCGGCGCCAATCAGCGGCGTATGCGGCACTCAGAACGGCGCTATCAAATTGGAATTACATCACAACGTCGCATGCGCACATGTGCACGCCGGTACCGCCATAACTCCCCGCTGACGGCGGGACTAAGGCGGCCTGCACTACACACAATAGAGACACGCCGACTCCTACCTCAAATATTTTATGCCCACAGCATGTGTTCTTATTATGTGTACGCCGAGGGTATTGATGGCAGCTGACCAGGCAACCCCCCCCCCCTCCGCTGGGTTCCGTCCCGCCGTCCAGCCGTCACCAACCTCCCGTCCCCTGTATCACACCTCGACATCCCCTACCCCGCCATACTGTTCCCCTTTCCCGCTGCCCTCCCATCCCCGCCGCCTCTCTGCTCCCCCCGTTCCCGTGCCCTGCCCCGTCCCCCCCTCACCCTCCCATTCCACCACCACACTGCCCGCCGCTCCTTATCCCCGTCCTCCTGCCGCCTTCTCCATCTATCCCCTCGCCTTCTCCGTGCCCATGCCGCCCCCTCCCCGTCCCGCCGTCTCACCGCCCCCTCCGCCCCGTCCCGCTACCCCATCAGCGGGGACCAGTCACTACGCCGTGCTTTGTCGGGGGCAGATTACGGTGAGTGCGGCTTTGCTTCGGATTGCCGAATGGATTAGCGGCGGTTCGGCCGCGTGGGGGCGCCCCGCCACCGACTGGTACCGGGGTCCGAGTGGTCTACTTGTATCTGTGGTCATGGCGGAGATATGCGGCAGATCGTTATTCTCGACACAACAGATAAGCCCGCAATGACACTGATAGATATGCAGCCTTACCACCCCCTTGTCTGTGCATATCATAGATAACTATGTGAATCCATGCTAGGGGACCAGTTTGTTTTATTTATAGACTATATCAGCCTACCTTTATTTTGAGTACCGCGTGATTTACGGCTTCAAGTCGACATATGCATTCATATATATTCATATATAGATACCAAGCATATGCCTATATATTTATACATATGCCGGATGCGGTGCCCCACCCGGTAGAAGGCAGGCTTCCCATGTGGAAGGTCCGGAGTTCTATTCCTGATCGTGTCAAACCAATGACTTAAAAATATATACTTGTCGCTACCTAGCCTGGCACTCAGCATTACTAAGGTAGGGCAAGGACTGGTTAGCTCAGAGTCAGGATAATGTGACTGAGTAGGAAAATGCGGCATGGTACTGGCGGCCTGAATTTAACGCGGGGCAGCACTATAAAGTCGCCGTGGGTGCGCACTATCACAAGTCGGTACTCCTCCTGACATTTCCTTAGATGTTGCAAGGACGCTAAAATCCATCTAACAGGAATTTATGCATAGACCTATATTTGGTGTATTTCCACTTCCGGCCAACTCATTTCATAACCACAATCACATTGCGCATGGATGCCATTGGACTAGCCTGTTTGTAGTAAAACTGCCACCACGAGTAAGATGTGAATGGGACGGCCAAGGGCTTCTCCAGTCGGCGATAAGTGCTATCATTATGCCCGCCCAGTGCGTGCGGCGGCCGGTCACTGATTGTGGCCCCAGATCGGTCTTTGTCGGCCGACTTGATCGTATCACCAGTGACAACCACTGGCCCGCCTCTGAGGGGACGGCTGAGACAGGATATGGGGTGAAAACGGCGCCCGGACGGGTCAGATTTGTGATAGGGATGCGAGAGCAAACGCATAAAAATTCAAGGTTTTCTGATAAGGATATGGATCGGCTAGGCCGGGATACCGCCATCGGTAAATCTCCATTTACATATACTACTTGCTTTCTTTAAATGTTTTCTTCAGGCTTTCACATTGCTACTTACTCCTGTAAATGTGAGATACCACCCTACAGTAAATTTCCATTTCTATTCAATGCTTACTTTCCTCAAATATGTTATTTAACTTTTCACGGTAATACCTATTCCTGTAAATATAAAATACTGCCATTGGTAAATTTCCATTTCGATATACTACTTTCACCTCTGTGATATGCTAGTTACCTTTGTTAAAGAGATTCATCTATATTTTACTTACCATTTCATTTTCCATTTCCACCACGCTCAAAGATCATGCAACTATCACCCGAAACAATTAACCGATGTTGCACTCCATTTATATATGAGATAGTTCCTGACAATCATTTGAACTGTCGTAGCGAAATAATAATATAATTTTACTAATAGGTTTAAATCAGTAAACATAAAAACATCTGAAATCATAGGGATGAACATCCACAATGCTATATGGATTTAAGGTCCTATACATTTATAATATCAATTTTGTTCGATGCCAATTTGCACTTTTAATAAATAAATACATCCTTTTCGTACTTCAACATTTTAACACTACCTATTGCTAAAATGTAAAAAAAACCACAGTCCAACACAGTTTTGACACGAGTAAATTGCTAAGATGTTTCGAACATAGTCCTGCACAATATTAACACTGCCAATTATCAAAATGTAAAAAATGCAGTCCTACACAATTTGAACACTACCAGTGATTTGAACAGCTACGATGCTTACTTAATTCTTTCTCGATATTTTCACAACTAATAACGCATAACTGGGAAAGTTTTCTAAAGAGTACAATCACCACCACATGCATCATACACTCATGATCACTGTCATCAACGCATGGTTATTAGCTAAAATTGGGCTGGCAAACAATACTCTATAGACACAGTTGACTGGTCTGATGGATACCTGCGGTTTGAGACAAACAAAGAGTACTCGTTCTTTGTCTTCAATCCCTGCCCAATTGCATTTGCCAATCCAGAAGCAATATGCCATTTCCGTATGCTTCTTACAACGCAAAGAGGCAGCACAAATGGCTTTGCATTGATGGCCGCTCTTGCTTATGAACTGGGTCAGCTGCTGTAAGTGATATTGACCTCATCTGAGTACTGGATGTCTGGCACTCCATCGGGTATATATATATAATAATTCTTACGTATGCTAACAAGTAGGGCAATATGAGTTGGCGGTAAAGACCCGTAAAGTGTCGTGTGGAGCCCCCGGATGGGGGGGGGGGGGGTGAAGGAAGCCGGACCCACCCCCCCAGAAAGAGGGGGGGGGGTAGTAGCAGGAGACTTACAGAGAGTATTACACGCGATAACAGTCTTATCACTATCCATATTTATATATATATATATATATACATGCAGAAGGGTCATTCTGTGGAACTGGGCACTAAAGTGTGATATGGAAACCAAAATAAAAAATGTCAACCTTCCAAATGATAGCAGAAAGCATTCCAAATGATAGTAGAATCCATGTTCATTATAAAGATTACCCTGCTGTGCATATGTCAGAGGTGAAAAAAAAAACACGATTTCACTTTTTGCTTTGATGTTATACAGATTGAGCTATACTTTGAAACCATTTGTGTGACATGGACATTAAGCAAACATCCAGGATGTCAGATTAACATACACCAACAATTCAAACAAGATTGTATTGACTACAGTTAAGCAAAGCAGATTATATCTTAAAAGAAAAAAGCATAAAACAAGTTTTGGTAAATGTATGGTGTCATTGTGTAAATGTTAACATGTTCACTTTAGCACAAAATCATATAAACATATTGTTGTTACATTTTGTGGGATATTGTATTGCTAAACACTTAAAACACATAGGTAATAATAAATATTTGACTTGCTACCAAGAAAGAATTAATTACCACCATCGTAACGTGGGAAGCATGTATGTGGTGTCCAGTTACAGAGTAGGGAGTCAAACCCTCATTGTGTGACCCCATTTAATGCAACGTAGGCTATAACGGGATGCGTCGTTCGACTCACAATTCTTCAAGGCAACGTTAATTCACTAAACCTACCCCCGATTTACGGTGACCCCACTTTCTATTGCAACGATATTGTATGGACCCAAGCATTCATTGCATTTCTTCTCATGTAGCAATAAATGTTTAATAATAAGTGCATCCATGTCTAAGTTGGATGATACAATCTGGGATGCCTTCATCGGATTATGCAGCTTTACATTAACTTGAGAGGAGAAGACATACATCTCGTTTCAGAAATGAAGCAATGACAACTGAATGTTATTGATTAAATACTAATGGTTAACACAGTTTCATATCAAAGTGAACTTTCAAGAATTCCAGGAATTCGCTAAGAATTCCAAACTTTCAGTGATGAGTTAATTATGTGTCCTTATGTGAATATTAACTTCAGGGATTTTTCCCGCCATGACCGTAATGCAATTGACGCTACCACGAACTCGCTTTTAAAACCAGAACAAATTCTTAAACGGGTTAGTGCGTCCGCGCCAAGAATTACAGCGGTCTAAAATTATTCATGGCCTTGTGGTTAATTTCTCATATTGCAGCACCTGTTTTCCTGGAAACTATTAAATTGTAGGACACTCTTTTATAGCCTTTTCATTTAGGAGGATTTCACCGTGATTAATTCAAGATGTTGGTGAATTATGCTTTAAAGAATTGTTAAGACATCATGGTTATGCTTCTAGTAATAACCTTTTGTGTTCACTTGTATTAATCCATTGATACGGGATGTGCTTTTGTATGTAATACTTTATGGGTACTTAGTGTCTTAAAATTATCGTTCCACTTAGAATTCTTTTCATTGTTCCTAACCTAAGGAAGGAATCGTATCATTTTAGACTTAATACGGGTGAATCCTGATATGATTTATTGTGATGTATGTCCCGTAATGTGTGACTCGTAACAGAGTTTGATTAAATGCTGCACACTCGTCCACACCCAGTCACACTGTTTCGTTTCGTTACGTTGAATCAATACTATTGTCATGGGGGTGATGAAAATGGGAAATATTGGGCCTAGAGTGGGATTCGAACCCACATTTCCTTGCATTCCGGGCCAGTGTGCTAACCATTACATCTCATAGGCTCCCTGATAGCAACACACTACCCACGCCTACCTGTCTACGCGGCTCCTTGCCTGAGAGGTCAGTGCTGACTACTCCACTATTGTACACACAACTACCTCATTTCTACCCAGTCTCACCTTGCACCCACATTTCAGCCATAATCAATCAAATTGTACAATACCTCCATAAAGGGGTGGTTCAATGCTGTCATGCCTTCAGGAGTATTTTCTCTAGTTGTACGAAGACACAAAGAAATCACCATAAATCACACCAAAAACAAGCTGATATGACCGTCAATGGACCCACACACAGTAGGCTCCTTTATTGTTCATAAACAGCATACAAATATAATTGTGACTATTTGCATGTTCCTAACTTTATTTAATTCGGGGGAAACACGCTACTGGCTTATGATTCATTTGCAATAGAAAGAAATCATTGCAAAACCGATGAAGCAGTCCCTCAGAGAGAGACGCCGTCTACATGGGATGGATGAGGCTGGGCGATAATGGGAGGATGGGCGGGCATCGGGTGTCGGTGTAGCAGTGCAAAATAACCTCCTCTGATTCCTGCTTCCACATTCAGCGATGAAATAATGGAACAAAGTGGCCAGCAGGGCAACGCTATACTGGAATAAGGCTGCACCTGGGGGCGATAATATATATATATATATCTTTATGATATATATATGATACATATATATCCGCCAGTATATCTCCCTTCCCTCAACCTATATTGACTCAACTCAAATGTTCTGCAGAACAACTTTGCCTACATTTCTTTTGTGTATACGCTGAATATAATATATGCAAAATTACATAAATATTATTTCTGGTGGGGCTCGGGTAGTGCCCTGCTTGGGGCGCCAGAAACTAGTGCTGTATGGTCTGATCCACTCGTTGTTCAAGCATGAGTGACCCGGACATACTGGGTTTGTAGCCAAGATGGCAAACCCCCGTTCCAGCTGCTCACATGAGAGCATCAGACCGATTTTCGACTTCCATTTGCCTCCAGATTTTGCCCAATGTGAAAAAATACAAAGACCTTATAGGCTATTCTTGCATGTCCAACCTCAGTCATTGTCATATTCTCGTTGTGTTTTGTTTGCCGAGATCCAAATAATAAAACCAATAAAATGTGTATGAAGAGTGTTAGGGTTGAAATGCAAAGGGAGTCCTTACCCTGTGTCAGTTCCCGTCACAAATTACAAATAAAATACACATCACACATTAGAAACAAGGCACCCTGCAGCAGTGTGTAATGTTCAAACGCAAAGCGCACCAGGACAAGGGAAGGAGTTGTTCTTTGGCCACATTTCACCGGACAGGAAGCATTAAACAGGTACAACATTGCTCCTCCAAAACTATTCCGGAACAACAATCCTCCTCTACACCAGGCTCCAATCTCCCCCATCCTTCTGCCACGAACCCAATCCTGTATTTCTAGTCTATACAGCCGGCGTCGTGCGGCGCATAGTCCAGAAGCTACAGTCGTCACTCAGCAAGCAGCAAGGCCTTTCTACTCACAACACTCAAACCGCACCAGCAATATATTGCAGGCCACTTTTGTAGACTTGTAATAAACACGTTCGTGTCCGGTGGCGGCTTAGTAGGTAATCTCCTCCGCAGGCAGTTGGCACTCCCAACGCCGGCCAATACAAATAGCCCTAATATATCATCATTAGCTTTGCCATTCTTTATATTTGTGGTGTCGTCCGTTGTGAATAAAGCTCGGCTCTGAATTAAGGTATCGCCTCACAGATGCACGAGTCCTGGCACTGAGCCTCCCCTGCTATTTCCTCCGGCTGACGTAAACAAACAGTGGCTTGTTAATCACCGACATCCGATACTCTGCATCTGCACCGTTGTCTATGGGTGTTTATGGGTGCGATTTATGGGTGTCTCTTTGGCCTGTATATTACGAGTTTCATGTCGCGTGTAAGCATCTGGAGGTGAACTAGGTTGTGGGCAGGGGGAGGTTGACTGGTTAGTGCTGTCACAAATAGGTACTCGTCGGGAAATTACCTGATGTGTTTGTCACTAGGATATGAAACCCCAATAAACCAGTAAACCAAACCAGACAGGATAGCCAAATGAGTTGAGCGCCCGCTTCTCACCTTGTTCTATCATGGGATTCGAACCACCGGGCTTAAATCCTTGTGGAGTCAAACCAATGACCTAAATATTTTACCTAGCCTGCTGTTCGGTATTATTAAGGTAGGAAAATTGATATTGTACCCATTCTCTGTGGAACAGCACTACAAATCGCCACTGGCGCGCCATGCGGCCAGTTTGTGTGCTCGCAGCTTACACTATTGCCATTCTGACCACATGATTTTAACGGAGCAAGAGAAGTGAAATAGTTTGTTGAGATAAATTAGGGTGGAAAGCAAATGTAGCTAAATTAGCACAATCAGAAATGTGATCACTTTTGCTAAGTTGTACTGACATAACGCTTATATAGCCTACATTATACATAACGGCAAACACAGTGGGAATCAGCATTCACACTTTGCCCCAGACACTGCATCACTAGAGCAAAGTCTGTCTGGCCAACGACCGTGGTGACACACAATGCTGACCCAGGAAGTAAATATCATGGCCGCCCCTCCACAACCGGAGCCACATCGGAATCATCTCGGCCGGCCGAAAGCAAAGCGCCCCCTAGTGATTTGCACAATCATCACGCCCCGCCACACCACCCCCACCCCTCCCCAAGTCCGACTTCCGGTCAGACCGCACGCAGACGACACCCGATGACAGCCTGCATTGCCAATCTCCACGAGCCGCCGTCACTTCCGGTCTCTCACCACGTGATTGGTGCTCGACCAATCGGCTTGCTCAGCTCGGCTTTGTCTTGCCTCGAGTGTCGTGGGCGAGGTTGGGCAGTGCGGGGCACAGCGGGGCGGGGGGCGGAGGGAAGAGGCGGGGGAGACAAGGAGCAGGGTGGGGTGGCGGTGGGGGTGGGGCGTGTGAAGACCGAAGCACGGGGCTCCTCAAACAGCCCGCCGGGCTATCTGGCTTCAGGGTCGGCCAGGGCTTTCAGGGTCTGTTGGGAGTCCCCCGTCTTTGCCGCGCACAGATCACGATCCTTCCACCCGGCTCCACCGTGCCCGTCGTACTAACTCTTCACCCGATCGACGGTGTCACGTCTTACTAACTCCTTACTCTTCACCATTCACTTCTGGTGAAATTAAATGCAATGTTGATTTTAGTTGGGCATAGGATATATGGACTATTGTCGGTATCCAGACAGCAAAGTTTGATAGAATAATAAGTGATGATGCGAATTATTAAATACGTATATATATATATATATATATATATATATAAATGATCTTGCCGATACATGTGACGGAAAATGTTAATACAAATCAATACGTTGTTAAACCCGGATCATGTATGTACATCACCTGTGTCACATGCATCACCTGAATGTGTCTGTCTACCAATATGTTGACCCTTTCACAACATGGATATTTTATACTGGTCTTTGATAAATATTCAAAATAATTATGGTGAGTATATCAAAACCCTTTCCAAGAAAAGTCAAGTTGGGGAAATGATCACATTTCTTCCATGGAACATTCGAATACATCTCATCCACATAGCGCTGACAATTGTAAATTGATAAATATAATATTTCAATAGATATATATTAATTATTTTGGGGGTTGGGTGAGGTTTTGCACGGTAACTTGTTGAGAAAACGTCGCCCTCCCTGCAATTCGCCACTACCTGAATATGTGATAGTGTGACTGCCTTTTTGCTCTGATGCATATATATATATACATTTGAGTTGTTGGCGAAAGGTTTCCCACGGTAGCTTGTTGAAACAACACCACATTCCTCCAATTCTCTTCTAGCTGATTAGATGAAAGTGTGACTGACTTAATCGGCTCATGTATATATATCTAAATTTGTGGGTTTGGGGTAAGGTTTTGCGCGGAAAGCTGTTGAGACAACGCCCCCATTCCTCCATCTCCCCACTGGCTGAGGAGGTGATAGTGTGGCTGACTTCATGGGCTGACCAAGTGTGCACGGCGCTGATACACTTGAGTCCATTCAGAACTGCTCACTATGGGCGAGCTGCTCGCCATTACAGTCGTACTCATCGCCCGACCCCGCGGGGTTCTACTCAGACCCGGGCAGTCACCATTCACCCGAGCCTCTTCAGATGGCCTCGGCGTCAGAACCCATCAGCATGCATTGCACAAAACCCCGGACAAGGAATCCCACTGTGAATGAAATGATATCTTGGGTTTTCTTCTCATACAAAAATAGAGATAACGGAATTCCACGTGAAAAGGTCAGTAGTGTCGGGACCGGCAGATGATTTAGTCTTGTTGGTAGGTGTCTGTCAATGGAGCAGTCTTGTTGGTTTTCTGTCAATAGAGTTACTCATGAATATTCTTTGAGAATAGCTAGAAAATCCACGACTGAAATAGTTGTACATGCTTTTTGAACATGCTTTTTAATCTGCTCTCATTATCTGTTTTTACTACCCGTTTTTTAATGCCTGCTTTTTTCATATGTTATTTTTTTCAAACTGCCTTTGCATACTTGACAAGCAGCAATTCAACTGCTAAAGAAAGGTCACCGTAGGACCTACACTGCACAATCTGTGGTCTTGAGGATGTGGAATTCACGAACAGGTTCTAGCATTCAGTCAAATGCATTACGTTGGCAGGATCGGTGTATTAGCAATTGGGGGGGGGGGGGGGGGGGGTCGCGAATCAATATTTCGAGAGGGCTTCCAATTCGCCAGCCATGCATTGGAAGCTAGATTAACATATTGCCGTGATGTATACGACGGCCTTACGAAGGACAGGGCAACATATTTTCACATCGACATTCTCTCATGATGCATCTATATTATTATTACAGTGCTTACCATATGCTACACCCTAATTTATCGTCAAGCAATTTGTGCTTCAGACCCATATATCTGCCATATACCTCACATTGCTGACGTTCAAGTAAAGTTATCGCATATCGTGAGCTGGCCTTTATTAGGATATTTTTTTATTAATATTTTGAATATGAAGGAAGACAATTCACCAGATAGCATTAGTTGGACTTCATCAAGTTACATATATGAGTACAAAGGAAGGCAGATTATCGAATATCATGCGGCGGCCTTTAACAGGATGTATTTATTAGTACCTTGGGCACCAATGGACAGGGGCGCCAGTTGACGGTTTACTTCGAGTGGCTTTTCTATGCGCGTATGTAGGTAGCTACAGAATACACAGACAAGCTCACCATCCATTTAGGCACTCAACCAGGTGTGTCGCCACCCGGCCCCTGATTCAATTTCCTTCTGGATGGCTGGCGGCGGGAGCAGCTGTTCTTTCGCCATCAGGCCCATTGCGGGCGACCAAAGGACAGCACCCCGGGTCAAGTTGCCGGCAGGGCGCAAATGGCCGCTCGCCGTGCTGCTGTTGGTAAGAGCCTCGTTCTGGAGCAGCACCCTGAGGCAACACACCTCCGAGCACAGATCATATTAAGTCATAATCGGATCGACGCAAATAACCGTGTCAGAAAGTGCGTATGGTGCCGTGCCATTGGCGCGATGCCGCATAATGCACCGAGGCCGCCTCATAGTACACGGTAATTGGACTTGGAAAATCATGGTATGCCCTGCGTTGGTTATTACTGCATACATTATGAAAACCGCCTCTAAGTACACATAAATTGAACTTAAAAATCATTGCATGCCCTGCGTTGGTTCCCACTATATAAAACATCGAGACCGCCTTATAGTAGATGGTATTGGAACTTGAAAGGCATGGTTTGCCTAATTAGAAATGTATGCATTGCATTGTCTCCTATTGCATAACTCATTAAACTAGCCTTATAGCCCATGGTAATGTAATGTGAATGGTACTCCGTGCATTTCTTTAGTTGGCATTGTCTGAGGCATGCATGCAGCCGTGTTCTGGAGCTTGAAGGTTATTGTAGGATTGCGCTGGCAACCGTTTGCGTAAACATAAAGACCTCGTTTGGATTCGTGGCATTGGAAAGTGAACTCCCACTCTATGGATTCTTGTTGGTTTCCACTAAGGCCGCCTCACAGTACACGGTAATGGGATCATTGATCGGTGATCTGGAATAGACGTTTTCGATGGGGCATGCACAGTTCACTACTACCCACAACTTTAGTTTGTGCCGTTGAAAATGAGTGAAATGAGAGGGCAGGTTGATATAAAGCTGTCCATACTTGACGCTGCACAGTGAGCTATCATCTACAATAGATTAGTTCTATAGCTACCGTCAGACCGGGAGTTGGTGGTGGAAATCATCTAGTTTCCTTTTCCAGGTTTCATCTATATTAGTTCTTGGTGGAGTCAATACAGTCATAACAATGAAGGATCTACTTCACCTCAATCGCGCTTGAGTCATCACAGTCATGTCTAAGCACATCCATAGTGAAATTTTCCTGGAACTACTGGGTGCAGTGGCCTAATCGGTAAAGCGCAGGCCTTCCGTGTGGGAATTCCCGGTCGAGTCAAACCAATGACTTACAAAATTGATACTTGTTGCTTCCTAGCTTGGCAATTGGCATTAATAGGATAGGACAAGGACTGGTTAGCTCAGTGTCAGGATAATGTGACTGAGTGGGACATTGGGTGGCCTGATTTCCCCATAGGGCAGCACTATTAAGTCACCATGAATGCACACTGTCACAAGTCGGTGCCCATCCAGATATGACCTTAGATGTTGCCAGGACGTAAAGCTCCAACAACCAACCAACCTTTCTTGGAATTTGCCAAGGCAGATTCTAAATTCTATTAAGCCACAGAACACCAATTATGGAGGATGAAAGCAACATCAAATCATAATGCGGCCGCAAACAATAACCTAGCTACAATCTCCTTCATTTTACATACTTATAGCTTCAGATTGATTCATATGTATTTGACGGCAGCTTCGCTATTCTTCCAGAGATGGATCAGATTCACTTTGCCGTCCATTTATGTTAAATATAATGAAGCAAAGGAAGCCATCAATTATCGATGTATGAGCAGCGAAAGGAAACCAAAAACAAATGTTCTCCACCGTAATGAAAAAACTAATATCCAGTGAAACAATATTTAAAGGTAATTAAATAAATAAATTCGGTCAGAGGTGGGATCGAGGAATACTTGGCAGTATGTCTGTGTCTGTGTGGGTGTGGGTGGGTGTGGGCGGGCGTGGGGGGGGGGGGAGAAGTGGTGACAATATGTGCACATGAATGGGGTTGTTATCTTAGATATCTGATCGACGTTATTCAATACAGATTGTCATTAATCTGTGGCAGGCTTTGCACTGAGCGAATTCTACTATTACTGCACGTACACGATCAACTCCGTTAATTACTAGTTAGGTTTTATCGTAGGCCTGTCTCCTTCGGGTATGAGGCATATATATATATATGATCTGGATGTGCATCCTTCTCCCTGGGCTATGAGTATCCTTGAGGCTGAGTACCGCGGTAATATATCTATGTATATATATTTTGATATATATATATATATATTAAAGAAAAAAACTTCCGGTGCGACTGAACGTTAGGGATGAGGAAGGCCGGTGGTGGCACCACCGGTCACCGACGTGATGTCGAGGAGGCATAATATAGAACAATTGGTGCATAATATTCCTTTATACTCGCATATTACGGTATACATCGCATATCAATTAGATCACCTAATATATATCAATTAGTTGAGGGGCAGATGGTTTACCACGCCCACATTCTTACAATGACCAGAGTGCTGTGCCTGGCAGTGACGGCCTATGATATCACATTCTTTGCTAAGGAGACCATACACCGAGTCTGGGCATATCGCATCTACAGCTTGCATTCTTTGCATTACGCGTTTTTCATTGTGTGCAGCGGCCTCCTACTCCTCAGTCGGCTAAGACCTGCCCGACAGAAGACTGGATCCAATGGGTTCTCTTTGCATCGGCTCTTATATGGGGGCTATAAATAATTATATTGTTGGATCAATATCTGCCAAGCCTGCAGGGTGCTTTCTTGTTAGTCCCTTTGTAATGTTAGTCCCTGTGTTACGGCTCTATAACTAATATGGAGTGAATGTATACAGCTAAGTTTGTTCGTCCCTTAAGTGGATGTGTTCTTTTTTTGCTCACATTGGTGGGTACAAGGACAGCTGTGTAGTGTACATAACGCTGCTTTCAGTTTGCGTGCGATGCTGTCACGGTGCATCACGTTGAAACCAAGCCGCGTTTGTCACTGCTACAACCCCACCCACCCCTGCACCTCCCCCACCCCCACCCCCTCCCATCCTCCCATCACCCGCCTTCTTCGGTTAGGCTTGCGTCACGCATGCTTTAATATGAAACCATCGTCCCCTCCTGTTCTTCCAAGAAAAGGCCACGTCTGGGGCTGGAGATGGTGGCGGGCGGGGTGGGTTTAGGTGACGGCTGCGCGGGGAGGAAGGGTGGGGGCCGGGGGCGGAGACTGGAGAGAGGCACAGGAGACGGGCCACCGCGACATGTTAGGCGAGACGCGAGGGGGCACGTGTAGCGATCACGTCCTCCTGGTCACGCTATGGCAAGAGGGAGAGATAGAGGGTGGATGGTAGTGAGTGAGATGGAGAAAGACGAGAGAGAAGAGGCAGAAAGTAGAAGAGGGTGGTTCTCCCCCCTGCCCCTCCCCCTCCCCTTCCCGTACCCCTTCCCACTCCCCCCCCTCCCCTCCCCTTCCCCGTCCCCGCCCCCTCCATTCCCTCATCCCTATCCGCACACCACCGCACCGTCACCCATAGCAACCAGCAGTTACGTCTCCACACACTCCTTCCCCTCTAATACCCAGTGCGCACCACCCACCCACCAACGCAGGCAAGGGGGAGGATCTAGCTATGCGCGTGCGCCCCGGGACGGGGTGGGCTTACAGGCTGACCCGGTACCGGGTAAGTGGATCCAGCTCACAGACCAACTCGTGATCTGCCCCGCCTGGGGTAACCCAATCCCGCCGGCGCCCGGTCATGCAAATCTAGTGCTGGGCTGGTGGTTCTATGTTTTTCTTTCCTTTCCTACGCCCCCTCCCCCTCCCACGTCCACTCCCCATCCCCCTCCTCCTCCCCTCCCCCTCTCCATCCCCTCCCACTCCAACCTATGCCACGAACCCCCCTTCCACCCTCCCCCCCCGTCTCTGCCCTCCCACCTCCCCCTCCTCCTGCCCACCCCTTCCATTTCCAGTCCTCTCCCTTTCCCATCCCCTGCTCCCTCCACCCATCTCCCCCTCCCCTCCCGCCCGCTCACCCCCGTCCTTCCTCCTCCTCCCTCCTGCCACCGACCATAACTCGCATAGCTAACTTTGCCAGTTAAAACTGGCTGTGCTCATTCATTGAGTAAAACCCCCAAAGTATCCCCAACTATGCCTGGTTTAAAGTTATAATAATCTGCTGTTTTTGATTTTATGCCATATTTAGTCTTGGAAAGATGTATTAGGTTGATAAGTATGAAGTACTTTAAATTACTTTGAAGTAACTTGTGTTTTAATGTGTTACATTTTGGAGATATTTAAAGAGACAACATGCACAATTAATGTTGCTGAGCTCAGCAAAATTAATGCTGGAAACCACAGGCTGCAATAGGGACAGCTTCTATTAAATTGACTTAGTATTGCTTCAATGCAACACCAGACAAGGTGCCTGAATCGGTAGAGCGCGGGCGTCCAGTGTGGATGTCGGTAATTCGAAATCCGGTCGAGTCACACTAAAGACTTACAAAATTGATACTCGTCAGTACCGAGCATGGTGCTTGGCATTATCAGTACTGGTTAGGTCAGTATAAGGATAATGTGACTGAGTGGGAAATTGGGTGCTGGTGCTGGTATTCTGGTTCCTCAATGGGGAAGCACTATTAAGTGCCCATGAGTGCACACTGTCCCAAGTCGGTTACCCATCCTGATATGACCTTAGATGTTGCCAGGTTGTTAAACCTAACAAACCAACCTTAAATTCACCAATAAATGCATAATGAGTGCACCAGCATCTAAGTTGGGTAGGGAGGTTCAAACCTAGACAAGTGTTTTGTTTTAGAAAAGTTTATTCCTGCATCGAACTATCCAGTTTTAAGTCCAACAGACACCAGTGGACATTTTAGCGGGATTCCTGAAAGCCTTTTTCTAATTCGAGAAAAATTGCTGATGGCAAGTTTTTATAATATTTTATACTTTTGCGATCACCATATTCTAAATCTATCTGAATGGCTCCTATTCTTTTTAGACAAACATTATATTTTTGATTGATTACCTCATTGGGTAATGGAAACCCGGTCCCCAATTTCCGATCGTTAAGGTTCCTTTCGTCGTTGTCGGCTAGCATCCGTCAGGACAATGTAAGTTCACCACCGCGATATTAAATATTACCAGGCGGGGTGGTCGAATGAGTAGAGCGTCCATCTCCTGTTTTGGGAGGTCGGGAGATCCGAACCCATGAGTTCGTGGGTTTGAATCCAGGTCGAGTCAACTCAAACTAATGACTTAGAAATTGATACTTGTGGCTTCCTAACCTGGCGCTCGGCATTATTATGATAGGGCAAGGACTGGTTGGCTCAGTGTCAGGATAATGTGACTGAGTGGGATATCAGGTCAAGGTGCTGGTGGCCTGGTTACCCAGTGGGGAAGCACTATAAGGTCACCATAAGCGCGCACTGTCACAAGCTGGTAACCGTCCTGATATGGCCTTATATGTTGCTAGGACGTAAAACAACAAAAAAACGAACAAACATGTTAAATATTCCGTTCCTCAAAGTCAAAAAGCGGGTAACCTGACCTAGAATGACCTTTACACGGCATCTGGCAAATCAGCGGACACTTTGTACCTGATATTATGCACCTGTCCTATCACCTGCGTACAGAGACGCTCAACAGCCGCCCCATGCACATACAGAGCAGGCGCTGAGGGGAAGAACACCTGGACTGAGTAGATGTCTAACAAATTGCATAATTGGGCGATTTCCAGGTCATCTAAGATTTAAAAAATGGCAATATGCTAGCATTCATTACAATCTGGACCATTGCAGTGCAGGTAGCAAATGTTTATTCTTTGAGTCAAAATGATAGCCTTCATGCCAAGCCCTAATCATGTGGAATAGTGGAAGGGCGGAAACTTCACGCATCGCAAGCTAGCCAGAGAATGGTGGTGAGTTGGAGGGCTGCAGGCGATGTTGGAGAAGGTGTGACAGCCTGCTGGCTAATCACGTGGCTGGGGAGATGAACTCAAGCGTCCACCTGAAGATGAGGCCAGGGTGCAGTGGACAGGGGAGGAGGGTGCCGAGTCGCCCACAATGCATTTATTGCGAACAATCTGTCTTGCATCCCATTGATTGGGAATTGAAGACTTCCGATCTGAAACCCCAGCTCTGTACGGCGGTGGTGAATTACCAACATGATTTGCATATTGAACATGCCGCCTAAATCTCATAACCATCGTCATCATCAATCCCTTAACTATCAGGGTCATTGGGTCAGCACAGATGACTTTGCGCCCAGTTGTCACCAGTTTTCCTAGTTCTGCACTGCCTTCTAGGACTTGCCGAACTCCAAGCCTGTCCATTCCCTGATGTTTTCTTCTCAGCTGTTAATTGTCCTCCTTGTTTTCTACCCCTTACCCTGTACCTAAGGCTCTGGTAGGAGAGCAGAGGCTGTGTGATAGTTATCTAAAGCTGCGTTTACACGGGCAAAAGTAAAACGATTCAAGACAAAGCGTTCTACCTGAAACGTTCTCGTGGCGCGTTTACACGGTATCGTATTTTCAGACGTGTCGTGGCTTCTGCGCATGCGCGGATTCTCCCCCTGTTGCCGGCGAGCACTGCTATTTGTTTTGTTTACACTCGTCGATTCGACGCCGATGTAGCTGCTACGTTAATATCACTTGGAATTTAGGGTTAATTTAATTAAATTTCATCATTTGAGTATGTAATTCTGTTACATATGACCGCATTCAATAGATTTCGTTCTATTCGGTCCATAACACAGCTGGGCACCAGTGTAAAGTTACAGCTGAGCCTGTATCCGGCGAGCACCGCTATTGTACACTATCGCCGCCCGGGAACCAGCTGAAACGTTTCCTGTAGACCACCTGATTAGGTGGTATACACGGAACGTTCCAGCCGAAACGGTTAAGCCCTAAAATGCCGCAGTGCCGCGTTTACACGGACACATTTAAAACGAACTAGGCAACTGGTTCCAGCTGGGGCGTTTCAACTCGCCCGTGTAAACGCAGCTTAAAAGATAAACAAGATTTGAACGATGTTGTCCGTAAAACAGGACTCACCCGTCCTGTTCCTGTGATGCAATTTGAGGAGCATGATTTCGCTAATCAGCCCATCATTGGTCCTTATGAGTGTTTGCTTCTAATTTAGAAGTCCCGTCTGTATACCCAAACAATGAACCTTAAAATGAGTCTTCCGAGATACTGAAGCTGGGCCCGGCAAGCCACTACTTAGGTCTCTGACAATGTTAGAGCACACGTGGTGGGCGGTTACTATGGTTACTAATTAGGGTGATCAGCGTCAGCACTCTGCAGCTAGGGCATTGGGGGGTTAGGATGTGGGGGCTGTGAACACACATACAGGAAGTGATATTTTATCGAATGTAAAATATTTGCAAGGACAATTTCACTGCAATGGATGTTAGAAAAAAATGTATTGCAAAAATCCAACAAAGGTTGGTTAGCAGGAAAAATATGCCGGAAATAGCCTGACCTCTCAGGTAAGGAGCCACATAACCACTGATAACCAGGCAGGCGTGGATAGATCGATTGCACCACGGAGCCTAGGTAGTGTAATGGTTAGCAGGCTAGCCTCGGAATGGCACGAAGTGTGGGTTTGAATTCTCGCGTTTACTTAAAGTTGCATAGTCCTATGGTTTTGAGTTTAAATATATTGGGTTGATCGTTATGATATATTTCACTTCTTATTTTAAATGGCTAACTTTTGAGATATTTGAAATGCAAAGATGCCAAATTAATGGTGGCGGAGCCGCCAAAGCTCTAACAGCATAGGCTTCTTCAGTAAGAGATAAATCCACTCAGAATGTCCTTCTATGCAGCAACAATTATTTAATAAGTGAATCAGTATCTAAGTTAGATATGTTTAACCGTTCAGCTATTTTGCTCTCAGCCTATGGCGAGCCTAAGTGTTATTTTCTATAATAATTTCCGGGTGAATCTCCTGGCCCTGCCGCGGGCCCCTGCCGCGGGCCGCTGCCATCTATCGTCCCACCGCCGGTTGACCGCCTTCGTGGTGGGCTCCCTGGGCTAAGGGCGGACAGCCAGAGTGTCATAGAGCTACGGATTGACCCTCTCCCCGCATCTTATAGACGTGAATATATTATTCCCTTAATTACATATAGAATAATCGAATGTCAATATCAAGTTGACCATAGCGGTTAATATACTTAAGGACTGGAGAATAGTAAATGACACAAGGAATGTTCAAATCACTTTTAAGAGCTCACAACTTTATTCATGTTCCTACTGGTACAATCTAAGTTCTTGAATCATGATCGATACTAATAAATACATCCCCTCCCAGTTTATTAAGTTAGAATAATTTAGAATTCCGACAATTAAAGCCTAAATCTCGTCTAAAACATCAGAGCGTGTAGAAACATGTCCGATGGGTCTGAGCCCGAACGCCTGACCTTCCTACGTTGCTAGGAAAGTTGCAACCTGCATATCCTAGCAATGAGTTACCGCAGTGAACCCGGCCCCCGCATTTGATGCCCAATGTGGATCTGTCTTGGCGATCAATCCACATTTGCAAATGTGGGTTGCTCGGCCCAAGCCCGCAATGGTCACAGCTCGAGCATAGTCTCGCCCACTTCACATATAATCTAATCTTTTTCAAATGTTACGGTTCATGGGAGTATGGGGCTTTATTTGTGAATATTCGCTCACAACTGCCAACATTTTCTTCAGAACTCAATGACAGCTCAGATGAGATCACATCAAATGAACGCACTCCACAGAGGCTGTGGGGGGCGGTCCGTTGTGTGCGTCACTCAGTTGTAGACAACGCTGTAAATTAAACAAAAGCTGTCTTTTTATCATGAACTCAAGGGTCACCAAACAGCAGGTGCCTTTGCTGTCATTGAACATGAACAGTGCTCACATTGATCCTGTGGCGACTCGCTTTGCATTCAGCTTAGCATTACCAATCCCAACCCCCACCTCCCTCACTGCATACACAATATATAAGTACCAGCTCAATGAGTATATTTCGCAATATTGCTTCTAGTCGATGTTTTATGTATAGATACACATAAGTGATGCATAAGCATTATATGAGTATTAATATCCGATTTTCTGTATATCTCCCCACCCAATATGCATCGCCTCGTGCACCATTTCTTCCCAACTGTGACTGGTGGCGCCACCACCATGGGCTCACTCACTAATCGCTCCCCACTCCCCGTATCAGTGACAGCCTATGTATATATACATATATATATATATATACTACTGTATTTCTCCTATGGAATAGGAGAATTCCATTGTTAAAAGACAACAAACAATTAAAATATAGTTGTTATATGTCTTCTTCCACAAATAATGCTTCTTGTGCTTATAAAATATGGTCTCATGACAGGCGCAACAAAGTACTAACACTAACAGGCACATGCACTTAAGTGAAGTTGAAACTTTAGTCATACCCATCTAATATATATCACCTCACTAGTTCTATGCTACAATATCCAACCCAGTCACATTATCCCGACCCTCACCCACACCTTTTTGGCAATGCTAAGCGGTAATTTCTTTTGGATATTTGTTTGACCCTGTCCGGATCGATCCCATGACTTCCTTCACGGGAAGCGACCATTCTGTTATTTAGAATAACTATCTTGTCCAGGTTTTTGTTTTCACTTGTTCATCTGATACCCACCTAGGGCAAGCCTCTTGCTTACTGCGCCATACTAGTTCGTGTGTGTGTGTGGGGGGGGGGGGGGTACTTGTGTTGATAGAGGGTTCTGGCTTTAGTATGTTGTTACAATATTAGCAATAAACGTCAAGGCAATCAAATAATAATTAGAATTGTGAAAGATTGGTTTCAGAAGCCATTACAGTGACATAGTCCAATGGTTTTGAGCCTCTGCAATATTTTCTAGATAAATATGTCAGATTGATCGCTATAATCTACCATCTTTAGCTTGAAGTAACTTCGATTGAATAATGGCTATCTTTGGATCTATTAGAAGGGAAATTATGCTAAATTGCTTTTCGTCTGCATACTGAAATGCTGAACACAGAAGGTTTTATCACTGACTGTGTCAATAAAACTGACTTACTATTCCCTTCTTTGTTTGTTTAACGACCTCCAACACAGAAAGTAGACAGAGGCTATTGGGGGTAACTTTCCCTTCTATGCAGTGACACATATTTAAATTTGTATAGTGTGATACAAATATCAAATTTTCGAAACGACTACAATCACCCGAATTTGATGCTACAAAACTAGCGTAAATACTGGTGCACCCAGTAAGCATTTATTATTAGAACAGTTTCCTGCCAAAGCCTTTGGTGCCAGCATTTTGACATGCGTGCCAAAAGTGATTCTGCATGTTTTCAGTTTAAATATCTCCAAAGTTAATAATATAAAATAAAAGTTACTTCAAGCTAAAGCAAAGTAGATTAGAATGATCACCCTAATGTATTTCTATAAAGGAATTTGACTAAACACTCGAGTATCTAAGTTTTATATGTAATATCAAATCTAGGTAAGTGTTTTAGTTTAGGAAGTTTGATGGCTTCATCGGGCTATGAAGCCTTTTACATATTCATCTATACACTAGAACATATATCAAAGCTATAGCTGTCCAGTAATTCGACCCCCCCCCCCGCATCTCCCCGAAAGTGCGCGTGTCTAGTTGAGTAAGTGGTCATAAGCGGGGACATAATGTTGCAATTATCCGTCCGTAACCAAATGAGTGAGTATATCAGACGTTACGGCATTCCATAGCAATTAACCGGTCATTATGCTTGTCAGTTTATGACCAATTCCTTGCTGCTGTTAGTTGCCATAAAACCAAAACGAGCCGCAAAATTAGAAGAGTGGGGAGCTTCTTGGAAAAGCGTATGTTGTTTTTATCGGATATGAGGTGCATGGGTCTGCAATTGACAGGCGAGCAGTGTGCCTAGAAGTATGACTTTGCAATCAACTACCTAACCACATACTTAGGTGCATGGGTCTGCAATTGACAGGTGAGCAGTGTGCCTAGAAGTATGACTTTGCAATCAACTACCTAACCGCATACTTAGGATACTTAGGTGTATGGGTCTGTAGTTGACAGGTGAGCAGTGTGCCTAGAAGTATGACTTTGCAATCAATTACCTAACCGCATACTTAGGTGCATGGGTCTGCAATTGACAGTTGAGCAGTGTGCCTAGAAGTATGACTTTGCAATCAACTACCTAACCGCAGACTTGGGTGCATGGGTCTGCAATTGACAGGTCAGCAGTGTGCCTAGAAGTATGACTTTGCAGTCAACTACCTAACCGCATACTTAGGTGCATGGGTCTGCAATTGACAGGTCAGCAGTGTGCCTAGAAGTATGACTTTGGAATCAACTACCTAACCGCAGACTTAGGTGCATGGGTCAACAATTGACAGGTGAGCAGTGTGCCTAGAATTATGACTTTGCAATCAACTACCTAACCATATACTTAGGTGCATGGGTCTACAATTGACAGGTCAGCAGTGTGCCTAGAAGTATGACTTTGCAATCAACTACCTAACCGCTTAGTTAGGTGCATGGGTCTACACTTGACAGGTGAGCAGTGTGCCTAGAGGTATGACTTTGCAATCAACTACCTAACCACACACTTAGGTGCATGGTCTATAATTGACAGGTCATCAGTGTGCCTAGAAGTATGACTTTGCAATCAACTACCTAACCGCAGACTTAGGTGCATGAGTCTGCAATTGACAGGTGAGCAGTGTGCCTAGAAGTATGAATTTGCAATCAACTACCTAACCGCATACTTAGGTACATGGGTCTACAATTGACAGGTCAGCAGTGTGCCTAGCAGTATGACTTTGCAATCAACTACCTAACCGCATAGTTAGGTGCATGGGTCTACAGTTGACAGGTGAGCAGTGTGCCTAGAGGTATGACTTTGCAATCAACTACCTAACCACATACTTAGGTGCATGGGTCTACAATTGACAGGTGAGCAGTGTGCCTAGAAGTATGACTTTGCAATCAACTACCTAACCACATACTTAGGTGCATGGGTCTACAATTGACAGGTCAGCAGTGTGCCTAGAAGTATGACTTTGCAATCAACTACCTAACCGCATACTTAGGTGCATGGGTCTACAATTGACAGGTGAGCAGTGTGCCTAGAAGTATGACTTTGCAATCAACTACCTAACCACATACTTAGGTGCATGGGTCTACAATTGACAGGTCAGCAGTGTGCCTAGAAGTATGACTTTGCAATCAACTACCTAACCGCATACTTAGGTGCATGGGTCTACAATTGACAGGTGAGCAGTGTGCCTATCACCTGTTACTCATCCATAGTACAATCAACTAACCAGCAGGATGTTTAAGTGCAAGAGTGTACAATTAAGTAATCGGCGGTATGCCTCGAGGCAGACTTTACAATCAACCAGTTAGACATATGTTTAGATGCATCAGTTTACCAACTGAGCAGGGTGGCATGTGTGTGGTTATTTCCATAATCCAGCATTCCAATGCCGTTTTTATCGGGTACTCTAGCAGCCCTATCACACAGACAACAGGAACAACTGACCTTGACACTATCTCTCCACATATTCTGCTACGCAACGGTTGTTAACCTGGCAATGTGCGAAATGATATATAGGAGGGCGAGGTATTTGTTGTTTGTTTTTGTTTAGCTTCATAGCTGGCAGACTGCAGACTGCAGACTGCAGACTGCAGTCTGCAGTCTGGCCGGTGTGAGCAGTTGATGTGACGCGTGGCGCCATGCCCTTATACACATCCCGTGTGTGGCGTCCCTACATCACCACCTGTTGACACCAGGGGGCGGGAACTGTTCATTTGGCGCGTCGTAAACAAGACCATACACATGCCGTTCCGCGGCGCCACATCACACCATCTGACGTATGGACCGGTACCGGCCATGCACGGGTTCAATTCAGAGTACACACTACGCGACTGCATTCATAACGATGCAAACAAGCGCGATAAGGCTACATACGTTGTTACTGAATCTAATGCTGTTATCTGTTTTCAATCGCGCTATTTGCGGTATCGGCCTAGCTGGCCGAATCGGTGAGAGCACTGGCTATCTTCTACTAGGTTTTAGTGTGGGAGGTCTTTGGCTTGAATCTCAGCCAACTCTAACCAATCACTTACACAATTGATATTTGTCGATATGCCGTCTGGTGCTCGGCATTAATAGGATAGGAAAAGTACTGTGTAGTGTATCAGCAGGTCGTGTCAGTCCATGTCCATACAAGTACCACACACAGAATAATATATAATTCAGGCAGGTATTCGTGATTTAAGCGAATAATGCGGCCATTTGCAAAGGAATGTGGAACAAGAGCGAATCAAACACCGGGAAACCCAATCTTCTCCACGCAGAGCTTCTTATTGAAGGGTTGGCCGAATGAGTTGAGCGCCTGTTTTCATTGTATCAGCTGTTACTCTTCGGAATATTATATTTGTCATAGCCGAAGCATTTACTTTCCACCAAGGATGTTGGCAGTTATTTGCACAAATCATTCTCATTTTTGATACACTAGTGAAATTGGAATGCAGTGAGCGATGAATGTCCCTTGACATTTATTTACACATTTTGATTGATGACGGCGCTGTGGAAGTCAGAGGTCAGCCACACGACTGGTCGCCCAGTATTAGTCCCTAGTAACAGTGAGTTTTCATTGGTTAGATTCAAATGATTTGCCGTGGTGTGCATACGGGGAAACATGGGACTTGGTAGTGGCATGGTGATTAGGCAGTAGTTGGCAGTGAATAGTGATGAAACATGACTGGAGGAGGGGAGCGGGTGGGAGAGGGAGGGGGACGGGGGAGCGGGGAGCGGCAGGGAGGAGGGTGGGTGCTTAAATGGTGGTTACAGTGAAAAGGACGGTGAATGAGGCGGTCACTAACTCGGTGCTTTCCCGCCGTTTCTAAGCCAGTCCAAACCAAAACCCCACTATGAAGCCGGGCATAATACGTAAATTCCCGGATACCAAATGTGCTGCACATACATACCCTAGTGAGGCCCCTCTCCGTGATAGTAGTGGGGTGAAGTGCATTGTTAGCACTGGGGAGCAGACACACGGCAAGGGGTTTAATAGTTAATGCACAAGTTCACTGCATTTGAATACAGACCCCAATTCAAGTCACGACCTATATGAAATATATAAAAATGCCTTTATCCGTATTATTAATTCCTTCCATAACAATTAGCTGATTAGACAACAAAAGAAGGGAGACAATTCAAATGTGTGTGGATCGAGCCTATAACTCTGGCTGGCCCTTAAGACCTACCTCTAATTTTATTGAACTAAATTGCTGGTGAAATGGGCCGTTACTAGGTGGGTGAGGCGCCACCTGGAGGAATGGAGATGAATCAGGGGAGCTGCTTGGTAGCAGTCCTCCCGGTCTCCAGGCCGCACCCCAACGTCCTGTAACCCATGGAAGCAAAGAGAATATCAAAGGAGGTTTACAGGAGCATCATCGGAATAAAAACAATAAAAGACAGGAGCATTAAATACATAATCATATTTTCATAATTACTTTATACCTCAAGATATGGTGGGGTTTAGTACATTGGAGTGTTTTTAAAAATTACTTAATGCATAATAATTGTCAGCACAATTTCGCTGCAATTAAATACAGACCAATTTCAAGTCAAGAACGTTATAAAATTGAGCATCGGGAAGTTTTTAATTATGAGTCCAAAGTGCGTTCAAAGCATAGTGAAGGATAGTACTTCCGGTTGGGTAAGTTCTCTATGGCAGTGGAGTGCGGGTGGGCACTGGGTGGTAGGGGTGGAGGATTCGAAGGTAAAGCACACTGCAGCATGTCACACTACTACACATACATGTATGCATACATGCATACGTACATAACACATACATGCATGCATACATGAATATATACATGCATGATATTTTATTGTATTTATAATATTTGTTAGGACGATTTCACACAATTCAATTCAGAAACAAAATAAGTGAATACCAACTTTAGTCACAAGGGACTCTGTGTATGGATTCAATGCGACAGTAAAGCATAGGTTGTGTAGTGAAGGGTATTCCTGCCAGAGCCGGCTCCCCTTACTTCCGGTTGTGTAACCATACCAGGTCGCTGCCTCAGTCCCTCGCCACAGACCAGCATGAAGTAACTTAGAAAACACTTGTTATATGCTGGCCGGCGGTGACTGGGTATCCGGTGAGGGGTTGAGAGGCTGCCGGTTGAGGGGTTGGGCGGTTGGGCGGTTGGGCGGTTGGGCGGTTGGGCGGTTGGGCGGTTGGGCGGTTGGGCGGTTGGGTGGTTGGGAGGCCTGTGCCTCATTAGGCTGACTGGTCATTGGGGCACAGGACTCTGTAAGAACCATTTGCGAGTCAAATGAGGCCTTGGCGGGCCGATTTGGGACCGGGTCGCAACGCACTGAGCCGCTGGCATTGTGACCACCCCCCACCTCTACCCCACCACCCCCACCTCCACCCCCACCTTCAGCACCCTCACCCTCACCCTCACCTTCTCCCTCACCCTTACCAGGACCCGGGCTCGCCCCACCAGGTCCTTTTCCCGCCTTTTCCTGCCCCGCCCCGCCTCACCCCTTCCCGTCCCGCTCCGTCCTGCGCCCGGCCCCGCCACGCCCCGTCTCTCCCCACCAGCCCACCCCAACCTCCCCGGGCCCTCCCCTTCCCGCCAGGCCCCCTTTCCTGCCCCCTCACATCCTGCCCCTGCCCCCTACCCTTCCTCCAACCCTCTCCCTCCCCATCGCTCTAGGCCCCCTTTCGCCCTCCTCCCCTTACCGCAAGCCTCCCTTCCCGCTCGGGCCCGGCCGCTTGATCTCTGCCACCCGG
Source organism: Branchipolynoe longqiensis (assembly GCA_030323885.1). Classification (NCBI taxonomy): domain Eukaryota; kingdom Metazoa; phylum Annelida; class Polychaeta; order Phyllodocida; family Polynoidae; genus Branchipolynoe; species Branchipolynoe longqiensis. Next base: position 102,558,646 of record CM059187.1, on the reverse strand, counting down.
AGTTAACTGCGTCAGACCCCGGAGAGGTCGGCTGGGCTGACAGGATGAGTCGTGACACCGCTGTAGTGCCTGATTAGAAGGGTCGAGATGTGTGAGGGGGGGCGGAGCGGTGGGGTGTGGGTGGGCGGGTTGATTGGGCGAGTGATTACGGGGAGGCGTCCAGGCGTGTTGCACCGGGGACTGCACCGGGGGCTGCACCGGGGGCTGCACCAGGGGTTGCACCGGGGGCTGGGTGTCGCCCCGCCCGTGGCCCGACCCCAACACAATCTCCCCAGCTCACCGATCCCTGCCACCTCTAGTATACACCTCCTCCTCACTGTACAATGCACTCCCTCCTCACACACACCCACACACCCCAATGACCCTCCCTCACAGGCGCGCATGCGCACGCGCAATGCCTAGCTCCATGCCCCACGCATCGTCGTCCCCGTACAATGGAAGTCATCGAAGGGTGATGAACTGGTGCCTGCAGCCTGTCGGCACTTCGCTGATGCACACACCCCACCACCACCACTACTCAAACTAATAGTAACACCTCCTCCTCTACAGCGCCGCCCACAACCTCCTCTGTATGGTATTCACCCTCCCTCCCCCTCCCACCAACCCACCACCAGCAAACACCACCTTCATAACCCCATACGCCCTCTTTCCGCTATACTGCATCACCACCCCACTGTATCCTCAGCCGATATAACCACTCCTCAGTGCTCAGCTTTCAGCACCACCCTCACCCCTGAACATTCATCATTCATCCCTCATCCCTCACCTACCACCCCTCATCCCTCACTCCGTCACCCCTCACACCTCAACATTCATCATTCATCCGTCATCCCTCACCTACCACCCCTCATCCCTCACTCCGTCACCCCTCAGCCCTCACCATTCATCACTCATCCGTCATCCCTCACCTACCACCCCTCATTCCTCACTCCCTCACCCCTCAACATTCATCACTCATCCGTCATCCCTCACCTATCACCCATCATCCCTCACTCCATCACCCCTCACCCCTCAACATTCATCATTCATCCCTCATCCCTCACCTACCACCCATCATCCCTCAGTCCATCACCCCTCAGCCCTCACAATTCATCACTCATCCGTCATCCCTCACCTACCACCCCTCATCCCTCACTCCGTCACCCCTCACCCCTCAACATTCATCATTCATCCCTCATCCCTCACCTACCACCCCTCATCCCTCACTCCGTCACCCCTCACCCCTCAACATTCATCATTCATCCCTCATCCCTCACCTACCACCCCTCATCCCTCACTCCTTCACCCCTCACCCCTCAACATTCATCATTCATCCCTCATCCCTCACCTACCACCCATCATCCCTCAGTCCATCACCCCTCACCCCTCAACATTCATCATTCATCCCTCATCCCTCATGTACCACCCCTCATCCCTCACTCCGTCACCGCTCACCCCTCAACATTCATCATTCATCCCTCATCCCTCACATACCACCCCTCATCCCTCACTCCGTCACCCCTTACCCCTTAACATTCATCATTCATCCCTCACCTACCACCCCTCATCCCTCACTCCGTCACCCCTCAACACTCATCAGTCATTCGCCATCCCTCACCTACAACCCCTCATCCCGCACTCCGTCACCCCTCACCCGTCAACATTCATCATTCATCCGTCATCCCTCACCTACCACCCCTCATCCCTCACTCCGTCACCCCTCACCCCTCAACATTCATCATTCATCCGTCATCCCTCACCTACCACCCCTCATCCCTCACTCCGTCACCCTCACCCCTCAACATTCATCATTCATCCATCATCCCTCACCTACCACCCCTCATCCCTCACTCTGTCACCCCTCACCCCTCACCATTCATCATTCATCCATCATCCCTCACCTACCACGCCTCATCCCTCACTCCGTCACCCCTCACCCCTCAACATTCATCATTCATCCGTCATCCCTCACCTACCACCCCTCATCCCTCACTCCGTCACCCCTTACCCCTCAACATTCATCATTCATCCGTCATCCCTCACCTACCACCCCTCATCCCTCACTCTGTCACCCCGTCACCCCTCAACATTCATCATTCATCCGTCATCCCTCACCTACCACCCCTCATCCCTCACTCCGTCACCCCTCACCCCTCCACATTCATCATTCATCCCTCATCTCTCATGTACCACCCCTCATCCCTCACTCCGTCACCCCTCACCCCTCAACATTCATCATTCATCCGTCATCCCTCACCTACCACCCATCATCCCTCACTCCGTCACCCCTCACCCCTGAACATTCATCATTCATCCGTCATCCCTCACCTACCACCCCTCATCCCTCACTCCGTCACCATCACCCCTCAACATTCATCATTTATCCGTCATCCCTCACCTACCACCCCTCATCCCTCACTCCGTCACCCCTCACCCCTCAACATTCATCATTCATCCGTCATCCCTCACCTACCACCCCTCATCCCTCACTCCGTCACCCCTTACCCCTCAACATTCATCATTCATCCGTCATCCCTCACCTACCACCCCTCATCCCTCACTCTGTCACCCCATCACCCCTCAACATTCATCATTCATCCGTCATCCCTCACCTACCACCCCTCATCCCTCACTCCGTCACCCCTCACCCCTCCACATTCATCATTCATCCCTCATCCCTCATGTACCACCCCTCATCCCTCACTCTGTCACCCCTCACCCCTCAACATTCATCACTCATCCGTCATCCCTCACCTACCACCCCTCATCCCTCACTCCATCACCCCTCACCCCTCACCATTCATCATTCATCCCTCATCCCTCACCTACCACCCCTCATCCCTCACTCCGTAACCCCTCACCCCTCAACATTCATCACTCATCCCTCACCCCTCACTCCTTTTCCTTCACACCTCACCACTAATCCCTCGCTCTTCATCCCTCATCCCTCACCCATCACCACTCATTCCTCATCCCTCACCCATTATCACTCATCCCTCACCCCTCACCCTTCACCCTTCATCAATCACCCACATACCCACCATCCCTTACTCCTTATCCATCATTTATCACTTATAATCCCTCATTCCTTATCAATCACCCATCATCCCTCACATATAATCCCTCAGCCCTCATGCGTCACTCCAATATTCTCCACCCCATACACCTCACTTTTCATCACTTACCCCAAAACACTCATCCATTAGCCTGCACCCCTCATCCCTCATCCTTTACTCCCTTCCCTCATGCACTATCCCCCATTCCTCATCCCTCACCGCTCACCCACCACCATCTGGCTTCACTCTCTCTCTAACTCTCTGCTGCATTGGCACACCCAACCAAACACTCACACCCCCAATCACCAGCGACAACCTCAGTCACAGAAGCACGCCGGTACCTTGTCTATTCTACACCCGCATAGCGCAGCGTTCACACCCCACACTCAACCCTTCATCAGAACACCCTCCACCGCCCCCTGGTCCTGCTCTCCGTGCTGCCCTTTCATCCACGCTATCTATTCCTCGTCCTCCAACACTTACTTCAGACACTGTCCATCTAGTCTGCACACTTGTACTACATAGATGAGTTTGTGTCTACCCTCAACCACCACCATATTCAACTGAGATTCCTGCAGCCATTGACAGCCCTACCCTGCTGATGTGAATATAGAAGAGGTTGTGATGACATACCATCCGTAGTTTCGTATTTATATATATATATATATAAGTAAACGTACAACAATCTGTGCCGATTTATTTATCTATTTTTTAACATGACCATTAAAGAAAAGGTAAATTTGGTCGGCGTCCTGATAGGGAGTGATCTCCCAGTTTGCAGAGTCAGGATATTCATGTGTGTCCATCCGTTATTTATATGCGGATAATCACTTATACAGTACATATAATGTACTATATATATCCAATCAATCTGAAACGGGTGATTCGCAAGGCATTCCCTATGTACAAAAATCACATCAACTACCACAATTCCCACCCAACAACAGAACACATAACCCGTATGTGCGTCCCGCCACTGGCTGCAACGCACAAGCAATCTCTAGCAAAACATGTCAGGCGGTTCTACGACATTTGCCACCCGAGATTTGCCACCCGAGATTTGCCAGCCGATAAGTTCCACCCAGCGCTTTCCTGGCTCGGACCTTTGCCAGCCAGGACTTTTGTCAGCTGAATAGATTCCCATACAATAATCAAGCGTATGCACACTGACATCCATGTCCATGTAAACACACGCACACCCACTCTGGCACACGATGATATAGTCTGTTGGCATATAAGGTCTGGCTGGTAGAATTCCCAGCTAGGAAAGTATTGGGTAGCAATTATTAGCTAGCAAATAGCGAGTGGCATCTTGATACAAACACCTGTACAGCCCAGAGACCCCATGCACATGCTCCATCTCCTGGAATCTCTCTCCATCTTCACACCGGTATCTCACCAAAGGACATTTATTATAAGCCAGTTCGGTCGTGATCTCGCCTCCCAGCCGAGTCTTGCCCTCTCCTCACCCGCCTCTCACCACCTCCACCCTCACCACCTTCACCTTACACACAACCCGCCTCCAGCTCAAAGCCTACACCCGGCTTCACCTTCACACCCACTCAACACTTGAACAATTAACTGTATTGACTTGAACACACTGCAGACTGCAGCATGCAATGTCGATCAGACCAGGTTCTTCCAGACCTTACTGTACAAATACATTCCACAGCCTGCAGCCTGCTGCGTGGACCAGACCGGGTTCTTCCAGACCTTACTGTACAAATACATTCCACACACGCCTGCTGTGTGGATCAAACCAGGTTCTTCCAGGCCTTACTGTACAAGTACATTCCTCATACTGGAACCTGAAGCCTGCTGTGTGGATCAGACCGGGTTCTTCCAGGCCTTACTGTACAAATACATTCCACAGCCTGCAGCCTGAAGCCTGTTGTGTAGATCATACCGGGTTCTTCCAGGCCTTACTGTACAAATACATTCCACACACTGCAGCCTGCTGTGTGGATCAGACCAGGTTCTTCCAGACCTTACTGTACAAATACATTCCACACACTGCAACCTGCAGCCTGGTGTGTGGATCAGACCGGGTTCTTCCAGGCCTTACTGTACAAATACATTCCACAGGCTGCAGCCTGCTGTGTGGATCAGACCGGGTTCTTCCAGGCCTTACTGTACAAATACATTCCACAGCCTGCAGCCTGAAGCCTGTTGTGTAGATCATACCGGGTTCTTCCAGGCCTTACTGTACAAATACATTCCACACACTGCAGCCTGCTGTGTGGATCAGACCAGGTTCTTCCAGCCTTACTGTACAAATACATTCCACACACTGCAACCTGCAGCCTGCTGTGTGGATCAGACCGGGTTCTTCCAGGCCTTACTGTACAAATACATTCCACAGCCTGCAGCCTGCTGTGTGGATCAGACCGGGTTCTTCCAGGCCTTACTGTACAAATACATTCCACACACTGCAGCCTGCATCCTGCTGTGTGGATCAGACCGGGTTCTTCCAGGCCTTACTGTACAAATACATTCCACAGGCTGCAGCCTGCTGTGTGGATCAGACCGGGTTCTTCCAGGCCTCACTGTACAAATACATTCCACAGGCTGCAGCCTGCTGTGTGGATCAGACCGGGTTCTTCCAGGCCTTACTGTACAATACATTCCACAGGTGCAGCTGCTGTGTGGATCAGACCGGGTTCTTCCAGACCTTACTGTACAAATACATTCCACACACTGCAGCCTGCATCCTGCTGTGTGGATCAGACCGGGTTCTTCCAGGCCTTACTGTACAAATACATTCCACATCCTGCATCCTGCTGTGTGGATCAGACCGGGTTCTTCCAGGCCTTACTGTACAAATACATTCCACAGGCTGCAGCCTGCTGTGTAGATCATACCGGGTTCTTCCAGGCCTCACTGTACAAATACATTCCACATCCTGCATCCTGCTGTGTGGATCAGACCGGGTTCTTCCGGGCCTTAACGTACAAATACATTCCACAGCCTGCAGCCTGCTGTGTGGATCAGACCGGGTTCTTCCAGGCCTTACTGTACAAATACATTCCACACACTGCAGCCTGCATCCTGCTGTGTGGATCAGACCGGGTTCTTCCAGGCCTTACTGTACAAATACATTCCAAAGCCTGCAGCCTGCATCCTGCTGTGTGGATCAGACCGGGTTCGGGCTACTCAGAGAGAGAAGACACAGAGTGAGAAGGGCGGGGTGAACCTCGGCCACAGCCCGGTCAAGGACTCCGGTGGAGGCAGAGCCTTATATGTTGGAACCTAAAGAGAAAGCAGAACTATCTTTGTAGACGGCGATCGGAACCTTTAACATGGATAATAAATACGTATTTGCACATATAGTGTAATGTTATACTCTAGAAATGTGATGAATCCACTGCATTTCTTTAGTTTTCCTATTAGTCATGGATCATGAAATTGAAAAGAAATGGTAGATACATATGTATCTGATTGGTTAATTCCATTAGAAAAGACAACAACAAGATGATATATGCTTTGAGAGAGTCTATAGACACCATTGGCTGGTCAAGAAAAGACCCACCTCATTTTATAAGGAACAATTCTGCGGCGAAATTGGCTGACTGAGTGGTGCAGCGAGCAGACGCTGGTACCCGATCCGATTGCGAGGCTGAACGCAGCGGACAACCGGGCTCCAGGCTGCTCCAACTGGGATAGGCCGACAGTATAGACACATATGGACAACGGAATACATATTACATATTAATAACATTAGCATAATTATTGTACAACACACACATTATTATATATATATAGAGGCGACATCCTAGACTCCACTCCGTTCGATGTTTAAACCCTTTGTATTCTGTAAACCAATGGCATTTTATTGTAACATTCGTTTATTAAGCAGGGGCTATTTTAACCGTCGACAATTGATGGTCCTCATACCACTTCTCATTGCCCTATCCAAATAATGAGTGACCTATTTTATATAGAAAGCCCCAAATCCGTAGACATCTCTTGTGTTACGACCCCCTACCAGTCGCAGCTGCACTACATATCACCCCAACCTTCAAAGAACCACACATGACTCCCGAACAATAGATTGTATCGACATACATTTAACAAAAAGAAAGCACTCCATGTATAGTCTTATCCTATAACTGCCCCTTTAAGCAGAGTTAGTTCATTCATTCCGGGTACACCATCCAGCCATGGCGCGTTATCACTTCATCTATGACAATTCTTTTTTTTTCTTTGAAGAGATATTGATAATAACGCATAGCAAAACATGCATAACATTCTCTATGCGTTCATCGAATCCGTCCCTATCGGCTATGACTCATGCAGCGTGTATCCCATACCGACGCGCCGACCAGTGCGTCTATGTGCTCACATGCCTCTTCATCCTGCCCGGCTCTTCCCATCTCCTCCCCCGTCCTCGCCGTGCCCTCCTTGACCCACTTCCTGCGCCGATCCGTATCTCTTGCAGGCGCCGTGGGGCGTGCGTGTTGGGGCATTTACACAAGCCTGTTAGCCCAGGCGCCCGTATTTACCCCGTCATTAAAGTCCATACAGAGGGTCACGGCTCCCCCTCACCCCCTGAATCACGCCAAGACATGGAGAAGGGTGCGCCGGTCTGTGGGCGCCGGCGTGTGGGGCGGGAGTGGCACAATGGTCGCGGCACAATTGCAGTGAGTGTGGCACGGGGCGCGTGCTGAGGTGTTGTGGGGGGTTATAGAGGGGCATGCTGGATGCTGGAGTGTGGGTGGTGGTGGTGGTGGTGGGGGGGGGGGGGATAGAGGGGGCGGGGTGGGTGAGAGGATGTGGGTGGTGGGGGTTATAGAGGGAGGAAGTGAAGGAGGGGTGGATCCGGGGCGAAGGGTGTGAGCAAGGGAGGGATTAACATTAGTAGAGTGGCTGCATCAGTTTGTGTTGCTGTGTGGAGAGGTAAGGGGCAGGAGGAGAGGGCGTGGGGGAGGGAGGAGGGGGAAGGGGGGAGGGGGGTAAGGGTGGGGAGGGGACGGTATGGAGGTGGGGAGGGGGCGGGTATGGGGGTGGGGAGGGGACGGGTATGGAGGTGGGGAGGGGACGGGTATGGAGGTGGGGAGGGGACGGGTATGGAGGTGGGGAGGGGGACGGGTATGGAGGTGGGGGAGGGTACGGATATGGAGGTGGGGAGGGGACGGGTAAGGAGGTGGGGAGGGGACCGGTATGGAGGTGGGGAGGGGACGGGTATGGAGGTGGGGAGGGGATGGGGTATGGACGTGGGGAGGGGACGGGTATGGAGGTGGGGAGGGGACGGGTATGGAGGTGGGGAGGGGGGTGGGGGTGGGGAGGGGAGGGTATGGGGTGGGGAGGGGACGGGTATGGAGGTGGGGAGGGGATGGGTATGGACGTGGGGAGGGGACGGGTATGGGGGTGGGGAGGAGAAGGGTATGGAGGTGGGGCGGGGACGGGTATGGGGGTGGGGAGGGGACGGGTATGGAGGTGGGGAGGGGACGGCTATGGAGGGTGGGGAGGGGACGGGTATAGGAGGTGGAGTGGGGACGGGGATGGGGGTGGGGAGGGGACGGGTATGGAGGTGGGGAGGGGACGGGTATGGAGGTGGGGCGGGACGGGTATGGGGTGGGGAGGGGACGGGTATGGGGTGGGGAGGGACGGGTAAGGAGGTGCGGAGGGGACGGGTATGGAGGTGAGGAGGGACGGGTATGGGGGTGGGGCGGGGACGGGTATGGAGGTGGGGAGGGGACGGGTATGGGGGTGGGGAGGGGACGGGTATGGGGGTGGGGGGGGAACGGGTATGGAGGTGGGGAGGGGAGGGGTATGGAGGGGGGACGGGTATGGAGGTGGGGAGGGGACGGGTATGGGGGTGGGGAGGGGACGGGTATGGAGGTGGGGGGGGGGACGGGTATGGAGGTGGGGAGGGGACGGGTATGGAGGTGGGGAGTGGACGGGTATGGAAGTGGGGAGGGGACGGGTATGGAGGTGGGGAGGGGACGGGTATGGAGGTGGGGAGGGGACGGGTATGGAGGTGGGGAGGGGACGGGTATGGAGGTGGGGAAGGGACGGGTATGGAGGTGGGGAAGGGACGGGTATGGAGATGGGGAGGGGACGGGTATGGAGGTGGGGAGGGGACGGGTATGGGGAGGGGACTGGTATGGAGGTGGGGAGGGGACGGGTATGGAGGTGGGGAGGGGACGGGTATGGAGGTGGGGAGGGGACGGGTATGGGGGGGAGGGGACGGGTATGGAGGTGGGGAGGGGACGGGTATGGGGGTGCGGAGTGTGAGGGAAAGGAAATGGGGAAAGGGAAACAGGAATAGCGCAGTTTGAGTTGGATTGGTAAGGAGGAGGTGAGGGAAAGGAGTAATGGCGGAGTGGAAAGGGAAGGGATGGGGAAGGGAAGTGGGAGTGTGGAGAGGGAAGGGCAGGGGAAGGGAGAAGAGGGTGAGGGGGAGGCAGAATAAACAGGGAGGAGGATGGACGGGTCGTGGAGGTGAAACGGTCAATATAAAGCGTGTTGGTAGGTCGACAGTACAGACAGACATACATCTATATATTATATAAACAGTTGGACCCTTGTAAGACAGAATAACAAAAGACCGGAGTGGTTGAGAAAGAGTATATATTCTCTGATAGGAATATATTAAATGCCCACCTAAAATTAAAATCTGACCGTCTGAGCGGGTCTGGCAGCGGTAGTGACCAGACGCAGCTGGTATCAGGGCGGTCAGGAGCCACACGCAGGTGGCAGACTAGTGGAGGATGAAGGAACTAGAACTAGGCAGCAGCACAGTAGGTAGTAACTAACTCAATGACACTAGTACAGTAGGTAGTAACTAAATCACATGACAGTACAGGATGTAGTAACTAATAGAGAGAGAACCGCTAGGTGGTAGTGTCCTTGTTTATATTCCGATAATAGATTATAGAGCACATATATCCATATATGTATATATACAAGCCGATACATGTATATATATATATAAAGATGAAGTTTACACTAGTGCTATAGGACATAGAGTTCGGTCGGTTTGTCAAGCGTAAATGGTTTGGCTTTAGCTTTGGGCAGGAGGGGAGTGCCGGAGAGGTATTTAACATTTGAAGTGCGGGTAGTGATGGGTATGGCGAGGTGTCAGATCAAAGGAATAAGGATGAGGACACGTGATGGTGTCAGGTGGAGTAAAACAACCATACATATACGTGCGATATAAAGTACATTATGTGAATAAAAGCTATGGCAGTATTTTACACGAGTTTTCTCACGCTAAAATACCTCTGGTATATCTCATTTATTATTATTCCTTCCACATATGCTTTTGCCACCTCTTCCTTATGCTAGGCGACTCAGAAACTCACTCAGCAGAACATACTATGTATGTATACGCATATATAACGGTGTATATATATATATATATGTAGATGTATGTATGTATATGCGAGAGAGAAATATGCGGCGCCTAAGGAAGAGCATTAGCTGCAGGGAAAATGATTAGCCAGCAGCAGATAAATAATGGTGTATGCTATAAGTTATCTATATTCGCATAATACATTATACAGCATACTACCAGTATATGATCTATATATATATGATGAATATATATATATATATATGATCAATATATATATGATCAATATATATATATGATCAATATATAAGAGCAATATATATGAGCGATATATATGAGCAATATATATATATATATATATATATTGCTCAGATACTGCTCGCTATATGTAAAACGAGTAATATATACGCGCCGAGGAATCTAAAGGGATGGAGGATTGCAAGGCGGACAGGAGCGCGGGGGGTTGGAGGCGAGCATGCGGGGTGGAGATTGCACACTTGGGGGTGCCAGACAAAGCAAACAGGTACGCAGCCGGCGGTGGGGGCGGCGGGGGGAAGCGGGGGCGGCAGGGTCGTCGGGGGGCGCAGGGGGGCCGGCGGTAGGAAGGAGCGATTCGCCGGGGCTGAATTACATCAGGAGCAGCTCGTCCGGAGCGCGGCCCCGGATTGACACAGTAATCCGCCGGCCAATCACGCCGGCCTTACCGCACAATTGCATTACGGAGTTCCCCGGGCGGTGCACAATTGGATCGGGCCGGCGTCGCCGCGCCTGTCACCCGGCCCCGATGACCTAATTGCCCGGGCTGCGGACGGCCCTTTTAAACCCAATTGCTCCAGGGGACAAGGCGTGCAGATGATCCCCCGGAAAATGTATACAGGGTAAGGATGTGACGTAAAAGGATGGCCGACAAGAAAGGTTTCCGCTGCCGATTGAGGTCCAACACCCAAGTGCCGCCCTCCGCCCTCCACCCTTCGCCGCTCCTCCCGCCGCTCCTTCTCCCTCCGTCGCCCCTGTGTCCGCCCCTCCTTCCCTTTCTGCCTAAGCCCACCGTCCCTCACCGTCCTCTCTTCACCCCTCCTCCGTCCGTCCCTATTTCGCCCTCCTCCCTCCACCCCTCTTCGATTTGTCCATCCATCCTCTGCTCTTCGCCCTTCACACCTCCTCTCTCCACCACTCCTATTTCCACCTGTCAGACTCCCTCTGTAACTGCTCGTCCCAAACCTTTCCCCTCCACCCCTCCTTCTGCCCCTCCGTCCATCTTCTGTCCTTCCCTCCTTCCCCGACCCCCCTCCACTCTCTTCCTCCAATCTCTTCCCTCCGCTACTCCACCGTCTGTCCCTCCGCCATCCGTCCTCCCTCCCTCGATTGCTCCTCCATCTGACCTTCCTCTCTCCGACCCACATCTCACTGAGCCTATCCCCCCTCTCCCCTGCCAGTCCTTCTCCCACAAACTGCCTCCTCCAAACCGCGTTCAGCTGGCGCATTTGTAATGGGCACCCGCCGCGGGAAAGACACGGAGACCACTTCACTCAGGGAATTGCTTATGTGAGCGGCCGCGAGCCGGTCTAGTACTCGCCGAAATAGGGGAGGAGGAAGCCGGGTTCCGGATCGATCTGGACCGGGGCGTCCGAGATGGGGCCAGCTAAGGGCAAAGGATGGGAAGGAGAGAGGAGGAGAGAGGAGGAGAGAGGAGGAGAGAGGAGGAGAGTGGAGAAGAGAGGAGGAGAGAGGTGAGAGGTGAGGAGAGGTGAGGAGAGAAGATGAGAGAGGAGGCGAGAGGAGAGAGGAGGACAGAGGAGGACAGATGGGGGAAGAGGAGGAGAGAGGAGGAGAGAAGATGAGAAAGGAGGAGAGAGGAGGAGAGTGGAAGGCAGATGAATAGGAGGGAGACGAACATTACTCTGGGGAGGGGGGATGGTAGAGGAAGGGAGGGGACAGGAAGGGAAAGCGGGAGAGGAGTGGAGAGGAGGGAGAGGGAGAGATGAAGGGAGGGGAAAGGAGATGAGTGGAGGGAGAGAAAATGTAGGGATGGGGAGAGAAAGGATTGGAAGAGGGAGGGATGAGGAAGGATACAAGGAAAAGGAGCGGGTGGGTAGGGACAAAATGGAAGGGCAAGCAAAGGGACATCAACGGAACGGAGCGCAGGAAAGGGTTGGGAGGAGGAGGAGGAGGGAGGAGGGTGAAGAGGACGGGGAGGAGAAGATGAGAAGGGAGAGGGGGGAAGAGGAGGAGATGCTGGAGGAGGGGATGTAAAGGGAGGGGAACATGGGATGCTGGTAGACTTGGATATATGGCCGGGCGGTGCAGTTGGGTCGTTTTGTTGTTGCTCTGTGGCAGTGGAGCTGGAGGTCGGCGGAGGTGGAGGTGGGGGTGGACGGAGGTCGAGGTCGAGGTGGGGGTATTGGTGGACTGAGGTGGAGGTGGGGTGGGGGTGGACGGAGAGTGTGTGTGGACGGAGGTGGGTGTGGGGGTGGACGGAGGTGGATGTGGAGGTGGAGGTGGGGGTGGGGGGTGGAAGGAGGTGGAGGTGGGGTGGGGGTGGACGGAGGTTGGGGTGGGGGTGGACAGAGGTGGAGGTGGAGGTGGGGGTAGACGGAGGTTGGGGTGGGGATGGACGGAGGTGGAGGTGAAGGTGGAGGTGGAGGTGGAGGTCGGGGTGGGGATGGACGGAGGTGGAGGTGTGGGTGGACGGAGGTGGAGGTGGGGATGATAGTCGACGGAGGTGGAGTTGGGGGGTGCGGGTGGACGGAGGTGGGGGTGGAGGGAGGTGGAGGTGGAGGTGGAAGTGGAGGTAGAGGGAGGTAGAGGTGGGGGTGGACGGAGGTGTTGGTGGGGGTGGAGGTGGAGGTGGGGGTGGTGGTGGATGGAGGTGGAGGTGGGGGTGGACGGAGGTGGGGGTGGATGGAGGTGGAGGTGGGGGTGGGGGTGGGGGTGGGCAGAGGTGGAGGTGGGGTTGGACGGAGGTGGAGGTGGAGGTGTGGGTGGACTGAGGTGGAGGTGGGGGTGGGGGTGTTTGGAGGTGGAGGTGGGGGTGGGATTTGGGTGGGCGGAGGTGGAGGTGGGGGTGGGGTGGAGGTGGTGGTGGGCAGAGGGTAAGTAGAGAGAAGACCCGCATAGAAAAGAAAACACTGCGTATCTCTCAGGAGGAATAAACCCACCATCAAAAGACACACTATGGCAGGCAGTCAATATACTGCGAATCGCCTATTGCTGTTCTTCAGGCTAGTGTTGATGAAGTCCTAAGGGGCTTCCAGTTCTCACTCACATTAATGATATATAAAGGAAACTGCGTCACAAGAGCGGAGATGGCGGGCCATGTGAGTGTGTGAGAATGAATTCTCAATGAGTGTCATTTGGGCGTTACAACATTGGTTGCCGAGTGCTAAGGCAACCTCTCTTTATTTTATCTCGCCCCCATCATCTCTCTTTCTCTTCTCCCCACCGGCCCTGATTGACGTTCTCCTGTCATGTCCGTAGGGTTTGTAGATGTGTCCCCCCCCCCCCCCCAAGCACTAATGCGAAAAATCACAGTGTTCTGCACGCACGATATTGAGAAGAAAAAGAATATTAAATTAATGCAACAACCCATTTTTTCCCGTCCGCCACCTTCAACTTCATGTCCCCTCTGGTGTAGCAGATGGCGAAACAATGCTGCTCAGATTACCTAAAGGTTCACCGATATACAAAAAACTAATAAAGAAAGCAAGAAAAGATGGTGAAGCCCCACGAGTAAAACTATAAAGAGCAAATAAATTGAAAACGCAGCTGAAAACTGACCCCTCACTCTTGGCGTTTTTAAAGCTTTCGCTTCCAAATTAAAACCTAGAAATAATGTAATTCTTTTCATATTTTTAATAAAAAACAATTATTTATCTCTCCCCCATCACTCGCTGTGATTTGTATGGTTTTCTACTCTCGTTGTACAAGTAACGCCTAGAAATGATATGATTGATTAAAATTATCATATCATTTTAAATTATATATACACATATATTGATTTTTCTTTCCATATGACTATATCTGTTTGGGGTTGGTGTTTTAATCTAATATTTCGAAATTAAAATATACCAAATATTTGGTTGTATTATGTATCCTATGTCTATGTTTGTATCATTATTTCATTGTTGATGTTATATATATATATATATATCTTTCCTGATCACTATCTGTGATTGGTATTGGCTTTTTAATGACTCTGTTTGAAATTAAAATAGACGAAGTAACGGTTTTCTTTAATTGAATATAGTTTGTTTGATTATTCATGTTTCTCCGTGTCTTGTGGGCTTTTGTTCGTTATTCTCGTTTCTAAATTAAACCCTAGCAATAGTGTAATTAAAAGAAATAGTACTTTGTGTCTGTTTACTTGTCTATTTGTCTCTATCTGCCCGTGACTTTCTGTATTTGATTGATCTTTTTTAATCTTGTTTCAGAATTAAAGCCTAGAAATACCTTCATTTTAATTTCATTTCATATATGAAGAGTTCAGGCAAAAAACTGACAAATCTATTTTAGTTGTTCTCTGTAAAATATGATTTGTTGTGCTTTACAGGTAAAGTCCATCAATTTCATAATGGGCAATGGATTATATAGGGGGGGTGTTTTTTTTGCGTGTAAGAAAATGGATGTTATTATCGAAACGATGGCAGCTTTGCTCCAAAGTTAGTCATGGTTTCCTTTCGGCCGAATTACGTTTGTCGGTTTTTACACCTGAAGTCTTCATATATATATATCACTTGGTGGTGGTTTATTAGTTTCTTTGACTTCCACAGCACTCTGCCACTCCTTCATGCTCCCTTCCCTCCCCTCGCATGTTACCAGGTGTGAAGGAGTTCTGCCACGTGGACGCCTTCAATGCGTCTTGCGGCCCTGATCACGTGATCGTGATGGAGCTGGCTCGGTACGGCCGGATGAAGGTGGGACGCTGCGCGCGCCGCAACCTCGGCTACCTGGGCTGCTCCATCAGCGTGCTGCAGTTCATGGACTTCAAGTGCTCGGGCAGACACACCTGCAAGGTGAACATCGTCGACCTCGCCAAGACCGGCATGAAGCCGTGCCCCGATGACGTCACTTCCTACCTGGAGGCGAGCTACAAATGTGTGGAGGGTGAGTCGATGCTTTGTTTGTGTTTTCTGAACTCCAAGGATTCAGTCACCTGATTTTAATATGTATTCATCGCTGTAGTTTAACAAATTCGTCAGATTCTGGACAATTAGATCTATTGAGACTACACAAGGAAAAGTCGGTCAAATGGCACATGGGCAGTGCAATCCTTACCTACATAGTGGGTTGCAGCTCAAATAGTACCCTCTGTGACATCATGCAGGAAAAAGATAAGTGAAATTGGATAAGTTATAAACAATGGTCAAAACGCTTCAAATTCACAATTATTCAAAGTAGTTTCCATCGCAGTGAACTGCCTCTTTATGTCCCGCCTGTATAATCAGTGCATCATGCGTCTCAACAGATTTCAGTTTAATTTCATAGAAAAAGCCTATCCAACTGTGTATGCATTCCCTAGCCTACGACAGTCACACTTATAACAGCTGAGAAGGGTCATTAGGGTAGATTGACCTAATGGTCACAACTTGATGAGAAGCCCTTCCTTGAATGGGTCCTAACTATCTCTTACAAAATAAGTCGGTTGAATATATAGAAGTTATGAATAGTCAGATAATTGGGAATAATTACAGTTGTGCTTATCATTACTGCCTCTTTAATCTGTATGTGTGTATACAATATATGGATCGAAATATAGAACATAGATCTATATTGAATATTGATCATTTTGTATGTCACCGGTGGGATAGAAATGCACGGAGACTGAGCCATTTTAATATTACTTAGAGGCCTGTCTTTGTATGGATGTGTATGGAATATGGATATGCGTAAAATACGGGCCTACATAGACAATTGATAGGCATAGAAGTTGGTGTAATAGAATATTGATTTGTCTGAAAAGCTAGAAAGTACTTGGAAAGTGTGCCATTTTAAACATAATAAATTGTGTCTAGAATATAATATAAATATGTAGAATATATATGTACAATAGATATGTAGAATATATATGATATCTATAGACAATATTCATTTATAATTGAATATTATACATACATATCTTACATGTATATATTCTAAACAGACAATCGATTAAGATTATAATCTAATAAGGAATATGGTTCAATATGGAATATTGATCTCTATATGAAACATTATCTATGTGGAATATGAATTCAAATATAAATCTGCATAGGGAATGGAACGCGATAGTAATTTAATTTCTATGGAATACTGATCTATTTAATTGTTGAATATATATATATTGAATATGGACTATATGAATTTTCCCCCGTACTTATAGTTGTAGTTTATATTTGTCCATATCCAGCTGACCAGGTTAGGCGATATTCAATGACATTAACTTACATTATTGCGTAAGTATGCTCTAACCAAGTTTATGTATAAAGACTGCCGCACAATATAGTCTCCCTGTGCTTGAATTCCGTGTGCAGCTATGTATGTGTGTGAAAGGCTACATCCAGGTCAAGGGACATGTTAGTAGATCGGAAGAAGACAGACAAATGTCTGGAATCTAAGCATGAAAGAAAAAGCAACTCGTAAATGATATGTGCTACAAACCAACCTTCTGCTGGTGACAGTGGCAGTTACCTGTAAGTGTGTCAGGATGGACTTGAGAACCAATGTAACCAACCTTCTGCTGGTGACAGTGGTAGTTACCTGTAAGTGTGTTAGGATGGACTTGAGAACCAATGTAACCAACCTTCTGCTGTGACAGTGCAGTTACCGTAAGTGTGTTAGGATCGACTGAGAACCAATGTAACCAACCTCTGCTGTGCGTGGTGACTGAGTGTGTAGGATGTGAGACCATGTACACCTCGCTGTGACGTGCAGTCCGTACGGTGTAGGATGGACTTGAGAACCAATGTAACCAACCTTCTGCTGGTGACAGTGGTAGTTACCTGTAAGTGTGTTAGGATAGACGTGAGAACCAATGTAACCAACCTTCTGCTGGTGACAGTGGTAGTTACCTGTAAGTGTGTTAGGATGGACGTGAGAACCAATGTAACCAACCTTCTGCTGGTGACAGTGGTAGTTACCTGTAAGTGTGTTAGGATGGACGTGAGAACCAATGTAACCAACCTTCTGCTGGTGACAGTGGTAGTTACCTGTAAGTGTGTTAGGATGGAGGTGAGAACCAATGTAACCAACCTTCTGCTGGTGACAGTGGCAGTTACCTGTAAGTGTGTTAGGATGGACGTGAGAACCAATGTATTAGAGAACACCGACAAGTCCACACTACACGACCAAAATACAGCAACAAATAAAACACAAATACAAGATATAATAAGCTATATTTTAAACAGGCCTTTTCATTCAGCTTACTGAATGCATTGCTTTTAAACACGTTCATGGAACAGATTGTATATGTGCATTCACATCTAGTAAAGGCTATATTCAGATTTTAATTATCACTTAGATTGATGGTCACTTTCTCTTATTTTGTTTATGCTGTTATTATATATGGTGCTTCAGAGTAAGAACAGACGGTGGGTGGGTGCCAGTCGTCATTGCATGCAATCCCCTCATGCACGATCCTGTTGACAAATTAAAGACGTTCTGCATTTAGGCTTAGATAATTCAAAACCTAGAAACAGTCTAGATTTAGAGCTAGTTGGGTCCACAATTACTAATTTAGGTACGACTTAAAACATCTGTTTATATCTCTGGTTAATAAACCAGGACATCATGCATTGATCATCACTTTCGCATCTTATTAAATTTGTTCTTTGTATTTATGCATGGGAGAATTCAATCATCATCATGTTAAAGAAACTTCGACAAACACTTCCAGAGTTAACCCAGAGCCCAAGTTTCAGCTAAGTGCGCATGCTGCGTGGAAATCATCAATTCTGATAGCAGGAATCCATTCCACATACGTAGCGTGTGGCCTGTGGCGCGTAGCGTGTGGCGTGTGGCGTACGGCGGGGTGGACCTGACATGATTGATGCGTTAAAACAGCAGCTTTCGGCTGAAGATGCCGTGAGTTATGGCGGGGCGACCGTGATGTGCAACCCCACTAATTGGATTGCGAGTTGCAACACCGCCTGGTGCTCGAATTAGAATCCATCGGAGCATGCAATGCAGGCAGATTTGTGTGCTGCAACATTGAGCACCTTTCGGGGCGAAACGCAATGAACAAATAAAATTGATTTAAAAAAGAAATAACACCACAAACACACAATCATAAAAATGAAACCCCACAATTACACATGGACCACCAGGAGTCGTTACCTTGCTGGTTTTTTTTAATTGTTTTTGTACTGGCTGTTTTTATTAACGCGCCACGCGAATCGCAAATAACAATCAAAAAGAGGTGAACAACACAAAGGAGCTAACAACTTCTTTAAACAAAATTCAAACACAGGGCTGTGATTGCATAATGACGACCACCTAAGTAGAGAATACAAAAGCGGGTTCTGAATAACATAACGGGAGGGTGCGCGCGCACATAACGGGAAGGTGCGCACGCACATAACGGGAAGGTGCGCGCGCATATGGGGCAACTGCGCGCGCCGGATATAAGCGGGCGGGTGCGCGCGCAGCGGTGGCTTAGCCAAATCGAGGCAATCCAGCGGGAATTACCCGGCATTAATCACGGCCCGCGTAGGATTTGAACAAAGGGCGTTCTGCCACAACGGGGATCTATAAATGTAGTCAATAATGCAGACACACACGCACCTCAATTGCTGCTGGCACCTATACCTGGAGCAAAAATCGGCATTGCTCATCGAGCATCCCCAAGGCCACACACCAAAGAGGGGGGGGGGGGTCGTGGGAAAATGGGGGGGAAAGATGGAAGAAAATAGTTGAAACATACATGACAACAACAAAAATAGGAATATGCCTTTTCCATTCAGCTAGGGGGCGCCTACGTGATTTAATAATAAAAAAGAATCTTTAAAGTTGAGTTGCGGGAGGGGGGGTGGTGAGGTGTTGGGTGATGCGTGACCGAGTTATGAATGTTGCAGCCGACCGGTGGCCCTATGGTGGCAGAGCGCACTGATTAAAACATCAATCGGGGTGAGGCTGGAGTGGGGCCCCGGGGTGGGGGGAGGGCCGGGGGTGGGGGCGAGGAAGGGGGGCGCGGGCCGGGAGCGAGGTATTCTCAGGCTGCCAGGTGTGCTCCACAAGGGACTAGTCACACCTACCCACACATTTCGCCACTGATTGAATCAGTCATGTTTTTACCCGTCACGTGACACGGGTAATTCAGTGTGGACGACACCTCGCGATGGCGCCTCGAGGCCTGTGACGACCACCCAGTGCTTGCATAGCACTCAGCGCCTACTGCCAGCACAGGGCATAGTGCCAGCACAGGGCCTGCATAGTGTCTAATTCCTAGTGCCTGCATAATGTCTACTTCCTGCACAGTGCCTAGTGTATGTATGCTGCCTAGTTCCTGCATAATGCCTAGTGCCTGCATTGTGCCTGTATCGTGTCTAGTTCCTGCATAGTACCTAGATCCTGCATAGTTCTTAGTGCCTATGTATATATACAGTGCTTCGTGCCTTCATATTGCCTAATTCCTGCATTATGTCTACTTCCTGCACAGTACTTAGAGCGTAGTTGCTGCACAGTATTTAGTATATGCAAAGTGTCTAGTTCCTTCATAGGCGGTAGAGTGTCCACCTGTGAAGGTGTCGGTCATCCATCCGATCGATCGTGCTCAGTGGACCAATTTGCAGTTTGGGCTATTTTACCTTCCAAGTAGTGGTCCACAACTGGTTCATCAAAGGCTGTCCTGTCTGTGGGAAAGTGCATATAAAAGACCCCTTGCTGCTTATCGTAAAGAGTAGCCAATGTGGCGGCAGGAGGTTTCCTCTAAAGAAATATGTCTATGTGCTCTAGAGGCATTGTTATATAAAAGAAGGTTTACTTTTCGTTCCTACATAATGCCTAGTTCCTGCCTATTGCCAATATAATGTGTAGTTCCTGCAGAGTACCTAGGTCCTGCATAGTTCCTGGTGCCTACATAGTGTGTGATGCCGTTATAGTACCTAGTTCCTGCATAATATCTAATTCCTATATAGTGCCTAGTATCTCCATAGGGAGTAGTGTCTGCATAGGATATTGTGCCTGTATAGGACTTAGTGCATATATAGTGCCTGCATAGTGCCTAGAGCCTCCACAATGCCTAGTGCCTGCATATTGCACAGTATCTGCATAGTGCCTGCATAATGCATAGTGCCTGCATAATGCATAGTTCCTACATAGGGCATAGTTCATGCATAGTGCCTAGATCTTGCATGGTGCCTATTATCTGAATATTGCATAGTTCCTGCATAGAGCATAGTTTGGGCATAGTCCCTAGTTCCATCCTAGTTTCGAATGCATGCATGGTGCTGAATGCCTCACATGCATGTACTTGCACAGTCTCACACACTTACCTAGTTCCTAGTTCCTGCAATGCGCGTTCATAGCGCTAATTGCGCGTTATATCAATACTGAGGATTATTCTTTGCTATTTATTGTGTTTATGGTGCTTGGTGTGTTTTCTGTACTTACTATGCTTATTGTGTTTACTTTGCTCATTCCATGTTTTGCGCCAAAGACCTTATAATACCCTATAAGGACGGCTCACTCCCTATCTCTCCCATGGTAATGTAAATTTTGCAGTGCCACCTCGTGGTGGGTTTGATCAGCCCAGCTGCTGGTTGGTGTTTCACATGTAAACACACACAATTATATTATACATGAGATAAATAAGTATGAATACACATCAATATGAAATTGCTATGAACAAATACACATCATCATCAGCATCATCATTGCCATCATCCCACATCTTTCACATTCATATATACATTTATACATATAATATAGCAACTGTTTAACCAAGAGAACAGCCAGCGCACCAAGTGGTGGGTTTGAACATGTTGATTACACAGTACAGGCTGAGTGAGCCATCTTAGTGTTATAGGGTCTTTGTTTGCGCTTACTGTGTTTATTCTTCTTACTATATATTATGTTCAGTGTATTTATTTTAGTTTATGTTACTAAGTTTAATGTGCTTACTTTGCTTATTCAATATATTCGTTTACACTGTGATCACTGGGTTTTCTGTGTTTACTAAGTTTAATGCGATTACTGTGTTTAATCCAGTTATCGCGTATTGTATTGGTCTGTACTGTGTTTATTATGTTCACTATGTTTACTGTGTTTTAGGTGTCACTAATTTGACTGCTTACTTTGCTTTACGTTTATTCTACTCACTGTATATTATGCGCACTGTGCTTACTAAGTTTAATGCACTTACTATCCTTACTCCATTTATTTTGCCCTTATTGGGTTTGTCTGTACTTTGTTTATTGTGTTCACTGTGCTTAATATGGTCACCAAGTTTACTGCATTTACTATGCTTACTATACTGTTCACCAGTAGTCAGCTAAACACATCATCTGATTTTTCTTTGAAGCTATCTCAGAAGAGATACGTTAGTATTTATCCTTCCTCGGAGAAAAAGGACATATGACGTGCTTAAGGCTTGTCTCTCACGTGGGAGACGCTTCTACACTGCTCAAGGTTAGGTAATGTTTTGGAGGCGCAGACGTTATTCATGTTCCACTTTTTCTCAAAGAAGACCGACGTTGCAATCACTTGGGTAGTAAGATTGACCAGGCTACGAGGACAACAAAAGTCTGCTGCTGTGTTTCAAGCCAAACCGTCTGTCGCCTGCCGAGGACAAGGCATGACGTTGTAATGCTTTGTCAACGTGAAGGTGGCCTTCCTTATACAGTGGCGCCACCATGCGATTCGCAGGTGGTGATTATAGCATATTCAGCCTCTCTGCTTTAGTAAGAAAAGTATTGATCTGGGATATGCTTGAAGATAGAATGAGCAGTAGGCGAGGCTGTTAATTAAAAGGTGGGCACATAGCTGATGCCTTTGGGAATCAGGTATTACAGTTACGTCCTGTCAGTATCCAGTACAAGAACATATGGGAATACGTGAGGTTTCAGAGGAACATGCAGGTACTATAGACCATTTCCACTGCTACCCCGCCCTCTGACAGCAGGGGAAACAATTCATATGGTGGGGAGCAAGTCATTGTGCAGCATACTCCTTGGAAAATGGGTTATAGAGTATCTTCACCACCAACCCGGCATTTTGACATGACCGGAAGAACTAATAACTCACTGTGCAGCATACTCGACAGAAAAAGACTTATAAAGGATTTCCACTACCAACCTACTGTACAAATATACGGATTTTCGGTTCGGAATTATATATTGGCAGAGAGCATTATTATTCTTGGGCGATGGAGTGGGGACCAAGGTTATGTAATAGAAAAGCAATGGGTGCCCCACTCGCTGTGTGACATATGCGACTATGTGAAAAGCATGATAACACATGGTGCCCGAGATTATGATGAGATGTTCCTATATAAGAGACAGTTAATGTTTGGTTAAATGTTCCCTCTATGCACCAGTAAGAGTGCAAGTGGAGGAGAAGGACATTTTTAATATATATATATTTATTGTAACTCTCTGCAACTACCTGTTACCACAGGACCGATGGGCAAGCACACCCAGCAACACTGCATACATTATGGACACCACCTGCAACTCAGGTTGAGTGACAGCTGCCCCATTAAGGTGTTGCCCCCCCCCAGGCTGTAGAGGGTGTCTGATTGGCTGGCTGTGGGAGGCCCAGTCACCTGCCCCCCTTTGCCCCACCTGACCACACAAGCCTCATTCTGAGATCCTAGATACCTTTCCCGAGACACTCTGGAAGGGGACTTCTGGATAAACTCTTGAAGTGAACACACTCTTCTCTTGGCCAGGAACTCAGACACTCTGTTTGAGGCTCCACCTTTCATATATACAAACTGAACTGTGTGCAAGAACCATGGGACTCCGGTTCAATGGGCTGTAGGCACTGATTCCTATACATACTAAAGAGAGTAATGGGGATCTGTGTGGACAGGAAGTGAGGAGTGAGGGTGATAGGTCGCTAGTAGGTGAACAGGAGTTGATGCCAATAAAGCACAACTTCTTCACTGTCAATCTTGCGCGACTTGTCTTCCCTTTCTTTCTTATGAGTTTCTTTGAGAGGGGCATCAGGTGTGACTGACAGATGGTTGTCAGAACGCACCTGGGAAGAGTAAGTGATATATCTGAGGCTCAGACGGCCGAGCATTCCAGTTATATTACACTATTATCTGATTGCAATGCTAATAACTAATAATGTGGGTCAAAGGTCACTTCGTTGAAAAGCCCTATTTTGGTGTTGGAAAATATGCTAAATTTGGTTCTAAAATTTGTAGATTTTAAAATTATTATTCAGCCTTACTCACCATTATGAAGTGTCCATCATGACCAAGTTTTGACTGTGTCTTGTGCTCTGATCTCATCATAAAACCACTACAAGGCCTCCCCGGCCTAAAAGCCAATATATACGATATGCACAATCTACATAGCCTAAGTAGGCTCATAAATCTGGCGCAGGGTATTTCTAACATGTAGTTCAAAAGAGACTTAGCAATGATAGTTCCCTCAGTTTTAGATTTATTTCCTAGTTTACGGACATGTCTCACAAATATCCGGCTGCAAATTGAATTCCACTGGAACGCAAGTTTTCCGAGCAATTTTCATCACCGACTTCGTCTTTGTACAAATTTACTCGGAAATTGAAGTAGGCAGTAGGTCAATCTCCGTGTCTCCTGGATCGATCCTTGATCTATGTCGCATGTGTGGCAAATGGGGGAGATACAATAAAAAGTACCCCTTATTAGGCAAGGCATAGTAGCCTCGCCGTATATTGCGTACGTGTGTTATGCCTTTTATTACAGCAGTTTCGTCACGCTTTATTACAATTAATGTTCCTAAATTGACAAAACTGCAATTAAACAACATTTATTATCTTTATAAACCAACGCACTTGTCCGACATATCCAACGTAGCCGTCCTGATATAACCTCAGATGTTGATAGGGCGTAAGATAACAAACAAATAATTAAATACTGGTGCACTCATTCAAAATGTAGGGCTACATAGAAATGATACTAAGTCTGTTTAATCAAATCTGTCACTGGTGAAGCCTATGGTGCCCAGGATCTTGGTGTGCACATCAATATTAATTTAATCTCTTTCACTATATTTATCATTGAAGTAATTTTATTGTAAATAAAGAAAAGGCTAGAATTACACAAAGCAGTATTTATAGTAGACAGATTGCTACGCGCTGATATCCTTACCTTATGACTTCCCCTCCCGATCCATGCTAGTTACAAATTCAGTTCTAGCTAAAGGCACTTTCGGTACCTTGTTTGTTTGCTTGGGGTTTTACATCTGGGCAACATCCAAGGTTATTTGAATGCAGATACCAACTTTTGAGAACTTGTATCAACTTGTGACTGCACACTTATGGTGACTTTAAAATGCGGTCCCACTGGGACACCAGGCCACTGGCACCATAACCCAATTTCCCACTCAGTGTCATTATCCTGACACGGAGGAAACCAGTCCTTGGCCTATCCTACCTCAGCGCTAGGCTAGGTAGTGACATGTATAAATTGTGTGAGTCATTGGTATGACTCCCGACCTTCCACATGGGAAGCCTGTGATCTTATGGCCCTGTCACACTACGACGTAACGACGTCAACGTAGGGAGAACGTGAAGAACGTTGAACTTCTGGGCGTAGTATGCAAATTTGGGCATAAGTTGAACGTGGATGCAGCGTAGTGGACGAGAGCGTAACGTGGGTAAAGCGTAGTGATACCGTCATTCAACGAGAGAGGTCAACTTCATTACGTTCACGGAACGTTATGAACGTTATTCCATCGCCAGAGCTACGTTAGCTGATGGCGAAACGTTGAACTACGTTGAACGTACGTTCTCCTGACGTTGTCCTGACGTTATTCTGACGTTATCCTGATGCTATCCTGACGTTATCCTGACGTTCCCATTACGCCGCGTGGACATTTCCACTGGGTTTAATGTGGGTCAACATAGTGCAACGTAGTTCAACGTAGTTCAACGTAGTGACTAACGTTTTAATAACGTTTTAATAACGTCGGTTTTAACGTCATTGACGTTCACCGAACGTGTACAGAACGTACGGCGAACGTAAACCCTTACGTTCGAAGTACGTCAAAAGTTTTGAACATGTCCAAAACATCGACGTAACACGACGTAATGTGACGTAGCTCGACGTCAGTCTAACGTCATTATGACGTCATAATAACGTAACCAACGTACATCAACGTAATGACGAAAGATCACCACGTTAGGCTCACGTTCGCTCATTACGTTGTAGTGTGACAGGGGTATAACTGATTCGGCCACGACGTCTGGTACTTTCCATAGCAGGTGCAAAGAAGAGTGCCAAGTAGTGTAAGAAATTGTGCATTTTTACCAGGCTGCCTTAGTGTGATCTGTAACGATCCAGCCTACCTCCCTGTACAGCAATGGTAATGTAAATAATCGACGCTATTTTCAAACATTGGATTCACATTTGGAAATGCCATTAAAATGAGGTGAACTAACCTCCATGTATAAAATGCCACATGCACACATAAGCATGGATAGGTCGATTGCATTAATAAAAGAAACCCTAGATAGTCAAATAATTAACATGCCAACCCCGGTATGGTAGAAATGTCAGGTTGAGTCTTACTCAAAACACAGTGTCTCCCTTTCTTTGATAAACAACCTGACAACATTGGTTTCATGACCAGGACTATGAGCATGCTATTGTTGAAACATCCCTGTTTATGTACTGTAAGTGCACTACCTGGATATTTCTAATTCACAATTCTAGGGGTTAGGTGTAGTGATCTAATCAGGTTAAATGCCACATACACATATATGCATGGGCAGGTAGAGTGTATGAGTGAACCTATATAACATAGTGGTTAGAATGCTAGCCTCGTTATGGCAGAAGTGTGAGTTCTAGTTATACTCTAGATGACATTTTTCACATTTGCAAAAAGATAAAAGTTAAAAGTATATTGATATTATCTTTACTACTGTAAATGACATCTCATTGTTTATATATTAGACTATTAGGTGTTTTCACTCTGGTAAAGGTTAAAGACTAAATATAGACTAAATACACACTATGTATACACTAAATATATATTATATATATATATATATTATACATACAATATATACTCTATATATACTAAATAGCATAATGGTTACGATGCTAGCCCCGTAATGGTAGACTTGTAGGTTCTAATCCCACTCTAGATGCAATATCAGGTTTGCACAAATCCTCCCCCCCCCCCCACCCCACACAACACTATTTTAGCCTGGCCTTACAAGCAGTAATATTCACAAAGTGGCATCATACACATTAACTATTCTTGACTATTTCTAACATAAGACACACACACGTACATATACAGGCATAAACACAACTTATGGGAATGTGCACTTTTCCTGCAACTATTTCCGCCTTTCATCAGTAGTTAATTAATAAGTACAGTGGAAAGATCAATGGATTGAACAGACTGATGAATCTGCTCACTGACTTTCCCAAATGGGTCACGCCAACGCTATTGCATAGAATACTCGTTAATGCCAACCGCCCTTCAAACCTACCTCCTTTTGGAGAGCTCCGGTATTTTGACCTTTACGAGCATTCCAAAGTGATGGTTTAAAGGCGCCATCTTGATTCATTGTCATTGCGGCACTGGAGAATAAGTCTTCTCCACTTCAAAGCAGTCATCTCTCAGTCTCGAAGTCTCTATAGCTTTAAATGCAGAAGCTAAATGGTACATGTGTATTGATTATCAGTGCATTTTGTTGGAGTGACAATGGTGCCTGGCAGAGGCTTGGGAGAAGTAGCGGTTATATAGTTGATTGTAGTGGACAACCGGTATCCAGGTCGCTCCAACTCGAGGGGAAGGTGGCACTGAGAGATAACAGCGATGCATGCGGACACATTACATATTTAATAATATGCGCATAATGGATATGCCTTACATATATATAGTAGGACATCTAGTGCGTCTATGGTATATATAGTATATATAGTATATATAGTATATATAGTATATATAGTATATACAGTATATATAATACATATAGTATATATATTATATGACGCATATAGAGTATACATAGTATATATAGTATATATAGTATATAGAGTATATATTGTATGTACAATATATATATAATATATATTTTGTGTATATATAGTATGTATTTAGTTTATATTTAGTCTTTAAGCTTTACCAGACTGAAAATACATAGTAGTCTAGTATATAAGCAATGAGATGTAATTTACAGTAGTAAAGGTAATGTCAATGTCCTTTTAACTTTTATCTTTTTAGTATTAGCAATGTATATATATGTTATTTTTAACTGGGGAAAGCACCTCATATCTATTGTACTTCTGCTTTCTCCTTTTTCATGTGAAACATTACTGATATAAATATCAGCTTGTATGTATAATGATCATGTGGAAATAAATAAATATCTCATCTTATCTTATATTTGAATAGTATATATAGTATATAAATAGTCGAAGAGGAATTAAAGAGGAAGACTAGGACTTGGTTTGAAAGTGAGCCACAAGTAACCTTTGGAGTCAGTTGGTCAAGGGTCAAAGTCAGCGCGATGCAGAGAATGACCGACTATCAGTATATCGAGTTAGTTTGGTATCTGAGGATCTGTGGCAGGACACCGACCAAAAGACATAAATAATATAGTACATGTATAGTATATATAGTATGCGTAGTATATATAAATGATATAGTATATATATATTATATATATTATATAGTATATATAGCTTATTACTATGCTAATGGATTATATTTTAATGGTTAGCTGTAATAACTACAAGTGCATTAATATTGGCAAGTTGCTGTCGGATTCCTGAATGAAGGATTTAAGAAATAATGGATTTGAATGGTATCGGCCAGTCCAATTCTATATTATGTGCCAAAGGCTTATTCATCACTTTACTTCTGTCGGCCGACAGATGAGCTCTGACTTTCTGTAGCTCGTATAAGCCAAAAGCCATTCCTTACTGACAGGTATTCAGTCCGAATCTGACAAGGACAAATTGACACGAAAACGACATAAGCCTCACTGACTCCGAGATCGGCCTGAAAGCAGTTGGTTCTTTTAAAGTCCAATCTGGGGGATACGCGACTCGGCCGGCAATCATGGACTCGGCACGCGCTTATCAAAAACAGAACCTTGAGTAGCGGCTCGCGGACAATAGACTCCCATCTCGCGTACTGTGTGCGTGTGAGTCTGTGAGTGTGTGAGTGTGTGTGTGTGTTTGTGAGTTTGGGTGTGAGTGACTGTGTGTGTCACAAACCTTAATGCTGAAACTGGGCGCAGTTGAGTTAATGCCAAAGTATTCGTCCTTCTAAACGCTGAGAATGGACTGTCGATGTGTGCGAGGTAGAAGGTCATCATTTAATATTAAAGTGATACAGAAGAGCTAACTTAAAGCTGCACCATTCAATGAAAGCAGCACATGTTTGAAAGCCAAGGCATTTAATTAGATGTGATCCTGGGTAGATCACATCCTGGTTAGATCGTGGGTTCGAATCCTGGTCGAGTCAAGCCAATGACATAAAAATTGATACTTGTCGCTTCCTAGCCAGAAGCTCGGCATTACTAGGATAGGGCAAAGAGCAGTGGAATGAGCAAGACCAGTTGTCTGCGACTGAAATTTTCCCTGCTTAAACAACTAAAGTACCAAAAGAAAAAGAAATCCTCCACACGCGAGTTCGACACTACTGCACTCAATAAATGTTCGTTGCAGTTCTGTCTGTACTCCTGTGCACTTTTGTTGTGCTCGGAAATTGACAAACAAAGCCCTGCTTCGACAATTTCGGTGTGCAGGCCAACATTAATTTCGTATGTTTTTCATTTCTCAAAGTTGACGTTTAAAACGGACAACAAAGAAATACCTCAAATGTAATGCAGGGTAGAGCTGAGCAACCCAACTAATATATGTAACAGAATCATAACATGTATATATATATGTATATACACTGGTCATTCTCAGAAACTGTGTACCACTTTTGTGACATGGAAACCAAAAAGTGAAAACATTCCAAACAATAGCAGAATTCAAATTCATGTGAAGTTTATATGTTGTGCATATGTCAGAGTTGATATTTGTTTTTCACTATTTGATTTTGATCTTATACAAATTGAGAAAGTTGTTAAATTTATCCATGTAACATCCATCCATAACATCATTTTAATATAACTCCAAAACATCATTTTAATACACACAACAAATTCAAACAAGATTTTATAGATTACACTTAGGCCAATAACATTATTTCTTACAGCAACAATATGTTGAAGAAAAACACGTTTGGGTAGATGTATGGTGTTGATATAAACATTTCCAGGTTTCTGCTTTAGCACAATTCATATAAGCATATTTTGGATACACTTTGTGGTTGCTACCCTAATTAACACACATAGTCAACAATAACTATTTGACTTACTACCCCCAAAAAAGAAGGCAATATCATTAACAATGTAAAGTGGAAACCAAAAATGTTGTACACAGTTTCTGAGAATGACCAATGTACATATATTTATGTATATATCCACATCAGGGTCGAGAAGGAATCGACTGTGGGAGGAGGGTCACGGCTTGAATGTGCGCAAAGGCTACTGACAGACTTTCATTAGGCGGAAAATGATGGGAATCTTGTCGGCCGGCTGGACCCATTAGGGGAGTGCGAGTTGCCATCAGATGGCGCGGCTTCTCGGTGTCAGATGCACGGCTTCCCCCGGCCCGCCCTCGGCCATGATAAGAAAGCATTTGATCCGCGATGCCGTGTGGGGCATGAGAGGGCGACTCGTTTTGTGTGATCACCCCTATTAAGTTCACGTGAGGTGGGAGTGGGGGAGGGGCGGACGGAGGGGGAAATGGGGGGGGGAGGGGAGAGGGGAGATGGGGCAGAGTGGGAGAAGGGGCAAGTGGGGGAGAAGGAGAAGAGGGGGAGAAGGGAAATGTGGGAGAGTGGGAAGGGGGAGAGAGGGAGAGGGGCAGAGGGGCAGAAAGGGAGAGTGGGAAGGAGGAGAGCGGGAGGTGGGAAGAGAGGGAGAGGGGAAGAGGGGAGAGTGGGAGAGGGGGAAGCGAGAGAGCTGGAGGTCGGAGGAGGGAGAGAAGGGAGTGATGGAAATGGGAAGAGAGGAGATGGAGAGATGGGAGAGTGGGAGAGGAAGATACGGATGGAGGGGAAACGGATGTGGGGTGAGGTGGGTTAAACTGGGGGCGGTTTGAGGTGAGGTGTGCAGGGTGCTGGGTGGAGGGGGCAGCGTGGGTGGTTTGGTGCGTGGAGAAGGTCGGGCACTGGGAGGAGTACCACGGAGGGGGCGTGGCTGGTGTGGATGAGAGTGTGGTGCTGAAGGTGGTGATGATGGTAAGACGTGATAGACTGGGTGTTGGAGAGTGAAAACAAGCTGTGCGTAGTGTGCGGAAGTTGGGGTTGCTGATGGGAGGGGCAATAGGATGGGGGTATGTGTGTGGGGAGTAATAGGATTGTCGAGTGTGCAGGAGGAAGAACGGGGTGAGGACGGAGTGAGGGAGGGGTGAGGGTTGGGTGATGGCGGGGTGAGGGCGGGGTGAGGGGAGGGTGAATGCGGAGTGATGGTTGGGTGATGGTGGGAGTGATGGCGGGGTGAAGGTGGTGGCCAGGTAACGGGAGGTTAGGGTGAGGGGTAGGGGAATTGTGGGTGGTTGGGTAAATGTAGGACTATGGCGGGGCGAAGGCGGGTTGAGGGCGGACTGAGGGTGGTAAGAGGACGGAAGGAAGAGTGCAGCAAGTGTGGGTGAGGTTTGGGTGAGGGCAGGGTGAAGGCGGGCCAGGGTGGAGTGAGGGTGGTGGGACGGTGGCGGAAGAGTGGGGATCCTGTGCATTATGAGACAGACATGAGGAGGAGAGACAATTCTAGGGGAGGTTGGGTGGGAGAGGGGGACCCAGAAAGGCACAGGGGAGAGTTTGATGTGGCCGTGTGAGCGTGTCGAGGGCGGAAAGCCAAAGGGTATGTGTGTGAGGGGGGGGGAGGGGGCGGCTGGTGGAGGTGAGAGAAGGGGGGGGGAGGGTGGGGGAGAGAAGTGTGTCCGTGTGTGGCCTCCTGCCCCGGCTGTCATCGCCACCTCAACCTCACACTCCCCGGCCGGCCGGACCTTCACACGCTGACTGTTTGCTCACTTGGCAGCGCCTACAAGGCGGGCAGACCGCGCCGGGCGCCCCTGCTGGCAGCGCGCGGCGGCGGATTGTATGTGTGTAGGGGATGGGGGAGGAGGTGGGAGGAGGGAGGAACAGTCTCACATTCTGGAAAGCCTGCCAATTAAGTCAGCGTGCCAGCGACGTGAACTCATCGACCTTCGTGACCCCTGCACGCATAGGGTCCCGGCCCTGTCCCCGTCCTCGCCCGCCCTCCCTCCGTCCTCCCCTACCCTCCCCCCCCCCCCCGCCGTCTCCTCACCATCTCTCCACCCCCCCCCCCGCGCGCTCTCTCCGTCCTCCCTCCATCTTTCCCCCGCCCTCTCCGCAGCCCTCCCCAGCCTCGTGGTCCATCAGCCCTACACCCCCTCTGCCTCAGGCTTCGCTCCACTCTCTTCTCACCCCCGCCCTCACCTCCCCCTCCCCCGGCTCGCATCCTTCCCTGACCCTACCATCACTCCTCTCTCACCCAACCCTTACCCTTCCCTCATACAACCGTCCAAAGACACCCCACCTGCCGCACCCCACTGTGCACCTACCTGAACTCTGCACCCAGTTCACTCACCCTTCCCCTCCGCCTGTACACTCAACAACTCACACCATGCACCATCACCCGGCACTGATCCAGGACTCTGAACCCTTCCACCCTCACCACCCTATACCCTGCGCCACTCCCTCTCAACTACACTCACCTCGCTTCATTATCCCTAACCCTATCATCTCTCAGTCTCACTGGCCTGACCCACACATACAAGACTTTCAACCCACACCAAAGAAACTGTTATTTCTCCTCTCACCACCAAACCCACAGCAAAAGAATACTTAGCATGCACTTAGTGAACATGGGTAAAGTTGTGGGCCCGGAATACCAGCGCCTCAGTGATGAACAGAAATCATATTTTTCAGAATACAATTTTTCAGAATACAATTTTTTTTAAAGGAAACACTAAATGTATCGTCTGACTGACAATTCTGCCCCAAACCAATATATGATAGATTAGTCTTATAGAATGGAATATTGCTGTATTAGAATATATATCCACCGGTAGTACGTTTTTGAACACGTCCTTTAAAATGGTGAATTAGAATAAAAGCATTGCTTATTTAAATCCAGTATTTGGACTACCCGAGGACACTACCAGAGGAGAATTACACAACACTTGCGGAAATATTAAATTGTCTATGTTATCCAAGAAGTAGAAACTCCCATTTTAACATTGTTAGAATCCTAGGAAGGAAGACCAGACAACAAGTGTTGAGATCCGCTTTCTGTGTGGCAGGTGGTTAGGTTGCCAGTGACTTCAGTATCTATACTAACCACTACTTAGCCGGGCGCTCAGCATAAGTCGAATACAGCAAGGCAGCAGTGCAATGAGGAAGACTAATTGTCCGTCCTCGAAATGTCTATTGCATAAACGAATGGAACAACACCAACAGTCTGCACACAGGGCGAAGTGTTGGCGTGAGGGACGCGTCTCTGTCGAGTGTTCATTTCACAAGTTAGAGGATGGCGTGCTGCGTTTTCGGCGACATTTTCCAACGCGCCATCGTCACCTCCATCACGCACACACAGACACACACTTCCCTCTTCACCTCTTCACCTCGTCACCCCACTGCCCTCTGCCCCTCCCCCCTCCCTTCCATCCCTCCCCCTCCCCCCCGCCCTCCCTCTCCGACCATTCTACCAATCCGCCTGCAGTGACCAGGACTGAACTTCTATGGCAGCCGACTGAACACAACACACACAGACACACACATACCCGCCCTATACGAGCCACCACACACACCCCTGACACCCACATCCACATACTTTCCACATTCACACACCCATACACCCACACATCCACACACACCCACACGTGACAGACACACACTGGGCACACGCATAGACATAGTGACGTCAGCGTGAACACCCACACACCACACTCTCACCCACACACCTCACCCACATCAAGAGGCACCACACCTGCCTGCCCCTGCCAGCTCTCACCTCTTCACCCCCACACTCACCCCACACTCACCCCACACTCACCCTACACTCAGCCTCACACTCACCCCCAGACTCACCCCCACACTCACTCCACACTCACCCCACACTCACCCCACACTCACCCACACACTCACCCCACACTCACCCCACACTCACCCCACACTCAACCACACTCACCCACACTCACCCCACACTCACCCCCACACTCACCCCCACACTCACTCCACACTCACCCCACACTCAGCCCCACACTCACCCCCACACTCACCACACACTCACCACACACTCACTACACACTCACCCCACACTCACCACACACTCACCACACACTCACCCCACACTCACCACACACTCACCTCACACTCACCCCACACTCACCCCACACTCATCCCACACTCACCCCACACTCACCCCCACACTCACCCCCACACTCACCCCCACACTCATCCCCCACACTCACCCCCACACATCACCCCCACACTCACCCCCACACTCACCACACACTCACCCCACACTCCACCCACCACCCCCCACCCACCCCCACACCCACCCCCACACCCACCCCCACTCACCCCCACACTCACCCCACCACCCACCCCCACACTCACCCCCCACCCCCCCCACCACCCCCACCACCACCCCACCCCCACCCCCCCACTCACCCACCCTCACCCCCCACACCCCCCCCCACACCCCCACCCACCCCCCCCACCCCACCCCCCACCACCCCCCCACCACCCCCCACCCCCCCCCACACCCACCCCCCACCCACCCCACCACCACCCCACCCCACCCCACACCACCCCCCCACCCACCCCCACTCACCCCCACACCCACCCCACCACACCCCACACCCACCCCTACCCACCCACCCCACCCCCACCCACCCCCCACCCACCCCCACAACCACCCCCCACCCCCCACACCCCCCACCCCCACACCCCCCCCACCCCCCACACCACCCACACCCACCCCCACACCCACCCCTCACACCACCCCCACACTCACCCCCACCACTCACCCCCACACCTCCCCCACACCCACCCCCCACACCACCCCACACCCCCCCCACACTCACCCCACCACCCCCCCACCACCCCCCCCTCACCCCCCCACCACCCCACACCCCACCCCACACCACCCCCCACACCCCCCACCCCCCCCCACACTCACCCCCACCCCACCCCCACACCCCCCCCCACCCACCCCCACCCCCACCCCCACTCACCCCACACCCCCCCCACACCCCCCCCACACTCACCCCCCACCACCCCACCCCCACCCCACACTCACCCCCCCCACACCCCACCCCCCCCCACACCACCCCCACACCCACCCCCACACCCACCCCCCCACCCACCCACACCACCCCACACCCACCCCCCACACCCCACCCCCCACACTCACCCCCCACTCACCCCCCACCCACCCCCCCACTCCCCCACACCCACCCCCCACACCCACCCACACCCACCCCCCACACCCACCCCCACACCACCCCACACTCACCCCCCACCACCCCCACACTCCACCCCCCCACCCACCCCACCACCCACCACCCCCCACCCCACCACCCCACACCCACCCCCCCCCCACCCCACCCACCCCACACCCACCCCCACCACCACCCCCCCCCACACCCACCCCCCACCACCCACCCCCACCCCCCCCACACCCACCCCCACACTCACCCCCACACCCACCCCCCCACCCACCCCCACCACCCCCACCCTCACCCCCACCCACCCCACACCCCCCACCCACCCCCCCACACCCACCCCCACCACCCCCCCACACACCACCCCCACCCCCCACCCCCCCACCCACCCACCCCCCCCACCACCCCCCACCCCCCCCCCACCCCACCCCACCACCCCCCCCCACCCCCACACCCCACCCCCACTCCCCCCACCCCACCCCCCACACCACCCCCACACCCCCCCCACACCCCCCCACCCCCACCCCCACACTCACCCCCCCACCCACCCCACACCCACCCCCCCACCCCCCACCCCACCCCCACACCCCCCACCCCCACCCCCCACCACCCCCACACCCCCCACCACACCCACCCCCACCACCCACCCCCCACCCACCCCCCACCCCCCCCACACCCACCCCCCACCCACCCCACCCACCCCCACCACCACCCACACCCCCCCCCACCCCCACCCCCACCACCCACCCCCCACCACCCCCCCCCACACCCACCCCCCACACTCACCCCCCACCCACCCCCACCACCACCCCCACCCACCCCCACACCCACCCCCACCACCCCCCACACCCACCCCCCACCCACCCCCACACCACCCCCCACCCACCCCACCCCACCCCCACACCCACCCCCACACCCACCCCCACCCCCACCCCACACCCACCCCCACACTCACCCCACACTCCCCCACCCACCCCCCCACCCACCCCCCACACTCACCCCCACACCACCCCACCACCCACCCCCCCACCCACCCCCACACCCACCCCCCCTCACCCCCACCCACCCACCCCCACACCACCCCCCCCCACCCCCACCCCCCCCACCCACCCCCACACCCCCCCCCACACCCACCCCCACACCCACCCCCCCACCCCCACCCACCCCACCCCCCCCACCCCCACCCCACCCACCCCCCACACCACCCCACCCCCACCCCCCCCACCCCCCCACCCCCACCCCACACCACCCCCACACCACCCCCCCCCCACCCCCCACTCACCCCCACTCACCCCACCCCCCCCCCCACCCCCACCCCCACCACCCCCCCCCACCACCACCCCACCCCACCCCCACCCACCCCACACTCACCCCCACCCCACCCCCCCCACTCACCCCCACCCCACCCCACCACCCCCCCCCACCCCACCCACCCCCACACCACCCCCACACTCACCCCCCACCACCCCCACCCCACCCCCACACCCACCCCACACCACCCCCCACCCACACCCCACACCCCCCACACCACCCCCACCCACCCCACACTCACCCCCACACCCCCACCCCACACCCCCCCACCTCCCCCCACCACCCCCCACACCCCCACACCCCCCACCACCCCCACCCCCCACCACACCCCCCACTCCCCCCACACTCACCCCCACACCCACCCCCACACCCCACCCCCACCCACCCCACACCCACCCCCCACACTCACCCCCCCCACCCCACCACCCCCACACTCCCCCCACACTCACCCCCACACCACCCCCACCCCCACCCCCCACACCACCCCACACCCCCCCACACTCACCCCACCCCCACCCCCACCCACCCCCACCCCCCCCACACTCACCCCCACCACCCCACCCCCACCCACCCCCCACCCCACACACACCCCCACCCCACCCCCACCACCCACCCCCCACCCACCCCCCACACTCACCCCACCCCCACCCCACCACCCCCACACCCCCCCACACCCCACCCCACCACCCCCCACCCCACCCCCACCCCCACCCCCACCACCCCCCACCACCCACCCCCACACCCACCCCCACACCACCCCCCACACTCCACCCCCACACTCCCCCCCCACACTCCCCCCACACCCACCCCCACCCACCCCCACCACCCCCACACTCACCCCACACCACCCCCACACTCACCCCCACACTCACCCCACACTCACCCCCCACTCACCCCCCACCCACCCCCACCCTCCCCCCCACTCACCCCACACCCACCCCCACACTCACCCCCACCCCCACCCCACACTCACCCCCACACCCACCCCCACACCCACCCCCACCACCCCCACCCCCCACACTCACCCCCCCACCTCACCCCCACACCCCACCCCCACACTCACCCCCACACTCACCCCCACACTCACCCCCCACACTCCCCCCACACTCCCCCCCACACTCCCCCCACACCCCACCCCCACACTCACCCCACACTCACCCCACACTCACCCCCCACCCCACCCCCACCACCCACCCCCACCACCACCCCCACCACCCACCCCACACTCACCCCCACACTCACCCCCACACTCACCCCCACCCGACCCCAACCACATCCACGTCCCCACACTCACCCCCACCCACCCACCCCCACCCTCACCCCACACTCACCCCACACTCACCCCACCACCTCACCCCATACTCACCCACACTCACCCCACACTCACCCACACTCACCCCAACACTAACCCCCACACTCACCCCATACTCACCCACACTCACCCCACACTCACCCCCACACTAACCCACACTCACCCCCACACTCACCCCACACTCACCCACACTCACCCCCACACTCACCCCCACACTCACCCCACACTCACCCCCACACTCACCCCCACGCTCACCCCCACACTCGCCCCACACTCAGCCATCACCGCCGCCATCACGCGGGCCCTGGGCTGCCCATCTTACAGACCGGTGACACGGACAGGCGGTCTTTGCTGCTCGGCCAGTTCGCCGCCCACTAAACAGCTCTCTAAAGACGGTGGCGGACATCGGGCGCGGCGGCGGCGGCGGGCGGCGGGCGGCGGGCGGCGGGCGGCGGGCGGCGGGCGGCGGGCGGCGGGCGGCGGACGGCGGGCGGTGGGCGGCGGGCGGCGGGTGGCGGGCGAAGGGCGGCACGCCGGGTCCTTTGTAGGGCAGGCGGGCGGGCGCCCCAGATCCAATAATTACGCGCTGGCCCGAGCCGTCGCGACATGTCACTTATCTACAACCCACCTACGCCCCACACTGAACCCTCCAACGATTCAGGCGGAAGTGTCCACAAAGCCAGGCTTACCGGTAATTCGGAGTGCATTCTGGGTGTAAGTCCACACACAAGCAGCGGTACTAGTCATAATAACATCTTAATAATAACGTAATAGTAATAGTAATAAGAACATAATAATGACATAATATTAACATAATAATAACCTAATAATAACAACATAATAATAATAATAACATAATAACACAATAATAATATAATAATAACATAATAACATAATAATAACATAATAATAACATCATAATAACATGAGAATAACATATGAATAACATAATAATAACAACATAATAATAACATAATAACACAATAATACTATAATAATAACATAATAACATAATAACATAATAAGAACATAATAATAACATGAGAATAACATATTAATAACATAATAATAACATAATAATAACATAATAATAGCATAATAATATTAATAACATATATTACTATATTCATTCTGGAATTCACTATTCAAGATCGCAGAGTCGTGTCAAACCAAACTGACTGAACCATGCATGTGTCTGAAGAGGGATCCTGATCATACACTGGCAATAGCTGATTGTAGATGATAAGGGTAGCACGTCGTCGGGGTGTTTGTCAAAGAAACAAACTGGCGCGCCCTCTGCCGCCCGACTGACACCCGGCCGCCCGTGTAGGCCGACAGGCCGACCCGTAGCCTTAATAGCAGCCTCGCTTTGAACTGACACGGCTCCATTAAGGACTACTTGGAGACGGGCCCTCGAAAGCAGTTCCATTGTCTGCTATGGTAAGATCAACATGTTTCGGACAGACCACACGGGTAGACTCTTTATTGGGTGGACAGGGGCGGTGTACTTGTGTGTGTGGGGGGGGGGGGGGGGCGGGAGGGGTGATAGAGTGCAAACAGATCAAACACCCGAAGGTGTCAGCAGGAGTTATACATACATATAGTTCCAAGTGCTGCCTACAGTTCTAAGAGAGGCGCGTCACACATATGTGCAATTCACAGTATCCACTATGTACATGGTGTTTTCATTCATGTCCGATTTGTTCTATCTTGTGGTAGTACATACATATAGTTCCCGGTGCCACCCACGGTTCCAAAGGAGGTGCGTCACACAGATGTGTATAATACAGTAGGCATACCCACTATGTAAACGTGATTTCATTAATGTACGATTTGTTCTATCGAGTACATATTATAGTTCCAGGTGATCTCCATAATTCCAAAGGAGATATGTTACATAGGTATGTTATATACTGAATTCACTAGGTATATATGCTAGTTTCATTGATGTCCGATATGTGCTATCTGATTAACCCCTTTAAGAAGGTAATTTTGGTTTTATACAATATCCATAGTTCATTCAAGCAGATGCATGCATAACTTTGACAACACAATGCATTTATTAAATTAAATTAAATTAAATTAATACTACCTGGCATTACCGTGCCTTTTCTATCAGTCATTGTTCATTGCAACTTATACATAAATAAAACGGTTATCACAATGGGTCTATCTGATTAAACATATGTTAAATGAAAATATACATGCATATCTAAAAGAAATTATTAATCGATTAAGCAGGGGATATTTCAATCACATAACATTAGTATTCCTCGCCCCACTACTCCTAGTCATATCCTAGTAAAATCAAGCACCATGAAGGTAGTGGCAAGTACCAATGTCTAAGTCATGTGTTTGACTCCGCCATGATTCTCAAGTAGGGATATCTTCATATGTTAGCAATCTCAGAATTATATTGCTTACAAATTACATTGATAACTGAATGTATTGTGTCTAATAAATTATGATGATGGAGTCTCAACTCATATTTACAAAACATATCAGTTTATAATGCATATATATGTCTTGAACTTTGCATTATTATTAGTATTGCTATATTTTAAGATTTTAAATTAAAATCATTTTTCCTAATGCGAGCTTCTTTAGGAGTCCAGTTCATGGACGTGACCTGTGAATGGTCATTGGCATTGGTGGAGTTATTGCTGTTGCAGTGCTTGACACTTCATCATGTGGCGCTTTAAAAGGGGGCCGTGGCGCATGGCAGATGCACACTTAAGTCGTGACTAATATTAAAATAGCCCTATTTCATAGCAGCCAGTGTAGTGGCGCTTAATGCACTGCGTGTATAGACTAGTCAAGAACCCATACCTGGCTGACGTGTCTTTACATTACAGCACAATGAAGAGCGACATTAATACATCACCAATCCATCACCCGCCGTGCCCCGCGAAAATAACGCACAGCCAACAACAGGGCCCCGCTCTATGATTAGCACGTGACCTCCTTCTCTACCAGTCTACATGGATTATGCGCACTAATACAACGCGCACAATTTAAAACCCAACTGTAGCTGTTTCATGTCACATCATCACGCACTGCTTAGACCATAATAAACGCATATATATAAATATATATAAATATATATAAATATATATGAAGATTATTTGAGGGAGAGGCCATTTTTATAATGCACATTGGCAGGAGGCCCGGCCCGCATGCGCAGAGACAACTGAATAGAATTGTCCATTCGCAGATAGGGGTGGTCGGTGGTGGTGATTATCACTCTCTCTGCATATTTATAATATATATATATATATATATATATATATGTAGTGGTCTGCACTGACCTCTCAGGCAAGTAACCACATAGACAGGTAGGCGTGGGGAGTGTATTGATATCAGGGAGCCTAGGTGGTGTAATGGTTAGCACACTGGCCCGGAGTGCAAAGAGATGTGGGTTCGAGTCCCGCTCTAGGCGCAGTATTTCCCATTTTCATCACCCCCATGACACTGGTTGCCGTGATCAGGATCCTGTACAAGCTTTGCGCTGTATGGTTGTTGAACCTACCCTGTGTATGTATGTGTTAGTGCATTGCCTGTATGTATGTAATTGTAAGCATTACAAGACTTACAATTCCAGGGGGACGAGTGTAGTGGTCTGCACTGACCTCTCAGGCAAGTAACCACATAGACAGGTAGGCGTGGGGAGTGTATTGATATCAGGGAGCCTAGGTGGTGTAATGGTTAGCACACTGGCCCGGAGTGCAAAGAGATGTGGGTTCGAGTCCCGCTCTAGGCGCAGTATTTCCCATTTTCATCACCCCCATGACATATATATATATATATATAATATATATGTATATATTGTATATGTATATATGTATATATGCATATATATATTTATATATATGCATATATTTATATATCTGTATATGCATACATAATTATATATACATATATATATACATATATATGCTTTATACATATATTATGTATATATATAACCGGTCATTAAGGAAGGGACATTTGAATCATGGACAATTGGACTCTCTCATTCCCAAACCCCTTTCCCCTCTCCCCATTTCCTTTGTTAGAAAATACAAAATACAAAAAGAGGTAAAAGAAGCAAGCTTGTATGCGGATTGTTAACAGAGCGGTCGCCCCGAACACTCCCGTCTAATGGACCTTCACTGCCAGCCGGACTAACCTGGGCGATCCGTCAAGCCAGCGGGCGAGCGTCTTTGAAACGCTGAAAGTATACCTCGGCGCCATGACGTGAATGGTGGGCGGGAGGCACGCGACTTGGCTGGGCTTCCCCTCCCCAGTCTCAGCGCTCCCCGCCCCGCCCCGCCCCGCCCCGCCCCGCCCCGCCCCGCCCCGCCCCGCTCCGCCCCGCCCCGCTCCGCCCCGCCCCGCCCGCCCCGCCCCGCCCCGCCCCGCCCCGCCCCGCCCCGCCCCGCCCCGCCCCGACCCGCCCCGCCCCGCCCCGCCCGCCCCGCCCGCCCCGCCCCGCCCCGCCCCGCCCCGCCCCGCCCCGCCCCGCCCCGCCCCGCCCCGCCCCGCCCCGCCCCGCTAACAATTGACTAAGGAGAGCAGCTGCTTCCTCGAACAACCCAATGCGTGCTTTCTCATTAAAGCCACCGCAAGGGCCACTGGTGAATGGCCGTTCATTTATAGGGGGAAATAATGTAATTAAAGGTGCCTTTGTTTTTAGTATCTGGTTTAATATTAACAACAAAATAGTACCATTCCGGTGGGATTTGTATAGCAATTGCTCTTAAATGTTTAATTTATGGAATATATTTCTTTCAGGCAAACTCTACGTTAATATTGTCTTCCTTTAAAAACTAAGCAAAAGAAGTAAAAAGCACCTTGTAAAAAATAACTCGGTGGATGTTTTATATTTAAATCAAATGCTTATACTTATACTTTGACTTGAACCCACACTTCTGTCATTATGGGGCTAGCATCCTAATCTTTAGGATATCGAAGCTCCTTAATACAGTCAACCTACCCACACCTACCTGTGTATGTGACATTTCACATAGAGAGATGAGTGCACTTCACAAAATATGTATGTAGATGTGTACGTAGATGTGATTATCGGCAGGCATACTCCTGATTTGAATTAGATGTTCCTGTGACGTAAAACCCCAACAAACACACATCATATTTTTGGCAGGTCCCATTTCCCTTCCCCAGAATCCAGAGCACCTGAATACTGTACTCGAAGCACTATACCAATCCACGTACCACTAACGCTGCACCTGACCCTAAAACATCGAGATCCGAGGCACTGGCCTACCAACGCTGCACAGGAACTCAGAACATCTATACCCGAAGCACTATGCCACTTACTGTACCACTAACACTTCACCTGAACCCAGAACATCTATACCCGAAGCAATATACCACTCACTGTACCAGCAATGCTGCACCTGAACCCAGAACATATATACCCGAAGCACTATACCACTCACTGTACCAGCAATGCTGCACCTGAACCCAGAACATGTATACCCGAAGCACTATGCCACTCACTGTACTAGTAACACTGCACCTGAACCCAGAACATCTATACCCGAAGCACTATACCACTCACTACACCAGCAACACTGCACCTGCACTCAGAACATCTATACCCGAAGCACTATGCCACTCACTGTACCACTAACGCTGCACCTGAACCCAGAACATCTATACCCAAAGCACTATACCACTCACTGTACCACTAACACTGCACCTGAACCCAGAACATCTATACCCGAAGCACTATACCACTCACTGTACCACTAACACTGCACCTGAACCCAGAACATCTATACCCGAAGCACTATACCACTCACTGTACCACTAACGCTGCACCTGAACCCAGAACATCTATACCCAAAGCACTATACCACTCACTGTACCACTAACGCTGCACCTGAACCCAGAACATCTATACCCGAAGCACTATACCACTCACTCTACCAGCAACGCTGCACCTGAACTCAGAACATCTATACCCGAAGCACTATACCACTCACTACACCAGCAACACTGCACCTGCACTCAGAACATCTATACCCGAAGCACTATGCCACTCACTGTACCACTAACGCTGCACCTGAACCCAGAACATATATACCCGAAGCACTATACATCATGTACCACTAACACTGCACCTGAACCCAGAACATCTATACCCGAAGCACTATACCACTCACTACACCAGCAACGCTGCACCTGAACCCAGAACATCTATACCCGAAGCACTATACCACTCACTGTACCACTAACGCTGCACCTGAACCCAGAACATATATACCCAAACCATTACACCACGCACTGAACCACTAATGCTGCATCTGAAGCCAAAACATATATGAACCCGAAGCACTATACCACTCACTCTACCACTAACACTGCACCTGAACCTAGAACATATATGTACCCGAAGCA
Source organism: Branchipolynoe longqiensis (assembly GCA_030323885.1). Classification (NCBI taxonomy): domain Eukaryota; kingdom Metazoa; phylum Annelida; class Polychaeta; order Phyllodocida; family Polynoidae; genus Branchipolynoe; species Branchipolynoe longqiensis. The sequence goes on along the minus strand of CM059187.1, from coordinate 102,514,607 downwards.
AAATAACACTCACTGTACCACTAATGCTGCACCTGAACCCAGTACATCTATACCCGAAGCACTATGCGACTCACTGTACCACTAATGATGCACCTGAACTCAGAACATCTATACCCGAAGTACTATACCACTCACTGTACCACTGATGCTGCACCTGAACCCAGAACATCGATACCTGAACCACTAGGCAACACACTGTAGCACTAATGCTGCATCTGAACCCAGACATATATGTACCCGAAGCACTATACCACTCCCTGTACCACTAATGCTGCATCTGAACCCAGAAATCTATACGCAAACCACTACACCACTCCCTGCACCACAAACAATGCACCTTAACCCAGAACATCTCTGTACTCAAACCACTACACCACACACTGTACCACTAACGCTGCATCTGAACCGAGAACATCTATGTACCCGAAGCACTATACCACTCCCTGTACCACTAATGCTGCATCTGAACTCAGAACATCTATACCCGAAGCACTATACGACTCACTGTCCCACAAACACTGCACCTGAACCCAGAAGATCTATGTACCCATAGCACTGTACCACTCCCTGTACCAGTAACACTACACCTGAACCCAGAACATCTATACCCGAAGCACTATACCACTCCCTGTACCACTGACACTGCACCTGAACCCAGAACCTCTATACCCGAAGCACTGTACCACTCACTGTACGTACCACTAACGCTGTTCCACCTCCCCCTCCGCGCCCTGGTTCCAGTTCGCTCCGGTAGTCGGCGCGACTGCCAGCAGAAGAAGCAGGTGCTGGTACCGGCGACGCACGGGTACCTGGCGTCGGTGATGGCGTCCGAGTACGGCTACGGCAGCCCGCGGTGCCCGTGGCACATCGCCGCCAAGCCCGGCCAGCGCATCAACATCACTCTGCACAACTTTGCCCGCTACCACGCCCAGCACGCCGGCGGCGGCCGGGAGGAGGCGCAGGTGCGGCCGGACGCCTGCTACGAGTTTGCTCTCCTCAAGGACGGCGCCTCCAAGAAGAACATCGTCGGGTGCGTTGGGGAGGGCCGTCGGACGCACATCTACACGTCGGTGGGACGCAGTGTCGACCTGCACGTGCTGGAGCGCATCATCTCCAGCAACGCCGTGCACTTCATGATCGAATACAATGGTGAGTACAATTGGCCTTCTTTTCATTTTTTACTTTTTAAATGTTGGCTGTGGTTTTTAGGTTTTAACAAAATGATCGGGTGTTTGTGTGTGTTTTTGTTCAATTGTAGTTATTTAACTTTTGTTTTTGTCGGGGGAGGGACCATCAAGGTATGCCCTAATATTGTTGTTGGACCAGAGACAGTGGGCGAATCGGTAAGAGCACAAGGCTTCCCAGTGTTGAGAGGTGGCACCTGCCAGGGTGTTATGGTGTCAGGGTGTTGAGAGGTGGTGCCTGTCTCTGTGTCAGGGTGTCAGGGTGCAGGCAAAGACCCTATAGCACTAAGATAGTTCACTCAGCCCGTACGGTGTAATCAACAGAACAGCCAGCGCACCAGGTGGTGGGTTTGATCATTTTGATAGTATTGTAATGGGTTGTGTGAATTGTGTGTGTGTGCTTTAGCATGTGTGTGTGTGCGTGTATGTGCATGTGTGTGTGCATGTGCATATGTGTGTATGTGCGTGTGTCAGTGTGCTGGAAGAAGGATGCTGGGGGAATGTGTGTATGGTGATGGGGGTGGAGAGGTGGAGGGACAGGGTGGGGGTAGCAGTGCTGGTAGGAGTTCTATAGGAGTAGCAACATGCAACCAGTGGGGACATCCCTCCCCCCACACCCCCACTTAAATCAGGGAGGTGGTCATGAGGTCTGGTGTGAGAGAGCGCCGACTGAGGTGGGTGAGGAGGGGGAGGGGGAGAGGGAGTGCAGGGGAGGAAGAGGGAGTGTGGGGGAGGAAAGGGGGGGGAGGGAAGGGGGAGCGGGAGGAGGCGGAGAGGGAGTGTGGGGGAGGAAAGGGGAGGGGGGGGAGGAGGGGGCGGAGAAGGAGGGGGAAGGGGAGGGGGAGGGAGGTGTGGTTGAGAGTGCTGAGTGAGGTGGGTGAGGAGGGGAGGGGAGAGAGAGTGGGAGAGGGAGTTTGGGGGAGGGGGGAGGGGAGGCGGAAAGGAAGGGCGAGGAAGGAGGAGGAAGGGGGAGGCAGGTGTGGTGTGAGAACGCTGGGTAAAGTGGATAAGGAGGGAGATAGGGAGTGGGAAGGGTAGGGATGGGAGGAGGGAGGGGAAGCGCAGTGAGGCTGGGGGAGGGTGGGATGGATGGGGGAGGGGAGCAGATGGAAGGGGAGTGAGGGAAGGGGAGGATGGGGGAGGGAGGGGGAAGGGCGGTGAGGCTGGGAGGAGGGAGGGGAGGAGGGAGCGGAGGGCGAGAGGGGGGGGAGGAGGGAGGATGAGAGAGCGGGGGAGGGCAGGGGAATGAGGGAGGGCGGGGCAGAGGGATGTGGGGACCAGGCAGTAGACGCAACATCGACATCCAAATGACAGGTAATCTCTCTTTTTTATTTTAAATGTGTATGTGTTTACATGTGAAACACCAGCCAGCAGCAGGGCTGTTCAAACGCACCACAAGATGGCACTGACAAATTTACATTACCATGGGAGAGATAGGGAGTGAGCCGTCTTAGTATTATAGGGTCCTTGGTGCAGGACAGGCATCTAGGGCCGTGTCCGGCGCGTTAGCAGGTGGTCTTCTGTGTAGTTGATTTGAACCACGGGATCTACAGGTCACAAACCGGATGCGCTGGCCGAATCGCTTGAGCTCAGGCCTCCCGTGCAGAAGGTCAGGAGTTCAATTCCTGATCGAGTCAAACCAAAGACTTACAAAATTGATACTTGTCGGTTTCTAGCCAGGCGCTCGGCATTGTTAGGATAGGCGAAGAACTGATTCGCTCGGTGTCAGGATAATGTGACTGAGAGTGGGATATCAGGTCATGGTGCTGACGGGCTTGTCTCCCAATGGGGCAGCACAATACAGTTGCTATGAGTGCTCACTGTCACAAGTCGGCACTCGTCCTGATATGACCTTAGATATTGCCAGAACTTGAAACTCCAACAACCAACCATCTGCAGGTCACATGAAGGAGGTTGGCGTTTCTGGCAGCCCACCATCAGCATCCCTCCAAATCTTTACCGATGTCAGCGCAATTCAACAACAACATCCCTGTGTTGGCCTGACTAGTGGGGTAGGATGAGTTTTTAAATTGTTTTTACGGGAAACGCTAAGGCTCCTCTCGCTCAGACGCTCGCAGCATATTTGTGAGTGGATGAGCATATCGGTCGCTGAAGCGTGGGTGGGTAGGTGGTGCCATGTAGAGAGCTCAGGTTGTATCAGTAGATGACCTATTTTATAGACTCAATCAGCCGATGACTGAGGAGGCTGTAGAATAGATAGAATCTTCATGTATAATGGCGTATACAGCATCTGCTTTATATTAAGCTAGTGAAATTTCAATCGCTGAAAATTAGTCTTCCTCATTCCACGGATCCATTGCTCTATCCTCGTAATGCCGAGCGTCCTGCTAAGTCTGAGCCCCACAAACTGCCACATATAAGTACACATTCGGCCATCCTGGCTGATCTGGTCAAGTTGATTGGTGTTTTATGTCCTAATAACATCAGGACGGACATACCGAGTTATGACAGTGCTTACTCATGATAACTTGTATAGCTGTTTTCCCATTGGCAGACCATGCACTGTACTGGCATCATGGAGTCATTCCCCACTCAGTCACATTATTCTAACATTAAGTCACCCAGTTCTGTACAGAAAGAGAGTGCTTTACCCAGTCAACCATCTCGTCTGGATGTGGGGGGCTGGAAGGAAATTCCGGAACCATGCAACGCCAATCACCATGTATGTATAATACTTGTATTATCGAACTGCAATTATATACAGTTTACTCTTACAACTCATAGCTTCATCTGCATATCAAATAATTGTACCGGGTGTCATAAAGACCAGTACTCTGGTGCTGATACAAAAAAAACTATTATTTAATGAATAAACTACATTTAATACGAAAAGTGGGGAGATACTGACACATTCTCTTTATCGCTCCAAACATTCTATCGACACGGAAAAGGCCAGATTTCACGCACCTTTATATGACACATATAGAGCATATCTGTTTATGCACAATCTAGCGACGTCATATAAATTATGTGCTTAGAAAAAAGCTGACTACATTCAATACAGCAGTTATATCGACTTTCGACTCACACACAACAAGAGCTGATTCCATAAATAGTTCAGAGCAATGAAAACAATGACGCATGTATCAACTAATCACACACTCGACGAACCAGAGTGTTCAGGTTTATTTAACCACACACACGTAGTAAGGTAAATAAATGACTTCCCCAAGGAGTGATCCTCCAGCCGAGCAACCAATGTTACATTAAATTAAGGTTCACACTTATGAAAATACATTGCTACAACATAAATAGAGTTTGTTATTAACAAATCTCAGATCATTGGTAAAGGACATCTAACCAAAACTACATGACATGGAAAGGTCTTTTACATATCACACAGGATATATGTTAGCGCTAGATAGCATTAAAGCTGCATAGTGTGATGTAAGCATCACACTTCCGAAACCAGAACAGCATTCTATCAAATTTCTTTCTTCTTTAAGGCAAGTGATAGGTCACAGCGCTACAATGTGCCTTGCATACATAATCTATTCGTGACCTACATAACCTACTCATGTCCTATGTAATGAACTCATGTCCTACATAGTGTACTCATGACCTACATAATATGTCCATGACCTGTGCAATCTAATATGATCTACATAATCTACTCATGGCCTACATAATATATTCATGACCTACATTGCATGCTCGTGACTTATATTTTATTCTCTGGACCTATATATAATCTACTAGACATACATAATATAAGAAAGGTGCTGTTCTCAAGAATAACAATAGTTACCACCCAAACAATGGTGTGTGTGCTAAGTACCAATGAACTCGACACTTGTCCATTATGTAGTGTTAATACCAGCTGATAAAACCTGCACATATCTCAGTATTTACGGCTTACACCATCCTAACCCAACCAATATAAATCAATATAATTAATGGTAAGACGGAGTATCTGAAGTCAAGCGAACAATTGAATAGTCCTTTAAGCCGCATACATAGCCACCTCCTTTAAGCCACATACATACCCACCTCTTTTAAGCCGCATATATAGCCACCTCCTTTAAGCCGCATACATAGCCACCTCCTTTAAGCCACATACATACCCTTCTCCTTTAAGCCGCATATATAGCCACCTCTTTTAAGCCGCATATATAGCCACCTCCTTTAAGCCGCATACATAGCCACCTCCTTTAAGCCACATACATACCCATCTCCTTTAAGCCGCACACATAGCCACCTCCTTTAAGCCGCATACATAGCCACCTCCTTTAAGCCGCACACATAGCCACCTGCTTACGTCACACTGTACGCATTATTTCAAAGGCGATGATCGGATGCAGTGGCTGAATCGATAGCAGTTCTGGCTTCCTGTGTGGAAGGTCGGCAATAGGAATACTGGCCGAGTCAGACCAATGAATTACAAAATTGATCTGTATTGTTACCTATCCTGGTGCTCAGCATTACTAGGATAGAGCCAGGACTGATTAGCTCAGTATATTGAGAAATGTGGCTGAGTGGAATATCGAGTCATGCTTCTGGCAGCCTGGCCTCCCGGTGAGACAGCACTATAAAATCACTATGAGTGTGCACTGTCACAAGTCAGTGCCCATCCTGATATGACATTTGATGTTGCTAGGACCTAAAACCCCAAGCAAAAAAATAAACAAAAAATAGGCAATATTTTGATACAACGGTGCTTTCTATTCTACTGAATGCCACCTGCGCTTTTTTGGGACTTTCAAATGGGCCTCAGCATTCAGCTTCGACCCCATTTCAAACAACTCCAAGTTACCTACTCGGGACCACTGCCTGTGCATACAAATATGTAAAGTCATGTCTTTCGTTTCCATTCATAAATGGTGTGTGCCAGTTCCTTTAACATATGGACAAATTAAAATAAATAACCAAATTGAAAAGGAAGATTGTGAATGGCTAAATAAAAATCTATCCATATAACATAAAGTAAAGAAGAGAACGAGAACGAGAGAGAGAGTGAACGCGAGCAAGCACAGGTGAAAGAAGAAAATCCCCATTATATAAGCCTTGGCTGTAATTTCTTTGCTATCTTGTGAGGGAAGTCGGCCGTAAGACACTGCACCACTCCGACGCGCATCCCTCGGGCCGCAGTTGCAGGGCGGCGGCCTGTGGACTGACAGTCAGCCGTCTTACTGCGGCTGCGCGTCACTCTGTAGGAGGCCGTCTCTCCCTCAGACACCCATTCTGCCACGCCCACCCGAACCCCCTTGCAGCCCCACACCCACCCACCCCCACCCCACCCGCCCGCCCATTAAAGCTAGCCGCTGTGACTCATTGAAACCGCGCGCCCGGCGATGTGTTGTGACAGGCCCCGGGCTCACCGAGAGGCTTGTTTCGGTCGGATGCACTAATGCTGAAATCAGCGAATTATCAACAAATGTCATTTTCTTCTCCTCGTCGGCGTCTTGGTCTTCCTTCTTCGCGTCTCCTCTCAATCTCGCCCCTCATTCCCGTCTGTGCAGGGGCGGTGTCCAACTGTACCCTGCCCATCTGCACCTCTCCTTTGTTTATTCTCCCATAATTCATTATAGAGGACATAACTGTAGTAGGACATACCAGGGGTGGGAGGCGGAGAAAGGGGAACAGGAGGGTGAGAAAGAGGTGGTGTTCTCTGTGGCGGAGTGGTTAGAGTGTCTGACTTTTTTCTAGGTCAGACTCCTAATCTGAAGGTCAGTGGTTTGATTCCCTGTGCCCCCCCACCTCTGCCAATTTGGATTTCCACCACTGTGTATAACTTACAGCATCATCAAAGGCCAGTTGCTCTCATACCACGGTGTGCAAGGTTAAAAATCCCTTGGGTCGGTAAAAGTGTAGGCTTGGGCTTACTATTGACAAACTGTCTAATGGTGAAAACAAGTCTATTCAGACTTATCCACGATAGGCAGTATAAATCTTCAAGAAAGGTTTGTTTTTCAGAAACAAAAGAAATATTTAATCTTTTTTTTTCTTTGGTTACAATCAATGATTAAGGTAACGACATTTCAACAAAGACAAATTGGTCTACCTCATTTAACTGCTTCATTTCCTGTCCTAGTAATGATAGAGGAAGCGACAAGTTCAAATTTTAAAGCCTTTGGTTTGACTCGGCCGCCACCAGAGCTCTGCCACACGGAAAGTGGGCGTTCAGCCCATTCGGCCATCCTGTCCAAATTGGGAACCCAAAATAGCTTTAAGGGAATCATACTCTTCAACCCCTGTCTATTTGTCTCTGTGAATGTGGAAGGATGTACAAATCAGAAAAGGGTGCCACATACTGGCGTCCTCTAGATCAGTGAGCGGGGGGTATGACCGCAGTAATGCAATTAATTGTGAGCTGGTAGGTGGGGCTGTGAAAGAGTTGGCGCCAAACATCACGAATCCCTTATGACTATGGTGACTATACACACCACTGATGCGTTATTAGCGGAAAAGTAACTAGCAAGCATAGAAAACACATAATAAGCCATCTCTCTTCCAAGCTGCCAGAACCCAATAACGGATAATGTTGTCCTGATATAGCGGGTGTCCTGTCATTGGATGGACAATCACATGAATTGTAGACTGTACAATGAACATAATTGTTCACACATGGCAGAGGCTCACTGGTCACAGAGGTCGCTGAGGCAGATACTGCTGCACCCTGAATGTGGCCTCCATACCTTAAGCCCCCATCACACCAAACTAGTTCTCAAAACGTCCGACCCCACTCTAAAATGGGGTAGAACGTGGCCACCAACAATTTTGAACATGCTCAAAGTTCTAGAGCACCCTTCCATCCTTGCCCATCTATGCAGTTCATAAAAAGTTAGTAAAGCATTGCTACTACATTCACTACGTTCGCACACAGTTTGAACCCGTTCAGCAAAATTTTCAAGAATGTAGTAAGAACTACTTTTGTGAGATGGGGGTATTATTTACAGATCCCACACTCATGCCATCTTGATCTGAGAACAAGGTTAGTCGCACAACAGATCCGAGCAAAACCGTAGCAATGCCATGGTTGACTCTTGTGTGCCTGAATGCAAAAGTGGATAACGATTTGAAAGCATTTTTCCAATAATCTATCTGATATTTCAAAAAAAAGATCGAGACAAAGAAAGATTCCTCACAAGCAAATTGCAGCTCAGTTTAGATAAAATTGTATGTCTTTCAGCTCTGATTGGGGAAGTTTGCTAATAATTACAACTGCACTGGTTGTAAAAGTACAATGTCTGAACACTTCGACTTCTGGATACTGAATACTTTATTTACCGTCCAGGGCTCTGAACCACTGGCTAAACTTTCTATGACGTCATCTCATTAACATATTCCTTTGTTCTCTCTCAATGCCTGGATCCCATTATGCATCTCATTTGCATATATTACATCCCCCCTTCAAAGTATTTCTGAGACTTGAAATGTTTCAAAATCACCACATATACCAAGTTTACATGTTTAGCATACAATGATACAATAAAATAGAAAGGTGCTTCACTTTAACCACAGGTTTAGCAAATATCCGTGCACACTATGGCACTGAAGAACTTTGAATTGTTCGGCTGCTTAGCCTCCACAATGACACATTGTCCATATTGACACAATATAAATACACAAAATGAATCTGAAAATAAACAATCCTTAAACTAACATGCACATGTGTTTGTGTGTGCTGATAGTTTGCGACTGACTAAGTTATAGGTCTAACCTGCTCGCTGGTCTAATCACCCGACCTGACCTAGTTAGATTAGCCACATTGTTTACATTCGACTGCACCACTGATACCTTCGGGCGCCCTTATAATCTGAACTCTGTTCCTGTATAACATATTCCCTGACTCATTCAACATCTGATATTCTCTCCCTGACACACCCGTATGCTCCAAAATTACCCCATTCTTCCACTCTCCTACATTATTTTTGTATTTGACACTGTCACCAGTTCTCATAGGTTTGTGCGCCTTGCTGCATTTCTTGTCGTGAAAAACTTTCTGTCTTTGCTGTCTTTTCGCTGTCTGTTCTCTCTTCGGGATTTGTGTTTTGGGTATTAAAATTTCTTCCGCCATCGGCAATCTCCCTCTCAGCCTTCTGCTCATGAGCAGCTGAGCTGGAGATGCGTTCAAGATGGGTAATGGAGTGTTCCTGTAATTCAACAAAGCTAACTGAAAGTCTGTCTTCGTTTTTAGCATTTTACCTTTTGCACAAATCTCTCCACTTGGCCATTGCTTCGGAGATACTGCGGAATAGAATATATGGCTTTAAAACCATAATGTTGTGCAAACTCTTTGTACTCGTGGCTCTTAATCTATGGACCATTGTCCGAAATGACCTAATTTGGAATACTGTGCCTCGTGAAATTATCTTTCATCGCCTCAATTACTGTGACAGACGACGTATTCCTCAACAACGTCACCTCTGGATATTTTGTGTAATAATCCACAGTTATCAGGTAATTTTCATGATTTAGTTCAAATAAATCTGTCCCTACTTTGTCATAAGGCTGACAGTCTATTGGGTGGTTTATCAATCGCTCGTTATGTAAACTTTTCTGGTTGTTCTGGCATGTGTCACAACGACTGACTTTTTCCTCAATTTGCTTGTTTATGTTAGGCCAGAACATGCAGTCATGTGCCAACTGCTTGGACTTAGTAACGCCCAAGTGTGTCTCGTGTAATGCTTCAATCATTTCACCATGGAGCCCCGGAGGCACCACCACCCAATTGCCTTTCATGACTAGATTGTTCTCTACAGATTGTTCTCTACTCGTCTTTGTGTGGGATGTACTGTCTGAGACACGGTGGTGTCTGTATGCGTGTAGTGTCCCACCCATTCTCAATGTGTGTTATTAACATGGACATGGATGCATCTTTTTCATATTCTCTGACAATTTTACTTAACAAACTTGACGATTGCATGTCCACTGCAGCAACGCTGAATGTGTCATCGAACAGAGTAGCCTGACCTACACTAGCACTATGTGCTCTGGACAACGTGTCTGCAAAAAACATCAGAGAACCCTTAACATGACACTGTATTTTGTAATTCTGCAAACGCATTCGCATTCTCTGCATTTTGGCCGAAAGTTTGTGTACTGGTTTTTGCATTATCGCCACCAATGGTTTGTGGTTCCGTTTGAATTTGAACTTCTTTGCCAAAAGATATAGTCATGAAATCTCTGGCATCCGAAACATATGGCGAGCATTTCTTTTTCGATAGTGGCATGGCCACACTGTGCTGAATCAAGCGCACAAGATGCAAGTGTGATTGGCTTGTTATCTTGCATTAACATGGCACCCAGAATCTACTTGAATAAGAATCTACTTGAATAACAATGGGTTTCTTGATATTGTAATACAACAACACAGGAGCAGTTCTTAACTTTTCCTTCAATTTATCAAATGCACCCTGCTGTTCTGTTTGCCAGTGCCACGCAACATCCTTATCAAGGAGTGTGTGCAGTGGTTTGGCAATCTCAGACATGTTAGGTATGAACTTGTGCACATACCCAACCATGCCCAGGAACCTTTGGATGCCTTGTTTGTCATGCGGCTCTGGCATGTCTACTATTGCTTGTATTCTGTGTGGATCAGGCTTCACACCTTGTTGGGTAAGTTGATGATAACAGAGATTTTGTCTCATTTAATTTGAGATTTACTGACCTAGCTCAGTCCAACACGGCCTTGAGCCTATCGTTTTGCTCCTCCACTGTTGACCCATATACCAAAATGTTATTTGTGACTATACCGATACCGGGTAGATCGCCTATGACATGGTGCATTTCCTGAATAAAAATGTCACCAGCTGTTTTGATGCCAAAAGGCAGACGGGTGTACCTGTACCGGTCCCAAGGAGTCTTTCTTCACTTAATTCTATTTGCCAATACCATGTCATTGCATTCCAAACTGAGAAATATTTTGCTTCTGCCATCTTGGCCATGATTTTGTCAAGGAAAGGCCCTCTCGTGATAGCTTTGTTCAACTTAGTCGGATCCAGACAAATCCTTATCTTATTCGGTATTTTTACGATAGTTATAGAATTAACCCACTCGGTAGGTTCATCGTGTTCAACAATTACACCCATTTCTACCATGCGATCAATCTCGCTGCATACTTTACTCTGAATTGCATACGGGATCCTCCTTGGTGGGTCTACAACAGGTTGTACATATTTATCAACATGAATGACAGCATTTGACTTGATAAGACCTAAACCCTGAAAAATGTCTTTGGTTTCGCTTACCAGCTTCTCAGCTTACGCGCTGGGGTTGTCTTTCGGAGTGGAAATGTTTGTCTGCACGCCGGAGTGCACCTCGTCGACACGCGCCAACAAGTTCAATGTCACACAAGCCTGTTTCCCCCAAATAGGCTGACAGTTCCGCACCACTTGGAACTTGAAGTTTCTGCCGTTGACCTCGATCGACGCCTCACCGTCGGAAGTGATCTGATGCCCCGAGAATGTCACCAACGAACACCGGGAGTTCACCAGCTGCCCTGGCATGACTCTGTCGAAGATGATTCTCGGAAGCACGTTTGCCTCCGATCCGGTGTCAAGCTTGAACTTGACAGGACAACCGTTTACCCGGACGGTCGCGTACCAGAGCTTGGTGTCTTCCTCGGCACCGTGGTCGACAGCGCCGATGAACAGATCCGCTGTCAAAACATTGACCTCCACCGGATCTGGGTCTTGCTCAGCATTGTGAGGGTCGGGCTCTTCCATGGTCAAGTCGTTGACTCTGCCCAGTCTGCTCCGGCAGACCTTACCGAAGTGCCCAAAGTTCTTGCAGGCTATGCCTTTCACTGGGCAGACTGCCCTGCAGTGTTCGTATCCGCAGTTTTGACAGTGGATGTAGAACTCTCCTGCACCGGTGCCACCAGAATTCCAAGATGGCGATTTCCAAGATGGTGACACAGACGGCTGGAACACCGGTGCACCGGTATGCGCAGTAGCATATTTATTAAGAAAATCTATTTTCTTAACTTCAACGTCTGATTTGGTGTCCTCCAACAGATCCGAACTGAACTCACTCATTTCACACATGCTAACACACTTCTCAAGAGTTAAATCAGCCATTGCAGCAATTTGTTACGCAGATTAACGTTCTTAATGCCAGCCACCAACCGATCGCATGACAGTGATTCCTCAACTGTTCCGTATTCACAATCCTTCACTTTGTCTCTCAGCGCCGTAATGTATATGGTCATCCTTTCCGTAGCTTGATTATGCGAATTAAACTTGTATCTTATGATTATCAAACTGCACTTGCCTATACAATATGTCTGCAATGCTTCTGTGAGTGGTCCGATCTTGTCTCGGTCTGCGAGCGCGATGGACATATTGGCGAAAACATTTTGCGCTTCTTCGCCAGCGACGTGAAGAAAGATGCAGCATTGCACTCTTTCTGTCTTCATTATGACACCTGCTGCTGTGGCGTATATGTCATGAGCTCATGTTTTCCAGTTTGATCTCGCATTGTTGCTGAGGACAAGCTGACCTGGCGGCCGCAGACCCGGCAGTGTATTAGCGGGCGGCATTCTTCATCATCTGACACCATGTAAAAGTAGAACGTCTGAACACTTTGACTTCTGGATACTGGATACTTTATTCACCATCCACGGCTCTGAACCACCGGCTAAACTTTCCATGATGTCATCTCATTAACATATTCCTTTGTACTCTCTCAATGCCTGGATCCCATTATGCATCTCATTAGCATATATTACACTGGTGAGTACCTCAACTCTTCCTATAGGCATTGTGTGCAATCGCAGATCTCTCAGCACTGACATTGATTGCATTCGAAAGTGAGGCTACACGCACTCGATGGTGGCGACTGGCGAATATGAGATGGGTCAATCGCCATCTATCAGGGTGCCGGTTGTGTCTGCTGGACACCTTCTGAGGTTGGGCGATGCGTTGATCATGGGAGGAGATAGCCATACACAACACACATCACTACACAGACAACTACATCGTTAAAAGGGTAACGCTGATTTCAATTGTCCACATCTACTCTGTCGGCAACATCATGTATGCAGTAAAAAGAACAAGGGAATACGAGCAGCACGGATCTGCCGGTGAAATACCTTCCTTTACATTAATAAAATGTGAGGAGACACAAAACACACCACGACACAGACAACTGCCTTGTTAAAAGGACCATGCACCAAGCATTAAGTTTGAGGTCTCAGCAATTCCCAATATCAGGTTGCCCCAATTCAGGACACTAATAACAACCGTTTGACGGCCATTCCAGTAGTTGCCTCCCCCAATGCTTCCTTCCCTACTGTAATATATGCTAATAAGATGCATAATGAGATCCAGGCATTGAATGAGAAGGATTATGATAATGAGATGACATCATGGAAAGTTTAGCCGGTGGTGCAGAGTCCTGGACGGTGAATAAAGCATTCAGTATCCAGAAGTCAAAGTGTTCAGACATTGTACTTTGACATGGTGTCAGATGAGGAAGAATGCAGCCCGCTAATACACTGCTGGGTCTCAGGCCGCCAGGACAGCTCATCCTCAGCAAAAACACGCGGTCGAACTGGAAAACATGGATCAGAGCATATGATATATATGCCATTGCTGCAGGTATAATAACGAAGGCAGAATGATTGCAATGCTGCATATTCCTTCATGTCGCCGGCGAGGAAGTGCAAAAGGTATTTGCCAACATGTCCATTGCGCTCGCTGATCGAGACAAGATCGGACTGCTCACAGATGCGTTTCAGGCCTATTGTACAGGTAAAAGCAACTTAATAATAACACGCTACTGGTTCAATTCTCATAACCAAGCTACTGAGAATATGTCTACGTATGTTACTGCGCTAAGAGACAGAGTGAAAGACTGTGAGTATCGATCGGTGGAGGAGTCGCTGTTGCGCGATTAGTTGGTGGCTGGCGTAAAGAACACAAATTTGAGAAACAAACTGCTACAAACGTCAGATTCGACATTAGAAAAGTGCATAAACATGTGCAAACTCAGTGAGTTCAGTTCTGATCAGTTAGAGGACAAGAAATCAGACGTGGAAGTCAAGGAAATTGATTTTCTCAATAGATATGCAACTGCATGTACCGGTGCACCGGTGGTTCGTCCGTCTGGGCCACCATCTTGGAAGTCGCCATCTTGGAAAGCGGCACCAGTGCAGGCGAGTTCAAAATTCAATGTCCGAATTGTGGTTATGAACATCGCCGTGGAGTCTGCCCGGCGAAAGGCAAAGCTTGCGTCATCTGCAGGAAGGTCAGGCACGTTGGCAAGGTCTGCCGGAGCAGACTGGGCAGGGTTAACGAGGTAACCATGGAAGAGCCTCACCCTCACAATGTTGAACAAGACCCAGATCCGGCGGAAGTCAATCTGTTGATGACGGATCTGTTTGTTGGGACCGTCGACCATGGCACAGATGAGGAGAAGAGACTGTGGTATCTGACCGTCAGAGTGAACGGTCATCCAGTCAAGTTTAAGCTCAACACCGGATCAGAGGTGAACATTCTGCCAAGGAACATCTTCGACAGAGTGGCGCCGGGTGACTGACGAACACCCGCTGTTCGCTTCTGACATTTTCGGGTCATCGGATCACCCCGGACAGTGAGGCATGGCTTCGAATCAACGACAGAGACTTCATGTTCCAAGTGGTGCAGAACTGTCAGCCGATTCTCAGTAAACAGGCTTGTGTTGTGTTGAACCTATTGGCACGGGTCGGCGAGGTTCAGTCTAGTGGGCCGACAAATATTTCCACACCGACCGATGAACACAGTGTGAGTGCCGATGAACACAGTTGTCACGAGCACACAGTGCCAATGTAGGTCACGCTGACCTGTTTGACGATACACTCAGAGTCGCTGCAGTGGACATGCAATCATCCAGTCTGTTAAATAAAATTGTCCAGGAGTATGAGAGAGCTGTGTCAATGTCCATGTTAATAATGCAGATTGAGAGTGGCTGGGATATCACACCCATACAAACACCTTAATGTCTACGACAATACATTCCATGCAAAGATGAGGTCATGGTAGAAAATAACTTAGTAATGAAGGGCAATCGGGTTGTGGTACCTCCAAAGCTCCATGGTGAAATGATTGAAGCATTACACGAGACGCACTTGGCCATCACTAAGTCCAAGCAGTTGGCATGTGACTTCATGTTTTGGCCTAATATAAATAAACAAATTGAAGACAAAGTCAGTCGGTGTGAAACATGTCAAAATAATCGGAAAAGTTTGCACAACAAACCTTTGGTGAACCACCTGATAACATGTCAACCTTATGAAAAGATAGGGGCAGATTTGTTTGAGATAAATCATGAAAATTATCTGATTACTGTAGATTATTACACAAAGTATCCTGAGGTAACGTTAAAAGATAAAGCATCTTTAACAGTCATTGAGGCTATGAAGGATAACTTTGCAAGGCATGGTATTCTGAGCCAGGTGATTTCGGACAACGGTCCACAGTTTAAGAGCCACAAGTATAAAGAATTTGCTAACGATTATGGATTCACGGCCAGGTATTCAAGTCCGCAATATCCTTGAAGTAACGGCCAAGTCGAAAGATTTGTACAAACAGTGAAAAACATGTTAAAAAAATGTTTAGAAACAAAGACGGATTTTCAGTTGGCTTTGTTAAATTACAGAAACACTGCGCTGCCTGTCTTGAATGCATCTCCAGCTCAGCTGCTCATGGGCAGAGGGCTTAGGGGTAGATTGCCTATGACGGAATAGAAGTTAATGCCAGAAACGCAGAAAACTGAAAACAACACAGACAAAGAAACGACAAAGAGATCAGAAAATTTGTCATGTCAAGAAGTGCGGTAAAGCGCACAAGCCAGTGAAAACTGGCGACAAAGTTAAGTATAGGAATCATACAGGAGAGTGGAAGAAAGGAGTAGTGATAGGGCGTACGGGTGTGTCAGGTAGAGAGTATCAGATTTTGAACGAATCAGGGAATATGTTGTATAGGAATAGAGTGCAGATAATAAGAGCGCCTGAGTGGAGGCAGCCCGAGCTAGTCGGGCAGGCACAAAGTGTGCCAACATTGCAGTCAAATGTAAACAATGCAGCTAGGTCAGGTTGAGTGATTAGACTGGCAGACAGGCTAGACCTATGAGTAGTCAGTCAGTCAGTTAGACTCACACGCGAACACATGTGCATGTAGGTTAAGTATTGTTGATTTCAGAGTCATCGTCTTAATGTCTATGTTATATCAAACTGGACAGTGTGTCATTTTGGAGGCTAAGCAGCCGGACATTTCAAAGGACTTCAGTGCCATGCTGCACTTGGACATTCAATAAACCTGTGGATAAAGTTAAGTGCTTGTATATTTTGTTATTATTGTATGCTAAACATGTAAACTCGGTATTTTTGGTGATTTAAAAACATTTCATGTTTCAGAAATACTTTGAAGGGGGATGTAATATATGCTAATAAGATGCATAATGAGATCCAGGCATTGAGAGAGAACAAAGGATTATGTTAATGAGATGACGTCATGGAAAGTTTATCTGGTGGTGCAGAGCCCTGGATGGTGAATAAAGCATTCAGTATCCAGAAGTCAAAGTGTTCCTTAGTGTAGTTGGCATCTTGCCAAGACCCACGTTTGATTATGGGTGAGAACCTTGATTACTTTGCTTTAATCTGAGGGTGTCCTAATTAATGTCTGACAGAAACTGTGGTTCTCGATTATTGGTTGCTTGGTACATTTAAATGCGATTTAATTCCCGCTGGACACCTCTCGACACAGGCGAATATCAACAATGTCGTGGTCGTTCACCTGTGAAATTCAAATTATTTTCTAAACCCCAAACGACCTCGTTATCAAACTGATGTGACTTCCAAATCTGTTTGGTGGGATGCGGATGGGGCTAATTCCAGATCGTCGGTTTATTTTGTATGGATATATATTGATATATATGCCGTGTATATCAGGGGAGATCAGTAAATACTATTGCATACAAGCAAATATCTACTGGTTAGGCTGACGATCACGTTTATAGTGCAAATGTCCGGCAGGCATCGGTTCTGGGTGGAAATGATTATGTTGGGTATTTTTGCGTTAACTTGTTTGTGCTGGTGAAGATTACGCATTGTTTTCTGCTGACCAACCCGCCTCTGATTCGTGTACCTTCCACCGGATATGATCATGGTGTAGTTTGAATCCGCTTTCTTGAAAAAGAAAATAAATGACTTTTAAAGTGATGATTGCTGTCGGATTAATAACCATTATTGGCGGTGTTTTCTGTGATGTTTGGTGGTATAGGTTTATGAGAGTCTCGGTGTTGCCTCAGAATGTCACATGATGTTTCCTCAGGATGTCGCATGATGTTGGTGATGTTGGTTGCATCACGATGAAGTGATAATCAATGATTCCCGGGGATAAATTCTGGTGTTACGTTCTAGGAAAATCAGAGTTCATATCAGGACGGGTAGCGACTTGTGGCAGCGCACATTGATAGCGTATTTATAGTGTTGCACCAATGGGGTACAGTGCGGCAGGGAGATGTCATTATAAAATGATATCCCACTCAAGCACACTATCCTAATACCACGCCAACTATCCTAGTAATGCAATGCATGTATCAATTGTGTAAATCGTTCTGTATAAATCGGCTGCGGGATTGAACCCGCGACCTCCCGCTGATGACGCAACCGGTCTAACCTCCCTTCATACGGATACGCAACATTTGAGACTGCATATATAACACAGTCATTGGTGAAATAACGTGTGGGTGGTTTGTGATAAGAAATAGATGTATTTCTTGTTACGTCTCAGTGGGTTTTTTTCCCTTTGGGTGTCGTGTGAAGTGTTGGGTACTGGAGGTGTAGGGTTCAGGGATGATGGATGGCCGACACCCAGTCGGGGCTGAGTAATGGCTGCCAGACGCACACACCGAGGTGGCGTCCCTATACAACTCGGCCTGCTTGCAGATGAGGCGGACATTGATGGCATGCTGTCCGCCAGATTAATCTCTTATGTGGGAAGCGTTAAATCCAATTGGGAGCGGGTGGGGGAACATGTATAGGAAGACACGAGTACGCGCTGAAAACACGCCTTACAACAAACTACCCCATGTCGTACAAGCACCCGCCATGCTCTATGCAAGCAGCCGCGACTCCTCCACTTCTACTGCTTTCTACCTCCTCTCCCCTCCATTCACACCCCACTCCACTTCCCCTGCTCCCTCCACTTCTACTGCTTTCTACCTCCTCTCCCCTCCATTCACACCCCACTCCACTTCCCCTGCTCCCTCCACTTCTACTGCTTTCTACCTCCTCTCCCCTCCATTCACACCCCACTCCACTTCCCCTGCTCCCTCCACTTCTACTGCTTTCTACCTCCTCTCCCCTCCATTCACACCCCACTCCACTTCCCCTGCTCCCTCCTCTTCTACTGCTTTCTACCTCCTCTCCCCTCCATTCACACTCCACTCCACTTCCCCTACTCCTCCACTTCTACTGCTTTCTACCTCCTCCCCTCCATTCACACCCCACTCCACTTCCCCTGCTCCCTCCTCTTCCCTCCTCCCCTTCATCTCCTCTCCTCCCCCCTTCAAGTACTCCATCTTCCCTACATCACCACCCATATTCCGTTCCCCTCGCCTTTCTCCCACTTTCTTCCCCTTCACGCCACTCCGACCTTCCTTCCTGCTCCTCTCCTGGTCCATGCCCCCTCCCGTCCAGCTTCCCCCTCCTCTTCCCCCTCCTCTTCCCCCTCCTCTTCCCCTCCTTCCCTCCTCTGCCCATTCCCCTCGCCTTTCCCACCCCTCCTTCCCCGCGTCCCCTTCCCTACTCCTCCCACCCCCCCTTTCACCCCCAGTTGCCTTCTTCTCCACCTTCTCAGGGCTTTTCTCCCATCACCATCCACTCCTTTTCCCCCTTGCCGCCCTTTTCTCCATTCCCCATCCACCCCATCACCCCAACTCCCCAATCGCTTCCGCATCTCCCCTCCACTCGTCCCATCCACATCTGCATTCCCCTCTCCTCCTCCTTCATCCTATCCATGCTCTCCCTTCCCTCGTTCCCTCCCATCCGACCCAACTTCCCACTCCACCGCATTCATGGACCCGCGCCCGGCAGCGTGGTGGTGGCGGCGGTGCTGGCGGTGACTGCGGCAGTCGAGGCGTGGCGCCGGCGCCGCCGGGGTGCCGGTCGGTGTAATGCCGTTAGGGGCGTGAGACGGGCGGAGGGCCGCCCCACCCTCCGGCAAACGCCGCCATCAAGAAACCTGACCGGGCGTCCTTGATGAGTGTCGGCCGATGTAATTTCCAGAATTAGGCGGCCCGTCGCCCGGTACCCGGCTGTCGTCTCTGCGATAAGCCTCGTCGGGCCTCCCCTCCCCCCACCCCGACCGCCGCCCCAGCGCCACCCCCCACATCCCACCCCCCACAGCCCACCCACCCCGCACAACCCTCTCAAGGTGCCCGAGTTCCCCGAACGGGGTTTATACCCTCCCAGATGGGTATGTCGGATCACTTCCCCATAACCCCCCCCCCCCACACACACACACACACACATTCCACCTTCCGGACACCACCCAGAATCTACACCACCGGCACCCACACCCACACCCACCCACACCCACACACACTTCAGCGCCACCACGCGGGACGTACGGCACTAAACAGGATCCGCCACATGTCATTCCGCGCATGCACCTCCATTACAATGACAAATAGAAAATTTGAAACGCGAAATGATGGGGGTTGATGACATTTCCTAGTAAGCCGGGTGTGTGGGTGTTGGGGTGTGGGGAAGTGCATTTGGTGGGGGTGTAGGTAGGGGTGTAGCTGTGGGTAGGGGTGTAGGTGTGGGTGAGGTGTAAGTGTGGGTAGGCGTGTATGTGTTGGATGGGGTGCAGGTGTGGGTATGGGTGTAGGTGTGGGTAGGGGTGTAGCTGTGGGTAGGGGTGTAGGTGCGGGTGAGGTGTAAGTGTGGGTAGGGGTGTATGTGTTGGATGGGGTGCAGGTGTGGGTAGGGGTGTAGGTGTGGGCTGGGGTGCAGGTGTGGGTAGGGGTGTAGGTGTGGGTAGGGGTGTAGGTGTGGGTAGGGGTGTATGTGTTGGATGGGGTGTAGGTGTGGGTAGGCGTGTAGCTGTGGTGGGGGTGCAGGTGTGGGTAGGGGTGTAGGTGTGGGTAGGGGTGCAGGTGTGGGCTGGGGTGTAGGTGTGGGTAGGGGTGTAGGTGTAGGTAGGGGTGTAGCTGTGGGTAGGGGTGTAGGTGCGGGTGAGGTGTATGTGTTGGATGGGATGTAGGTGTGGGTAGGCGTGTAGGTGTGGTGGGGGTGCAGGTGTGGGTAGGGGTGTAGGTGTGGGTAGGGGTGTAGGTGTTGGTGAGGTGTATGTGTGGGTAGGCGTGTATGTGTTGGCTGGGGTGCAGGTGTGGGTAAGGGTGTAGGTGTTGGTAGGGGTGCAGGTGTGGTGGGGGTGTAGGTGTGGGTAGGGGTGCAGGTGTGGGCTGGGGTGTAGGTGTGGGTAGGGGTGTAGGTGTGGGTAGGGGTGTAGCTGTGGTAGGGGTGTAGGTGCGGGTGAGGTGTAGGTGTGGGTAGGCATGTATGTGTTGGCTGTGGTGCAGGTGTGGGTAGGGGTGTAGGTGTGGGTAGGGGTGTAGGTGTGGGTAGGGGTGTAGCTGAGGTAGGGGTGTAGCTGTGGTGGGGGTGTAGTGGTGGGGTGTATGTCTGGGTAGGGGTGTAGCTGTGGTAGGGGTGTAGTTGCGGGTGAGGTGTAAGTGTGGGTAGGGGTGTATGTGTTGGCTGGGGTGCAGGTGTGGGTAGGGGTGTAGGTGTGGTGGGGGTGTATGTGTGGGTAGGGGGGGTAGCTGTAGTGGGGGTGTATGTGTGGGTAGGGGTGTAGCTGTGGTGGGGGTGTATGTGTGGGTAGGGGTGTAGTTGTGGGTGAGGTGTATGTCTGTGTAGGAGTGTATGTGTTGGATGGGCTGTAGGTGTGGGTAGGGGTGTATGTGGTGGATGGGGTGTAGGTGTGGGTAGGGGTGTAGCTGTGGTGTAGTGGTATAGGTGCGGGTGAGGTGTAAGTGTGGGTAGGCGTGTATGTGTTGGATGGGGGTGCAGGTGTGGGCTGGGGTGTATGTGTGGGTAGGGGTGTAGCTGTGGTAGGGGTGTAGCTGTGGGTAGGGGTGTAGCTGTGGGTGAGGTGTATGTGTGGGTAGGGGTGTATGAGTGGGCTGGGGTGTAGGTGTGGGTAGGCGTGTAGGTGTGGGTAGGCGTGTATGTGTTGGCTGGGGTGCAGGTGTGGGTACGGGTGTAGGTGTGGGTAGGGGTGTAGCTATGGTGGGGGTGTAGTGGTGAGTAGGGGTGTAGGTGTGGGTGAGGTGTACGTGTGGGTAGGGGTGCAGGTGTGGGCTGGGGTGCAGGTGTGGGTAGGGGTGTAGGTGCGGGTAGGGGTGTATGTGTGGGTAGGGGTGTAGCTGTGGGTAGGGGTGTAGGTGTTGGTGAGGTGTATGTGTGGGTAGGGGTGTATGTGTGGGCTGGGGTGTAGGTGTGGGTAGGGGTGTAGCTGTGGGTAGGGGTGTAGTTGCGGGTGAGCTGTATGTGTGGGTAGGGGTGTATTTGTTGGATGGGGTGTAGTTGTGGGTAGGGGTGTAGCTGTGGTGGGGGTGTAGTGGTGGGGTGTAGATGTGGGTAGGGGTGTAGGTGTGGTGGGGGTGTAGTGGTGGGGTGTAGGTGTGGGTAGGGGTGTAGGTGTGGGTAGGGGTGTAGCTGTGGGTAGGGGTGTAGGTGTTGGTGAGGTGTATGTGTGGGTAGGGGTGTATGTGTGGGCTGGGTTGTAGGTGTGGGTAGGGGTGTAGCTGTGGGTAGCGGTGTAGCTGTGGGTGAGGTGTATGTGTGGGTAGGGGTCTATGTGTGGGCTGGGTTGTAGGTGTGGGTAGGGGTGTAGCTGTGGGTAGGGGTGTAGTTGTGGGTGAGGTGTATGTGTGGGTAGGGGTGTATGTGTGGGCTGGGGTGTAGGTGTGGGTAGTGGTGTAGCTGTGGGTAGGGGTGTAGCTGTGGGTGAGGTGTATGTGTGGGTAGGGGTGTATGTGTGGGCTGGGGTGTAGGTGTGGGTAGGGGTGTAGCTGTGGTGGGGGTGTAGTGGTGGGGTGTAGATGTGGGTAGGGGTGTAGGTGTGGTGGGGGTGTAGTGGTGGGGTGTAGGTGTGGTGGGGGTGTAGTGGTGGGGTGTAGGTGTGGTGGGGGTGTAGTGGTGGGGTGTAGGTGTGGGTAGGGGTGTAGCTGTGATGGGGGTGTAGTGGTGGGGTGTAGATGTGGGACAATCAGGGAGTGTCGGGTTATCTAATCGCACTCTGCGCTTATCATTGCGACTCTGGATGAATGGTTGACGTAGCTTCAATGCAGCCAGTTACATTCGGCCACAACCACTTCACCCACTATCCATGCATACCTATATACACATGCACGTACGTATATATACATACTTGTGTATACACAATTATGTTCACATATACACACAAATATATACACATATATGTGTGTGTATGTACATATGTATATATTCATAGATATATCTCTGCAAAAATACGTAGATACATATCCATATTCACATATATACATCGTACATATATACATACACATATATATGCGCATATACACAAATGTAGATGGGCATATATACACATATGCATATATATATGCTTCATACCACTGACTTACACAATTTATACTTATCATTACCAAACATAGCATCCTGCATTAATAGGATATAGGACAAGGACTGGTTTGCTCAGTATCAGGATAATTCAAAACACAACAAGCAAGAACAGTGGACCAACATTTAATATGTTCAAGATAGATACATGCAGCTATATCATGAGCAAATTCCAATAAGCAACAATAAATCGTCGATGATTAATAAGAAACTACTAACTGAAGAACCAACCTGTCACAAACAATCAAATTTAGTAGCTATGTCGAGCTAATAATTATGAATAATTGCTATTATCTTGACAAATATTTTAGCTATATCATGACTACATTACTGTGGACTGTGTCCCTAAACTAAGTTACGCTCGATACAACTCGAGATAGTAATGATATTTGAAAAATTTCAAAGAATTTATAAAACGACAATAACTAACTTTCTCATGACTAAATTACTAGAGACTGTGTAACTGATGCCTATGCCATTGTGGAAGAAGACATACACCGATAAAGATTTTAATGACATTCTCACAGAAGCATAGTGACTCAAAAATAGGCTACTCGGACACTCGGCCCATCAAAGTTAAAATCATTTATAGCTGGGAGGGTGGGATGGTTCAGAAATGTCCTGTAACAGTGTGTTAAGTCTGCTAGAACAGCTGCATGAATGCCAGTTCATCAGTTAATGATCTAAAACAACAGATCAGTAGCTAAGCGAATGTGATGTTACTAGGAATGAAATGCTAGTTACTGTAGCTACTGCTCAACAAGATTTAATTTGAAATACAGACCGAAACCTGCTGGTACCAGCTACAGCAGGTAACTAAGTTAGTTACTGTAGATACCTCCTACATGGTTACGCTGTGGCCTCGCTTGTCGTGATGAATTATTCATGTTACGGCGTAACATGTACAATGTGACTGGGTGGGATATCGGAGTATGATGTCGACTGCTCAGTCTCCTAGTGAAGCAGCACTATTAAGTCACCAAGAGTGTGCCCTGTCATATGTCAGTGTCCGTCCTGGTGATACAGCCCTGCCTACCCCAATTTTTCTATTTGAGTACTCCACTGCATTATTTCCTAATTCATTTTGTCGTACACAATAATTCTGCGTATTGGCATACTTCAGCTGAAAATGTGTGACAAAATGCGCAGAAGCCGTACGGGAACGCAGGTCTTACCTATTCCAAATATCACATTTGGGTACTACGGTAAATATAAGTGTGCTTAAAAATCAATTAAAAAGATGTGTGTACTTTCCAAAAGATATGTTTCAAACAACATTTTAATTTTGCGTGTTGATGTACTCTGGCTTCAAACTGTATAAAATATGCAAAAGTCTTACGGGTAGACTGGGCTGGTGCGTAAAACCCCAGCAAACACACATATACACATAAAACAAATATATATATATATATATATATATATATATATATATATATATAGGTAGGTACGGGTGGGGTGGGGTGGGGTGGAGAGTAGATGTGGGTAGGTGTGGGATGGGTGTAGATGTAGGTAGGCTTGTGTAAGTTTGGATGGGGTGCGGTCTAGCTATGGATAGGGATGTAGATTTATACATATATACATACATAAAATGTATATTACATACATATATGTACATATATATATATATATATATTAATATAGATATATATATATATATATATATACATATATATATATATACATAACGTGTATATACAACCATGTATATAAATGACGCAAGCCAGACCTGACAGATATCCTTGACATATCATGCACAACAGTCAGGAGGCGGCGGTCAATTTAACATTCACCCACCGTCACGTAATGCCAAAACGGCTGTGTATTTAGCCGAGTGGCCGCCAGGGAGGCGCCACTTGGCCGGGCGTGCTAACAGTCCGGGCAGCCGCCTCATTACCGTAGACGCAGTGTCACTGAGCAGCTCACAAAGTCGGGGCAGTCGGTGTGCCCTTACCGGTGGCTGCTCAGTGTTGCCGCTCCCAGAAGCACGGCTCCTGTCTGTTCAAGCACGGCACATTGCGTGCGCAGACAATACATGAGTGTCGGGTTTAGAGAGAGGAGCATATCCTATACACAATCAAAAGCCAGAGGTCTTAAACACATTTTTACCGCTTTTACTTATCACATCAAAGAAGCACTTATTTTATTTTTATATATTGCTAGTTTCTTCTCCTCCTCCTCCTTCTCCTCCTCCTATTCCTCAGCATCTTACTGATCCCTCGTCAATTAGCGTGAGTATCGGGGAGATAAAAGCTTGGCCGGCGACCATATTGCGTGGTGGCGGGAGGAGGAGCTATGTTCTCGGCATCATGATGGATGGGTGCCCGGGTGCTCGGCTGACATGCAGTGCCTGCTGCAAAGTGACAGTCACAGAGCCTATTCATTGCGTGTCGGACGGGTGGGGGCTAGATGGTGTATGTATGCCACAGAGCGCTGAGTCGAGTACTCACACGGAGAGGACTTCAAGCCTGCTCAAATTACTCACACACAACACGGAGAGCATCGGGGCGGACTTTATAAAACTCTGATCTCATAGGTTCCAGCAGAAACAGGTTCTAGTAAATTGATTTAGTATTCTCTTCTATGTAACACCAAATACGTAATAAGTAAACCAATATCTAAATTTGATATGTGTGTTCAAATGTAGATAACTGTTTTGCTTGGATAAGGCTGAAATAAACATCCATTTCTTTTCAATTTGTATTATTATATATATATTTATATATTTAGGACAGTCGTTAATTGAAGTTGGAGAACCCGAGGAGAACATCAAATGTTCAAAAGCAAAACACTTATCTACATTTGATTCGCCAACCGTGCCCAGTTATATATAATAATAATAAGTAATATTTCCTTGCGTATCTTTATACTTGCATAATACGTTATACATCACGTATATTATATTGTATATATATATTATATTACATTATATTTAATTATATGATATAGTATATTATGTTATATTATATTGTAATTTGTATATATATATGTGTTGCATATACCTCATCTGCCGGATAAAACCTCTTACTCTGCTTCTTTTGCTTCTTCCAGTCATAGGATGCCCCACCATCCGGGCGCCCCCTGGTGGGAGTATTCGCCGAGAAGGGCAACACGTGACCATGAGGTGCAACAGCACCGATGAGGTGTGGTACCTCACCTGCCGAGATAACAGATGGGTGGGAGACTACGGCAACTGTAGCCTAGGTAGGACGTCACATTTTACACCAACCGAAGGTTCGCTTACCATTCCATTGGTCTCTGTGTGTTCTAGGTAGTGAAACCCCAACCTGTTCACTAGAACTGCAATTCACTAAGTCTGTCCTCGAACATATTAACAATAACTGCAATTCAATAAATCCCCCCCCCCACCCAACATTTTAACTGTAACTTAAATTCACTAAATACACCCCCTCCCCTGTTCAATATAACTGTAACTCACTAACTCTTCTTCGCTATAATCGCAATTCACTAAACCCCCCCTCCCCCATCCTGTTCACTTTAACTGCAATTCACTCAGTCTGCCCCCAATGTTGTATTCAATACAAGAGAAGATTGCAGCAAAGTACAGTAGTACCTGTCTTCAATGGACAATTTTCCATCCAATCCAATATTCTACCGACATAGCAGACCTGTGTCCTCTCAGTCTAAAGGACAATTAAAGTTTGTACATTTAACAAATATTTGCTCCTCGCAGGGATTCTGCAATCACATGAGACGTTGAAGACTAGTGCTACTGAACACGTTTCTTTATTCTCATTGTTGTTGTGTAAAAGGACATTCAAATCATAAACCCTTACAGTTCTGTGGAATCTTAATGTGTTATTGGGTTAGCTCTGTGATTACATTCCACCACATCGAATTGATAATAATCTTTGATGTAACAGTTAGTCGAACCCTATATGGGAATATGAAGAGCATATTGACCGTGTACAGTCACTTACACTGGGCGTGGTTTAAATGTGGCATTGCATAGAAGCCTCGTTAGTTCCAGTCAGATCCTTTAATTAGTAAGAGGCTTTAAAAGGATGAATCCGCAACTAAATGGCCTCATTTGAACATGCAACATTGCACACTTTGTTGATATCAGGCCGCACACGCTTATCATTCCATACTACAAGTGTTTCGGGGTATTTTGTAAATAGGAAATATAGTTAAATTCGATATTTTCTGGTAGGGTTATGGATTCAGCACCGCGTGCTTGTATGTATCTTCAAAGGGGAACATTATTGGAGGCATTAAAGGAATCATCCCCCATACATAATCTTCTAATGCAGTTAGTTAAAGAGACAGTTACATGATTAATCCAACTTTAATATTCATAAATACCCTAATGAAATATAGCGATTGATTATTTGCATGTTTAGAAGCTACACGTTTCATGGGTGTTAATTAGGGTCGCAATAAGGATGAGGGATGCTCGGGTCAATCTGCGACTATTAGGGTTGTTCAGTCCTAATTAACTTGCTCCGCTAATTGAATATGTATAATATGCATTTTGGGGTCAACAGGATCAATTGGTCCTTGGCTGCTCCCGCAATGGCCTTTTGTGGCAGATGCACTCTTTTCTCCTCCAGGGAGGAGAATTGTGTCAGTCCCCATTAACACTCGACACAATTGCTTAAACTGTGGTGATTTATTGGCCTTGAGCCAACAAGTTTACAATGCAAACTGTATGCGTGATCCTTTTACCAATGGTAATGAAGAAGACAGGGAACAACAGGAATGTACTACCTCACATAACTGATTAAAACAGTTATTTAAAGATATGCCAATGACCTTGACCTGTATTTTATTTGTCCTTGCTATAAAGTTCATGATAGTGGGCTCTTACATTCTTTATAAGTGCCATTTGACACATTGTATAATTGATTCTCCGGGTTTACATTCTGTGTAAAAGCGATGGTTGAATGATAATGTGGCAGAATCAAGTTTGACCACTTCGTGCCATGAATATGGCCTTTGCTGCTAACACAACATGAAACCAACAACAACAATCAATATGCAGTCCAGAAACTACCACCGGAAAAATAAATTGATATTGGGTTAGAGTCACGTGGCTAATAATAGAGATGAGATATCAAGAAGCAATTCACTACACTAGAAATATGTCATGAAAGAATCACAGATATCGTTTTCAGGAAGATTTAATGTCAAGCCTTTTCTCTATAGCTTATGACCTATCCAATTTCACCGATCTCTTCCTTGCCTAGCGCCCCAGCAAACGCTATTTAATCTCCTGCACAGTAGGAAGACATTGCCGCAAAAATAAGGGCATGGCCTACAATAGATTGTCGATGTTATCTCAGACTTGATAGTATATCATAATTAAGCACGAACCAATTTAAATTAAAATTAATGATGAGACATGTCCTAATCCCATTGTCAGTAAGGAAACCAAACCATGTTACCAATTGCACAGTGCATATTGAGTATGTGTCTATAGTAGTGGCTGTGGATAGCCAACAGACAGTCTATTCTGCCCATGATTAGTGTGTGGACTAAACACAGGAGCTTGTGACTATGTACTATTAATTTGAATATACATGTACTCACACCGTAGCCAACACAGTATATATCGTAGACCATTAGTGTAGTGAATATATCTAAGAACTTGGTCGTATTTATTATTGATAGAAATATACTCATGTCATATCCATAAAACAGTCTATGCTGATGATTACTGTGGTGACTTCTATATATTTACTATTCATATAGATATATTAACATCATAACCAAAGCAGGCAACTATATGGTGATTAGTGTAATGACTACAGTTAGGAAGTTCCTATTCATAAAAATAAAATCCCATCACAACTAACACAGTCTATGCTGTCGATGATTAATGTGGTAACTCTACAATGGAACTTGTGTCCGTTTATTATTCAAATAAATATATTCACGCCATAGCCAAAACAGTCTATGTTGTTAGTGATTACTGTAGTGACTATGCATAGAAATGTATGTCCATTTACTGTTCATATAAATATATTCATGCCATAGCCAAAACACAATCTATACTGTCGATGATTAATGTAGTAATTTTACAATTCAACTTCTCTGAATTTACTATTCACATGAATATATTCAGGCCATAGCCAAAACAGTCTATTATGTTAGCGATTAGCAGAGTGACTATACATAGAAACGTATGAGCATTTACCGTTCATATAAATATCTTCATGCCATAGCCAAAACAGAGTGTATGTCAACTGTCAATGATTAATGTGGAAACTAGTCAATATAACTTGTGTGCTTTTATTATTCATATAAATATATCAGACAGCTTCTACTCTAGCTATCACACACTAACACTATCCGTCTAGATCTCCCCTTAATGATTCTAACAAAAACACAATAGGAACCTAATCCGTTCAATTATGCAATGTACGCAGGGATGAGGCATTGATGGGAAATTAGCACCGGGATTAGAGATGGATATTAATTGTGCATAATACTGATAATGATACCGAATATGCCAGCCTCATACCGATCTATGAATGCTTTGTATTTCTCTAATGATAACGATCCATTGTATTTTTCTTATGACTAGATACTAATTAATTAATAGCTACATTGAATGATCTGTGAAATTCAAGCCAACCTACCAACAACCCAAACAATGGCTTCAGTGGGGCCACACTCCACGTAGACGATTGAATGCAACCGAACATTGTTTACTGAATCGATTAGTAATGATGACATTGAAGTTCTCGTTAAAGTAAATCTGCCTAGATGAACGCATCACATTTTCCAAACCAAGACACCTACCTACATTTGATTCTCCATATTCAACTTCGATATTGGTGCGCTTATTAAGGGTTTCTTGATGCATCGATGGGAAGGCTAAGTCAATTTAATCAAATTCATTAGTGCTGAAGGATATGATTTCAGGGGTTTAACATTATTATATTTTGCTTTCCCAAATTAACTTGCCATGTTTTCTCTACAAATATCTACAATGTTTTAAAATAAAAGTTACACTAAATTAATGTAGCGTAGAGTATAGCGAACAGCATAATATATTTATCGGAAAGAAATGGTAAAAATTAAAAACGATTAGATTATGGAACTTGAAATAATCTGCAAATATTCGATTTTTGCTGATATCTGCCCCTTCTGATAGCGGTCCCAACGGGGCCGTTTATGTTAATATGCAGAAACTGATAACAGGATTTATAATTTTCGACACATCTTTCGCTCTCAACTCCAATTGTCGGCCAGTGTGGCGAAGGCTTTAATTGTAGCGCATCCACCATATGCACAGTAGAAAAGACAAGAAGTGGGCAGCAGGAAGCCCACGCACCATCCAATAGGCCAAACAATTAATGACTTTGCGGTTAAAATGAGTGCATCCAACATCGCATCTCTAATGGCGGTGTTTCCTTTTTAAAGCCAACCTGATTAGATACTGTCGCTATAAAAGCCTATGGGACTCGGTAAACAGACGAGTATTCTCTATCAGGATTTCGCTGACGCACTAGACAGTCAGTGGGTTGGGGTGAGGGAGGTAGGGGGTAACAATGAAAGAATGGTTAGATGGGTCTAATCCCACACGCACCCCATATGAAACAATTAGTATAGCCGCGGTGGGTGGCATCGCTCCAAACAATGGCTCCCTTTTTTTTTTGGAACGGAAAAAAACCATGCCTTGGTTTAATGTGTGTTGGGCGGCCACACATGACAATGTAATATTCATGAGTGTGAATTAAACACGCGACTAATGGCGATCTAGTTACATTCCGACGGGTAATTCACCGTTGCGGTTCTGAAAGCCAGTGGGTAAATGGACCCCATGCCTCGATTGTTTGTTTCCACTGGGTTGGTAATTTATTAAATAAAACCAAGCGCACATGGTCGCAGAGCGCGGTTAGTGAGGCGGACACTCGGTGGTGGCGCCACCAGTACTGCTTTGTGAATAAGCGAGAATACTTGATGATACTAGGAAAATCGGTTATTTATGGTCGCATAAGTTAATGTATATCACCAAACCAAAAAACACATATAATCACATATATATGTATATACATAATATAATATGTATATATATGGGTGCACATGTATATATGTGTATGTATATGTATATATATATATATATATCTATATATATATATAGGTATATATGTATTTATTATGTATATGTGTATATATGTATATATCATATATATATATGAGTAGTATATATATATATACGTACATATATCCATATATGTATATATCAATAAATATATTTATTTTGTATATGTATATATGTATGCACTATCTATGCATTGTATATACATTATTATAACAGATACATTATAATCAGTATATATGCATAATATATAATTATACATATGTAAGTTTTCGTACATTTGAATATGACTGCATATTTATATTGACATATTTGCCTATATTTAGATGCACTTACCGACAATCTTATTTAGTTACATATGCTTTATATCTTTGCACGCATTTAAACGTGCAGTTCTATGTGCATATATTTACACAACACGATGTATACACAAAGGCATGTCTCTCTCTGTACACACATATCTATATACACACTTATGTACACATCAGTAGTGTAAGGGAATAGAATACATTCACATATAATTACTCGTATTTACACACATTCAACTATATTAAAGCTGCATAGTCCGATGAAAATATCAAATTTTCAAAACCAAAACAACTATCTAAATGTGATTCTACATATCTAACTTAGATACTGGTGCACTTATTAAACATTTGTCACCACACAGAAGGGAATACCGAGACAATTGAATATAACCTCTTACTACAGAAGCCTATGGGGTCAGAGTTTTGGTGTGATTGCCAAAATTAATTTTGCATGGTTCCACTTCAAATATCTAAAAAGTTAGCAACTTAAAATAAACGTTACTTTAAGCTAAAGTAAGGTACATAGTAACGATCAACATAATGTATTTATATCAGAAAATTTCAGAAACTCAAAACCATCGGACTATGCAACTTTAATATATTTGCATATATTTAAATACATTCACATACATTTATATACAGCTACATGTGTACATATCTACACATATTTATTCACATTTATATGTAAATATATTTGTTCATATATTGATATATATATGTAACTATATATTTGCATATATTTACATATTGATATATATATATTAGCATACATTTCTATGTGTAAATATATATATATATATTTGCATATAATCATATATGCACATACCTATTTGCATATATTTACATATGTAAAACTATATTTGCATATATGTTTCTATATTTGCATATACAGTAAAATCTCTCTAAATCGACCGCCCTTGGGACCGACTTTAAGTGGTCCATTTAGGGAAGTGGTCGGTTTAGGGAGTTCGAATATGGTTACACTGGTAGTGGTACTGTTTGGATCCAAATATAGCGATCGATATATGGGAGTGGTCGATCTGTGGAGGTGGTCGGTTAGAGAGGTTTTACTGTATTGATATATGTTAATATATATTAAGATATATTTAAAGATTAACAATACTTCCACGCCCTTACAAAGCTACACCTGTCTATATAGTTCCATATACACACATATATCCCCCATACATTGTGCACAAAATCACTGCAGAACAAAAGAACACATGCTCTTCCCAGGCTCTATACTACTAAAACCCGCCCCACACACAGTTTTCGAAGTAGACCAGAGGCGTATTGTGGCGGCCGCTCGGAAGGTGGCGACCCGGGGACACCGGGAGGCTGCGGGGACGGGATGATAACACAGCCATCATAGACAGGTCAATTCTGAGCTGGCTTCCCTCGACGGAAAAACTAATTAGGGGTTAGTCGGGAGACTCCCTTAAGAGGCAGCCTCCATTTACACACAACTGACGGATGGGTTTTCGGGTTATTTGCGCTCTGCCTCCCGCCTCCCCCTCCCTCCCCCCCCTCCCCCCTCCCCCTCCCCCGCCCGGCCCGCTCCCCGCCCTGCCCAGTCCGCTGCCCTGCCCCCTCCCCCTCCCCCGCTCTCCCTCCCGGCCCCCTCCCCGCCCGGCCCCGTCCGCCGCCATGCCTCCTCCCTGCCCCCTGCCTCCTGCCCCTCCCCTCCCGGGCCCCTCCCCGTCCTGCCCCGTCCGTCGCCCTGGCCCCACCTGCCCCCTGCCCCGCCCGCCACCCCCCTCCCCCCCGCCCTTCCCCCCCTCCGTTCACCGCCCTGCCCGCTCCCCGGCCCACCCCACCTTCCCCCCTCCCCCAGCCCTCTCCTACCTTCGCCTCCAGCTGCCGCCCTCCTCAACGACTCCTCTCCTCCCTTAAACCACTTCCCCCTGCTCATCTGCTCATCAGTGAGGGCGAGCGGTCGATCAATGTTACTACAGAACAAGCCCCAACTGCAATATGCTTGATAAAACATAATGATGGTGTTCCATCATTTAAATTATACTCGCATTGCAAGTTCTTTTACATCACGTACATATATTAACGCATACATGTGTTTGTTTGTCGGGGGTTTTAATTTCTAGCAACACCAAAGGTTATATCAGGGCGGGTACCGACTTGTGAGAGGGTGCACTCATGGCGATTGTATAGTGCTGTCACACTGGGAGACTATGCCGCTGGTACCATGGCCCGATATCCGAATCAATCATATCATCATGACACTGAACAAACTAGTCTTGGTCCTATCCTAGTTTTGCCGAAAGCCAGACGAAGTAGTGTGGCCGTCCTTGTACAGTCGTGGGAGGCCACGTACGGAGTACTATAGTCGTGATACATATAAATAGTATAGGTAATTGGTTTGACTAGGTCAAGGTTCAAACTCATGACCTTCCTCACGCGAAAACAGCTAGATTCGGTTATCTTGTCCATATATACACATAGACAAACACACCAACATAAATACCTGCACTCCTAATCAAACCAACAAACCTGCCATAACCGCATAAGCACTTGAAGCAACCCCCAATCCAATGAGTAGCTAATACTGTAACTGCACACATTGCCATAAATAAACCGTTACACTGTTATTAGTATTAGTATGCACTGATGAATTACTATATAGTAGCAGAACCTTAGTATATGAGTATGCTACCCATGTACAACTAAACTATATTTGTGTATGTAGCTATGGCCGGAAGACTGGTGTCTCGGTGCTGAAAAAAGGTTTGTTCATCTTCACCCCAAAAATAACTATTGTAAAAGAAAAGACTCCCAACTGTAATTGAATGTAACATTGGTTGCTCGGCTGGAAGATCACCGCTTGGGAAGTAAGAGCTCTATCGTTCCATCCCCCTCTCCCCCTCCCCCTCCCCAACCCCCTCCCCAACCCCTCCCAGCTACCCTTCTCACTCTCCCTCACCCATCTCCTCCCCCTCCACATCTCCCTCTCCCCTCCCCGATCTCCTCCCCTCCCATTTCCCTCTCCCCTCCCCCATCTCCTCCCCTCCCCCTCCCATCCCCCATCCCCCCTACCCCACTCTCCTCCCATCCCCCCTCTCCCCCTACCCCCCTCCCACTACCCCCCCTCCCCCTCGCACTGGTGGCGACCAGTCGGGTGGCAGCTGGGAGCTGCCCCTCTTGGGTCGCGACTATAAGTTATAACGTAGACCAGACCGTGTGAACCTGGGCGCCCTGCGTGCCAAACTCACCGCTGGTCACCCAAACTCTCACACTAATCAATGCGCAGTATGCCAGCCGGTAACTATAGATACATGTGCATATATATCTACACACATATATGTATATATAGATGGGGACTGAATGGCATGACGTTCTCAGGTGGTTCCGGCCTTCCTGAGATGATATCACTTAAATCCAAATTAGATGTTAAGGTGTTTGAGTTTGAGTTGTATTTAACCACAAACATGTAGCAAGGTCACCCCTTGGGGAAGTAAGACATCGCTCATGTCTTGCTACATGTTACCAGGCAGCATCCGGGATTCATATCGACTAATTAAAGCTGCATAGTCCAGTGAAACCATCAGAGTTTAGAATCTAAAAGCGTACATGTATTTAGATTGCATTCTACATATCCACCTTAGGTACTGCTTACCTTATTAAACATCTTTTGCTGCACAGAAGAGAATAATAAGACAATATTATAGATTACAATGATCAACTTAATTTATTTGTATTTAGAAAAAAATACCAACACAAATTAAAAACCATCAGACTATGCAACTTTAACATAGCTCCAATAAGTAAATTACAATTCAATAAGATGTTTAAAATGTGAAACTCTACAGAGGAGAATTGTTAATTTGATTTTAAATGATTACCGTGTTGACAGCAATCCTTACGCCAAGTTTTGGCATGCATGTCTACATTAATTTGACCAGTTTGCTATTCAAACATCTCCAAAATTAGCCATGTACAATACAAATTACTGAAACTAAATTAAGGTAGATTATAATGACCATCTTACTATATTCATCTTTGAAAAAAACACAACAGAAA
Organism: Branchipolynoe longqiensis; assembly: GCA_030323885.1. NCBI lineage: Eukaryota > Metazoa > Annelida > Polychaeta > Phyllodocida > Polynoidae > Branchipolynoe > Branchipolynoe longqiensis. Next base: position 102,479,396 of record CM059187.1, on the reverse strand, counting down.
CCCCAAACCCTCGGACTATACAATCAGTACATTTAAATTCAGTGAGATGTTCTATGTGTGAAACTCTACACAGGAGGCGTTGGTGATTTGACTTTAAATGATCAGTCCTTACTTAGCTCTGACACAACCTGACATCTGAGACTATTGTGCGATGCCTACCACGTACTGCCCGGTGTAGACGGCCCGCCGGTGGGAGGCCATCATATCTGAGCCTGGAGGCACACATCCTATCTTGCTCTCACTATTGATACAGGTCACCCAGCCTGCTTCAGGGATTGCACAGAGTACACGATATCCTCGTGATTGCCCCGACCACAAACCCCCACCCACCCCCACCCCCACATCTGCACCCACACCCAGCACCCACACCCCACACGTCCAGCCGCCGCACCATGGCTTATTCTGGAGATGCATCGTAGCCGCAGTCACTCCTAGGTACAGCCGTTGCTATCCTTTAATGACGAACTGGGAAGGCTTGCCTGTTATGGCACAATTCTCATACATTCTCGCGGTATTTTAAAGTTGCAGGGTCCGAGGTTTTGAGTATCTGCCGTGTTTTGTGATGAGTACATTATATTGATCGTTAGAATCTACCTTACATAAGTTTGAAGTAAGTTTTATTATAAATTGTTAACTTTGGAAGTCTTTAAAGTGCATGCTAAATTAAGTTTGGTACCCACATCAAAATTCCGGCGCCATAAGCTTCGGCTGTATCAGGTTCTAGTAAACTGCCATGCCATGCCATGTCGGTGATAGTTCCTAATCCCGCCGCTGGCGCCATCTGCGCTTGGGAAACGCCAGCGTCTCCCGCCACTGTTGGACGGCTATATATGTGTGTATGTATATATATATATATATATATATATATATATATATATATATATACATATATATATGAAGTGGGCGTGCCTACTCGCCTAAGCCATTTGCGCGCGCGCAAATTGCGCGCACGCAAATTGCTAACACTTGTGCACGCGAGGGTTCTCGGTGGTAAAGCGTTGCTTAGCGACTAGCTAAGCAACGATGGGGGTTCGGGCATTCGGGGCCAGACCCGGCGGACGTGTTTCTACACGCTCCGTCGTTTTCCACCGATATTTAGGCTTTTTGGGGTAAAAATTCTAAACTCAATCCTAGAAACCACACGGGAGGGAACGGGAGACCTGCGTTACTATTTATGTTGGTATCATTGTTAGTCTTTGGTTAAGAATAAATCGTGAGCTCTTGTAAAGGTGAATCAGGACGTTCCTTGCATTCTTTCCTATCCTCCAGTCTTATTGTAGATTAACCGCTATGGAACCTATATTAGATTGCTTTCTATGCACTGAGAGGCCTTAAGCCTAAGTCGGCCTTCTGCAAGTAATACACCCCTCTGCGGGCATCTAATAACTGACGCGATTACGGAATTAACGTAGTGTTACTTTTCGGCTAGAACCACGACACATAAGATAAAGTAAACAGTAGTGACAGCGGCAGCAACTCGTGCTGGACTGCGCATATTCGGATTTATTTAGTAACATTCATAATATCTCTAACGACGAAGGAGGCAGCCAGTAGTTGAAATAACCTAATATAAATACACTTTAGGCCGATAAATGCGCACGGTGGCAAATCTAGTATTTAGACGATACTCTGGCTGGCGCCTACAGTATGGGACGGACACCGACGACGGAATACGCGCAGGCGGGCGGTAAGGCTACGACGGCGGTGGCGGGCCAAGGAAATTCACATGGAAACAATTAATTATATTAACACGTTAGGCTCGCCTTAAGCGGGGGTGGAATAGCCCGACGGTTAAATATACATATATATACATATATACCCAGATTCCTTATATACATTTATACACATATATATAGGAAGACTGGGTAGAAACAACATGTGCCCATTCGTTGATACAGGAAGGCGAGGACAGAGAGCGCTAGCATTGTTCTCACGGGCAGGAGGGCGGATATCTCGACTAGACCACAGCAAGGATAATATATAGGGCTGCACTATTTTATGTTATATATAAACATAATGAGTTATATATTATATATGTATCCATGCAATAGTGTGCAACACAATATGGAGCGTAGTGTAATTATAACGGCATCACACCTCGTCTAAATGCTCCATGTGCTGCCAGAAGAGGAGGACACTGCAACGACTTCGAAATAGACAGTAAATTTAAACCCCTGCCATGTGTTTATTGTGGGGTGAACACGCGGGAATGTATCAGATAGGTAGTTCCAATATTGGGGTTTGAAGCCTTAGAACCTCAGAGATGAAACTTGACTGCGATATTGAGTTCAATACCGTGAGAAGCTTTATAAATAGTTTGGGATGTGATGAAGCGTCCATTAAAGTATTTACCCTTTACACTTTATTATTAAGAGTTTTATTTCAATATATTTGAATATAAAACAGTACATTAGGCTGAGTCGGTCCGATATTAGTATATTTTGTGGAGTAGGGTGGGCGATGTTGCAATGCATATCGCGATGGATTGTTGTTAGGTGAGTGGTTTTTAATGCTTTTTACTCACCATTTACCGATTTCATAATTAGGCAGAAGAACGAGAAAATAATTTCAGTGCAGCACCCCCCATCCCCTGCATCACCATTTTGGTTATTCTCTTCACCACACAGAAAGAGGGTAACCAAATGAATTATCCACAATAGGTGCATCTGTTGTTTTATGGAACATTGTGATCTCGAACCGGAAAACAACATGGCCGCGCCAGTTGAAGCGGTGCGTAGAGGGAGATGGAAGCCACATTGTCAATCTCCTCCCCATAATGCAGCGCGTGTCTCCCAGCGCGCAGTCTGTACACACGGTGTGGACGCGCCCCGGTTAAGACTCTGCCTCATATCAGCATATAGCAACGGGAACACGAGCCCGTCAGGTCACAGTTTGCCCAAGCCTAAATGCACTGTTTTGGCTGGAGATTGCATCTTGTTTCCAGAGTCAGTCAAGCGGAACTTTTCCAATTACTGCTCTGATTAAAGTCCCCCCTACCTTCCCACACGCCCCCGACCCCCCCCCCCCCCCCCCGGACCCCCCAAGGCGTCGTCCGCATTATTTCCTTCCAGAATTAATGGTGTGTACCGTGCGACGTCTGCCGAGGCTGTCATCTGCCAAAAAGCAAGACCACGTTCTTTCCAGCGGCGAACCCGGCGTCCCTGTTTGTCAATTCAACGGAGATCTCGCGAGAGTGCGTCTAATGACGTGTCAAAAGACGGGAACGGTTATTTCCCCTTTGTTGTACCCGATACGCGGTGTCGTCTGCCGGACGGCCCGTTCCTGATGAAAAGCGTGGTAAACCACACGGCTCGTCACAGCGTCCGCGAGCAGCAGGGGCAGCATTTGTAATGAGCAGACGACTCTGGATGATAAAGCGCAGGAAACTGGCCTACTGCAGCGTCCATGAACGGCAGGGACCAACATTTGTAAGATGCAGATGACATTTACCACGGTTCCGTTTGGGGTCCCCTCTCAGTCTCACCTCCCCAGCCCCACCAACGCTGCCCGCTGTTTTCCGCCCTGGCGTCAACGCCGGCATCGTTTGAAGATAACCTACCCGGATCGCCCCCCACCCACACACCCACCGCTACCACGACGCCTATCACACCCACACCCACACCCACACCCACACCCACACCCACACCAACACCCACACCCACACCCACACCAACACCCACACCAACACCCACACCCACACCCACACGCACACTCACACCCACACCCACATGCACACCCACTCCCACCCACACCCACACCCACAACCACAACCACACTCAGTGCCATCACCACCCCCTCCACCTTCACACCCACATCCACACTCACCGCTATCACCACCACCTCCACACCCACACCCACACCCACACCCACACACACCGCCATCACCACCACCTCCACACCCTACCCGACACATATTCACAGTGCGCATGCTCAACAAAGACACGCCTCAGTAACAGTGCTGCCCGCGGCCGGTGCATATTGTTTTAAGCGTCGCGCCGTTGTCTTTGAAGTATCGGATCACTGGTAATTGATAAGTTGGCTAAATGTTCCTGCAGAAGGGAGGAAGAACAAAAAAGCCCGGGTGGGCAGGACTGGTGGTGGTCCGTCTGAAGACAGATGCACACCCCACATCCTGTCGGGTGAGCAATTATCTGTTTGAAGCTGAATATGTCAAAAGATCATAGTGGTCGACTGTCGCTGCATGTTAGTACATTAGTGTCACTTCTTACATGGCAAGTCGTCCTGAAACTACCTCTTCGTTTTCTCACCTGTGCACGTACATTGCAGCCTAAGTCAAAGAGGATGTAAGTGCCTAGCACTGGAGTAAGCCAATATAAACAGCAACATTTATAATGGATTGCTGACTATCAAACCAAAGCACACTTCTATAAATCCATTATCTTAAATTAGATACTATAATATATTATTACACTGCTTCAATATATGAATCAGAAGTAAGTGCAATGTGGACAACATAATTCTAACTTCATTTGATACACAATGTACAGTGGCGGAAGAGAGGTATTACTAGGGACAACAAGTAATAACCAATATTAGCATGGGCTCATCATCATCATCATGCTGTCCGTCGCGATGCGACAAAGACTGCTTTCATTACTTGACTGCCGCTCTCCATTTAGCTCTCTGCTGTGAGAGTTGCATCCATGAGTCGGTCTTAATGTCTCTCAGCTTCAGGTTTCTCTTGATGGTATCCTTGAACCGGAGACGAGGGCGCCTTCTCCTTCTGTAGCCAGAAGACAGTTGAAAATAGAGGATCTGCTTTGGTAGCCTGTCTGATGACATCCTCATGAGGTGTCCAGTCCACCGGAGATTCTTTTTGATCAGAAGATCTTCCATAGAGGGCAGCCCCGTTCGTTCGAATATTTCCTTATTTGTCATTTTGTCCCTCTAGGTTAGCCTCATGATTGAACGCAGATGTCGCATCATGAAGGCATGCAGCTTTTTCACCTGTCGTCTGTACACTGTCCTCGGCTCCGTATAGTAGGGTGGATAGCACGATTGCATGGTAGATCTTACCTTTGACCCGAATGGACACATAGTGGTTGTTCCAGAGCCTCCGGCTTAGTCGGCTGAAAGATGCGCTAGCCTTGGCCATCCGCCTCTGTATTTCAGCATCAATGCGTCCATCACTTGATATAGTGCTTCAGAGGTAGGTGAATTCCGGAACACAGTTTCATGAAAGATGCCTGCAAAAGTGTTGAAGTGCTGCTGGCTTTTGCAAGTTACCACCGGCACTCTCTCAGGGAGCAAATAGAGGTTTCACACTGGCAAGAACATGTGAAGACAGGTGCAAAAGTATCTGTCCCTGCAGTGGTTGGTCGGGACATGTTGGGAATTCCATACATCAACCGCCCTTAATGCTGCCACAGTGACATGGTTTTCTGTTTAGTGTTTGCTCCCTTAGCCTTTGGTTCTGTCAAGAACCTGTACCACAAGGCAGCGGTTTACAACTCTGCAAGGCAGGGGCATCAAACACCCTGAGGTATTGCTATACCTGCAATACATGCATACAATGGCTACTGGGCTAATATACGGAGAACTGCAGATTGGCAATAGGCGGCAGCGAATATGTGTGGAATGGCCAAGTAGGAATGCTGCTGAAAACAGATGTGAATAAATGCACACAACACTGCTAAGAAAATAGAACAAAAAGAAAGGCCGCCTCCCTGATCTTCCCCTGGGATGACGTGTGTGTGAATAGTGTGAGTGGGGAAGTGGGGTGGGCGGCGGTGTGGGTGGGGGTGGGCAGGTGAAGTGGTAAGCTTGTGCGGTACGATGTGAATGAGTGTTTGTGCAGTTGTCACGGGAGGGAGTGGGGAATCGGGACAGGGATTGGCGAGTGGAAGGTTTCAGAAAATCTACTGGGGAAGGTGCATGTGTGAATGGTTGGAGGATGAAGTGATTGATGGAGATACTGGATAAGGGATGAGTGGGTGAGTGTGGGTAGGTGCATGTATGGCTAGATGGTAGAATGATGGGGGAGATACTGGGTAAGTGATGAGTGGGTGGGTGCGGGTAGGTGCGTGTGTGACTAGATGGTAGAATGATGGAGGAGATACTGCGTAAATGATGAGTGGGTGGGTGTGGGTAGGTGCGTGTGTGACTAGATGGTAGAATGATGGGGGAGATACTGGGTAAGTGATGAGTGGGTGGGTGTGGGTAGGTGCGTGTGTGACTAGATGGTAGAATGATGGGGGAGATACTGGGTAAGTGATGAGTGGGTGGGTGTGGGTAGGTGCATGTGTGACTAGATGGTAGAATGATGGGGGAGATACTGGGTAAGTGATGAGTGGGTGAGTGCGGGTAGGTGTGTGTGTGACTAGACAGTGGACTGATGGGGGAGATACTGGGTAAGTGATGAGTGGGTGGGTGTGGGTAGGTGCATGTGTGACTAGATGGTAGAATGATGGGGGAGATATTGGGTAAGTGATGAGTGGGTGGGTGTGGGTAGGTGCGTGTGTGACTAGACGGTAGAATGATGGGGGAGATACTGGGTAAGTGATGAGTGGGTGGGTGTGGGTAGCTGCATGTGTGACTAGATGGTAGAATGATGGGGGAGATACTGGGTAAGTGATGAGTGGGTGGGTGTGGGTAGGTGCGTGTGTGACTAGATGGTAGAATGATGGGGGAGATACTGGGTAAGTGATGAGTGGGTGGGTGCGGGTAGGTGCGTGTGTGACTAGATGCCGGAATGATGGGGGAGATACTGGGTAAGTGATGAGTGGATGGGTGTGGGTAGGTGCATGTGTGACTCGATGGTAGAATGATGGGGGAGATACTGGGTAAGTGATGAGTGGGTGGGTGCGGGTAGGTGCGTGTGTGACTAGATGGTAGAATGATGGGGGAGATACTGGGTAAGTGATGAGTGGGTGGGTGCGGGTAGGTGCATGTGTGACTAGATGGTAGAATGATGGGGGAGATACTGGGTAAGTGATGAGTGGGTGGGTGTGGGTAGGTGCGTGTGTGACTAGATGGTAGAATGATGGGGGAGATACTGGGTACGTGATGAGTGGGTGGGTGCGGGTAGGTGCATGTGTGACTAGATGGTAGAATGATGGTGGAGATACTGGGTAAGTGATGAGTGGGTGGGTGCGGGTAGGTGCGTGTGTGACTAGATGCCGGAATGATGGGGGAGATACTGGGTAAGTGATGAGTGGATGGGTGTGGGTAGGTGCATGTGTGACTAGATGGTAGAATGATGGGGGAGATACTGGGTAAATGATGAGTGGGTGGGTGTGGGTAGGTGTGTGTGACTAGATGGTAGAATGATGGGGGAGATACTGGGTAAGTGATGAGTGGCTGGGTGTGGGTAGGTGCATGTGTGACTAGATGGTAGAATGATGGGGGAGATACTGGGTAAGTGATGAGTGGGTGGGTGCGGGTAGGTGCGTGTGTGACTAGATGGTAGAATGATGGGGGAGATACTGGGTACGTGATGAGTGGGTGGGTGTGGGTAGGTGCATGTGTGGCTAGATGGTAGAATGATGGGGGAGATACTGGGTAAGTGATGAGTGGGTGGGTGTGGGTAGGTGCGTGTGTGACTAGATGGTAGAATGATGGGGGAGATAATGGGTACGTGATGAGTGGGTGGGTGCGGGTAGGTGCATGTGTGGCTAGATGGTAGAATGATGGGGGAGATACTGGGTAAGTGATGAGTGGGTGAGTGCGGGTAGGTGTGTGTGTGACTAGATGCCGGAATGATGGGGGAGATACTGAGTAAGTGATGAGTGGATGGGTGTGGGTAGGTGCGTGTGTGACTAGATGGTAGAATGATGGGGGAGATACTGGGTAAGTGATGAGTGGGTGGGTGCGGGTAGGTGCGTGTGTGACTAGATGGTAGAATGATGGGGGAGATACTGGGTAAGTGATGAGTGGGTGGGTGTGGGTAGGTGCGTGTGTGACTAGATGGTAGAATGATGGGGGAGATACTGGGTAGGTGATGAGTGGGTGGGTGTGGGTAGGTGCGTGTGTGACTAGATGGTAGAATGATGGGGGAGATACTGGGTAAGTGATGAGTGGGTGGGTGTGGGTAGGTGCCTGTGTGACTAGATGGTAGAATGATGGGGGAGATACTGGATAAGTGATGAGTGGGTGGGTGTGGGTAGGTGCGTGTGTGACTAGATGCCGGAATGATGGGGGAGATATTGGGTAAGTGATGAGTGGATGGGTGTGGGTAGGTGCATGTGTGACTAGATGGTAGAATGATGGGGGAGATACTGGGTAACTGATGAGTGGGTGGTTGTGGGTAGGTGCATGTGTGACTAGATGGTAGAATGATGGGGGAGATACTGGGTAAGTGATGAGTGGGTGGGTGCGGGTAGGTGCATGTGTGACTAGATGGTAGAATGATGGGGGAGATACTGGGTAAGTGATGAGTGGGTGGGTGCGGGTAGGTGCGTGTGTGACTAGATAGTATAATGATGGGGGAGATACTGGGTAAGTGATGAGCGGGTGGGTGTGGGTAGATGCGTGTGTGACTAGATGGTAGAATGATGGGGGAGATACTGGGTAAGTGATGAGTGAGTGGGTGTGGGTAGGTGCGTGTGTGACTAGATGGTAGAATGATGGGGGAGATACTGGGTAAGTGATGAGTGGGTGGGTGCAGGTAGGTGTGTGGGTGACTAGACAGTGGACTAATGGGGGAGATACTGGGTAAATGATGAGTGGGTTACTGCTGGTAGGTGCGTGTGTGACTAGACAGTGGACTGATGGGTGAGATACTGGGTAAGTGATGAGTGGGTGAGTGTGGGTAGGTATGTGTGTGACCAGAGGGTGGAATGATGGGTGAGATACTGGGTAAATGATGAGTGGGTGAGTGTGGGTAGGTGTGTGTGACTAGATGGTGGAATATTGGGGGAGATACTGGGTAAATGATGACCGGGTAGGTGTGGGTAGGTGCATGTGACTAGATGGTGGAATTATGGGGGAGATACTGGGTAAATGATGAGCGGGTAGGTGTGGGTAGGTGGGTGTGTGACTAGATGGTAGAATGATGGGGGAGATACTGGGTAAGTGATGAGTGGGTGGGTGTGGTTAGGTGCGTGTGTGACCAGAGGGTGGAATGATGGGGGAGATACTGGGTAAATGGTGAGTGGGTGAGTGCAGGTAGGTGCATGTGTGACTAGACAGTGGACTGATAGGGGAGATACTGGGTAAGTGACGAGTGGGTTAGAGCAGATAGGTGTGTGTGACTAGACTGTGGACTTATGGGGGAGATACTGGGTAAATTATGATTGGGTGGGTGCCATTAGGTGTGTGTGTGACCAGAGCATCGACTGATGGGGGAGATACTGGGTAAGTGATGCATGGGTGGGTGCGGGTATGTGCGTGTGTGACTAGATGGTAGAATGATGGGGGAGATACTGGGTAAATGATGAGTGGGTGAGTGCGGGTAGGTGCATCTGTGACTAGGTGCCGGAATGATGGGGGAGATACTGGGTAAATGATGAGTGGGTGGGTGCCAGTAGGTGCATGTGTGACTAGACGGTGGACTGATGGGGGAGATACTGGGTGAATGATGAGTGGGTGGGTGCGGGTAGGTGTGTGTCTGACTAGACAGTGGAATGTTGGGGGAGATACTGGGTAAATGATGAGTGGGTGTGTGCGGGCAGGTGCGTGTGTGACTAGATGGTAGAATGATGGTGGAGATACTGGGTAAGTGATGAGTGGGTGGGTGCCGGTAGGTGTGTGCATGACTAGACGGTGGACTGATGGGGGAGATACTGGGTAAATGATCAGTGGGTGAGTGCGGGTAGGTGTGTGTGTGACTAGTTGGTGGACTGATGGGGGAGATACTGGGTAAATGATGAGTGGGTGGGTGCAAGTAGGTATGTGTGTGACTAGACGGTCAACTGATGGGGGAGATACTGGGTAAATGACGAGTGGTTGGGTGCCAGTAGGTGCATATGTGACTAGTTGATGGACTGATGGGGGAGATACTGGGTAAATGATGAGTGGGTGGGTGCCGGTAGGTTGTGCATGACTAGTTGGTGGACTGATTGGGGGAAATACTGGGTAAATGATCAGTGGGTGAGTGCGGGTAGGTGTGTGCATGACTAGTTGGTAGACTGATTGGGGAGATACTGGGTAAATGATGAGTGGGTGGGTGCCGGTAGGTGTGTGCATGACTAGTTGGTGGACTGATTGGGGGAGATACTGGGTAAATGATCAGTGGGTGCGCTGGTTGAGAACAGGTAGAGAAGTGGTGGGTGGTTGGAGGGTGAGAGGAGATGGGTAGCGGAGGCATTGTCATACTGATTAAGGGTAATGATGTATGACTATGAGGGATAGGTAGAGTGGGATAGATGGGGGTCAGGGTGGGGGGGGGGGAGAGAGGTAGCGCTGAGCGAGGTATATGTGACGTCATAAGGGATAGCCAGTTTGAGTGATGGGTTAGTAGTGAGTGTTAGTTGGGTGATATATATTGGGTGATCGGTTAGTCGTGAGTAGTAGGTGGGTTGTGAGTGAGTTAGATAAAGGTTTACGTTAAATGTTAGTAGGGGTGGTAGGTGGGTGATATCAGTGATGGATTAGTAGTGATTGATAGGTGGGCACTGAGTGTGTGAGATAACGGTTTGAGTGATGGGTTCGCAATGAGTGAAAGCTGGGTGGTGTAAGTGATGGGTTAGTAGTGAGCGGTAGGTGGGTGGTATGAGTGATGGGTTAGTAGTGACTGGTATGCGGGTGGTATGAGTGATGGGTTAGTAGTGAGTGGTAGGTGGGTGGTATAAGTGATGGGTTAGTAGTGAGTGGTAGGTGGGTACTGAGTGAGTTAGATAATGGTTTGAGTGATGGGTTCGCAATGAGTGAAAGCTGGGTGCTATAAGTGATGGGTTAGTAGTGAGTGGTAGGTGGGTGGTATGAGTGATGGGTTAGTAGTGAGTGGTATGTGGGTGGTATGGGTGATGGGTTAGTAGTGAGTGGTAGGTGGGTGGTATAAGTGATGGGTTAGTAGTGAGTGGTAGGTGGGTACTGAGTGAGTTAGATAACGGTTTGAGTGATGGGTTCGCAATGAGTGAAAGCTCGGTGGTATGAGTGATGGGTTAGTCATGAGTGGTAGGTGGGTGGTATGAGTGATGGGTTAGTAGTGAGTGGTAGGTGGGTGGTATGAGTGATGGGTTATTAGTGAGTGGTAGGTGGGTGGTATGAGTGATGGGTTAGTAGTGAGTGGTATGTGGGTGGTATGAATGATGGGTTAGTAGTGAGTGGTAGGTGGTATGAGTGATGGGTTACTAGTGAGTGGTATGTGTGTGGTATGAGTGATGGGTTAGTAGTGAGTGGTATGTGGGTGGTATGAGTGATGGGTTACTAGTGAGTGGTAGGTGGGTACTGAGTGAGTCAGATGACGATTTGAGTGATGGGTTAGTCGTGAGTGGTAGGTGGGTGGTATGAGTGATGGGTTAGTAGTGAGTGGTGTGTGGGTGGTATGAGTGATGGGTTTGTAGTGAGTGGTGATGGGTTAGTAGTGAGTGATAGGTTGGTGGTATGAGTGATGGGTTAGTAGTGAGTGGTATGTGGGTGGTATGAGTGATGGGTTAGTAGTGAGTGGTAGGTGGGTGGTATGAGTGATGGGTTAGTAGTGAGTGGTGTGTGGGTGGTATGAGTGATGGGTTAGTAGTGAGTGGTAGGTGGGTGGTATGAGTGATGGGTTAGTAGTGAGTGGTAGGTGGGTACTGAGTGAGTCAGATAACGATTTGAGTGATGGGTTCGGAGTGAGTGGTAGGTGGTGATGAGTGAGTTGGATGATGGGCAGGTGGTGAAGAAGTGAAGTGGGTGGTACTCGGCTTATTCGGGTGGTGCGGGTGGGGCTGAGGGTAGTGAGTGGGACGGTGCGGGTGGGAGGATGCAGATGGGAGCGTGTGGGTGGGAGGGTGCGGGTGGGAAGGTGTTGGTGGGAGTGGGAGGATGGGAGGGTGCGGGTGGGAGGGTGTGGGTGGGAGGGTGCGGGTGGGAGGGTGCGGGTGGGACGGTGCGGGTAGGAAGGTGCGGGTAGGAAGGTGCGGGTGGGAGGGTGCGGGTGGGAAGGTGTGGGTGGGAGGGTGAGGATGGGAGGGTGCGGGTGGGAGGGTGCGGGTGGGACGGTGCGGGTAGGAAGGTGCGGGTAGGAAGGTGCGGGTGGGAGGGTGCGGGTGGGAGGGTGCTGCTGGGAGGGTGCCGGTGGGAGGGTGCTGGTGGTGGGAGGGGGTAGCCACGGTAATGGGCAGGCGCAGTGTGGATAAGCGTGGCCGCGCCTGTGGCCGCCTGGTGGTATGAGGGGGATTACGCATGCGCGGCTCAGCATCAGGCCACAGCACGCCGGTAACGGAAGTGCCATGTTGACAACCTATCCAAGCGCCCTCTAGTGTCTTATATAATTCGTGACGTCATCGCCAGCCGGGGCGCCCGAGTTACCCCGTTGATGGGTTGGATGTGGGTATGAAGGTGGTGAGGTGCGGTGAAGGTGGGGGTGGGGTTGGTGGGTAGAGGAGAGGTGGGGGTAGGTGGGACGTAGTGTGATATGACGGAAGGGGTGTAGGGGAATGGTGAGTGTTAATATGATGTTCATAAACTATTTGTCGGTTAACTCATTTTGAACATGATTCACCGCTTATGGAGTTTACACACATTGAAATGAATATATAAACATGCATATATTTATATTATATTGTAGTTTTGTTTGTTGTTTTACGTCCTAGCAACATCTCAGGTCATATCAGGACGGGTACCGACTTGTGAGAGTGTGCACTCATGGCGACTTTATAGCGCTGCTCCACTGTGACACCTGGCCACCAGCACCCTGACCTAATGTCCCACTCAGTCACATTATCCTGACACTGAGCCAACCAGTCCTTGCCCTATCCTAATAATACCGAGCACCCGGCTAGGGAGTGACAAGTATCAATTTTGAAGTCATTGGTTTTACTCGACCAGGATTCGATTGTATTGTATAATAGGAACTGTTGTAATTATCTATTTTCTGGTCACTGTGCAAGAGACGCAACTCCATAAAAATACAGGATGGTTGAATGCATGTCGCAACTTGAAACAATCGGTGAGCCACGACAGCCAGGAGCCCCACCCACATACCCGCCGCCCCGCCTTTTTACCCATACCCACACACCCTTTCCCCTGTCCCAGAGGCCCGTTGGAGCCGCGCCGGGCATAATGGGACCGGAAACGCCCGCCGCCTTGCCGTTGTCTCAGCCAATATTTGCAGACGCCACAGCGGGGTAAAGCGACGACAGGCAATGCAGGCGTCAATAATATCTAAATGCTCCCCCCCCCCCCTCCGCCGGCACCGGCACCCTTCCCCTCCCCCAACCATCCACCCTCGCCCTCACAGTCAGCTCAACACGGGCCGCCCGGGTAACATGTGTTGATGTCTGCCGTCCCGCCGCGTCCAGATCCCGGCGGGCGGAGGGAGGAGAGGGTGTAGGGATTGTCAATTAAATCTGCGTCCCCGCGCTGCGGCCCGGCGCGCGGCTGGGGGATAATAATAGATTGGCTTTGGTGGGGGGAAGGGGTGTGGAGGGAGTACTCGTGTGTATATAGGGCGTTGTAATGTCGGAAAGCAAGAGGGGAAGCGGAAGCACCTCCCCCACCACCACCACCCCACCCACCAAGTGGGACACCTCCCTCCACACACCAATCACCATCCAGCCACCCCATCTCAGTCTTCACCAATTCATTGCAATCTCCGCTTCACCCCCACCACCACCACCCACCCCCACCCACCAAGTGAGACACCCCCTCTCCCCACACACAGCCATCATCACCCACCCTCCCCCATCCCAGCCTTCACCAATTCATTGTAACTTCCACATCACGCCCTCCCTATTGCAACCCCCACATCACCATCCGCCCGCCCCCCCCCCCCCACGAGAAACACCCCAGGGTGCCTTATATTCGAGATTACAGCCAGGGGAGTAATTCCCACAAACCGGCGAATAATGCAACCCCGGGGAAGACGAAGGGAGGGCGGGGGAACAAACCCAACAATCCTGTCAATATCGTTGTGCGCAATGATAATTATTGTTACCACAATTCTCTGGTATGGATTTTTGTTTTGCGTTCACAGAGTTGTTTTAATATCAAACAAAGTTGTTGTTTTGTCTTTTTTGTCATGTGTCCAACAGTGAAAATTGATAGGTCGTCATTGTGGAAGGCAGGGCTGGTGGTTGTCGGAAACAGCAGCCTCCCCTGAGGTGGAAGTGGCGGGTGTCCCTGGTCACTAGCCGAGGCAGATAAGCAGATTCATCATCATCATTATCATATGCTGTCAGTCGCGATGCGACAAAGACTGCTTTCATTACTTGACTGCCGCTCTCCATTTAGCTCTCTGGTGTGAGAGTGATGTCCATGAGTCGGTCTTAATGTCTCTCAGCTTCAGGTTTCTCTTGATGGTATCCTTGAACCGGAGACGAGGGCACCCTCTCTTTCTGTAACCAGAAGACAGTTGAGAATAGAGGATTTGCTTTGGTAGCCTATCTGATGACATCCTCATGAGGTGTCCAGTCCACCAGAGATTCTTTTTGATCAGAAGATCTTCCATAGAGGGCAGCCCTGTCCGTTCGAGTATTTCCTTATGTGTCACTTTGTCCTTCCAGGTTAGCCTCATGATTGAATGCAGATGTCGCATCATGAAGGCATGCAGCTTTTTCACCTGTCGTCTGTACACTGACCAGTCCTTGGCTCCGTATAGTAGGGTGGATAGCACGATTGCACAGTAGATCTTGCTTTTGACCCACATGAACACATGGTGGTTGTTCCAGAGTCTCTGGCGTAGTCGGCCAAAAGATGCGCTAGCCTTGGCCATCCTCCTCTGTATTTCAGCATCAATGCGTCCATCACTTGATATAGTGCTTCTGAGGTAGGTGAATTCCGGAACAGAGTTCAGCTTGTTTCCATCAACCATGATATCCTCCTCTCGGGTTCTTGTAGAGTTGGGTTGGTACAGCACCTCCGTCTTCTTGATGTTAATCTTCAGGCCAAACTTCTTTGATGCATCGGAGAAAGGGTCCACAATTTTCTGGATCTCTTCAGCAGAGTGCACTCTCATCTGTGAATAGCAGCTCTCTCACCAGTATCCGAGTAGACTTGGTCTTCGCTCTGAAGTGTGTGACATTGAATAGGTCAGCGCTCTGTCTGGACTGTATATAGATGCCATCCCCCATGTCTCGGAAAGCCTCATTGAGCATTGCTGATAGGAAGATGCAGAAGAGCCTGGCGGCCAGTACACAACCTTGCTTGACCCCATTGGTATCCCCGAATGATTCCGAGACATCCCCTCCAAAACTAATGTTCTCCACCATTCCTGTATGTAGAGCCTCGATCATAGTTGTGAACTTCTCTGGGCATCCATACTTCCTCAGTAGCTGCCATAGCCGGGTCCTCCCAACTGTATCAAACGCCTTAGTGAAATCGACAAATACCATGTACAGTGGTCGGTCCTGCTCAATGCACTTTTCTTGTAGCTGACGGAGACAAAATTTCATATCCACGGTGCTCTGGTTACCTCTGAAGGCACACTGTGACTCCGGAACTACATTAGGTATTATGTGAATAGATAGTCTGTTGAGGAGGATCCTGGCCAAGATCTTGCCTGCTATGGAAAGAAGAGATATTCCTCTATAGTTCACATAGTCTGTTCGATCACCTTTCTTGTAGATGGTTACAATTCCATCACTCCCAGGTGCTTTGCCATCTTTCAGGCTGGCGATTGCTCTAGCCATCTCATACATGGTTGGAATCACATTGAGGCATGTTTTGGTAATGCGCTGCTGGATGTTGTCCAGAGCTTCGTGATCTATGTCACCAGGGACATTTCATGAAAGCTGCCTGCAAAAGTGTTGAAGTGCTGCTGGCTTTTGCAAGTTACCAGTGGCACTCTCTCGGGGAGCAAATAGAGGTTTCACACCAGCAAGAACATGTCAAGACAGGTGCAAAACTATTTGTCCCTGGAGTGGCTGGTCGGGAGATGTTGGGAGTTCCATACATAAACCACCCTTAATGCTGCCACAGTGACATGGTTTTCTGTTTAGGGTTTGCTCTCTTAGCCTTCGGTTCTGTCAAGAACCTGTACCACAAGGCAGTGGTTTACAACTCTGCAGGGCAGGGGCGTCAAACTCCCTGAGGTATTGCAATACCTGCAATACCTGCATACTAGATTCACTAACACATTAACAGTACTTGGCTGTTACCATGCTGCGGTACTAACACTTTCAACACAGGTTTCCTGCAAATAGGATGATGTTAGTGTGTTCTATCATTACATATGTTAGCGTGTTCTATCATTATATATGTTGGCGTGTTCTATCACTGAATATATATTAGTGTGTTCTATAATTACATATATTAGTGTGTGTGCTGTATAATTACATATGCGAGTGAGAAAAATGGAGAATTCATGAGCCGCAGCTACATGTAGATGCAAGTATTGATATTTGTTGAATTTTGTATTATTATATTATTATGTTATTATATTATTATACTATTATATATATATATATATATATTTTTTTTTTAATTGAGGCTGTATTTATACTGTCCATAGCATATAAGCCTGGGTATTCAGGCTTGTTTTCAATGCTGGCCAGCTGTAGTGTTTGTGTTATCTTATCACACAGTAGCTGCTGATAAGGTATTTGATTGCCTGCATTTCAGCAGCAGATAAATAGTTGGTGGGTCTGGTTAGTAGTCTATGTTAATTTCTTTTGGATTTTCTTGGCATATATGTGTTTTATTTGTTCTACTCTTACTACTAGACTAGCCTACTCCTATTTACATATCATAGGCTTGTACATAGCTGTGTGGTGTGCTATCTGGCTACTTTTGGCATGGTTACCTTCCATTGGGCATCCCGCTGGTGGGCCGTGACATATCACATGCCCCTTTGCAGTGCAGCTTAGTGGGGGTTTCCTAGCCTTATTTTGCACTGATATTTTTTGTATGTTTTTAGGTCAGGAATTTGTCGTTTGTCATAAACTAATATTATACTATTATACAATTATACTATTATACTATTATACTATTATACTGTTATACTGTTATATTAGTATACTGTTATACTATTATACTATTATACGCTTATGCTATTATGCTATTATGATATTATGCTAGTATGATATTATGCTATTATGCTATTATGCTATTATGCTATTATGTTATTATGTTATTATGCTATTATGATATTATACTATTATACTATTATACTATTATACTATTATACTATTATACTACTATACTATTATAATATTATACTAGCATACTATTATACGATTATTCTTTTATATTATTATATTATTATATTATTATATTATTATATTATTATATTATTATAGTATTAGCCAATGCGAGAATAGGATTCATTCGCTGCATATATGGCGATGATGGCGCTGCCAACTGCTTAGTGATCCTGGCCGAACTATGTAATGGTTGCGCTTCCACACCCCACCCACACTCAGTTTGGTTTATGCTGCAAACATCCGCGGGCGCCACTACACACTAACGCCATCTGAGGCCTGTTAATGTGACACGTCTCTGATTTCCTGATTTTAAATTTGTTAAATTAGCCATTTAAAATACTTTCTGCACACGACAGATAGTTGCAAATTATTTATCTTTGAAAAACGTGAGCTGCATTGCATAAGCGCAAATATCGCTGAACCACCAATCATTCATTATAATATTATGTCCTCATAATAAATACAAGAATATTAGAAGATAATGTACTTCAATGATAATATGGGAAATACATTGAGAGAAAGAGAACAGTCAATGTTATTTTCTTTAATGTCATATTGACATAATCAGTATTTTAATCCCCAGTAACCGGACGGGTTGGCATAATAAGTTGAACACTCGCATCCAATAGGCAGGTCCTGAGTTCGAAACCCAACCGATCCAAACCAATGACTCCAATCTGGATCCTTATCGAAACCTAACCTGGCGTTTGGTATGACCAGGAATAGGAAAATGAAATGTCTAGTGGAATGGAGCAGCCCATTGTCTGAAGCTGCTGCTTAATCAGCGAATGTGACCAAACTATTGCAACAAGTATGACGGATATTAGGGGTATCAGTGTCGGAGCTAATACTAGATATTAGGCGAAGAGGTCAGCCTATCAAGAAATATGCAATGAATACCCATAGGTCCACCCATGTCCATACATGTGCCCATAACCATACCCATGACCATGCCCATAACCCTGCCGATACACATGGCCATAACCCTGCCCATACCTATACCCGTACCCATGCTCATAGGTCCACATGGCTCATACTCATAGGTCCTAATGACTCCATGACCCCCTGACTGAGCACCAGTGCAGGATTCCTTAACTGGACGTCAGTGAGCTGCACACAAATTGACATGCCACTGCACTGGTTCTACTCACCATAAATCATTGGTAACAACCGGTATTTAAATGGGACAAGCATAAAAGCACAATTACAAAATCACTAATGCCATCGCACAAAACATGAAGTGGAGAGATAACTATGAACAGGATGGTGTCGCTCCTCAACTACACATTTACTCGTGTGTTACTGGAACTGTCGGTCTTTCTGATGCCCCAAGTAATCCATGCTGGAGCTTCCTGGTGTTTCTGGCCTTGTGATACCCGTAGGATGTCCTTTTGATGCCCTTCTCGTGTCTTTCGGATATCCTTCTGCCGGTCTTCTTGTTCCCCACTGGAGCCCTTCTGATGTGCTTCTCAGTACGCGGTAAGCGAATCGGTAGAGCGCAAGCTTTACGTGCGGAAGGTTGGGAGTTTGAAACCTGGCAGAGTCAAACCAATGACTTACAAAATTGATACGTGTCGCTGCCTAGCCTAGCGCTTGACATTACAAGGACAGAGGAAGGAGTGTTTAGCTCAGTATCAGGATAACGTGACTGGTCATGGTGGCAGCAGCCTGGTCTTCCAGTGGAGCAGCACTATAAAGTTTCCATGAGTGCACTCTTTCACAAGTCCATCCTGATATGACCATAGATGTTGCTACTAACTAAGGCCCCAACAAACAAGCAATCTGATGTCCGTCTGTACCACCTCTGGTGTCTTTCTGATGCCCTTTGATGCGCTTCTGATTCCCTCCTGACGCCCTTCTGATGCCCTTTGCACTATATCCCCACCCCCAATGTTGGTGTTCCTGTCAGCCGACCCGTCGCTGTCCCCCCCGCCCCCCCCCCCCCCCCCCCCCAGCCACACACACATGCCCACTTATTGATCCCACTGTTTGCTTCCATTGTAGCCGGCTCGTGGAATATCGGCACAATATTTGGGACGACGACGTCATTTCCTTACGGTAAGTGGACACGCCCCTTGCCGGAAAGTGGGCATGACGTCACCACCGCACCCAGTCGAGTAGTAAACATATATGATCGGCTTGCGGCATGTGGTGGTGTCGCCTAAGTTTCTCACGCTTTTGGTGCTGCTATTAATTCTGACAGAAAGGTGTCTGATATGAGAATTGTCAGAATGAGAGCGCCCCAATCGCCCAAATTGTGCATAAAGAAAGCGAGGTTTGCTGTTATGATTTATGGTGTGTGTAATCAGACCAGGTGGTGTTTTTTTTTTCTGTCATAACTCCTTTGTAGCGATCACGTGACACACTTACAAGCTATCAGCCGTGCAACAGCCACATTATCTTTCAATGTTCAGCTAATCAGAGTTACACATTGTTACTAAAGTGCTCTGCCATACTATATAACATAGAGATCAATTCAGCAATTTAAATACTGTCATTACAACATCATTTAATATATGCCCAACAAATCCTAGTCTATATCGACATGGCTGGATCTAATGTTACATAGTTTTATTCTCTATTCTGTCAGAATTCTTTTCAGTTTTCTTCCTGTGCTATTATTGTGCAGCTCATCCGATAATAGTTGCGTTGATTTCTTTATTTTGTATAAGATGTAACGGAAGCTGAATTTCAAATATATCCTTTTGCGAGAATGTAAACCGACCCATATATTAGCGTATTCTTAATGGTTTTTGTTTGTTTGTTCCATTGGCTAATGAATCATGAGAAGGTTAAATTGTGAACGATCGGACTTTCTCCTTCCCCTGTTCCGTACCCTATCCTCGTAATGCTGAACATCAGGTTTAGGTGGCGACAAGTGTAAGCCTTTAACTCATTGGTTTGATTCAGCCAGAGTTCAAACCTGAGCGTTCGAATCTCACAACCTGCCAGTGTATTCTCCAAATAAATGGGGAATAATTGTGTAGCTTTGTTAACATGATGACATCCTAATTAGTAATAGGAGTATATGAATAGGTGATATGCACCACCAACACGCCCTCTATCGGCGAGAAAACCATGCAAGTGCAAGAACTAATGTTGTGGATAACAGTTCACTGCCCATGCTCTTGAGTCCAAAGTACATCGTGTGTGAAAAATGTATATTACCCAATTATGCAGCTCAGCAGTACTTTCGTAGATTATTCACTGGTGCAGTTCCAATTCGCAGTTGGAACAGCGTAGTTAAAAATACAACTGCTACTCTGACACCAGCATGTACTTAAATCCATTATCGGCGATGGGCATGTCTGCGTGGTACACATGCGCGGTGGTGGCGCCACCGAGTGTCTACCGCAAACACTACTCCATATCGACGCGGCTCTCGAAGACGGCAGTGGTTACTAAGATCAGTAGGACTCGCATTACTTAAAGCTGCAGTCCGAAAACAAGCATAAACTTTCCGAATGCAAAGCACTTATCTAGATTTGAACCTACATATCTAAAGTATATACCTGTGCAGTATTGTGTATGCACTGCTGACTAGAACTGACTAAGTTAATTTAATAGAACATGACACTACTGAAGTCTATGGGGTCAGAGTCTTGACAAGCATGCCAACATTAATTTGGTATGTTTATGCTTCAAGTACCTTGCAACTTAGTCAATTTAAAACAAAGTTACTTCAAACTGAAGTAAGGTAGACCATAAGGACCATCCTAATATATATATATATATATATATATATATATATATATATATATATATATATATATATATCAGAAAAGGGAGACACTCAAAACCATCGCACTATGTACCTTAAGCAAGAATTAAGGCTACCATCCACACATTGATTAGGACCTACGCTTCAGCTACTCCCCTTTGTATATATATATATATATATATATTTACACACACAAGCAGCATAGCACGGGATTTCTGGTGGTACCCAGCTGGAATAGGACGCCATTGGAATAAAATCGCGATGAAATAAAATGCTAAAAATCATCATCTATTTTATATGTTTATGTCTTTGTATGCTCAGGTGGTAAGCAGCTGCCTACCTCCGTATATGGAAGCTAGACCCCTGTATATACACACGTCCATATAAATACATATATATGCTGTCGTGTGGTGTTCTGAGGACGCATGGGAACGAGGCTCCTTTACTGCAATAATATGCATTTAGCACAACCATCTTTATTTGACGTGACGATAACAAAAATAAGAGCCAGGCTCGTTCCCACAATTTGGTTGAGCCCCGAAAGTGGTTCGGGAGGGGATTCCGGAAACAACAACAAAATCACCTGAAATGATCTAAAATTATTATTTGAAATAATCCTTCAATGTACTGAATACAACCCGCTATTAAATCTCACTACATCACTGTGTGAGCAGTGTTATTTGTGTGCTCTTTCGTTGACAGTGATTAATCTGTTATGGTCATAGGTAGGATCCATTCATTGGAGAGTGAATCGGACACAACGAGTTCACCCTGATCTTCTGAAGCATAGCGTAGCAGGTGCTGCCACCATGTGAGATACCCTTAAATTACCAAGTTCACCATGTAGCCCAGAGGTGGCGGCAGATTGGCTCGTCATCGTTGTCGTTGGTTTCTGGCAGGTGGCGCCACCATCCATACCCAACGGGTCAAGCCGTCCACAATATTGTGTCCATCTAGCGTGTATTGCCAGAACTAATCATAACGTTCTCATTGCAGGAATTCTCGTCGTTGTGGCCATAGGGGTAGCACTTGGAGTTTTCTTTGGTGGATTGCTGTTATTTGGAATTAATATCTATATGAAGCGGTAAGTACTGAACCCAGTATTTCGGATATATTCTCTCAGTGAATAACA
Organism: Branchipolynoe longqiensis; assembly: GCA_030323885.1. Lineage (NCBI taxonomy): Eukaryota > Metazoa > Annelida > Polychaeta > Phyllodocida > Polynoidae > Branchipolynoe > Branchipolynoe longqiensis. Next base: position 102,457,300 of record CM059187.1, on the reverse strand, counting down.
CTCGAGCCTTTGGATTACCTCAAAGGTTTCTAATGGTTTCTAATTAAACAATAAACTCAAACATCAATTTAGTTTATATCTCCCCCTCTCTCTCCATATATATATATATATATATATATATATATATATATATATATATATATATATAATTCCAATGTTCTACAAATCATTTTTCCTTTTCCATTAAAACATTCAATGGCATATAAAGGCATGGAATTCAATGACCAGATGTTATGCTTTCATCGGCCTTTGCTATTTTGACCCGGCACTAGTGGCACCTACATGGGATTTCCATCACAAATCTACACCCAGAGCTTGTCACATTCTTCGCCAAATTCGCAATTGAAAAATGAAAAAGAATCATGTGATAAATCATGGAATTTAATGATTGGACAACTAATTAAAAGTTCCCGGTAACATTACATAGCCTTCATTTGTATGTGGTCTGCAACCTCTTTCTAACCAAAGCTCCCAGTCTGTGCCCCTCCATGCTGCCAAGCAACAACAAGTCAATTCCAGTGCATATGAATAATGAGGTTCTGAATGGAGTACATGGAGGCGCCATTGTAATGTGGTGCGCACAAATGTAACGGTTATTACTTCAGATAGCATGCGCATGAGCACAAAGGTATTGTGACATTCAAAACGTACGACTGCATTAAGTGTTCTCATTTCCCACCAGGGATTTGAATAGCCTCGTATTGTGGCGCATATCAAACAAGTATTATCGGTCTCGTCCCTCAAAGCCAATAAGACATACATGCATAAAAGTGTATATACATCAGGTAGGAGTATATTATAACACAAACTCATTGTTCCGCTACAAACCCAACCAACCTTGTAATAAGAAAAAAGTATCCAGCAGTATATATTACAACGCACACATATATAAATATATGAACATATTTATATATATATATATATATATATATATACATATACATATATGCGTATATACACATATACATATGTACATAATGAGATATACATATACTTATATATATATGTTTAACCATTTAACCATACTATAAATGCGCGCGAAAACCAACAAACACCATGTGGGCCAAAATGAAACGAGGACTATGACGTTTGAGCTGAAAGTGGCATCATTCTGATAATCTCAAATCCAATGTGCAATCCAGTGCAAATCCTACGTAATGCCCTAATTAATGCCCTACTTAATGCCCTACGTAATGCCCTACTTAACATCACATTGATGGACTTTAACTGGAAAGCACAATAATACATTCTAATTCATGGAAAACAACTCCAGTGGATCGGTCTATTTTTGTGCCTCGACCCTTCATATATATTTACAAATAGAATGCTAGTTAAAGTGAGTTGGTAGTGCAACAATTAGTTTGAGCTATGATATACTCATGCCTTATTTACGACACACACTTTTCTTCTAGTGGTCCAGAAGCACACACAGTTTCAATATAGCACTCCCTGCACAATATCCCCACCGTCAAAGATCAATAATTTAGTATTCATTAAATCTTCACTAAAGGCAATATGATGATGGATTAAGGCAGTATGAGTGCGGGGTGCTTTAGCCCAATTCGCCCGTCCTGCACAGGCTCCGCTGGTTCTCAGTCGTATCGGACTCGATAGTGCGCTGGTGATCGGCATGTCTATCTTTATGCATCTAGGTATGAATGATAGCCAACACGGAGAGTTTGACCGCAATTTCCAGCTCACTGGCTTCATGCCACTAGGACCTCAATCCTTTCAGGCACACACAGCCTCACCACCACCCCTCTACCCCCTCCCCCCACACACACATCGGGGTCATCAACAATACCATCCACCAGCAATCTTAGTCACTATTACTATTAGGCATATATTATCAATATATTCAGCGATCAGAAGCACCACAAGCAGATAGGGGCACCCCAGCACCCTGTGGTTATTACCTGTGTATCATTACAAGTTATTACCAGGCAGTATGCGCTAAGTTCTTTTCTTGTTGTTTTACGTCCTAGCAACTAATATCAGGATGGGTACTCAATTATGACAGTGCACACTCATGGTGACTTATAGTGCTACCCAACTGGGAGAACAGGCCACCACCACCATGACCCAATAACGGAAACTGTCACATTATCCTAATACTGTGCTAACCAGTCATTGTGCTATCATATTAATGCTGAACACCAGACTAGGTATCACTTTTATAAGTATTTGATTTAACTCGGCTGCGATTCAAACTGGGAAGGCTGCGCTAGACAGGTTAGGTCATGGCTTCCGGATATTTAATGCAGCATGCATCAACGATCTGGGCACTTCATGTTTTCGAGTTTCTCTCATTTTCTGATCTAAATACATATAGATAGTATATACATACAACCAGCACGAAGCATGCCAACATTAATTCTGTTTAAAGTTACATTGATATTATATACATACAACCAGCACCAAGCATGCCAACATAAATTCTGTTTAAAGTTACATAGATATTATATACATACAACCAGCACCAAGCATGCCAACATTAATTCTGTTTAAAGTTACATAGATATTATATACATACAACCAGCACCAAGCATGCCAACCTTAATTCTGTTAAAAGTTACATTGATATTATATACATACAACCAGCACCAAGCATGCCAACATTAATTGTGTTTAAAGTTACATTGATATTATATACATACAACCAGCACCAAGCATGCCAACATTAATTCTGTTTAAAGTTACATTGATATTATATACATACAACCAGCACCAAGCATGCCAACATTAATTGTGTTTAAAGTTACATTGATATTATATACATACAACCAGCACCAAGCATGCCAACATTAATTCTGTTTAAAGTTACATAGATATTATATACATACAACCAGCACCAAGCATGCCAACATTAATTCTGTTTAAAGTTACATTGCTTTAAAATCACTCACTTAGGGAGATTATTTGAAGTGTAATCATACTACATTAATTCGGCTCACGAGACAACAACAGGAAACAAGCTGGAGATAACAAAATTTATTATTAACTCAAAATTAATCTGTACTCAAGGAGCATATCAGGTAGGCTTCAGGGCCAAATGAACAGAATCAGAACGTGATAATGATGGCGCAAGATGAGCAGGTGCAGGATAGCTGTTGGCATCAACTCATACAGATGAGTGGTCTGCATGCGCAGTCGACCGATATGGTCTGAGAACCGTACTATGACGAGATAGAAAAGGTACATGTTAACAACAAGTTACATCATTATACAGGATTATACGGTTACTTTTACTGTCTAGTAACAGCACTCACACCAAAAGAAGGGAGAGTGCTGCTGGTGCGGCGCTTATATGGATAGGTTTAAGGTAGCATTTCACTGCGTCTGATTTCCAGGTACCAGCTTTCATGATACTTTCAAGAGTTAAACCTGAACCCTGACAGGTCTGAGCGGCCCCTCTTCTCAGACTATGTAACGTGAACCCTTTATCGCGATGGAAGACTGTGGCAGCTGCGATTCTCAACGCTCTTACTATTACCCCAGCTGTGAGGGGACGACCTGACGGCATTATGAACGCCGGTGCATTCGGTTCAGGTGTTATCGTTGTCAGGTATAAGCGCCATGCTCTTACTGGGCAGCAAGGAGAGGTTATCAGCGCAGGTAATCTAAAGACTACAGGGGAAGAGAACAAGGAGCGAGTTTTTGTGGAGCGTATTGTCACATACAACGCATCATGAGTGAGCGTAACATCTTGAAATCTAAGTACATGTGATAGCATGGGGGCTGTTTGAGAATTAACCACGAGATTGCTTTGTCTTAACATTGTCATATAACATATCAATAAGGCTGCGATTAGAACCATGGGTGGCAGAGTAAGCTCATATAAGAACACGATTAACACCTTAAGTTCCGGAGGGGAAATGGGGGTAGCCCTTACCGTTATATGCGGAGAGTTTTTGCTGATGCTGCGCTTCATGGTTCTAATCTCAGGTGCTTCGAATGACAGGACATCAGGCGAAAGCGACATGACCCAAGCTTTGACAGAACTGAAGTAATTTAGAATCGAGCCGGCTGCTTTAAGACGGTCACTAAGAAATAACAAAAATGACAGTAAATCATATGTGGAAGGGTTATGCACAGTCACGTTATACAGTTTACAAAATCTAATATACAGGTTGACGTGTCCAGCTTTGTTAGTCCATGTACGTGCCGCCAGTGCGCTTGAGTACAAGTTGAGCAGTCTCTGGTGGTGCCTCAACGAGTAGCCTGGAAGATATAGGCAAAAATACAAATATCTTCCAGGCGAGAAAGAACTTACATGGTAAAATCTAGTATGTTCAAGTCAAGAGTTGCTCCAATCTGGGTGAGTTCTAATGATTTACACAGCTGCACGGCTTTATGTTTACTGGATGGCATATGCGGTGCACGACTCAACGCATCTGCTAAAATCAAGTTAATCCCCGGCTTATGCCTAATCTCAAGATCGAAATTGAGTTTTGCTGCTAGAACCCACAACTGCCTTGCACACACATAGAGCAGCCTGTCCTTCCCCTTCCCGATTCCAGCACTTGTTGTGATGCAGCATTATCTCTGTTCACTACCACTTTAAAGTTATGCGGCTCTTCGGGCAGGAGTAAATAGACAGCGTGTACTAAATTTAGTGCCTCCAGCTGAGCTATGGTCAACTACTGCGAGATGACAATTGCTGGGTATTCTTCAGAATAGTATTTCACTTTCGAAAACGCACCACCTGCTTTCAACGTCGAGTCACACTCGATCAGCCACTCCTGTCTGGGTTTGCGAGGCAGCAATTGTACACCATTATATGACGCTGCAAACTTAATGAACCACTCCAAATCTAGTAGTATGCTGACATCAAACTCATGAAGGCCATGAAATGGCGAATCATGCAAGGCTGCCAAAATCCTATTAGAGAACCATGTTGCCGGCTTTATACATTTAGACATGTGCTGTAACTTCCCTGCCAGACTTTGAAAATGTTTACGTGACGCTTTCGTCTTAGTGGACCACACCGTGCACTCGACCAGAACTTCCGCTACTTTTTCCTGTGGCAAAGTAACAGTCATATCAATGGAATTTATTGTAAAACCCAGCCATGTTATGGAAGTCACCGGTGCAGTACACTTATCCAGCGCCAGAGCTAGCCCTAGGCCCTCCGTTAACTCCAAGAACTTATCATATGCCTGCTGAGCCTTGGACTGTGTCGCCTCAATTCCCACAAAGTCATCAAGATAGCGCAACGTAAAATAGCCCTCATTCCTGAGCAGCCATACCAACGCCCTAGTCATCCGCGCACATGCCAGGGCCAAAGTTCTGCACCCAAACGGTGGTGCCAGATCTACATAGAATTGTTCATCAAGCGCAATACCTAGTAATGGATAAGACAGCGGACACACCCGTAACTGTCTGTAAGCCCACACCAGATCCACACCCCACAACCACGCGTTCGGGCCCAGCCTAGTCAGCCTATCAGTAAGTGTCGCTACCGACGGAAGAGTGAAATTGAATGAAGTACCCAAGTAAAAACCCCTCTTTATACCTGAATTTACACTCTTCCCAGGAGGGAAGCTCAGATCGATTATTATTCTCTTCGCTGTTGAATTCTTTTTAGGATGCATCATCATTGGACTACACTGAAACCATGGCTTAAACAGGCTTCTTCAAAGGGACCCAACAAAGCACTGTGTGCCAGCTCTCTATTGATAAACTTGCTAATATGAAAGTCTGCCTCTGCCCCTAGCGCATGTGAAAGTACAACGTCTGAACACTTCGAGTTCTGGATACTGAATGGTTTATTCATGGCGTAGGGCACGCTTGACCTGCCGGCTAAACTTTCCATGACATCATCTCATTTGCATATCTCTTTGTCCCCAACTCTGCATATCGTTAACATATATTACCCACAGGTCTAGACGTCTATTACGCATATATCACATCCCCCCCTCAAAGTATTTCTGAAACATGAAATGTTACAAAATAACAATGAAGAAACATCAAATATACAATATCAAATATATGCGCACTTAACTTGCAAATGTCTGAGTGCACCATGCACTTAAGTCCTCAACACTCTGGCCGTAATGCCTGACATCTCATATTGTCCATATGTATCAACAGTAAACACAAAAGCTGAAATAAACTTAACTGTACATGCACATGTTAACCGTGCAACCGTCGGAAGCAAACTGACCTACTATAGATCTAACCTGCTCGCCGGCCTTATCAGCCGCCCTGACCTACTTAGATTAACCGTACTGTTTACATTCGGCGCTGACGCTGACCCAGATTGCGTCTGCACGACTAACTCGGGCCGCCCCTCCACAGGCGCTCCAATCATTTTCACTCGGTTACGATACAACATGTTGCCCGACTCATTTAAAATCTGATAGTCTCTCCCGGACACCCCAGTCCGTCCCAAAATAACACCTTTTTTCCATTCCCCAGCATTATTTTTGTACTTTATCTTATCTCCAACTTTCATGGGCTTGTGCGCCTTATCGCACTTCCGGTCATGAAACGCTTTCTGACTACTCTGCCGCTGAGCTGTCTGCCTTTTCTTAGGATCCTGCGTTTCAGGCACCAAAATACCCTTTGCCATAGGTAATCTGCCTCTCAACCTTCTGCTCATGAGCAACTGCGCTGGAGATACGTTCAGGACAGGCAACGGAGTATTGCGATAATTCAGCAATGCTAACTGAAAATCAGCCCCAGTTTTCTCACACTTCTTTAACATGTCCTTAACTATTTGTACGAACCGCTCAACCAGACCGTTACTACGCGGATACTGTGGACTGGAATAAACGGCCTTGAACCCGTAATGCAGTGCAAACTCCCTGTACTCATGGCTCTTAAACTGTGGACCATTATCCGACACTACCTGACTAGGAATACCGTGCCTTGCAAAGTTGTCTTAACGCTTCAATAACAGTGACAGACGACGTATCGCCCAAAAGCATTACCTCTGGAAACTTGGTGTAGTAATCTACAGTTATCAGGTAATTCTTATGATTTAACTCAAATAAATCGGCCCCCACTTTATCATATGGTTGACAAGCGATCGGGTGATTTATCAATGGCTCGCCATGCAAATTTTTTCGGTTGTTTTGACAAGTGTCACACCGACTGACTTTATCCTCGATTTGCTTGTTAATATTTGGCCAAAAGATACAATCCCGCGCCAACTGCTTGGACTTAGTCACCCCCAAATGCGTCTCATGCAACGCCTCTATCATTTCACCACGAAGAGCTGGAGGAACCACCACCCGATTGCCGTTCATTACAAGATTATTTTCAACTGTCAACTCATGCTTGTACGGAATGTACTGTCTCAGACACGGTGGTGTCTGTATACGTGTAGTGTCCCACCCATCTTCAATGTGTGAGATCAACATAGACATAGATACATCTTTTTCATATTCAGCTACAATTTTACTAAACAGACTCGACGACTGCATGTCCACTGCAGCAATGCAGAACGTGTCATCGAACAGGCTATCCCGACCTACTTTGGCGGTATGCGCCCTGGACAACGTGTCTGCAAAAAACATCAAAGAGCCCTTCACATGACATAACTGAACATTGTAATTCTGCAATCGCATTCGCATTCTTTGCATTTTAGCCGACAGCTTATGTATTGAATTTGAACTTCCTTGCCAAATATATACTCATGAAACCGTTGGCATCCGAAACATATGGCGAGCATTTCTTTTTCAATAGTGGCATATCCACACTGCGCTGCATTAAGCACACGAGATGCGAGTGCGATTGGCTTACCATCTTGCATCAACACGGCTCCCAACCCTGACTGACAAGCATCTACCTGAATCACAATGGGCTTCTTAACATTGTAATATGTCAATACAGGAGCAGTTCTTAACTTCTGTTTCAATTTATCGAACGCACCTTGCTGTTCGGCTTGCCAGTGCCACGTCACGTCCTTGGCTAGGAGCGTGCGTAGTGGTTTGGCTATCTCGGACATGTTGGGTATGAACTTGTGTACATATCCTACCATGCCCAGGAACCTTTGGACGCTTTGTTTGTCACGCGGCTCTGGCATGTCTACTATTGCTTGTATTCTGTCGGGATCAGGCTTTACACCCTGCTGGGTAAGTTGATGACCTACATACTTTACTGTAGTCTTACATAGCAACGAGTTAGCATCATATAACTTTAGATTAACCGACCTAGCTCGGTCCAAAACAGCTCGGAGCCGCTCGTTATGCTCCTCAACCGTTGACCCATATACCAAAATATCGTCCGTGACTATCCCGATACCGGGTATGTCGCCCATGACATGGTGCATCTCCTGAATAAAAATGTCCCCCGCTGTTTTGATGCCAAAAGGCAAGCGTGTGTACCTGTATCGGCCCCACGGAGTATTGAACGTGCACAAACGTGAACTTTCCTCATCCAATTCTATCTGCCAATACCCTGTCTTTGCATCCAAAACTGAAAAATACTTAGCATCAGCCATTTTGGCAATAATCTCATCAATAGTTTTGGTTGGGAATGGCCCTCTTTTTATCGCTTTGTTTAACTTAGTCGGATCCAGACAGATTCTAATTTTATTTGGTTTTTTTACGATCATGATAGAATTAACCCACTCAGTAGGCTCATCCTGTTCCACTATGACACCTAACTCTACCATATGATCAAGCTCACTGCGTACATTACCCTGAATGGCAAACGGAATCCGTCTAGGCGGATCTATGACAGGTTGAATAGACTTATCGACATGAATGACAGCCTTTGCTTTGATCAACCCCAAACCCTGAAATACGTCTTTGTATTCGCTTACCAGCTTCTCTGCCCCTGCACTGGAACTGTTCGTCGGTGTGGAAATGTTCGTCGGTTTGGCCATGTTCATCGGTTTGCCAATGTTCGTCGGTTTGGCCATGTTCGTCGGCCCAGACCTGTGCACCTCATCCACACGGGCCAGCAGGTTCAACGTCACACAAGCCTGCTTGCCCAGGATGGGCTGGCAATCCGGCACCACCTGGAACCGAAGCACACTGTCGTTGATGTCGAGCAGTGCCTCTCCATCCGGCGTGATCCGGTGACCGGAGAACGTCACCAACGAACATCTGGTGTTCGCCAGCCTCCCTGGAGCGACTCTGTCAAAGACGAACCTCGGAAGCATGTTTGCCTCCGATCCAGTGTCAAGCTTAAACTTGAGAGGACAACCGTTCACCCGAACGATTGCATGCCACAGCTCGGCATCCCAACCAGCACCGCGATCGATGGCGCCCACAAACAGATCCGTTGCCAGCACATTGACTTCCGCCAGATCCGGGTCCTGCTCAGCATTGTGAGGGTCGGGTGCTTCGACGTGAAGCTCGTTGACTCTCCCGAGCCTGCTCCTACAGACCTTCCCGAAGTGCCCGATCTTCTTACAGGCAATGCACGCCTTTCCTTTCGCTGGGCAGAATCCCCGGCGGTGCTCATATCCACATTTCTGGCAGCGGATCTTGAAATCTCCTGCACCGGCGCTGCCGGCAATCCAATATGGCGATTTCCAAGATGGCGTCGCCGCTGACCAGACCGCCGGTGCACCGGTACGCACATTAGCATAATTCCGAATGAAATCTATGTCTTTACTTTCCACGTCTGATTTGGTGTCCTCCAACAGATCTGAACTGAACTCACTCATTTCGCACATACTTATGCACTTTGTCAACGTTAACTCAGTAGTTTGAAGCAATTTGTTCCGCAAATTCACATTTTTTACGCCAGCCACAATTCGATCGTGCAAAAGCTACTCCTCCATCACTCCGTATTCACAGTCCTTGACTTTGTCCCTTAACGCTGTGATGTACGTCGCCATATTTTCTGATGCTTGATTATGCGAATTGAATTTGTATGGTGTGATAATTATACTGCTCTTACCGACACAATAAACCTGAAATGCTTCAGTTAACGGCTTGATCTTGTCTTGATCGACGAACACAAAAGTCATATTGGCAAATACCTTTTGCGCTTCCTCGCCAGCAACGTGAAGGAAGATGCAGCATTGCACTCGTTCTCCTTTCAATATGACACCTGCCGCAGTGGCGTATATATCATATGCTCTGATCCATGTTTTCCAGTTCGATCTTGCGTTGTTGCTGAGGACAAGCTGACCAGGCGGCCGCAAACCCGGCAAAATATTTGCGGGCGGCATTCTTCCGCATCTGACACCATGTGAAAGTACAATGTCTGAACACTTCGAGTTCTGGATACTGAATGGTTTATTCACGGCGTAGGGCACGCTTGATCCACCGGCTAAACTTTCCATGACGTCATCTCATTTGCATATCTCTTTGTCCCCAACTCTGCATATTGTTAACATATATTACACACAGGTCTAGACGTCTATTACGCATATATCACAGCGCATGGTTTCTCAGGGTAGGTGTTGGAATAGAGTCAGCCGTGTAATCCAATGGCCACCCAAACTCTAAATGGTCCACTAAGAGTGTATCGGGGAAATCCACTAACAATTCCCTCCACTTAGAAATAATTAAACCCGACACTAACAGAATTTTTGCTTGCAAGTAATTCGGCACACCAGTCACTCTGACTGCATCATAAATTAACATGTGTTCACTACAGGAAGCCCAGCCCCGCGGCTCAGTGACAGGCCAAAAATCAAGAAGCGTGCCCCTGAACTGAATGGGTGAGGGTGGTGACACTACTGTTTCCGGCAGCAACTCATTATTAAGAGACAAGGCTACACCCGTCGGCATACCAAACCAGTCAAACGTTATGGGCGGTACCACTATATCTATCCCAGCTGACGGCGACAACAACAGGGACTCGAGTGGCTGCTCTTTAACAGCCACCACTACGCTAGTATCAACAACATCTAACACCCTATGCAACGGTGCACCCACTAGCTGCCCCGCCTCTCTGTGCACACCACCTGAGGCCACGTGGCTCACCGGGGCAGTAGTAGGGGACCCACATGGTGGGGGGTGGCTAGTGGGTGGGGGCGGTGGGCAGAAAAAAGGGTGTGGTTTCAGAGGGGAGGAGCAGCTAGAAACCGCATGCGGGTTGAGAATATCAGAAATAGCAACAGTCGGCGCCACGTGGTCCGAGGTCGTAGTTTTATCACATGTACAAGACATTGGCAGAACACAAGAACAACTAACACTTACAGGAGAAACCGCCGTGGGATTATCAGTAGCTGCTTTCTTATCAGTGAATCTTCTCTTTTTTAAACAATCCTGCTCCTTGTGCACCAGCTGCCTTTAGAATTTATATGCACACCATGCGCATATGTGTGGATAGCGTTCCGGCAGCACACTGTGTGACGCAGCAAAGCCACACTCCTTCCCCCAGTTCCACAAATAACATGGCTTGCCATCCGCTTCCTTAGAGAAATCATCCCTACTGTTGATTGGGACCCCCGTAGCCGCCGCCACAGCCGGCGCCGCTGCCTGCACATTTATAGGGGGCGGGGCTGCCTGCCGGCCATAGTCCGGCACGTGGTAGGTATGGGGCCTTGCCTGCAAAGCGCGCACTGCCTCAGTACACACGTCCCGCTGCAGACCTTTTATCGCCGAAATGTCATTCCACCCTTCCTTTAATCTCCCATCTACCACCATCTGAAACACTTTCTCTGACCAACGCCGGCACGTTGGCTAATCCCAAGTTATTGCCATAATTGCTAGCTCTTCTTCGTCCTGCAATAACGCAGGGACCCAATGCTGAGGAAAAGATGGTTGAGCCACCAGCCTTCTCATGGCCGCGAAATACTCCGCCCACGTGGCCTCCCCTAAAGCTATCTTCTTACAAGCATCACCTTGCGTAACAAAATGATGAGGGAGGTTCACTATACCTTTTGGCTTCTGTAATGCTTGTTTGGTTTCTAGCAGTATATGTGGCGTCACTTGTGCGTAGTTGAGCTGCTGCGACAGGAACGGCGGTGCCTGCGGCAACTGGCCATGCGCAGGCATGTTGAATGCACTCTAACCGACCAGAGCGGCTGGCACGTGTTGCTGGCCCGGGGACGCCACAGGCGGAGCGGAGGCGGCATGAACGGCACCTGCCTAGCTGCATACAACCGAGTAACCAACGGGGTGAGTCGCATGGGGGCTGGCGACACTGTGGGCGTGGCATGCAACACACCAGGCCTCGGTGATGACTGCGCTAACGGCTGCGGGAGCTGTTGATGTGGCGTACTGACAGCTGATACGGGCGGGGGAGGTGGAGCGGGGGCACCTGCCGTCACTGCCACCCATTCGAGTGCGTCCAACCTGTTGGCGAAATCCGCTTCCATCCGATTCTTCTGCTGCCTCAATAAACGAATCGTTCCTGTCTGTTGTGCCACAGCCCTGGCTGCAGGTGTTGCTGCATTGTCAGGAACTATATTTCTTTGCTGGTCGTCATCCCGAGCCGGTTCCCTTGCCTCCGGTTGCGGTTGACGGTTATTTCTTGCATGCCTCACCGGCTGCGTCCGCCGCAGTGCAGCAGTAATGGGGGCCTCCCCCGGTGTTTCTTGACTGGAGCCATATCGCACGTCTCCGACCGTAGGCTACCACGCTGTGTGCATAGGTTGTAGTGAAAGCGCAGTTGCTTGTTTGGCGAGCGGGGCCAGAATGACCAGTGTGCATACATGTGTTCACGAGGAAAACTACCACCACCTTGCCTCGTGGCCAAATTACCCATGTTGACCTCGCCAACATAACCAATGTTGGCATGCTTGTGAAAAGTCTGAACCCATATGCTTCAGCAACAACAATTTCTATTAAATTGTCTTGGTGTGTCTTTCTATCCAGCAATAAATGCTTAATAAGTGCACCATAATATGTAGGGTAGGTTCAAATCTAGATAAGTGTTTTGCATTTGAAAATTGAACGCTGTTATCGGATTATACGATAAAATATCAACATTATTTTGATAAATAATAACTGCATTATATTTAGAAGTAATATTAATAGGCATGTGTTGTTTTGTGTAATTACCTTAATAGTCAGAGTTTGATGGGAGTGGTTATTAACCTTGATTGGAGCCTACACATCCTGTGTTGACACCATGAATGATCAAATTCAATCATACTTGTGAATATGTAAAGTTGTGCTCATTACATTAAGCCCCTTCCATACGCCCTCACACACCTGCTAGCAGCCACCTGCATCGATTCTGATATAAATGCGGCCATTTAGAGAAAACCTACCCAAAAATGCATTCCTTAAGTTGCAGAAACCAGTTCTCTTTTTCACACATTGTCTTTGGATAAATCTATTTTTACTTGACAATTGTGGCTTAATCTAATTTATATCTTAGCTCGGTTTTATCATAACGGACTATCTTTTGGGATGTGGGAAGTGCAAACATTCAAAATAATGTTTGTGCCATTGCTATGTTGACTAGGTAAATTCACCACCTGTAAAAGCCACCAACTGTTGATGGTCCTAAAGGAGAAGAATTTAAGCGTGTACCAGTATCTCAGTTTTCTTTGTAGCATCAAATTTAGGTGAATGTTTCAGTTTAGCCTTCAATCTGCATACTCCGGTAAAACCATCACATTTTCTAAACAAAAACCACTAAGCTAGATTTGATGCTAAATATCCAACCTAGATTATAACACCCTTATTTAACATCTGTTGCTGCATAGTTGGGCGAACTAAGTGAATTTGACCAAACCTGCTCGTGCTACTGCAGAGCGTGCCCAGCATGTTGGTGTGTATGCCACGAGTAATGCTACATACTTGCACTTCAAATATCATCAAAGTTAGCCATTTAATAATTGAAGTTACTTTGAACTATGTAGGTCATAATTATCAAACTAATACATCTATATGTTTTTTAATGGCAGAAACCATCGGCCTATGCACCTGTACGTGATTGGTCCTCATTACCCGCTGCCTCTAATCCACAACTCCTTCCCCGAACCCTCATGTTCCAACTGTAACTTGCAAAGAACGTCACTCCGGCATTTGCAAACTCGAAATGAAAGCACCAAGATCACAAAACAGAGCCAAAATTAACCAGCCAAGGCACACTAAAGCATAACAGTTTGGAAACCAAAACACCTACCTATGTTGATGATAGACATCGAACTTAGATACTGGTGCAATCATTAAGCATGCATTGCTGCATAGAAGGATTACTCCCTCACTTTAATAGAACCTGTCCCATGTCAACCCCATCATGTCCAGCGTTTTGACATACATGTACACATTAATTTGCCATGTTTACACTTCAAATGTATAAAACTTTAACGATTTCGTTTTTTAAATACTCGAAACTAAAATAAAATAGATTATTATGATCAAGCTAATATATATATTCTTTTTAATATGGCAGTAACTCAAAAATATAGTAATATGCCGTTGTAGGTCGCATTTATGCCAGATACCAAAGCAAAAGCGATGCATTTACAGTTCACTAGGAAAGGAACAAAGAGCAAAGCTTATCCATTGATTCCCCCTCCCCCTTTACATTTGACACTTAGTGTGCATGCACAGACAGTCGCGTCTCACTCTCCGTGACGTACCCTGTGCATCCATTCCCCATCCCTTAGCATATCAAACAATCTGCACCTTTTTATCGCGAGAATCTCGAAAATCTATTCGCTCAAAACACCGACCATAAACACCATCAGGCCTATACACACATGTGTGCATACTACTGACACATTGTATGTGGGTATATGACTACACATGCCGTAGTCAAAGCTGTTGGTGGAATTGAAAATAGCTAAACATTGAAAATTACAGCAGTTGACCATTTCAGAATCCGATGCTTTTCAGTGTCAGCCATATATCAAAGATAAATATACCACATCGATTTTTAAAATTTACTTATATTTGTTAGCTTAGAGTAAATTTGATTTAGCGATTTTGAAGTTGGAAATTGCAAAATAATGTTTGCAAGCCATATACACTCAACATGCATGCCTGAATTATTCGAGCCTCAAATCCCATATTGGGAAACAACTGTTCACAGTAAAAAAAACATACACCACGACTGACTAGTCTCCAGTAGCCCACCATGGACACCACGACTGCTAGTACTAGAACAGCCATCGACCTGACAAGAACAACCATGGATTTTGTTTGTTTTGGTGATACGTCCTGGAAACATCTATGGCTATACCAGTATGGGTACTGACATGTAACAGTGCACACTGATGTCAACTTTATAGTGATGCCCCATTAGTAGACCAGGATGCTGGCACCATGACATGATATCACACTCAATCACATTATCCTGATACTGAACTAACCAGTCCTTGCCATATCCTAGTTATGCTGAGCGTGAGGCTAGGTAAACAACTCACAACCACCACTCCCTATCTCATCGTACATTCACTACTACCAACCCCACGTACAGCCCTCAGCATACACAATCACCTCTACCACTACCAACATTATCATACATTCACTGCTACAATCCCCACGTACAACCAGCACCATACACAACTCACCACCACCATTACCAACATAATCATGCATTCACTACTACCAACCCCACGTACAACCAGCACCATACACAATCACCATCACCACTACCAACATAATCATACATTCACTACTACCAACCCCACATACAACCAGCACCATACACAATCACCACCACCACTACCAAAATAATCATACATTCACTTCTACCAACCCCACATACAACCAGCACCATACACAATCACATCATCATACATTCACTACTACCAACCCCACGTACAGCCAGCATCACAGACAATCACCACCACCACTACCAACATTATCATACATTCACTACTACCAACCCCACGTACAACCAGCACCACACACAATTCACCACCACCACTACCAACATAATCATACATTCACTAGTACCAACCCCACGTACAACCAGCACCATACACAACTCACCACCACCACTACCAACATAATCATACATTCACTAGTACCAACCCCACGTACAACCAGCACCATACACAATCACCACCACCACTACCAACATAATCATACATTCTCTTCAACCAACCCCACGTACAACCAGCACCACACACAACTCACCAGCACCTATCCCATCATACATTCACTAATACCAACCCCACGTACAACCAGCACCACACACAACTCACCACCACCACTACCAACATAATCATACATTCACTACTACAAACCCCACGTACAACCAGCACCATACACAATCACCACCACCACTACCAACATAATCATACATTCACTAGTACCAACCCCACGTACAACCAGCACCATACACAATCACCACCACCACTACCAAAATAATCATACATTCACTACTACAAACCCCACGTACAACCATCACCATACAGAACTCACACCACCACTACCAACATAATCATACATTCACAACTACCAACCCCACGTCCAACCAGCACCATACACAATCACCACCACCACCGACATAATCATACATTCACTACAACCAACCGCACATACAACCAGCACCATACACAATCACCATCACCACTACCAATATAATCATACATTCACTACTACCAACCCCATGTACAACCAGCACCATACACAACTCACCACCACCACTACCAACATAATCATACATTCACAACTACCAACCCCACGTACAACCAGCACCATACACAACTCACCACCACCACTACCAACATAATCATACATTCACTACTACCAACCCCACGTACAACCAGCACCATACACAACTCACAACACCACTACCAACATAATCATACATTCACTACTACAAACCCCACGAACAACCAGCACCATACACAACTCACTCCACCACTAGCAACATAATCATACATTCACAGCTACCAACCCCACGTACAACCAGCACCATACACAATCACCATCACCACTACCAACATAATCATGCATTCACTACTACCAACCCCACGTACAACCAGAACCATACACAATCACCACCACCACTACCAACATAATCATACATTCACTACTACTGCCCATGTACACCCACCACCATACACAACTCACAACTAACTACCTCTCCCATCATACATTCACTACTACTGCCCATGTACACCCACCACCATGCACAACTCACACCACCACTCCCTATCCCATCATACATTCACTACTACTGCCCATGTACACCCACCACCATACACAACACACCACCACTCCCTATCCCATCATACATTCACTACTACTGCCCATGTACACCCACCACCATACACAACTCACCACTCATACCTATCCATGTACCTCTCCCTTCATACATTCATTACTACTGCCCATGTACACCCACCACCATACACAACTCACTACTATTACTAATTACCTCTCCCATCATACATTCACTAGTACTGCCCATGTACACCCACCACCATACACAACTGACACCACCACTCCCTATCCCATCATACATTCACTACTACTGCCCATGTACACCCACCACCATACTAGTGGGGTGCCCGGGCACTCAGTCATTTCAAATTGATGCAAAAGTTTCGTTTTCAGTACCAATTTGAAGGTAATGGTCTATAGAACCATTTTGGTTCGAGTGTCAAACTCTCAGATTAAAAAAAACAAAATGGCTGCCAAAAACCAAGAAGGCTGCCTATTTCAAGCTTTTTTTCGCATTACGCCTCGTAACTTTTGTACTATTGAACCTAGAATGATGATTTTGGTCTCTATACCTAGGTTTGCATGTATGAGTAATTGAATAAAAATAAAATAAACATGATTGGAGCATATCTTCTCTTATATTGAGTCCTACTTCCG
Source organism: Branchipolynoe longqiensis (assembly GCA_030323885.1). NCBI lineage: Eukaryota > Metazoa > Annelida > Polychaeta > Phyllodocida > Polynoidae > Branchipolynoe > Branchipolynoe longqiensis. The sequence continues at coordinate 102,439,649 of CM059187.1, read as the reverse complement.
AGTAACTGCTTAGTCAATTGCTTGAAAAACTCCTTGAACAATACATTTAATAAGAAAATGGCTAACAAATTAACCTATATACATCATGTTAGTATTGGAAATTGTTCTAGTCCAGCTACTTCTCGCATGTGCACTTGCACTGACGTGTGCACTTCAACTTTCTCTTCACGCATTTGCACCGAGAGCAGGTAAGTGGGCAAGCGCACTTCACATCCAGGTGGAACACATCCTTGGCGAGGGGCAGCGAGGTCCAAATGGGAAGCAGCTTGCCATCCTCTTCCTTCCACCCATGGTTAGTTGGGTTGTTGACAGGCATCATGGACCTGTGGGCTGTTGTCCAGATGCTCGCTTGGAAGACACTCCTTTTGAGATGTTGATCCAAAGCATCACTGGTTGGGGGAATTCTCTCCACGTCCCTAGTCTTCTGTGAGAACAACCTCATTCGGACGACGTCAACATCATTGCCCTCATTTGACTCATTTGAGTACAGCCTACAGACAAAGTTAGTTGCCACTTGTTTCAACCTTGGCGATGTTTGGAATGGAGTTTCGGCAATAGTTGCAAATTGTTCCATAAGGGATGGCACTTCATGCATCAACGTGCAGCAGGATCGCTTACCCTTGAACTTGAAGGAAGAAGTACTGTCTGATCCAGTGAATGCGTGGAAGAGGGCCATGGCTTTGCACGTTGTCATGCCCAGGTTTGTGGCGATAGTGTTCAGGGAGATCATTCTGGTTGTCTTTCCCGCTTTGAAGGAGATCCATATTTCTGCAGCCGGATTCAGAGCCTTGATATGATGAAAATTACTCAGAAGGATTACGACAACATCTGTGTCTCCAGTATGCACCATTCCAAGTGACGATGATTGGAGGGCGTGGAGGAGGACACGTGTGTCAGCTTCCTCATGGTTGCATTGATCCATTGGTGGACTGTTTCCAACATGGTGGACTTGATCACCTGCAGTGATGTAGACATTCTTGTCATCTGGGAAATGTTCTTCTGTTATCTTTTTTGACAGGAATGAGAACAGTTCCTTCTTGTTATCAATGTTCACCAGAAAATTCTGCCAATTGCCTGGGATTTTGGCAGTACCAGATATGCATTGTCGGATGCCTGTTCCTCGTTTTTCCCTTGTGCCTCCTTTGATTGTCAGTGCACGATACTGGTCCCAGACAATATCTACTCTTGTCGATCGCTTCAAGTCGTGGTGAATTCTTGGTCAGAATACCTTGTCGAAATATGAATCAAAGGTCTTGCCTTGGACAGTTGTACCAGGAAGTGTGTGTATCAGTACTCCACCATCAATAATAATGAAGTCGTAAACATCTGGCGCTACTAGCTCCTCATCGACAGAAATGGTGCTACTTGTACAGGCTTCTGTGATATATACCAACAACTCTGACTTGGCACAAGAGTTGAGGGACCCTTCGGATGACAATGCAGGTGGGTATGGGGAAGATTCGTGACGAAAAAACTCTTCCAAATCCCCCCCGCGGCTGTCTAGTACAAGAAAAGCTTGCCCATATAGCTCTGCATGACGTTTGAAGTGCTGCATTTTCAACTTAATTGCTAACTTCTTTTGTGTTTTCTTCTCATGGAACAACAGTAAGTTGTTTCGCTTGATAGGTGCTGTCAGAGGTGTGTCATTTGAGTCAAGCACACTCTGTCTGAAGTTGTTGTACTGCTCTTGTCCTATACACTCGACTTTATGGACAGATACGGCAGCAGCCGCAGACTCACACACCTTGTTGTCTAATGTAACCAGGTCTCCACTGTGCTCCTCAAAAGGATTCCCATTGCTCAGCAACACCTCCATCAGGTCTTTGGCATGGCGTAGAAATCGTTGCTGATATGCATATCCTTCCTCATGATGAGGGAGTTCTTCATCATCATCGTTATCGTTTGCACCAGTAAACTCATCAACGACACGGCTGATTTCCGGCCCAGTCACGATCCAGCATTCCAGCATGTCCGGGTTCTCTGTGAGACCGATAATGCCACCAACTCCTTTCACCCTTTTGTTGGCTTGCTCGTGTGCTTGATCAATGGGTAAGGATGAGAAACGGTGATTGCTTCGAGTTATTGTCCAGTGTCCCTTCTCAAACTCTACTTGGATGCTATCTGGTAGAACTTCCAGGTCTCGGATAAAGATTGGAATCCACCTGGCATAATTCTGGTGATCAAGAGCAAAGAACAGAGGCACAAGCTTCCACAGGGTAGTGACCATGAGTTCTAACTTCCGTTCCCGATGTGCCCGGATGAACATGAATATGATCTGTTGGTACTTGTGTACAAGTAGCCAGAATTTGAATGTTGGACTCTGTTCAGAAGCTACCACAACCCAATCCTCAAGAGCCATCTCGGTCCCACTGTCTTCGTAGGCTCGCTTCAGAAGGCTGTCGAGTACCATAACAGTAACTTGATGGGCATATCTTGTTCTCATTACATTGGATGCTTTCAGAAAAGCTGTGGCTGCTGCTTCTGTCTTCACTAGCCCAGCTCTTTTCAGGGTTTCAGGCCATCCAGACCCATGCAGAAGATCTCCCATGGTGCTCCACAAAGCCATTTCAATGTGGAGCCCACCTAGCATAACCAGAAACTTGTCTTCCCCGAAGATGTCAGGGAAGGTCCACTGCATTTTTTTTGCTAGGTCATAGAGTGGTTGGTCCACTACCAATACAGGGACTTGGTGTGGGTTGAAGTGCTCAGTTGTTTTTTTCACCAGTTCCATTCCATGTCGAATCATTTCTGGAGTGGCGGCTTTTTCATGGAAAAGTGGCAGGAGGGCTTCAATGCCTTTTTCTGGTTGTCCAACAGTATCTGATCGAGCAGCATGGTATGAAGACCACATCGCTGGAGTGCGTTTTTCTGTATCAGAATCCACATATAGGGTGTCATGTACTGCAGTCATCCATGTCTGTTCGTGCTGTTTCTCCTCATCGAATGAACTTGTTGCCACTGGTTGCACATCTTTTACCGGAGGTTGGGTGACAAGATTTCGGCCCACAGGTGGTACAAATGTATACGAACGAGGCAGGATGGGTTCACTGCTGCGTGCTCCTCTTTGCTGTGTGTTGATTCGTAGACATTCTTGGTCCAACCCAGGCATCTGTGATGAAGGAAACTGAAATATTGAAATACCAGTTCCATGGAAGGATGAGCTTGCAGTGCGTGATGTGGGATTGTGATCCAAGTTATCCAGGGCTGCAACTGTGAAAATGTGGTGATGCAAATTTGTAGGACAGACTATATCAGCGTTGTTCCTTGTATGATCTGCAATAGCCTGTGCAAATCTAGTTTCAATGCTGAGGACTTTCTTATATGACACACTCTGAGCATATTTGTGTAGTAGTTCTACCAGCTTCTTGCTTCTTGTTTCGGAATGCAATTTGAGGGCCAGGAACACTGCCAGCGGAGGCTCACAATTCAAGTTTGTTGAAAGAGAAATCATATTTAGCATGGCCGACTGACTCACAGAGAGGATCTTCCTGGAATTCTCTTGTTCTGGTGATGATTTGGGTCCTGCGAGTAGTTGACGGAAGAAATACTTTATACGTTGTGGAACAGATGATTCTTCACAACCATTGGGAAATGAACCATCAAACTTGAATGCAGTGTCATGATCAAAAACAGCTTTACGGAGAATCGATGCTGCCATTAGTAATGTACGTGCTTCCTCATCTGGTGTTTGAGTTGCATCTGATATGATCTTTCTAGCCGTCTTCGAACAAACGATGAAAACTCGGTCTCGGATACCTTTCTCTTCTGTCAAATTCGGGAAGTGTTCCAGGACTCTATCCTTTAGGCGTGTCCGGTTCACAGTCTTCTGGATTCTCTCGGTCATCATATCTGTCAGATCTTGCAATGCAAAAATTCTACGACCTCAAGTGACTTCTTCCTTTATAAATTGGAGCAATTCATTTTCTGTTGTGGCCTCAAGATTTTCACTAGCTCTGTCTTGTTTACAAATCGCATCGTAACGGCGATTGAACCCTGTGTAGCAATTCCGATGGTACTTGGCTTCAATGGCGACCAGATCGCCTTCAGCAAGCAGTGCCACAATACGCTCTTCCCCCAGCGTGACTGCCTTATCATGTATCTGTTGGGTGAGTTTAACCTTCTGGAAAGAATGGTCTGCTTCATTTGTTTCATCACCACAGAAGATACACAGATTACGATTGACAGCTGCATTACTCCGCCGGGATCTTTTTCTTACAGGATGCAATCCTTCATTATGACTTTTTTTTGCATGGTGAAGTGCTGATGCCCTGTAAAGTTGACGGCAAGATTTATGCCAGGATGCATGATTCTTCTGCATGGATTCTTCATCTGGAAGTTCTATGTCTGGGTGGGGAGCAGCACCAATTGCTCTGAACTGACTTGCGACCCTGGTGATTTCTTTGTAGGCTTCCTCTCTACGACTGGCGACTGGATTCGCAAGAGGACAAACAAGAACTTCCTCAGTTTGCTTTTGGCACAAAATACTAAACTGCCATATCGTTGCCCCAGCCATCTCAGAAACAACCTGGAAAGACACCAAGAAAGAATACCCCATTTGTATCATCACATTTTGTATTTATTCTCTCATTGGTATGAAATACCATATAAGATATATTCCAATCATGTTTATTTTATTTTTATTCAATTACTCATACATGAAAACCTATATATAGACAACAAAATCATCATTCTAGGTTCCATACCACAAAAGTTATGAGGCGTAATGCAAAAAAAAAAGAAATTGGCAGCCAACTTTGCTTTTGGCAGCCATTTTGAATTTTTTTATCTGAGAGCTTGACACTCGAACCAAAATTGTTCTATAGACCCTTACCATCAAATTGGTACTGAAAACAAAACTTTTGCATCAATTTGAAATGAAAAGAGAAAAATACCCATGCATGGCCCCCCACTATACACAACTCCCCACTAACTACCTCTCCCATCATACATTCACTACTACTGCCCATGTACACCCACCACCATACACAACTCACCACTAACTACCTCTCCCATCATACATTAACTACTACTGCCCATGTACACCCACCACCATACACAACTCACTACTAACTACCTCTCCCATCATACATTCACTACTACTGCCCATGTACACCCACCACCATACACAACACACCACCACTCCCTATCCCATCATACATTCACTACTACTGCCCATGTACACCCACCATCATACACAACTCACTACTAACTACCTCTCCATCATACATTCACTACTACTGCCCATGTACACCCACCACCATACACAACTCACCACTAACTACCTCTCCCATCATACATTCACTACTACTGCCCATGTACACCCACCATCATACACAACTCACCACTAACTACCTCTCCCATCATACATTCACTACTACTGCCCATGTACACCCAACATCATACACAACTCACCACTAATTACCTCTCCCATCATACATTCACTACTACTGCCCATGTACACCCACCACCATACACAACTCACTACTAACTACCTCTCCATCATACATTCACTACTACTGCCCATGTACACCCACCACCATGCACAACTGACACCACCACTCCCTATCCCATCATACATTCACTACTACTGCCCATGTACACCCACCACCATACACAACTCACCACTAACTACCTCTCCCATCATACATTCACTACTACTGCCATGTACACCCACCACCATACACAACTCACCACTAACTACCTCTCCCATCATACATTCACTAGTACTGCCCATGTACACCCACCATCATACACAACTCACCACTAACTACCTCTCCCATCATACATTCACTAGTACTGCCCATGTACACCCACCATCATACACAACTCACCACTAACTACCTCTCCCATCATACCTTCACTAGTACTGCCCATGTACACCCACCACCATACACAACTCACCACTAACTACCTCTCCCATCATACATTCACTACTACTGCCCATGTACACCCACCATCATACACAACTCACCACTAACTACCTCTCCCATCATACATTCACTAGTACTGCCCATGTACACCCACCACCATACACAACTCACTACTAACTACCTCTCCCATCATACATTCACTACTACTGCCCATGTACACCCACCACCATACACAACTCACCACTAACTACCTCTCCATCATACATTCACTACTACTGCCCATGTACACCCACCATCATACACAACTCACCACTAACTACCTCTCCCATCATACATTCACTACTACTGCCCATGTACACCCACCACCATACACAACTCACTACTACCTACCTCTCCCATCATACATTCACTACTACTGCCCATGTACACCCACCACCATACACAACTCACCACTAACTACCTCTCCCATCATACCTTCACTAGTACTGTCCATGTACACCCACCACCATACACAACTCACTACTACCTACCTCTCCCATCATACATTCACTACTACTGCCCATGTACACCCACCACCATACACAACTCACCACTAACTACCTCTCCCATCATACATTCACTACTACTGCCCATGTACACCCACCATCATACACAACTCACCACTAACTACCTCTCCCATCATACATTCACTACTACTGCCCATGTACACCCACCATCATACACAACTCACCACTAACTACCTCTCCCATCATACCTTCACTAGTACTGCCCATGTACACCCACCACCATACACAACTCACTACTACCTACCTCTCCCATCATACATTCACTAGTACTGCCCATGTACACCCACCATCATACACAACTCACCACTAACTACCTCTCCTATCGTACCTTCACTACTACTGCCCATGTACACCCACCACCATACACAACACACCACCACTCCCTATCCCATCATACATTCACTAGTACTGCCCATGTACACCCGCCACCATACACAACACACCACCACTCCCTATCCCATCATACATTCACTACTACTCCCCATGTACACCCACCACCATACACAACTCACCACTAACTACCTCTCCCATCATACATTCACTACTACTGCCCATGTACACCCACCACCATACACAACTCACCACTACCTACCTCTCCCATCATACATTCACTAGTACTGCCCATGTACACCCACCACCATACACAACTCACCACTAATTACCTCTCCATCATACATTCACTACTACTGCCCATGTACACCCACCACTATACCCAACTCACTACTAACTACCTCTCCATCATACATTCACTACTACTGCCCATGTACACCCACCATCATACACAACTCACCACTAACTACCTCTCCCATCATACATTCACTACTACTGCCCATGTACACCCACCACCATACACAACTCACCACTAACTACCTCTCCCATCATACATTCACTACTACTGCCCATGTACACCCACCACCATACACAACTCACCACTAACTACCTCTCCATCATACATTCACTACTACTGCCCATGTACACCCACCACCATACACAACTCACCACTAACTACCTCTCCCATCATACATTCACTACTACTGCCCATGTACACCCACCATCATACACAACTCACCACTAACTACCTCTCCCATCATACCTTCACTAATACTGCCCATGTACACCCACCATCATACACAACTCACTACTAACTACCTCTCCCATCATACATTCACTACTACTGACCATGTACACCCACCACCATACACAACTCACTACTAACTACCTCTCCATCATACATTCACTACTACTGCCCATGTACACCCACCATCATACACAACTCACCACTAACTACCTCTCCATAATACATTCAGAACTACTGCCCATGTACACCCACCATCATACACAACTCACTACTAACTACCTCTCCCATCATACATTCACTACTACTGCCCATGTACACCCACCATCGTACACAACTCACCACTAACTACCTCTCCATCATACATTCACTACTACTGCCCATGTACACCCACCACCATACACAACTCAACACTAACTACCTCTCCCATCATACATTCACTACTACTGCCCATGTACACCCACCATCATACACAACTCACCACTAACTACCTCTCCATCATACATTCACTAGTACTGCCCATGTACACCCAGCACCATACACAACTCACTACTAACTACCTCTCCCATCATACATTCACTACTACTGCCCATGTACACCCACCATCATACACAACTCACCACTACCTACCTCTCCCATCATACCTTCACTAGTACTGCCCATGTACACCCACCATCATACACTACTCACTACTACCTACCTCTCCCATCATACATTCACTACTACTGCCCATGTACACCCACCACCATGCACAACTCAGACCACCACTCCCTATCCCATCATACATTCACTACTACTGACCATGTACACCCACCACTATACCCAACTCACTACTAACTACCTCTCCTATCATACATTCACTACTACTGCCCATGTACACCCACCACCATACACAACACACCACCACTTCCTATCCCATCATACATTCACTACTACTGCCCATGTACACCCACCACCATACACAACACACCACCACTCCCTATCCCATCATACATTCACTACTACTGCCCATGTACACCCACCACCGTACACAACTCACCACTAACTACCTCTCCCATCATACATTCACTACTACTGCCCATGTACACCCACCACCATACACAACTCACCACTAACTACCTCTCCCATCATACATTCACTAGTACTGCCCATGTACACCCACCATCATACACAACTCACCACTAACTACCTCTCCCATCATACATTCACTAGTACTGCCCATGTACACCCACCATCATACACAACTCACCACTAACTACCTCTCCCATCATACATTCACTAGTACTGCCCATGTACACCCACCACCATACACAACTCACCACTAACTACCTCTCCCATCATACATTCACTACTACTGCCCATGTACACCCACCATCATACACAACTCACCACTAACTACCTCTCCCATCATACATTCACTACTACTGCCCATGTACACCCACCATCATACACAACTCACCACTAACTACCTCTCCCATCATACATTCACTAGTACTGCCCATGTACACCCACCATCATACACAACTCACCACTAACTACCTATCCCATCATACATTCACTAGTACTGCCCATGTACACCCACCACCATACACAGCTCACCACTAACTACCTCTCCCATCATACCTTCACTAGTACTGTCCATGTACACCCACCACCATACACAACTCACTACTACCTACCTCTCCCATCATACATTCACTATTACTGCCCATGTACACCCACCACCATACACAACTCACCACTAACTACCTCTCCCATCATACCTTCACTAGTACTGTCCATGTACACCCACCACCATACACAACTCAATACTACCTACCTCTCCCATCATACATTCACTAGTACTGCCCATGTACACCCACCACCATACACAACTCATCATTAACTACCTCTCCCATCACACATTCACTAGTACTGCCCATGTACACCCACCACCATACACAACTCACTACTAACTACCTCTCCCATCATACATTCACTACTACTGCCCATGTACACCCACCACCATACACAACTCACCACTAATTACCTCTCCATCATACATTCACTACTACTGCCCATGTACACCCACCACCATACACAACACACCACCACTCCCTATCCCATCATACATTCACTAGTACTGCCCATGTACACCCGTCACCATACACAACTCACTACTAACTACCTCTCCCATCATACATTCACTACTACTGCCCATGTTTACCCACCATCATACACAACTCACTACTAACTACCTCTCCATCATACATTCACTACTACTGCCCATGTACACCCAACACCATACACAACTCACCACTACCTACCTCTCCCATCATACATTCACTAGTACTGCCCATGTACACCCACCACCATACACAACTCACCACTACCTACCTATCCCATTATACATTCACTACTACTGCCCATGTACACCCACCATCATAAACAACTCACCACTAACTACCTCTCCCATCATACATTCACTACTACTGCCCATGTACACCCACCATCGTACACAACTCACCACTAACTACCTATCCATCATACATTCACTACTACTGCCCATGTACACCCACCACCATACACAACTCACCACTAACTACCTCTCCCATCATACATTCACTAGTACTGCCCATGTACACCTACCATCATACACAACTCACCACTAACTACCTATCCCATCATACATTCACTACTACTGCCCATGTACACCCACCATCATACACAACTCACCACTAACTACCTCTCCATCATACATTCACTAGTACTGCCCATGTACACCCAGCACCATACACAACTCACTACTAACTACCTCTCCCATCATACATTCACTACTACTGCCCATGTACACCCACCACCATACACAACTCACCATTAACTACCTCTCCCATCATACATTCACTACTACTGCCCATGTACACCCACCACCATACACAACTCACCACTACCTGCCTATCCCATTATACATTCACTACTACTGCCCATGTACACCCACCACCATACACAACTCACCACTAACTACCTCTCCCTTCATACATTCACTACTACTGCCCATGTACACCCACCACCATACACAACTCACCACTACCTACCTATCCCATTATAAATTTGGTACCTCCACCAATGCAACACTAGGACCACCTTTGTGTCCACCCAGCCCTCACAGCCATCATATGTCCGTCGTCCACTACCAATTCCTGACCACTCTCGAACTGTTCTGCCCTTCCACCGCTACAACTTTCACCTCACTAATCGCACCAAAATGACCACTGCATCTAAATCACCAGTCAATCAACCCCTTGCATCCATATCACACGTTATCGTCATCCATTGCCCATATGTCCCTTATATTCCCATCCCATGGACTAATTCCCAACCGCGCCCCCTCCCTGCCCAGACACCCACACCCACACCCACACCCACACACGCACACCCACACACACACGCGCACACATGCACACTAGCGCCCCTTGGACTGTGTACATCAGACACACTCAGAGACCGCGCATTTGAAGCGTTGACCTCGACCTCCGACTTCCGGTGACGTCAGTATTTGCGCATGCGCTCGACCGCCAAATAGCCGAGATGGACCCTTATTATTAACGGTGTGTGACTTAGAAGACTCACGTTATTAACACATAGACGACATGTTCTATGAAATACCAATAACACTAACCGGATCGATATTAAAGCTACATACGCTAATCTAACCATTTTCTAAACCAAAACACTTGCATCGGTTGTATTCTACATATACTACTTTGATGCATATGTACTTTCTAAACAAGTATTTCTGCATAGTAGGAACATTAAGTCAATTACTGTCATGGTTCAAACCTGTCATGGTTCAAGCCTATGATTTCATCCATTATTTATTTGACCTGTTTTCCCTTGAAGTATCTCCAAAGTTAACCCTTTAGAATAACAGTTACTATGAACGAAATAGTATTATGCTGTTCGCCCTAATGGTTTCTGTTGTTTTGTCTATATTTGTTGTTATTAAGAAAAGGGGAGAAACTAAAGCAAAACATCGGACTAAACTTTAATTTCACGCAAAGCTGGTATATGCCATTAACTGTTTGAATCATAACCCCTTTTTCTCTATATATAAATGTATATATTTACATATATACATATAGATGTACGCATATATATACATATGTATACACACATAGACATATCTTACGTACATATATATTATGCCCATGTACAAACACCACCATACACAACACATTCACTCATACTACCCATGTACAACCACCACAGCACACAACTCACCACTCAGTTATATACTAACTACCTCTCCCATTTTACATTCGCTACCACCCACGCACCACCAGCACCACCTCTGTATAATATGTATATCTGTGTATATATATATATATGTATATATACACATATACATATACATGTATATATGCATATATATATGCATACGTGTATATATATATGTAAATATATATACATATATACATATATACATAATATATATGTATATATACATACATGTATATACATATATATGCGTATATATGCATATATAAACAGTATATACTTGTATATGTGGGTGTAGAGGGAAGCGGGCTCCTTCTTGGCTTTAATATTATTTCGACAGTATTCTTGTACAATGCTGTGTATCAAAGAGTGTCACTTCTTACCAATACCCGTCCGATAGTCGGCGCTGCATCGCCATGAATCCTAATGTGGACCGGTGGTGTCCATTCTGACTTGGACGCGATCCGCCAAGTGGCGCTTCGATCGTTATATATAAGGTTTGTGCGCGTGCCGAGACGGCCTCCCTCATTGTCCACGCGGTATCTTCGAATATATATATACGTATATATATGCATATATATATATAAATATGTGTATTATAATGTATTATAATAATATAAAGGAACGGAGCAATTCCAATATTGATATCATATTCATTGTACGATTATTTGCGTGTATTCGGGATTCGCGCACCCACCCCGTTATATGCGCGCGATTGGGGCGCCAAATGTTTGGTGCAGAAATGACTCAAACTGCTGTCACTTCGCTCACATTTTTCTTTGGGGGAACACTGTGCGCATTCGCTGGCGACCTTTCTATAATGCCGTATTGCGACTTGTGCGGATTGTCGCACAAGCTTGATAAGTGCAAGAAAATGAAAGGAAAGAAGAAAGGAAAGAAAGTACCACCTACAAAGTTAACAAGGCGCACGGCAGCAATAGAGGAAGATTTGTCGAGGAGTGTCTCTCGAGAAAGTTCACCAGAGTTGGTGGAAAAAGTGCAAGCACTCAGTTTGGACGACCAAGAGGCAGCGCTACTCAAGGAAATTGCGGACATGGCCAAAGAACAACGCATAGTGGAGTTGCAGGAGAAGCGAGATGCCATGAAGAGGAGACAGGAAGGGCATCTATTCAGCATGACGCCTTTGGAGGAAGAAGGACGACCAAGAGAACCAGCCGGTGCAATGGCGGCGCCGGCAGCAGCCGCCATTGGACACTCCGAGTATGGAGTGGCAAGGGGATGACAGAGGTCAAGAACAAGATGACGGAGACGAACTCCGTCGGCCTCACGCAGCAGGAGCACCAGCAGTACAAGAAGATGGCGAAGTAAGCGGAGTCTCAGATGGTATGCGGTGTTAGGAAAGGAGGTGAAGAAATTAAATTGCTATGAATTAATTACCGCTTCCATTCGTTGGTGCCTTGACATTGAATGCTTAACTGTAAAGGACTTCCGTGCTTTCCTAGAACACTTATGCTTCATGGCTTCAAGAGCCAGACAGAATGACTTTAATGACTCCACGCATATTGAATATGACAAGGACATTAGGAAATTGGCGGAAGTAGAGGGTTTTGCGGCTTTTAGTAGCCGCACCACAGGTGTGGGGATGTTCCACTATGGTATGCACAACATGCGGCCAAGAAAGTCAACCGTCATGGTGCACAAGTCAAATGCATACACGAAGGATGGGAAAGCGGGGTGCTTTAGGTGGAACAAAGAGGCAGGCTGCAGCAGAACGGATGACGCATGTAATTTTGGGCACTGGAGCGCAAAATGTGGCAGCAAAGGGCACAACAAATATAATTGTGCTAAAGACTGAACTGCCGAACACAAGAGACGAAGGGAAGGCAGCCAGCATCTCAAATATTGTATGAAACATGTTGCAGCGGAATGTGGTGTTAGTAATTGCAAACAACATATACGAGAAACGGTTGATAATGCGTATGTGCACATTTCAAGTGAGAGACAACAAAAATTTGCTTCCTATCGTGTTGATAAATTTCCTTCCGTGGCCCAGTTTCAGCAGAATGTTATAACATGTAATGTTACAGGTGTGCCTAATGACACTAATTGTGTTAATAACTCATGTGGTGCCAGCGCTAAACTGGCGGGTATGCCACTAGCAATCCAATTAGTGTTACATGTGCTACTAACCTCAACGAGTTACCTAATTCCAATGGAATAGTGTCTGTATGGGGAGCCAAATGTGTAATTAATGACTTGAACGATAAAAGTTTAGGGCAGCATTTAAATAGTACAGACAACATTGCATGTGCTAATATGCTTCATACAATTCAATACAAACCCGAAGACAGCAACACGTTAGTGTCAGGCGATAAAGTAAAAGTTGAATATAGCGTAAAAAGCCAAGTCGATGGAATACTAAATAATTGGAGAAATAAAAATGATGCAAGTAGGGAGGACATGCTCTATGTAGAAACAGTTAGGGGTGATTACTGCTATTGGAAGGTCCATATTAAAGAATACCCCAATTCAATACCGAAAATAATTAATGTCAGGAATGACTGTGTTAACGGTAATTGCAGCTGTACGCATTATATAGCAGGCAACCTAGTACAGTTAAAGCCATGTCGATTTATATGTGAGCTCTTCCTGAGAGGGGACACTGAGCCTGATTGGATGTATATCTTGTGGGGAGTGGTGTTCGGGTATCATGTGATAAATATGGATTGTGAGGCAAATTTTGAGACTAAATTTAAAAGAATCCGTAATACTCTATTCAGAGATATTATAACTAAAAAATTATTGGCTGAACTAGAACAAGGCATAATTTCCCGAACGACGCACACCCCACTTTGCGTACATAATATTTTCTGTATACCAAAAACAGGGGGTGGAAGGGGTATAATAGACTGTACTCTGCCTAAAAAAGATTCGGTAAATAAATTTACGGATCAAGTAGCTCTTAAATTCAATTATAAGAGTGTGGACCATGTAGTTGATTACATGAGTGCCGGTGATTACTTTTCGACGATCGATTTAAAAGACACATACAGAGCTGTAGCTATACACCCAACAGATAGGCCAAGGCAAGGGTTGGTTTGGGGATTTAATGATGACATAGGAGTGAAACCGGACTACATGCTTGACAACAGGTTATGCATGGGGCTGTCATCAAGTCCTTTTGTTTTTTCAAAAATATCTGAATTTGTAGTTCGCTGTGCAAATAGAGAAGGCATTTTGAAGATAGTAAATTACTTAGATGATTTTTGCATTGTTTCTTCAGATTGGGAAATGGCTAGGGAGCAGCAAAATAAATGAATTGCCATATTGCGTCAATTAGGTTTTCACATAAATTACAAGAAGTTAATTTGTCCAGGTAGGAAGATAAAATTCTTAGGGATATTAATTGACACCGTTAAACTGGAATTAACACTCCCGGCCGATAAACTTGAGAAATTGCGGAGAATTCTGGCTTCTTTTAGTGGTAAAATGAAAGCAACGAGGAAAGAACTGGAAAGGTTGGCCGGAATGTTAGCCCACTGCGCAAAAGTTGTGCGTGGTGGGCGAACTTTTTCGCGTAGAGTATATGACTTGGTAAACTCTGTGACTCAACCTTATTATAAAGTAAACACGGGTTTCAGAGAGGATTTGAATTGGTGGATTGACTTTGCAGACACGTTTAATGGCAAGGCATTAATACTCGGCAAGTTTGCTCCCATAAAATCTATTTATAGTCATGCCAGTAAATGGGGATATGGAGCTATGCATGGCACCGACTGGTTAATAGGTTGTTTTGACCCAATTCAGGCAGATCCTCTAAGTTTGACTGTTAAACACCACTACGATCAACCAGATGACGGGCTACTTGCTACGCATATTAATGAACAAGAAATGTGGCCCGTATATGTGGCCGTAAAGCGTTGGGGTCCCAGTTGGGAAGGAGCTGCTATAATGATAATTACAGACAATGCTACAGTAGAATCGGCATTAAACACATGAAGATCGAAATGTAAATTAATTATGTACTCTTTGCAACGGGTGTTTTGGATGTCAATAAAATATAATTTTGTGTTTGCTTCTGTACCCATTAACAGCGAGCTGAATATAATAACGGACGCCCTAAGCAGGCTAAATACTCCGGGCATGGCTAGTATTATAATTAATGCGGACCCACAAGGTCTGCTATGTTGTAGTGACTTATTTCGGCAACATTTGTTTTTCCAGAGCTCGATAAACTCAAAGCAGAACAGAAAGTTCTCCAACTAAAATGCTACGCTCCGAACTCTAGGGCAGCCAGGCATGTGCAAGTAAACAAGTATCTTTCCTTTGTAGAGGAATTTTCAGATACGCATTCTCCTTTACCTTGTGATTCTATGCAAGTAGCGCTGTATGCAACTTGGTTGTCTAGGACATTTAAATACTCCTCGGTCATTAATTACTTGAGTGGTCTTAATTATTTTCTAAAATGTCAAGGCGCAACGCCTATAGATTATGAAAATTTTATTGTTAGTTCCACCATTCAAGGAATACATAGAACTTTAGGCGACACGCCACTGCAGGCGATGCCATTATTGCCACATATGTTGAAGCAGATATTTTCCTTTCTATCGGACAGCCCGGGGCATATCGCCTGGCGGGCTGCAGTGCTATGTGCCTTTAGAGGACTTTTACGGAAACCGAATGTAACTTTTTCTGATACTATGCTCCTGCGTGAGGATATAAAATTCTACCCTTGGGGGATGCTGCTAAGAGTTTGTAAAACTAAGACGATACAATTTAAAGAAAGGTCATTGCATATTCCTATTGCAAGATGCCCAGATTTAGACATCTGTGCAGTCCATTGGATGGAAAAACATTTGCGTACTCAACTGGCAATAGGCTCGTCGCCCGCATTTTTTATTCCTAATGATTTCGGAGGAAGCTCTTCGTTAACATATAAGACTTATCAAACAACTTTGAAATTGTTTGCTGGTGTTGCTGATCTTGACAGGGAATTAATTTCTTCTCACTCATTGCGTAGGGGGGGATGCACGTATCTATCAATGTGCAGTGCTTCCTTGGAAGAGATCAAGACAAGAGGTGATGGGACAAGTAACGTGGTATTTCAATACCTTAAGACACCTTTAACCATTTGTATTATGAATGATATGCGCATGGCAGCAAAGCTAGCGCTGACTAATTAAACGAGTTGGGTTGGGGGACCCGGATTCGGGTCTTTGGCATATTAGTCCCAGCCAGAGAACTAATAAAGAACTCAGCCCAACTCTGCTTTGTCTAACCTTATTGCCTAGTGGTTTATATATAAATAAATGTGTAGATATGTAGATATACCTTTTTTTCATGGGAATCCGCACGTGCTCCTTTTACACCGGAGAGGGCTCATTCAGACAATAAATATAAGCGAATAGTTTCGTGAGACGATCCATGGCATAATAGGCACGGCTGACTGACCCCGGGTGACCTTCGGGGCCGACTCCGGTGTCTTTGTAGTCGTGCCGGCCTGATACATGATACCATTGTTCTTATACCTCGCCGAGAATAAAGGGCTGCACGGTTCAGAGAAATAATTGATGGTCCTTATACGGCCCGCTGGTACCTGTCCCGATTTCTGGCGCGGCGCATATAGTACACAGCCTTGATCTGTGCCTTGGAGCGGCTCGGAGCGGGGGGAGGGGGAGGAGGGGTCGCCGGGGCTTACCTTGATAGGCCTTTTGAAGCTGCCACGCGCCAGTGATCCACCCTCTCACCACCCCACCCCCCCCGGACACAACTCTATGCGGTTACCACTGTCACTGTCAGCATTACCAGGTTACCTCAAACCAGGCGATGATGGTGCGGTAACTGATAGCGGTTCAAATATTCACCACGCTACCTTTTATATTTCCAACCGGTCTCCGTGCTCCGCCCGCCCCGCCCCGCCCATCTTGTAAGCACTTGATCGACGTCTTCCTTTATGCTCATTATTGCCGCTGCTTCTATAGAGGGTATTGGATATCTAATACTGATCCTCATTAAAGGCCCTGTCAGACTACGATGTACGGCATCAGCACATGCTCAACGTTAGAAAATCTGCCAGTACGTCAGCATTCGTCAAACTTTTCAGTGGCGGGGGATAAAAATGGGAGTATACACAACGTACATGCAACGTACACACAACATACGTAATGTATGCAGGACGTATCTCTGACCTATTGCTAGCATATGAGAGCGTTCGTTCATGTGCCTCGCAAAACTTTCGCAAAACGCTCGCATGAGCTCACAGAACGCTGACCAATGTTACATATGTTACTCCATCGCTAGAAGTACGTTGGAAGTAAGTTAGGAGTATGTAATGCATCCAGTGGCAGTAGGCGGACTGTACGTGGACTGCACATTCCCACCTGCTGAACGTATGGCTAACATTCAGCAACATATCCCAACATATCCCTAATGTACTCCCAACATATGCCGACATATCCCAAATGTACATGCAGTGTACGTTCAATGTACGAGCCACACTCGACACACTTTGGAAATTTTTAGCATGCACAACAATATTTTGGAGCTTCAACACACGGCGACATAAGATGATGTGTAACGACGTACCGGGAACACACCCAACGTATGCCCAACATATACGTAACATATGACGATGTACGCCAATGTGTTGGTAGGAAATCACATACGTCGGTATACGCTAAAGCTATACTTCGTCGTGTGACAGGCCCTTAATGCCGTGTCGTCGAGTTTGTTTCAGGGTGGGGGTGGGGTGGCCGGGATGCAATGGTGGTGGTGGGGGCGGGGGGGGGGGGGGTAGTAGCTGTGGTAAGAATACTCATCAAATTATATATAGCCATGTTTGGAGATATAAGGATTGCGTATGTGTGTGTCCGGGGGGGGGGGGGGGGGGGGGGTGGCAAACAGTCGTAATAGCACCACTCAAGTTATTTATATACATAACTTGAGGGGTGCACACACTCACCCCAATTCCCATACGCCCAAAGATGTTGCTCCCTCTCTGTAATTAATATGAATAACGATGCTTAGGACTGACCCGCCTTGGTGGCCGTATTCGATTAAACAACCGATATAACTATGCGGTGTTCGATTTGAAATTCTAGCAACTCGGGTGACCCGAGTCGTAGTTGTGATAATCGAATACGGCCGTCGTTTCCGCGGAATAGACTATTAATATTGCATTTGTGCATCCATGTTTATGCTAAATTGTTCTTTATTCATATTAATTTTGAATAAAATCTAAGTTCTGCACTGTGCTTATCGGTAAATTCAATGGCAGCGGGCATTTGTTTTGCTCTCGACTATATTTTTAACCAATCACTGTCATCAAACCTCTTTGCTGTGTAGCGAAGTTTGACGATCTATTTCCGTTTCCGTTTGCTGGATTTTGGTTATTATGAGATTCAACATGAGTATACAAATGGCGGCACCCGTTTCCGTTTGCTGGACTTTGGTAATTTCATGTTCCACCTCTATGAGCCTGGGTATTGTTGTGTATATGTACATGTGTTAGTCCTTAGCCTCCCCTTGGGAGGGGGGTCGGTATAAAGCCATGCATGGCGTATTTAGCCGTTATTGTTAATAGTACTATTAGTAGATACTCGATATACCATTTTTGTCTAAATAATCCTGAATTGGCTGAAAGACCAATGCTTCTGCACTGACACATGAATATGTTCAGCTGAATAAACACATTTACATATATATACAGATACACACACCTATATATATATATATAGTTAGCAGCAGTAGTTATGCGCCATGAATTATTTGTATTGTGTATATATATGTATGGAGAGATGGAGAAAGGGTAGGGGCATATATAGGAGTTGAGGGGTTGCTGTGTGTGTGTGGGTTTATGTGTTGATGTGTTCTCCTTTTGCCCACCAGGTCGCGCCGCAGTCCGTCGCCGCCGAGCACGAGGACGATAGAGGAGGTGACTGGCAGCGACAAGCTGATGGCACCGCCGGCGGACGGCGGCTACCCGACCGAGGTGCTGGTGAAGGCGCCCCGAGTGACCGGCTGCCCGCCGCCCATGGCGATGGTCCCGCCCGAGGACGGCATGGACACGATCAGCGTGCGGGAGTACAAGTCGCGGACGGGCGCCGAGATGGCGCACGTGCACCTGCAGCAAGGCCATTACGGGCGCGCCGGGTTCCCCTACCCGGGCATGGGCGGAACGCTTGGGCGGCCGCCCTCACACGTCTACGAGAGCCCCAAGTTCTCATGATGCCTGCACGCCAGAACCACCACCAACACCACCAGTGAGAACAGCACCACCACAACCACCACCACCACTGACAATAACACCACCACCACCACCCACTCCGATGTAAACAATAAGACTTATTGCCATGATGATAACGGTGACGATTCGTCTCGTAGCTCTGCTAGTGCTAGTAGTAGCGATCATCGTAGCCGCACGCAGCTCAATCACCACCAGCCCAACGAGGAGCCGCTATCCAAACCACGGCGCGGTGTGACCAGGGCCTGCCAGCTCTGCGCAAACCCACGTCGCAGTCACAGTCAAAGTCCGATGGCTACGTCACTTCCGGTTGATGCTCATCTGCATGCGCAGTACGAGAACTCAGCGGCGCCGAGTCGTCAGCGCACCGGGAGAGTCGGGCCTTCTCCTTCTCCTTCGACGTCAAAGCCGCCGCGCTATGTCGCTTTCGGCGACGTCGCGACGTGTGCGAGCACAGAGAATGGCGCCGTTGGGATTGACGACATGACACGCATGCGCACGACCAATGGTTGTGGTGAGCGGCAGCCTGGCGACGTTCGGCTCTACCAAAACATCCCTTTGCGTCACATGACCGTCACGGGTGCCGGCGACGCGCCACCAATGACGGCTGCAGGCGACGGACAAGTTGGCGGGGTTCCGGCGGAAGACCTCAATTCCGGACAAGACGATGGCACCTACGCCGTTCTGAGGTGTGGTCTGTACGTGAATCAGTCCGGTCTTTGAAGTCCCTCTCACCCTCTCCACCCTCCCCTCGCCGCCCCGACCAGTAACATTTCTGGTTGTGTAATTTATTTTGACTACCGGAACGAACAAAGAAGCAAACAGAACAAAGAGAAAAAAACAACCGAAGAGGCCCAGGCCATTGTGGACGTGCAGAAGGCGTTGGATGTAATGTGTCTGTGTTGGGGTTTGAGGGATGTATATTCAGGCTGAGTGGGTAGGTGTGAGGTGTGAGTGTTAGTGTCGGGCGTGAGGGTCAGCCAGCTCCCACTGCATGGTTTGTGCCATGTGGCACTTGACCTTTACAAGGTGGGTGTGTTGGAATAAATAACACCATCGTTGATCAACACTTAAAAAGAGCCCTCCCCCTCACCCCCCACCAATACCGCCCCCCGGCCCCGTCCCTGCCCACACACACAGAGGCCGAAGAAACACAGAGGCAACGCCCTTGCGTTCGCCCCTTCGTCCCTGGGGTGTGCTGGCGGCGATAGCTGTGCCGGGGCTGGGGCAGGGTGCTGGGGGAGCTGCAGGAAAGCGAGCAGCTCGGGAACAACCCCATCGAGGTACTCCCGCCATCGCTAGCCCCATAACATAATTACAGCAGACTCTGGGAAATCAAGCCCCCGGCAACTAAAGGCAGGCCGGGCTGACCAGCTGGCACCCGGGGGGCTCTGCGGTGGCAGTATGTATCGACCCGGATCCCACTGCCACCCCGCGCCGCTCTGCGCCGCCCCCCGCCGCCCCGCGCCGCCCCCCGCCGCCCCGCGCCGCCCCCCGCCGCTCTGCGCCGCCCCCCCCCCGCCCCGCGCCGCTCTGCGCCGCCCCCGCCCCCCGCGCCGCCCCTCCGGTGGTCGGGGAGGCAGGTGGGGGCCATTTGAGCGGCCATGATATCTACCCGTGCAATATGTTTCTCTCGAGGCCGTATTGGGAACCAGGGTTATGCGGCCAGACTCATCTATCAGTGGCTTGACCGGTTATCATTTAATGAAGGTTTGTGGCGAGGTTGGGCGCCACCAGTCCGCCTAGTCCCTACAGCACCTCAATTACCGTCGGTCCAGTAGGCCGACAGTCGCCAGCGCCATCTATGTTTTACTTTGGCCGCCCACCCTGAGGCGGAGAGTCTCATATCTAGGTTGGTTGTTGGAGTTTTACATCCTGGCAACATCTAAGTTCGCATCAGGATGGGTTCTGCTTGTGACCATGTGCATTCATGGTGACTTTATAGTGCTGGCTGCCAGCACCATGACCTGATATGCCACTCAGTCCCATGATCCTGACACTGAGCCAACCAGTCATTGCCCTATCCTAATAATGTTGAGTGCCTGGCTAAGAATCAACAAGTATCAATATTTAAGTCATTGGTTTAACTCGACCATGGTTCAAACCCGTGGGTTTGAATCCCACGATTTACCAAATTGGGAGACAGACGCTCAACTCCTTTGGTCATCCGGTCTGGTGCATATATATATATTCAAATATATACATAATATATTAATACACGTATATACATATACACTTATATATATGTGTGCACATGTATATATACATATATATACATATATGCATATAGATATATATGTACATATATACATATATACATGTATATGCATATATATACATGTATATGCATATATATATACATATATAGAGATGTACATATATACACATATATAGATATATACATATATATACATATATATACATATATACATATATATATATATATATATATATACAAGGAGATTCTGCATCGGTGTAATTGTGTGCCTGTGGTGGTACTGAAATATGTGCATTTAATATCTACGTTCCGTATGTGTATATAAGTGAACCTACAGATAAATCTGTAACTATGACGAAACACCAGCCACATTTTTATTGGAGAATATTGCAACGAGAGTACCAACACAACCCACACGTGTTGATCAGTACTATGTTCTTGAGGTGTGTAATTATATTTTTCTCTGCAGAGTCTGTTATTTATTTACAGAATGATCTCGCATTGCTGCCAGTCTGAGCTCCTCCTGCTAGTGTTCCTTCGCCGCATGTTCGAGTGGACGGTGTGTTCTGGTGTGTTTGTGTGTTTGTGTTTGTCTGCACGAGGCCGCGTGGTGGAATCAATCGACACTGATTTCAGATCTGTTCTAGATGGCGCATTACCTGGTTGGTTCTGGCGATGTCAAAACAAAGCACAGTGCGACTAATGTTACAGCATCTCCCCCATTCACACCCATCTGTCTGGTATCTGCCTATTTGTACACACCGCCTATGTGAACGAGTACATTCACAAGGCAGGCTCGCGTGTGTGGCTCGCTGACTGACGGAGGTGTTTCGTCAAAAGGCCTTTTGCAGGCGGCCTCTGACTGGACTACATAAACTATGATGACATTATAATAGCATGCACAGTGAAAGGATTACATATTGAATAAAGATTTGTGATGAAACATTTCCGACTTCAATATTCTGTTTCACCTGTGTTACTCACCCTACGGGTTGCAGTCTGCTCACATGCACAATGCACATTACACATTGAATGCACATTAACTCTGAACGTTGCATAGAGTGCGTCTCATTTCGGATAATTAAAAGTTCACTTGGTTGGTATTGACGCCATAGTATTCAGAGGAATGCCGAAGTAAAATTAAATGTCTACATGCATGGCTTCCGCTAAGATAACTTGCTTAGTTTTCTAATAGAAATATGCCAGCAAAGTTTATGTAATATTAAATGGGCAGCACAACTTTGCGTATTCACACATAACAAGATAGACTATGGGTAGTCATAATTTGTAGGCCTTGAAAATAAATAATTCTCTAGGAGTTATTTTGGGCCGAACCATGGTATGAGGGTCGATCTAGTCCGCTTTGATATGACATTATCAGCGTCATTCAGTTCTGATGACTCGCCTAAGCGACGTAGGATAGGGCAGATTACAGATGCAGACTATACTGCAAACCCTACTTCCACTTAAAGTAAATTTGAAGGATATTAAGTATGCCTTATAGCCTAAGTAAGCCTTCCCTTTCCTGTGTGGCGTCACATAGCTACCAATAACAGCAATGGGGTACTCAAAGTCTAATAATGCTGGGCAGAGAAATCCTGAACTCATGGGCCCGAGCCGAAATAGCCCATTCTACGTGCTATCTTTCACTAAGATAATTGAATATTTACATAAGGCTTACACGATAAAACGTGACCATTATATGTAAGTACAATCACCCTCCGCCACCCGCCTGGCATATGCAAACTACCTCAAGCTCATCCTTCCATAGACAGGACCCAGTGGCCGAATGGGTAGAGCATAGGATTCCCATGCGGAAGGTCGGGAGTTCAATTCCCGGTCGAGTCAAACTAATGACATAAAAACATGATACCTGTCACTACCTAATAATAATAATAAAACATTTATATAGCACCCGTTGCTGGCAGCCGTTCTCAGACGCTTTACTACCTAGCCTGGCATTTCGGCATTACTAGGGCCCGGCAGGAACTGGTTAGCTCAGTATCAGGATAATCTGACTAAGTGGGATATCGGCTCAGGGTGCCAGTGGCCTGATTTCCCAGTCAAAGTCGCTATCAGTGCGCACTGTCACAAATTGCTACCCATCCTGATATGACCTTCGAAGTTGCCAGGAGGTAAACAAACCAAAGCAAACAAAACAAACAAACCATTGCTCCATTGCATTCTTGATATAGGATCCTCTTTAAAAGGAACACATTAAAGAGGGAACCATTGCTGCCCCCTTTTAATTTCTTTAAAATCGCATGGCATGTCCGACATCAATGGGTGTTGCTGATGGAACAGACTAGATCTAGCGACATCGATAAGCACAGGTTTATGGTAGCCACGATACACATGATACATGGTCGGTAGCAACCATCCGGTGTCTGTCCAGCAACCAGGGTGCAATAAAGAGGCCCGGAGACGCACGAGGCACCTCAATGGGCATATCAAACAGGACATGCAATGTGGATGAGGTGAATTAAATGACGCATGATGGAGCAGGGAGCTCTATTGTATCGGGCGAATTTAACCGGACTGAAGCTACACAACATTACCATGCAGCCCCCCCCCCCCCCCCAATTGCAGCCACAATCGCTTAGAACACAAACACTTCTTTCTCCCTGCGTGTTCAAACACAGGGTGTACGGGATGGGGTATAGATTGAACATTGCTCTAGATATCGCCGAGTCTTGCACATTATACAACAGCTGTTATTGCTAATGGAAAGTCAGGAAGATATATATATAATACTGTAGAATGCGTCAAAGAAATGTAGTCATTGTAAAGCTTGTCTTTCTCCTATTGGATTGGTTGATATAATGTGTTTAATGTTACTTATATTGTTGTGAAATGTTAGCAATGCGGTCAAAAACGGGCTTCTAACCCTGCCAAAGCCCTCCTGGTATGACCTTAGATGTTGCTAGGACGTATAACAACAACAACAATATCTAACAATTAATCATAATAATTATTTTGAAATGTATGCCAATGTTTATAAAGTGAGCCAATGCACTGTAATATATGACCCTCTGTGTCTTTAACAATATATGTTGGGAGCATATAAAGTTGCACTGTTCGATTATTTTGAGTGTGGGTTATGTTCTTAGATAACTATATTAGGCTAATCATTGTAATGCACTTTACTTCAATCTGAATCTTGAATGGCTATACTTTACTTCAATCTGAAGTAACCTTCATTTTGAATGGCTATACTTTACTTCAATCTGAAGTAACTTTCATTTTGAATGGCTATACTTTACTTCAATCTGAAGTAACCTTATATATTAAAGTTGCATAGTCCGATGGTTTTGAATCTCTGTATTTTTTCTGGGATAAATATATTAGGCGATCACTAGTATCTACTTTATATTAGTTCAAAGTTACTTTTATTTTAAATGGTAAACCTTTTAGTTATTTTAGTGCAACCATGGAAAAATAGGTTTGGCAAGCTTCCCAAAACTCTGACACAATAGACTTCTGCGGTAACAGGTTCTGTTAAATTGACTCAGTATTGCCTTCTACACAGAAACAAATGCTTAATAAGTGCATCAGTATCTAAGTTAGATAGGTAAAATCAAATCTAGATATTTGGCTTGGGTTTGAAAATTTGACATTTCATCGGACTATGCAGCTTTAATGAGTGCACCAGTACCTAAATTGGATCTGGTGAATCAAATCTAAATAAATTCCTCCATTTCCTAAATGTGATGCTTTCACCAGACTATGCAGCTTGACTCAAAATAGCTTCGAGATATTGCCGTAAATCAACTATATCCACCCACCCTGATATGACCTTAGATGTTGTTAGGACGTAACATACCAACAAACAAAAAACTCTATCCAGCGATGGCGGCCGATGGTAACTGGTGCCATAATATAAGCTTTATTTTTTCATGTTATTCTCCTAATAAATTGGGGGAAAATGATACTTTTTATTGCAGATCGCATGCATTGCTAAATATCCACATCTTTTCTTAGATTACAATTAAATAAACAAAACGTGTTTTCAAACTTTCAGCCATCCAATCAGATATGTGAAAACCTGCCATTAACTCCCCTCGAATGTCTCCAAGGAACCATGGCAACGATCTGCACTTCCGAATAAGTTCTGTAAATTTATACTCACATAATTATTATTATTCATATATAAAGTAGGCTATGCTCTAGACACAAACACAAACATGAATATGGGTTGAACAGTTTAATACTAGTCTCATGGCTAGGCAACTGCCCAGCCGGTCATAAAGTTTGAAAAGCAGGTGCGCACTGGCCAAAACAGAGAGGCACAGCCACGAGCACAAAGTGGCGCTGCAGTAGCAAGCAGTCATGGGACCCACTTAGGCCAAGCCAACTTACTTTTCGTTGGCGCACAAGGTTAGGCCAAACCAATACAACTCCGCACACACGCGGTTGGCTACTGCGCAGTAGATAATATAAACAATAACGGAGGATAGGCCGCTCCGCCCTTTATATATCGATAAATACTTATCCTATCTATAAAGTAGGCTATGCTCTAGACACAAACACAAACATGAATATGGGTTGAACAGTTTAATACTAGTCTCATGGCTAGGCAACTGCCCAAAGGAAACGCCCACGGTTCCCCCCAACCCACTAGTCATGTGTCACCGATAGGATTGCGGCCACACGCATATCATCCACAATTCGGCTGGAAAGGGGAGTCTTAATGTAGTCATAGACTGTCTCCGAGACCCAGTCCCCCCTAGCCCGAATCTCTTCAATTGTTGCACCAGACATGTGCAGAAACGTGCAGCCCCCCCTACGTAGCGAATGGGAGCTCAGATGGGTGGTATCCAACCCAGCCCTACAGGCAAAAAGCTTCAACATTGCCTGATAAGTTGCATAATCTAGAGGAGCCCAACGGTCTCCTCCTACTGGTATCAGAAAAGCTGCAGAGGACAACGAAGCCGGCACTTGCTCAAAATGTACCTCTGCCCAGTGCACCGCACATAAAGCTATATCCGGGCACCTAGCAATAGGAATTTCCAATCTACGCTCACTAAATTGTATGGTCTTGGAGTGACGCAAGGTTAAGACCATCCCCCACTTGTGGAAATGGAAATCCTCTCTTCGGAGAGCCGAATCTGACTCCGTTACCTGACATTTTCTCAACAAACCCCTAAATGAACACAATATTGCCGCCCGCCATGCTACATGGCCCCGCCCAGCTGTCAAAAAAGAGAAAATCGAACGTAACATTTGAGGAAGCATAGGAATAGCTCTCACCGGAGTATCACCCTTTACCCTCCGAATACCCCTCAGCGTCGATGCTAACGTAAAATTAGCATAGTCTATCACCGGCTCAGAGTGCAAACGAAGAAAATAATTCAATCCGCTCAAATAATTTCGAATCGAAGAGTACTTTAGGGACCTGGCTAGCCAGGTTGCATAAATCGCCACCTGCTCATTTGAGCAAGGAATGGGTGAACGCGATGGATGGAAACCCTCTACAAACTCCAAATATTTGTTTATCTGAGACGAACGGGTCAGCATAGAGTTCTCCGAATAGTTCCGTAATTGAAACGCCTTCTGCTCATTCTCCAGCTTGGCCCATCCTGGAAAAAAAAATCAAAAAGGAGCGGAAAAAATATTGGCACAACAAAAAGAGTCATTCATGATCAAATTCGATAGCCGTTCATGGCTGCCCTTTTCCCTCAACCTACTCAAAGCATCACAATATTTATTCAAGTTACTCTTAATATATATTGATTGAATAGAATAATTATTCTCCACTGACGACCAAAATAAGCGCTTAATGTAGTACATAATCTGGCTGCTCCTAGAACGCCCGGTATTAAGCGCTGTACTTACTACAGTATTGTCAGTTATAAATAACAAATTCTTATCCCGCCAATCTAGCTGCCAACGTATCATCGCGGCATAAATCGCGTACAGCTCTTGAACATTAATGTGGTCCTCACTAATCCCTTTCTCCGTGGCCACCATATGATGTCCCGCATAATCTTGCAACCTTACGGTATCCGCCTGATGGAAAGACCCAACCAACCAATCAGCTCCATACAATGCTCCGTATCCCCACTTGGAGGCATCGCTGTAGACCGACTCTATCGGAGCAAAATTCTGCAATATCTTAGCTTTGCCATTGAAGCTCCTAGCATATTCGAGCCACCAATGAAGGTCCTCCCTAATGCTTCTGTTAAGGCGAATTTTATAGTGTGATTTCTTGAGGCGAGCTAGCAAGTCATAAATTCCCCGGGAAAAAGTCCTCCCGCCCTTGATCACTTTCGAACAATGAGCAAGAAGACCCCCTACTCGCTGCAATTCTTTCTTACTAGCCTTTTTCCTGCCCTGCAATCTAAACAAAGTATCGATTGTCTTGTCCAACTTATCCTGTGGCAGAGTCAGCTCTAACTCAACACTATCAATAAATATACCTAGAAACCTAACTCTAGTTCCAGCTGCCGTCACCTTCTTATAGTTAATGAAGAATCCTATTCTGCGCAAAATCGAAATCACCTTCCACTGATTGCGCATAGCCTCAGCTTTTGAATGAGCTATCACGCAAAAATCGTCCAAATAATTGACGAGTGACTCCACGCCCTCCCTAGCGGCACACCTAACAACAAAATCAGAAATGCGCGAAAATATGTACGGACTAGACGAAAGCCCCATGCACAAACGATTATCACAATAATAACTATCTCCATGACTGACCAGTGATGGACCCAACAAGCCCTGCCTAATCCTATCCGATGGATGTATAGATACAGCACGGTACGCATCCTTGATGTCAATTGTGCATAAATAATCACCCTGTTGCAGGACGCGGACAACATCATCGACTGAATTATAAGAAAATTTCTTAGCAACTGCATCCGTGACATTGTTTACAGAATAATCTGGCCTGCTGCAATCCACAACCACTCTTCCACCCCCATCAGACTTCGGCACTACAAAGACTCCATGAGTACAACATGGGATATCAGAGACTTCAGAGATCATATTTGCATCTAACTCCTCCTGAAATTTTTTAGTAATTAATTGCTTGTGCTCAACTGAACACCTACTTCTTCTAGTTAAGTCATATCTCAAATCACAATTGCTATTAATAACTTTGAAACCAAAAATGACCCCCGTTAACATAAACCGCCAATCAGGGTCCAACTCTCCTCGATAGAAACATTCAATGAAAACTCTGCAAGGACGAAGCTGTGACGGTACCCCTGCAATAAAATGTGTACAAGTGCAAGTACCCCTATAACAATCCATAGTAACAGGCAAACAAACAGAACTTAAATCTTCATGCACAACAGTAACAAGCAGGGAACCCCCACAATTTTCAACAACAAAATCAGTTTCCCTTCCCAAACCAGAAGGAAAAGTCCAAAACAAACAATCAATAATAGTTGGTTGAAAAGTCAAAGGAATGTCAGTCCTCCCATCCCTCATGCCTTCCGGAATGCTTGGAATGTTCTGGGAGACCGGCAGGTCACATGGAAGGTCACATGTCACAACCCCCCCATGACCCCCCCCCACCATCCGCACAGTCTATCACCACCCGGTTCACCGGAATGTCAGGAATGTTCTGAGACACAGAGGGGTTGCATGTAACACTCCCCCCATGTACACACGCCCCCCCCCCCCCCAGCCCCCCCCCCCCGCACCCCACATACCGCACAGCACACCGCCGGCCACATGATGGCAAGCAACACTCAAAGAGGTTTCAGCACAATTAGAATTCAAATGATGTACATTTCTAGTGAGGCCAAAAGAATCACATGAGGCCAAATGACGCACATGCCGATTGCTTGCTATAGACGAAATCGGCCCTTTGCTCCTTCATTCTTTACACTTATATTTTGTATGGCTCTTCGAACCACACTTGGAACATTTATGCTCATATATGCATTCCTCCTCTGTCCTCGAGCAACCGTCATCCCCATTCCACTGATAACAGCAGCGAGATGGTCTTTGACTACCTCCCGCCGTTTTCCTTCCAAAACTACTTCCCGCACCGGCTTTTCGCACTTTTGCGTTCTGCGCGCCATAATGAACAGCACTCTCACCAGAATTTATTTTCGCAAAAGCCGCCATGCCAATCCTCTCTGCCGACTTCCGCACAGCCAAAGCATAGTCCACATGCGCGGAATCCCTAAAATAGTCATCCCTTGCACGCACCGCAATAAATACCACGTGCTCCAATATTGCCCTATAATCTGCCACATTTAATTCAGCAATGTCTAGCGCCCATGCACCAGTAGCAGCTAACACCTCATACCCATTCAATTTTCGCACTTCCTTCCCCGCAACAGTGTAACGCTTCAGCGCCCACTTACTGCGCCGTCTCCTGCTGGAGCTACTGTCACTCCTGCTGCGTGTTCGTCGTCGTCCACCTTGTTCACGAGTACGCACCCGTGAGCGGCCATAGCTGGAAAACGCATTTACAGCGTCCCCCGGCACTTGCGGCGACGCCCCCGCAGACGACGGTAGCCCTCCGTCGTCCACGTGGTCTACCGTCCGCTCTTCCGTCCGATGCAGCCGTCGTCCAAGCTGTCCGTCACGCACTGTCTGAAGCTCCCTCATGCGCTCCTCGAGCGCCCCAAGCCGCACCTCTGCCTCTAACCTGGTTATTTCGTCCTCCAATCTCTTCTCTCGGTCGTCCACCGACATTGACGCCAATGAAGCGTCCATGACCTCCAGCTCCCCGTCGTCCGCCTCCTTTTTTTTCGCCGCCATAGTCGAACGCCGCGTCGTCGGTCTTTTTTGCTGCTCCACAATACACGCTGCTTTGTCGTCCTTTTTATGCGACTCTCCACAGTCACGACAGAATACCATGTCGTCCTCAAACACGACAAACACGGCAAGACGAACTGACAGCAGACTAACTTCCTCAGCAGAAAATATTGACAGGAGAACCGCCGGTAGACGACCGGAGCCAAACCGGTAGGCACCAACCAAGCGAGCAGGAGATGTGGACAGTTTGAAAAGCAGGTGCGCACTGGCCAAAACAGAGAGGCACAGCCACGAGCACAAAGTGGCGCTGCAGTAGCAAGCAGTCATGGGACCCACTTAGGCCAAGCCAACTTACTTTTCGTTGGCGCACAAGGTTAGGCCAAACCAATACAACTCCGCACACATGCGGTTGGCTACTGCGCAGTAGATAATATAAACAATTATAATTATTCATATATAAACAGTTGTCCCCTGTAAACAGAATAACAAAAGACAGGAGTGGTTGAGAAAGAGTATATATTCTCTGGCGGGAATATATTATTGCCCACCTAAAATTTAAAATCCGTCCTGCTGAGAGGGAGCGGTCGTGGTAGTGACCAGGCGCAGCTGGTATCATGCGGTCATGAGCTGCTCACAGGTGGCAGTGCAGTGGAGAATGAAGGAACTAACCTAGTCCTATGGTAGTAATAGCTCAGTGACATTAGGGTATAGAGTAAGTAAGGGAGAGAACTGCTAGGGGGTAGTGTCCTTGTTTATATTCCCATAATAGATTATAGAGCACATAAACAGTTGTCCCCTGTAAACAGAATAACAAAAGACAGGAGTGGTTGAGAAAGAGTATATATTCTCTGGCGGGAATATATTATTGCCAAGAGACCCCAAGGTCCCCCCAACCCGGAAGTCTTAGTAGTCTTGATATTCAGCCCCCGGGCCTCCGGTGAGGGAGGCGGAGACCCTGATATCGTTGATGATGCGCACACTCAGGGGGGTCTGGAGGTAAGCAAAGATGGTGTCGCTCGCCCAGTCCCCCCTCACCCTGAGTTCTTCGAGTGTGGCGCCGCACATGGACAGGAAGGTACAACCCCCCCCCCGTCGTAGGGAGTGTGAGGAGTAATCAGCCGAGTCCAGCCCCGCCACACCACAGAAATGCTTCAGCATCCCCTGATAACCTGAGTACAGTAGGGGTGTCGATGAGCCTGCGGGCGTCGGGATCCGGAAAGCCATGTCATCGGGTCCAGCCGGGACCTACCTGAAGTGCCTCTCGGTCCAGTGGACCGCACACAGCGACAGGTCTGGGCAACGGGCCACGGGAATCTCCAGCACACATTCCGAGAACTGTATGGTTTTGGAGCGGCTCACCATCATCCCCCAGGGGAGGAAGGAAAAGTCTCGTCTGAGGAGAGATGAGTCCGAGGAGGTCACCTGGCACTTCCGCAGGAGAGCCCTGAAGCTGCACAGGACCGCCGCCCTCCAGGCGGTGTGTCCCTCGGAGGAGGTCAGGCCGGAGAAGATCCGTCTGAGCATGCCTGGTAGTATGGGAGCTGCCTGTCTGGGATGGCAACCCCGCTCCCGCTTGATACCTTTTAGAGTACAGGCCAACTCGAAGCTCTTGTAGTCAATGGCCTCCGCGCCCTCCGATATCAAGAAGAAGTTTAAGCCACTCAGGTAATTCAAAACCGATGTGTATTTGAGTGTTCGAGCCAGCCACACAGCGTATAGTGCCGTCTGGGATGGCGGGCATGGCATGGTAGGAAAATGTCCTCCAAATTCCTCGATGAAGTCAGGTATCGCCTCACCTGGACTCCTCTCGTCGTCCTCGAGTTAGGAGCGTAGTACTGCCGTTGCATCGCCAGTTTCTCCTTGTGCAGCTCCGTAACTGGAAGTAGAGGAAGGCAAACGGACCGTAAATATGTGGTTGCAGCAGAGTAGTTGGGCGGCGTCCGCCACCCTCACCCTGGTCCTGCTCTCTTTTTCGTTCCAACGGCTCAGGGCATCGCAGATGGTGTTGTCGGCGCTCCTCACGTGGACAGATTGGATGTCAAAATTGTGCTCTGTGGCTATCCAGAAGAGCCTCCGGATGAAGTACATCACCCCCTTCGATCTCGACCTGCCCGTGGTGAGGGCGGCCTGGACTGTCTCGTTGTCCGTTACCATCACCACCGTGCTATCTTTCCATCGGTGGCCCCAGGTCTGGCAGGCACAGAACGCCGCCCACATTTCCAGTACATTGATGTGGGCTCCTCGGCAGGCCTCATCCGGGGGCGCATGATGGTGGCCCACCTGGCGCCTGATTGTGTCATCGGCCTCCCTGTCGAATGCCCCCACCCTCCAGTCCTGGTCGTGGATGGTGCCAAAACCCTCACCAGAGGCATCACTGTATGTGGAGACGTACGGGGTGTGGCGGCCGATGATCTTGGCCTTCCCATTGAACCTTCTCGCGAAGGCCAACCACCACTTCCTGTCCTCGTGGAAACCACTGGAGAGGCGGACCTTGAAGTGCGCTTTGCCACCCCCCCCCACAGTGTCGTAGATGCGTCTACAGAATGTCCGTCCGCCTCGGACCACCTTGGCGCAGTGGGCCAGCAGACCAGCCAGGCTCTCCAGTCGGCCTCTCGTGGTCTTCCGCTTCCCCTCCAACTCCCCCAGGGTTGCCGTCATCTTGACAAGCTTGTCCTCGGGTAGTGACATCTCCAGCGCCACCGTATCGATATTGATCCCCAGGAACCTGGTCCGGGTGGCCGGGGAAGTGACCTTGCGGAAGCTGATGTGGAACCCCATCCTCCGCAGGATGGCGATCAGTTTGGCTTGGGCGGCGCACCCCGCCTCAAAGTCCCTTGCCACCATGCAGAAGTCATCAAGGTAGTTAACAACCTCACCGGCTCCCTGGCGGACCGCACAGCGGACTATGAAGTCCGAGAGCTTGCTGAACACGTATGGGCTGGAGGCTAGGCCCATGCAGAGCCTGTTGTCACGGAGGTAGACAGGGTTGTCACCGAAGTCCCAGAATATCCCCTGCCTCTCGCGATCCCGTGGGTGGATGCTGACCGCGCGGTATGCATCCCGAATGTCGATAGTCGCGAGGCTGTCCCCCCTCTGCATGAGGGCCGCCACATCATCCACGCTGTTGTATGAGAATTTTTCGGCCACCCCATCCGTGTAATTGTTCACCGACTCACCCTCGGGTCGACTGCAGTCCACTATGCCTCTGACTCCTCCCCCGTCCTTGGGGATGCAGAACAGCCTGTGGACGCAGGTAGGGCGGTCTGAGACGACCGTCAGGGCACCGCTTTCAATCTCCGTGTCGAGTTTTTTCGACATGGCGGCTCGGTCGGTGCTGTCACCCCCCCTGCCGTGTGGACAGTCATAGGCCGCCGTGCAATCGTGGTTTATGACCATAAAACCAAAACACACCCCTTTCAATATGTATTCGGCGTCAGGGTCGGTGTCTCCTCGTAGGAAGAGTTCTGTGAACACCCTGCATGGCCTCATCTGGGAGATCACCCCCTCAATTTTGTGTATGCAGCCACATACGCCTCCTATGCACCTGTCCCAGACACCAAAGTCCATAGCGCGGTCCCCGCCGGCTTCCGACACTTCGACCGAGAACACCCGCTCGTCTGTGTGGTCCCCATCCTCCACCCGGAGCCATTCAGGTCTCAGGCCATCCGGTCGCTGTACCCATCGTCTGGGGCCCCCGCCTGTATCGCTGGCAATGGCCGGTCGAACCCATAGTTTTTCCGCCGGGGCATGCCCAGGGGTGGCCACCGGCCACGCCCTCCCGGGGCTCCCATCCCACGTGTCATTGTTTTCACGCGGGCCGGTGCCTACACCCGGGTCCGCGCTGCTGGCCACTGGCCGGGTCTCACCGGCATGCCCAGGGGCGGCCACCGGCCACGCCCTCCCGGGGCTCCCATCCCACGTGCCATTGTTTACACGCGGGCCGGTGCCCACACCCGGGTCCGCACAGCTGGCCACCGGCCGGGTCTCACCGCCATCGGCGATGGGAAAGATTTTTTGTATCTCTGCATGCACCCTTTCCTGCATTCCTGTGTGTACATCATGTAATTTTGTGTGTATCTCACTGGTATCCTTCCGGTCTTCGCCGTAGGTGGCCGGGTGGGCTCCATCGCCACCAGCGATGCCGCCTCCTCCCCAGTCGGGGCAGACCTCCGGTCTACTCGTGTCAGCGGCGCATGTTCACGCCAAAACTGCTGGATGCAGGTCAGCGGTGGCGTCCCACTCGCCGGCCCCGCACCTCCCGCGGGTAGCGCAGGCCTCCGGCCCACGCGTCTCCGTGGCGCGCATTCGCGCCAAAAGGTTGGGATGCAGGTCAGTGGTAGCGTCCCTAACCCGCACTTCCCCCGGGCCGCATGTTGCACGGGCTGCCCGGTGTAGCCCTGCCCGGGGTCCAGTCAGTCCTTGGTACATTTTATCCTGGCATGGCTCCTGCTTCCACACCGACTACACCAATGGCCAAAACCGCATTTCTCCTCGCCGGTATTGCAACCCCCCTCTCTGTTCCATCTGAAGCACGCCCTTTTGCCCTCACGCTCAAATACACATCCCGTTTTTGTTGCGGCACCTACCAGGCTTTTTGCCCTGGGTTTCATAGACTCATGGCCATAGTGGAGCAAACTGGCCGCCGTGTTTCCACCGGTAAAGGCGGCGAACCCATCACTCTCAGCCACTTTCCAGACTGCCGTGTCATAACGGACGTGTGCCGTGTCCTTAAAAATCTCATGCTTAGCCTTAGATGCTATGAAAGAGAGGTGCCCGAATAGGGCCTTGGCATCTGCAATAGTTACACCATCCAGACCGGCAAACCAACGGCCCCACGCCTCATATAGTTCGGACACCGACAGTTTTTTCACCTCCTTCTTCTCCTCAGTGAAGTGTTTTAGCGACCACTTACTTTTTCTCCTCCTTGAGTTGCTCCTGGTACGGCTCCTGGATCCGGACGTGCTGCATGACCGAGAGTGCCTCCTCCGGTGCCGGCTCCTCTGAGAGACCTCTCCGTACGATGAGTGTCCGTTATCCGCGGCCGGCGATACTGCCCTCGCCGGGGTCTTGTTGGCGGGGGCCGGTCCGGCCCCCGCCGGTGAGGGGGGACCGGGCGCCTCCCGGCCGTCCCGCTCCCGTATGAGCGCGTCCCGTCGCTTGGTGAGGTCGGACATCCTCTTCTCCCTCTCCAGCTTCCTTATTTCCTCCCGCATCAGTTTTTCGTCCTGGTCGATCTCGATGTCTTGGACGTCCTTAGTGATCGCCTCCATCGCCCGGTCCTCCGATCCCGATCCACCAGACGCCATGTTGATCGCTGAGAATTTTCGTGTGACCCTGATCTGCTCCCCCGCAGCGTCCTCCCGTATTACGTCTGGAATACACATCTGTCCGGGATGAATTTTCCCACACGGGACACAGAGACTCTCTGACATTACAGACTATCAGGACTACCAGGACATTACAGACTTAATTCCGTCATTTAAAATCCGTCCGTAGTGGTAGTCATTTAAAATCCGTCCTGCTGAGGGAGCGGTAGTGGTAGTGACCAGGCGCAGCTGGTATCATGCGGTCATGAGCTGCTCACAGGTGGCAGTGCAGTGGAGAATGAAGGAACTAACATAGTCCTATGGTAGTAATAGCTCAGTGACATTATGGTATAGAGTAAGTAAGGGAGAGAACTGCTAGGGGGTAGTGTCCTTGTTTATATTCCCATAATAGATTATAGAGCACATATATAGTTTAACACTCGACCGACAGTACCGCGCTAGTATCGTATGTTGGCCACTCGCAGGTGGCGCCACCATGGACGGATTAGGAACTACAGTCCTTGCTGAATAATATATGCATTTGTATATAGCTGGTTGGTTGTTGGAGTTTTACATCCTGGCAACATCTAAGGTGGTATATGTATATATATATGCTGAGTCCAGGACAGTTAGATAGGAGGGAACCAATGGAGGTTTATACTGACATACTTCATTATTGAT
This sequence comes from Branchipolynoe longqiensis, assembly GCA_030323885.1. Taxonomy (NCBI): domain Eukaryota; kingdom Metazoa; phylum Annelida; class Polychaeta; order Phyllodocida; family Polynoidae; genus Branchipolynoe; species Branchipolynoe longqiensis. Next base: position 102,402,755 of record CM059187.1, on the reverse strand, counting down.
CACACACACATATATATGAACAATTCTACCTGCATTGCCGTTAATTGTTGATAAATACCACACACATGTGATATCGCTGTGGCAGAAGTGGGAACTACTATATCCCGTTAGATCTGATACATTGATAGCGTGTCTGCTGTTAAATGTCCGACGAAGAACCGAGAGGGAATAAGTCATTGTTTATATTCCCATAACAGCCTTACAGCGCATATAATATGCCTTTGCACCCGGATGCGGAAGCTATATTTCGACGCTCATTGTGAATGATGGGATATGGCCGGTATCAGATCTGTTCCCGCCTCGTGTCTGATTAATGCTCCATTATGGGCGAGTTGACTACTCACTCGGCACAACCCCCTATAAGTGCAGGGTGAACCAATTAACCCCTTATGACATTGGAGATATGCCCGAGCCTGTATACTCCATGTTGACGCCCCCTCCCTCCCTCCTTCCCCATACAACACCCCCACCCTACCTACACCCCCCACACGCACCCCCCCATTCCTACATCCACCCCCACCCCGCACGCGCACAGTCACATGACGTCAGCTCCTGAAGCTGCATAATCCGATGAAAACAACATATTTTCGATGTCCAAAGCATTTCCATAGTTTTAATTTGACATACCCGCCTGAGATACCAGTACACTCATTACACAAATATATTGCAGTTTGGTGCTCGTGTGCCAGTCTCGAAAAGGGGTAAACAAAGTTTGAGTCTACCTTGGACCATGCCGTTTTGCACGCCACAAATAATTTGATATGGATTCAAATAACTCTAAAGTTAACGCTTTAAAACAAGTTACTTGAAACTGAAGACAAATAGATTATGAAATAGATTTTTCAAAAACAAATTGACAGAAAGGTGAAGAAAGAAAAAACCAACATCGGATTATGCAACATTAATGAGTCACGAATTAGTGGCGATATAATATATAGGTATATACAGGTACATATGCATATATATATATATATATATACATATATATATATATATGTATATATGCATATATATACATATATGTATATATACATACATTGTCCTAGGGTGATGAAATGGGAAATATTGCGCCTCGAACTGGTTTCGAACCCACACCCCTTTCATTCCAGGCTCGAGTGGTAAATATTACACCACATAGGCCCACTGATTTTTTTAACCTATGCACACCTATCTGTTTGTGTGGCTAATTGCCTGAGACTTGAGAGGCAAGTGTGCACTACTAGTAATACACTCATGCCCCTGGAATTGAATGACTTTTCAATGGTTTACATTCATACGTCGTTTTAAGCAGGCAATGCGTTGACATAATACAAGGGCAACAACCATACATCACATAGGTTTGACAGGACCCCAGTCATAGCGACTAGTGTAATGAGCAGCATGAGGGTCATGAACATGGCGGATATTGCGCATAGAGCAGGATTCGAACCCACACCGCTGATGTCCTCTGATGTTCCGTGATATCCTCACCCTATCCACGCCCACCTGTCTATATCATGTGGCTCCTTGCCTGAGAGGTCAGCGCAGACTGCTACACTATATATATGAATGCATGGCGATATCTCACTGAGCAATATGGATGGCCAGCCGGTGCCTTGTCTAACTGGGCCGTGACCTCAGAGCCGTGCCCGGTCAGGCGTCCAGCGGTTCAGGTCGGTAGATCTTAAACAAATAGGCGGCCGTCGGCGGGCCACCAACCGCCGAGCACGGAAGCAGCCACACCCCAGGGCGAGGCCCGTGCACCCAAGATCCACCGCCATCAAGTGGTCCCTGCACGGACACTTATGGCAGATGGTGCTAACCCACGCGCACACAAAACACACACAAACACACAAAGAACCCAGAGGCGAAGCCTGCGAGCACCTCATGGATCTAAGGACACATGGCCTATTTGTTCGATTGCTAGAATTGGGCCGTGTTGGGAAAATGGCCCGAGTTGGGCAGCTTAGACGTTTATGTGTAAATATGAATGGCCTGATTGCATTACCGGGGTGTGTGTGTCTGTCCAGAATGGGGCGTGGTGAGGGGCGGCCGGGGTTGCAGGGGCTGCCGGCCTTTGGCTACTACTATAAGGAAAAGGCCTTCAGCCATTGTAAGCGATGTCACGAACCCTGACATCCAACTAGATTATGGGCACTGGGCGTGGGCACGGTCTGGTAACTGAATATTAACTATTGGCGCAAAGTAAACTTAGCGAGAATATGTTCGCTATGTATCTATGTGTCTATGTATTTATGCATTTATGTATTTATGTATTAATGTATTAATGTATTTATGTATCTATGTATCTATGTACCTATGTATATATTGATGTATATATGCATCTATGCATCTATGCATGTATGCAGCTATGTATCTATGTGTATATGTGTCTATGTATATATGTGTCTATGTGTATATGTGTCTATGTGTCTATGTGTCTATGTATCTATGCATATATGCATCTATATATGAGTATATGTATGTATCTATGTATCTATGTGTATATGTCTCTATGTGTATATGTGTCTATTAATCTATGTATCTATGCATATATGCATTTTTGTATCTATGTATATATGTATCTACGCATCTACATATCTACATGTCTATATGTGTACATGTCTATGTATCTACATATATATGTATTTATGTTCTACATATCTACATATCTACGTATCTATGTATGTATGTATATGTGTATCTGTGTATCCATGTAGCTATGTATCTACGTATCTATGTATCTATTTATCGATGTCTATGTGTCAATGTATCAATGTATATATGCACATACATATCTATGTATCTACGTATCTACATATCTATGTAGCTACAAATCTACGTATCTACATATCTACGTATATACGTATCTACATGCCTATATATCTACGTTTCTACGTATCTACATATATACGTAACTATGTATATACGTAACTACGTATCTACACATCTACATATCTACAGAGACACGAAGCTACGGATTTCCCTATCGAGGTATCGACTTATGGACGTATTGACGTATCAATGTATCTATTTATGTATATATATATATATATTTCGATGTGCGTATGTATCTATGAATATATTTATGTATCTATTGATGTAGCTATTTCTGCATGTATGTAGCTATGTATCCTCATACATGTCCGTCTGTCCGTCCGTCCTTCACCCCGTCTGTCTGTCTGTGTGTGCTTTATAATGCAATTTTGAGAATGTAAATAAGAATATGTTCTGTCACGCAATTCTACCCTCAACATGTATTACATGAGGCGTAGTTAACGGTCATATCACACGGAACCACTTAGGAGTGGTCAACTGCTACCTACCCGTCCCCACTGTTGGCTTGCTATTATATATATGTATATATTTATGTAGAATAATCGGTGCACTACATATAATCAAGTAATTCCCTTCCGTGCCTTTATCCTCACATACTATCTTATGCATCATATACATATGATTCATTGGTATATATGTTTATTTAACGTATATATAATGTAGATATATGTACATATGATGTATATAGTGCATATATATAATATTAATAGTATTGCACGTATGTAATAGTCAATGTATTGAAGTACATTATTTATATGGAATATCAATCCCTGTACATATAGGTGACAATGCCTCATTTGTTGATGGCATGTGTTTGTTGTCATGGCAACGACGAAGAAAACCTCACTGCGACGTCTGCGTTCTGCCTGGCGGTGGCCTGTTTCCGGCGCGAGCGCGTGTTGCGTTAGTAAACCGTGTGTTGCGTTAGTAAACCGCGTGTTACGTTAGTAAACTGCGTGTTGCATTAGTAAACTGTGTGCTGCGTTAGTAAACCGTGTATTACAATATTAATCTGTGTGCTGTGTTAGTAAACCGCGTGTTGCGTTCGAAAACCGCGTGTTACGTTAGTAAACATCGTGTTGCATTAGTAAACTGCGTGCTGCATTAGTAAACCACATGTTATGTTATTAATCTGCGTGTTGTGTCAGTAAACCACGTCTTGCGTTAGTAAACCGCGTGTTGCATTAGTAATCCGCGTGTTGAGTTAGTAGACCGCATGTTGTGTTTGTAAACCACATGTTGTGTTTGTAAACCGCGTGTTGCGTTAGTAATCTGCGTGTTGCGTTAGTAAACCCAGTGTTGCATTACTAAACCGCATGTTATGTTAGTAATCTGCATGTTGTTAGTAGACCGCGTGTTGTGTTTGTAAACCGCGTGTTGTGTTTGTAAACCGCGTGTTGCGTTAGTAAACCGCGCCGGGCCCGACGCGTCTGGTTTAAAGGTAGAGGCATAATTGAGAAATTGGGGACGACGCGCCGCGATCATAATCCCCGAGACGCGACGCCAAATGGATCTGCCAGAAGCAGTGAGTAACACAAGGCGCTGAGGAAGGCCACGCCCCGCGCGTGTCACTGTCAGTTGACCGGTGACCAAGCCCCGCCGCGCCCGGGGTGACGGTCAACAACAGCCGCGACTGACCCCGTCCGACCCCTGCCGACCCAGTCCGACCCGCGAGCTGACCCCCGGGCCGAACAGCAGCTGACCCGGTCACAGCCTTTCTCATCATAACACGAGAAGGCCATTTCGGACATTGGGGTCAAATTTCTAATCCACGATAAGACTCTTCCTATTATGGAGGAGCGTCGGAGGGAGAGTGGTGCGAGTGCGCGTGTGCGCGTGTACGCGTGGGTACGTGTGTGGAGTGGAGTTCCTGACGGGTGAGGAGGAGGGGAGGATCGGAGGGGGGCGTTGTGGGTGCAGGAGGGTTAAGATGGACAGTGAAGTGGCCATGTGGGTGGGAGGGTGGGAGGGTGGGAGGGAGGTGATCTTGTTTCAGCCGTCTGACCACCCGCCCCTTCCTCTTCCCATCCAGCCCATTTCCACTCACCATTCCAGCTCTCTATGGCGCCCCCATCCCATCACCCTGTGCGCCCCCTGGCGGGATCAGTCGGCAGCGTACATCTCTATTCTATTCTCCCGGCGCGCCCCAGAACCACGCTGCTCTCAGGTTTCTCTCTCCCTCTCTCTCTTAAAAAAAAATGAATGTCATCAATTCGAATCGGCTCGAGAGATCAAACCGGTGTTTCATCTTCTAAGGTTTATCCCCCCCGGCAGTGAAACCCATTATCCGCCTCCCATTGATCTCCCTGACAAATCGTGGCGCGCCAGGTCCAGCGGCGCCCAGCGCCCCGAGAACTGTTTGAAATTCGCCTCAGCGCCTCCCCAGTGGGCAGCGAGCTGGATCTCAACTTGATAACGCCGCGCCATGGAAGCGCCGTCACACAAGTTGGGGGGGGGGGGGCGGGTTGAGGGGGGGGGGTGGTGCTTATGTGAGCGGGACAAAGAATTAAAACCATTAGCCCCCTCATTAAGCTACTCAACGGGAATAAGACGGTCATTGTGACTTATTTGCCTGATTTTATCTCCCATTATTATTCAGGTTCTATTATTACTTATCTCCCATCATTACTATCGTAAATCTCCCATTATTATTATGACTGAGGATCTCCAATTATTAAAGATGTGTCATTATTACATTACTACTATTGTAACTCTCCCATTATTATGTATATACCTTATTTTTTCCCATCTTCCATTATTAATTATCTCCGGTTATCACTATTATTGATTTCCTAATATTATTTAGCTCTCATTATTATTATAAAGTCCCAATATTATATATATCCCATTATCACTGATTTGCCATTTTGTTGTTGAAGATTTATACTGCCTATCATGGATAAGCCTGAATAGGCTTGTTTTCACCATTAGACAGTTTGTCGATAGAAAGCCCGAGCCTACACTTTTACCGACCCAAGGGATTTTTAACCTCCCACACCACATAGACATGGTATGAGAGCAACTGGCCTTTGATGACGCTGTAAGTTATACACAGTGGTGGAAATCCAAATTGGCAGAGGGGGGGGGCACAAGGAATCGAACCACTGACCTTCAGATTAGGAGTCCGACCTAGAAAAAAGTAAGACACTCTAACCACTCCGCCACACAGAACACCACATTATTTTCCATTATTATTTATTTTCCATTGTTATTTATCTCCCATTATAACTTCTTTTCGATTATTTCTATTATAATATCTCACAGTTTTACGTATCTTTATGTAGTCGGTCTCCGTTTATTATTTATCTCCCCTTTTTAAGTGATCGTTTGTTTTATTCCGCTCATAGCGATTAGAGAGACATCCCAGCCCGCAATGTGACATCATGTCGACATTGTTAGCTCCCGCATTGGCCTGACATCACAGTCTGATATCATCGCGACCACATTTTGAGCATCAGAACAGTCATATTGATATCAAGACAATGCCAGATCCTGATGTGAATACGATTCATAAACGACATCAGATTTCATTTTGGTGGAAATCCAATAAATTTAATTAATTTTTGTATATTTATTTTGGGGAGGATTGGAAGGTTATGTTTTATTACAAAAAGATGGCAATTTAGGACTAAATCATTGGGCCGCCAAAACCAAAACTCAGCAATACACTCCATCAATTAAGTTTGTTTGTTGTAATGTTACGTCTTGGCAACATATCATGGCCGGTGCCGACTTGTTACAGTACACATTCATGACGACTTTATAGTGCTGCCTCATTGTAAGACCAGGTTGCCGGCACCATGACCCAATTGCCCACTCAGCCACATTATCACAATACTGAGCTAATCAGTTCTTTCCCTATCGTAGTAATGCCCCATGCCAGGCTAGTCAAGCCCTGGTCACATACACGTTAGTGAACGTAGTTGAACATAGGATAGATTAACGTGGGTCAAATGTGGTGTAAGTATGTTAAACTACGTTGAAAAACATTAAGGTATGGCAGGTTTTGGTGCGCATAGATACGTCATGGCAACTACGCTCAACTACGTTCATTCAACGTACATTAGCCTCCACTATGGTCAACTACATTCAACTATGTCCAAGTACTCTAAAGTATGCTAGAGTATGCTAGAGTACATTAAGGGTACAGAGACTTCGCCACAGTATGTTAGCCTCTAATGTAGCGCACTTTTGAACATGTCCAAAGATTAAATCGGAACTCACGGCCCAGACAAATTATTACCAAGTTAGCATGACAGAGAAGTATGGATGCTGGTACGTTCAACTACGTTCAACTATGTTCAACTACGTTCAACTACGTTCAACTATGTTCAACTACGTTCAACTACGTTCAACTACGTTCAACTACGTTCAACTGCGTTCAACTACGTTCAACTACATTAGCCTCCACTACGTTCAACTACGTCCACTCACATGTATGTGACGGGGCCTTTAGAAACACGAATCAATTTTGTAAGCACTTGGTTTGACTCGGACCGTCAACTGGGATTCAAGCTGAACTTATGGTGCAGTCACACTACGACGCTTCTCGCCGGCGACCTGGCGATGTGTGGTGTTTTTTGGGCGAAAATGGGTGAAATATCGAGACACGCTGGGGGCGCGTTATGCATGCGTCAGTACACGTCGCTACACTATCCTTGACGTTGATGGTCGGCGGACAACGTTGGCACGCGTTGCCGGTCGCCCAAGGTTTTAAGCATGTCAATAAAAACCAACGACCGGCAGCGCGCGCAAATATATGGGTAAGGACGTTAGGAGGACGTTAGGCGGTCGTCGAGCTCCGTTGGACGCGCCAGAATAACGTTATGGGAATGCTAGGCAGACGGCGCGCGCGCGGGCGGGTCGTCTCCACACGTTGCGCCAAATTGTTGCTTTCTTGGTTTACGTCCTACCAACATCTAAGGTAATATGAGCACGTCGCGCCAAACTTTTTTTTGTTTTGCCCCCAACGCGTCGACACCCGTTGGCTGCGCGCTACTAACACGCTGCCCTGATGCCGATCTTTTCCCCCAAACCGCCGAAAAGTTGGTGTCTCGACGCGTAAAAGTTATTTTGTGCGCTGGCGGCACGCCGGAGAGAAGCGTCATAGTGTGACTGCACCATTACACATTGGAAGCCTGCGCTTCAGCGATTAGGCCGCTGTGTCGTACATTTGGTTGTGAATGCAATACTTGGTCTTGGTTTACATAGGCTAGTTGAAAACCCACCGTAGACAATTTGAAACCACAAACGGCTTCTCTTTATTTTTCTGCCTTACTACTCGTCTTGTCCCTTGCTGTAGCATATGTAATGAGAGTACTAAATAAGGAATTGATTTCATGGATTAAGTCTGCCATATTGAGCATTGCTAGCTAAAGTAATGTAATCTGTTCACTATGCCCTGAGGTGTTTGTTGGCTGGATAGTGGTGGGTAAGTGGATGGAATCCTGCTTAGTGAATTGTCCACCCACCTATATATAATAACACTAAGATTGTGTACTCAGCCAAGGGAGCTTCACTACTCAGTCAGACACACAGACATAGACTGCCACGATCACAATATATGCTAAACAAATTAACAATTTCCACGACCGACCCTCCCTCTGATAGCAGTGGAAGAACTAATGAGTTGAGTGACCGCTTCAGTGTGACAGCTCATGGAATTCGAACCCCAGGTTCGAAATATGTCCGTGTACATCTAATGACTTAAGGGTTGATACTTGTCACAGTCTAGCCTGGAATTCAGCATTACTAGGAAAGGGCAAGGTGTTCTGTAATGAGGCAAAACAATTGTTTCTGTTTTAAATTTCCCCTTCGTGATCAACAAATGAAACAACAAATATGGTGTGGATTGCGGAATCATGCTCTGTGCCAGAGGTGTTATGTAATATCTCCACTACCAACCCGCCCTCTGATGGTATTGGCAAACATTATTGTTATATGCGCATGCTCTGTGGAAAGTGTCAAATAATATGTGATATGTCACCATATAAATGTCTAACGGTTGTGCAGCACAACTGAAATGCACGTAGCCTTTACTACTCAGCTGTTATGTGCTTACCTGGGACTTGAAGCTGCAAAGTGTCGTGGGGGTGTTGAAAAATGGAAATCTTGCGCCTAGAGGGTGAATTGAACCCACATCTCTTGCATTCTGGGCGGGTGGGCTAGTCATAACACCACCTGATGTCATCGCCCTATCCATGCCTACCTGTCTATGTGGCTCGAACCGTCAACTGGGATTCAAGCTACTTACAGGCCTGGGAGGTCAGTGCCGACTACTACACTCGTCCCCCAGGTATCGTAAGTATTTTAAATAGTTATTTAATGCTTACAATTACATACATATAGGCAATGTAGGCCCTACATACACAGGGCAGGTTCAACAACCATACAGTGTTCAGCTTGTACAGGATCCAGGTCACAGCAACCAGTGTCATGGGGATGATGAAAATGCGAAATATTGTGCCTAGAGTGGGAATTTAACCCACATCTCTTGTATTCCAGGCCAGTGTTCTAACCAGAATACCCCCTAGGCTCCCTGATGGCATTGCCCTATCCACGCTTACCCGTCTATGTGGCTACTTTCCAGATAGATTAGTGCAGGCTACTACAAAAGCATCAAATTGTCAAAACCAAAACGCTTATCAGCTTATCTAGATTCGATCTGACATACCCAACTTAGACCACGGTGCATTTATTAAGCATTTGTTGCTGCATAGATGTGCCAAGTTAATAGAACTTGTTACTGCTGAAGCCTGTGATATCAGAATTTGGATGTGTTTGCCGAAATTAATTTGACATCTTTTCACTTCAAATATCTCCAAAGTTAGACATTTAAAATTAAAAAACACACATCAAACTAAAGTGAGGTAGATTTTTATGATCAACCTATTTACTCAGAAGTGGCCATGAGTGAGCACCAGTACCAGTCCCGACATAACCTTAGATGTTGTCAGGAAATAAAACCCCAAACAAGCAAGCAAGCAATGCTATTGGGAGGATAAGGGGGACAACATCTACCACGGAAGGGATGGACCTTCCACGAATGCGCATGCAGCTGACTGCAAACATCATTACTTTGCGACTGAAATAGAATACTGCCCGGCCAGTGCGACGTCCTTCCGTGTCGCGTCCCGAGGAGAAGTGGACAACCATCAGAGGCGGCGCCGCCACTCACAAGAGCGAGTCGTTCTGTTCCAATGCTTTGAACTTCTCTTGGAAAAATGTGTCGGCGCCGTGAAAGGCGACTCTGGGAGTTGGTCAGAGTGGTCGCTCTGTGCGGCCATATGGTGGCGGTGGGGGGCTTAGGTTACGGGGCGGAGAAGAAGGGGCGTGGTGGAGTATGAAGGTGAGAGGACATGGGGAGGAGGGGGAGGAGAGGCAGCGAGAGGCAGCGAGCTGAAGGAGGAGGGGAAGAGGAAAGGGGAGGAGAGTGGGAAGAGGGGAGGGAGGAAGGGGGTGGGAAGGGGTGGGAGAGGAGTAAGTGAGGGAGGGAGGGGGGAGGCAGAGGGAGGAGATGGGAGGGGAGACGAAAGTGGAAGGAGGGAGGGAAAGGGAGCAAAGGAGTGGCGAGGGACAGGAGTAAAGGAGGAAGAGGGTGGAGATGGGGGGGTGAGGGATGAGGGTAGGAGTGCGATATGTGAGAGGAGGGAGAGGAGTAAAGGGGGAGGGAGGAGTAAAGGAGGGGGGAAGAAGGAAGGTGGAGGAAACGGGCGGGTAGAGAGGAAGAGGAGACGGGGAAATAATGGAGAGGAGGAGGAGGAGGCAATAATGGAGGAGTGGGGAGGAGGCAGGCGGTCAGGGGAGAAGAGAAGGAGATGATGTCAGGGATAAGGGGAGGGGTGTCAGGGAAGAAGAGAGGGGGAGGCAGGGGAAAGGGGGAGGGTGAGAGCCAGGGGCTAAGGGGCAGGGCGATGCATGGCATGGGGTGGACACGCCACAGAGGAGCAACTCGCGAGCAGGTCATCAGCCGAGCCGCTCGGGCTTAATACCATCAGGCTAATCAGGACCTGAGTGAGGAGGCCTGCCCGCACACTGCGTCCATCTTCAAAAGACCACCGCCCCCCAATCCCGCCCTCCACCAGGGTGTGTGGGGGTGGGGGGAGGGGGGAGGGAGGAGGGGGGAGCTGGTCGGACGACTGTCCTCTTCCACGCTTCGCGGTGTGCGATGCCTAAATGTGCCCGGTCGGCCCCTTCCGACAAAGGGTGGCCGGTTTATTCAGGGAGCGGCTCCCGTAGGCTGCGGTGCAGCGCTAACTGAAAATAATGACTCATTTCCAGCGCTGTGGTTGCCTTGCCGTCTCCCGTTCCCCCTCCCCCCCCCTTCCCTACCCTCTCTCCCTCCCTCCACCCAGACAAAAGCCTGGTCGGTGCCCATCTGTATAGCGCTACGGCTCCCCGTTGTCTCCTTCATCCCCGCCTCCCATAATCAGAGGGCGTGTTATGGCCAGCTCGGACCGTCTCCAGTCTTCTCCAGGGTGACACGCGACACCGCCATCTGCCGGAGGAGCTACGGCCGGACGGCGGGCGATGGCTGCCCGTCTGTGGCTGTACGCAGCTCCGGCTCGTCCTGAGGGATACATGCTCGCCAATGAGATAGAGCTGTGGGTTTAGAATAACACAAAGTTTGTTGTTGTTATTGTGGTTGCCCTATATCAATTCCATAATGTAAAAGCATTACCTATTATATAGTATTAAATACTATAATGTATTATAACACATAGGCATATATGGCGTATGACTTAAAGCTGCATTGTCCGATACAAATTAAAACCATTACATTTTCTAAATCAAAACCCGTATCTAGGTTTGTGCCTACATCTGCAACTTAGATACTAGTGCACTAACGTAGAAGGGCACACAAGGTTAATTGAATAGAAGTTGTTGCTCCTGAGGTCTATCGAGTCATAATGTTGTCAAGTGTGCCAACATTATTTTGGCATGTTTACACTTCAAATATCTCCTAGGTTAGTCTTTTTAAAGCAACATGGCCTTGAATGAAAGTAAGGTAGATTGTAATGATCAATCTACTATATTTACCTCAGAAAAGGACAGAAGCCCAAAACGATCGGACTATGTGACTTTATGAGGTACAGAAGTCTGTGTCGAATGGAAGTCAACCTGCAGGAGATCACCAGAGGAGTTATTTATAGCTCAGACAATCTCCAGGTATGTATTAGTAAAATTGGGACTGAGGGGTGAGAGGCTGCCTCTATTAAAGTACAAACTGAATGGAATGTTCCATTTGCAGAGGGGGGTGATGGGTGGCCACAGGACACATATATCTATATATATGTGTGTGGATCATAAGAAAGAAGCGTAGTATTAAAGCTGCATAGTCCGATGAAATATCAAACCAATTATCTAGATTTGATTCTCCATATATAACTTAGATACTGATGCGCTTATTAAGCATTTGTTTCTGTGTACAAGGCAATACTGAGTCAATTTAACAGAACCTGTTACTGCAGAAGTCTATGCTGTCAGAGTTTTGGAAAGCTTGCCAAAACTAATTTTCCATGTTTGCACTCAAACTATCTCAAAAGGTTACCATTTAAAATAACAGTAACTTTGAACTAATGTAAAGTAGATACTAATGATCGATCTAATATATTTATCTCAGAAAAAATACAGAAAATCAAAACCATCGGACTACGCAACTTAAAGGATAGTTTATAAACTGCAGATGATGCTATAACTTACACAGGTTTAAGAGTAAGAGTGTCCCCCTCCCCACCCCTACACACCTTCCTCCCCCCTCCCGGTTCGACGCACTCAGACTGGGTGGTAAAGCTCTTCTTGGTTTCAACTGACCCATTTCATTCCCCAGCCCTTCCTTTCCGGTATGACCTCCATCGGACCTCCGGTGTCCTCCCCCCTCCCCCCCCCCCTCTTTCCCCCTTCTCCTCCTTCCTCCCCCCACACTTCCCACATACACGCATTTCCTCTTCTCCCCACCCCCCAACATCACCTCAGTTCCCACCCTCCACTCACCCTCACCACCTGCCCTCCACAAAGGGCTTGTAGTGAATGGATACAAAAAGGAAACTGGCGTCCACACAGACCATTAATATCCCGCCTCAGTCTCAGCACCCCCCCCCACCCTCCCTCACCATCCCACCCGCCACCAGCACGCCCACAACTATCCATCTTGTGCAGGCATACGAGATGTATGTGATTCGATTCCGCATATCAATTTGAATACTCCATTCGCAGGGTGTGTCACCATTGCGGGGCCCAATCGATCTAGAGCCGAGGGCGCTGACTTACTGAGTATGTGCTGTGAGTCTGAATACATGGCATGGGTATTCATTGTCCAAAGATCTCCACTAATTAACACCACAAAGGTGACTTTTTCGAAATAGATTGCCAGAAATTGATATTATTTGTTTATGGTTGCAGGATCACTGCTTTTATGCGTGAAAGATAAATGATTTCAATAACAAGAAATGGTGACTGAATCAGAGGTAGGATATATTGAAATTTTAATTGCAGGCTTGGAGGATTATTGCGAATCGCAATGTAAAGTACATGGAATTATTCCAGAGTTGGCGAGGTAGCGCTGTGCAGGGAGATTATTGCTAATCCCAATTTAAAGTATGTGGAATTATTGTAGAGTTGGTGAGGTAGCACTGTGCAGGGAGATTATTGCTAATCCCAATGTAAAGTACATGGAATTATTGCAGAGTTGGCGAGGTAACGCTGTGCAGGGAGATTATTGCTAATCCCAATGTAAAGTATGTGGAATTATTCCAGAGTTGGCGAGGTAATGCTGTGTAGGGAGATTGTTGCTATCTGGTTGATACATGGAGGCTTTAGGATGATTTATCAAGGAAAGTCGAGGGTACCGGACACCGTTCAGGACCCGTGTAAGCACAGACTTACCTCCTGATGAAGAATTTGCAACTTGGGCCCTAATATAAAAATAAATGACATCGCAAATATTTAAGATTTTGAAACAAAACAGCACACAAATAAAAGGAATGGATTCTAAAACACATTAGTTTCCACGACACTGTTAGCCCATAGCCTGGTGGATTTGAGTTTCTACCATCCCCTGAGGTTAATTGCTATTATCTACGTTACTTTACTTTGAAGCAACATGTATCATACATGGCTAATTTGGGAGATATTTGGTTGAAAACAGGTCAAATCAATGTTGGGATGCGCGTCAAAATGCTGACATCGCAGGCTTCATCAGTGAAAGGTTATAATGAATTGACGTCTGCATATCGCTAGTAAGAATACCAATACCTCCTTAGTTAAATATGTAGGATGAAATGCACGTCAGTATTGGCATCCTTTAAGTATGATGCATCCGTCAAACTATGCAGCTTTAAGCGAGTAAAACCTACTCGGTCCACACTTAAAGTTAAAGTTGCATTGTCCAATAAAAGCATTAAATTGTCAAAAGCAAAACACTTATCTAGATTTGGACCTAGATATCCACTTTAGATATTGGTGGACCTATTAAGTATTTGGTGTTATATAGTAGGGCGTATTATTAGTAAGTAAATTTAATAGAACCTGTTATTGATGAAGCCTCCGGTGTGTGAACTTTGAGAAAGACGCCAACATTAATGTTGTATGTTTGCACTTCAAATCTCTGCCAAGTTAGTACTTTAAAGCAAAGTTACTTCACGCTACACTACAGTAAATAATACCCATTCGCCTAATATATTTATTTAAGAAAATGACACAAAATTCAAAACCATGGGACTGTGCAACTTTAACTGTTATAGTAATAGTAGTAATCCACCGCAGAGGGCGCCACCGTACATCTTCAGCTTCAGGCATTCAATGTTAGGCATTACCCATTACATAATGTTATATACCCTCGTGTACAACTTTCAATTTTTAGACGTTGTATAAAGTTCAAATTAGGGGTCGACTATTAAGCAAGTATTGTTTTAGGAGGGGTGAAAGTCAATGCTTGGTACGAGTCAAAGCAGATGTGTAGAGCTTGCTAATATTATGCAGTGTGTCACTAACTTATAATCACCTTTAAACCTAAATCTCCAGACCTAACTGTTTGACTATTTGAAACAATACTGTTTTAGTATTTGCAATAATATCAATTTGCCTTAAATTCATGACGGTTTTGCAATGATGTTCCTTCTACATACACGATAAGACATTAATACACACATGTTGCCACGCTGTCTGCTAAATATCAGGGTCGACATTTACACAACATCTATGGCATATTCCCGATTTGTTGGCCAAAAATAGGATATCGACTTTTACATGAGATCGACTAGCTTTTACCCAAGTATGCATTCAAGACATGGTTATTCCCAAGACATTTCAACAGGTAAAATGATGGTATTGATATTTTAAAATTAGCAAACTATTCAAACTAATACAGATCAAAATAGGAACACCACGAATGAGTGATAAAGCATCAGTTTGTGTGATGCTTACAGAAGTATTGACAGCCCTTTCTTTAAAGAAAACAAGTTCACAATCTCGATACAGCGAATGGAGATGCGTTAATGTTATGTAATATTATTTACTCTCAGCATATTTGGCATACCTATCAATTCTGCTGCCAATATTGTTAGTTCTAAGGGAAACTTGGCTGTGTGGACGATGACCGGACTAACAAGGACTAGGCGGGATAAGTGCCATTCAACTCACTGCTTTAAAGACAAACAAACAACAATAAAGACGCACTATAATTACAGTACTCTATATATGTATATGAACACGGGAGTGTTATTTACTGCCGCCACGCTCAGTAATATATATATATATATATATATATGGATATAAGAAAATGTGTGTGTGTTTCTTTGCCTAATTGTTCGCAAAACGACCCTGCTGCCTTACAATGATCTCAAATTGATTGTGATAGTTATATTTTATAGCTTTTATTGTTTACTCCAATACATCTTTTACTTAAATAAATGTCGTTTTAAATGCATTCTAAACTCTTATAAACAAAAGTGAATGTGTGTATCTGTCTTTGTCTGTGTGTTCGCAAAAGCACCCTGCTACCTTTCAGTGAGTTCAACTTGATTGTAATAGTTATATTTTATTGTTCACTCCGATAAATCTTTGGCTCATTACAATTCGTTTATATTATTAGTTATATGGACCGAAGGCCCAAGTAGGCCTCCACAAGAGCAAGCTTTAAAGTCGGCGCAGAATAAACATACACATATTTATAATATATATATACATCGCTCTCTGTGTATATATATATATATATATATATATATATATATATATATCTACATATATATACGTTTGACTTATTTCAATGACCTCAGTTACCAGTGAAGTTCTACCACGTACTAATAATTCCATGTACAAACTGTGTTCTTCTCATTTGACTTTCCCTCCGATGACATGACACTTGCTATTTGGTCTGACGGTATAGCTGCCCTTTGAAGAAAGGTACTACTGTACACTCACACACACACACACATATATATATATATATATATATATATATATATATATATATATGGACGTTAATGACACGAGATGGTGGAGGCTGAATGTCTCGGAGGGGGGGGGGGGGTGCCTTTATAAAAGGTAGCAGATCACCTGCATGTATATGAACCGCGGCTAATCGGCCCGAGATTACCCACACCGTGAAGATACACGAGACGCGCCCATTAAGCGCATTGCGCCAGTAATGGCGGAGCTGCGGCTTTGAATAAAAATGACCCCCTCGCAAATAACTGTCTTGTGGCGCTCCAATCATACACCTTGTAAAAATACCCGGCATGCAGCGCGGTGTCATCCGTCTGCTGCAAAGCGTCAGTTTACAAGCGCTGTCTTTTTTACTGTACCCCATCCCCCCCCCCCCCCCCCCGATCGCTATCCCATTATTACAGTCGTACCTGTTTCCTGCAGATACCTCTGCATCCAAGCCGATGTTGTCCTGACTATAACTGATGAACGGAGGAACAGCCAATTGAAACAAAGGCAGTTTGCACATTGATAAATAATCTCCCACATGGCAAGTGTTCGCCGACCACAGTGCTCGGAGTCGCTAAAGACAGACCCTGTTGTGCGTATGTTAGCTTAAGCAGTTATTGCCTGATAATATGGCAACTGATGTTCGAGGGAGCTGTTTCTGATGTTGATGCACATTTTTCAGAAGTTTGAGTGACTTAAACACTCAGATTATTGTGAGAAAGGGTTTAATTAAATATGCACGGTCCGATGCTTTTAAATGGCTGCCATTTCTTGAGGTAAGCACACCAGATTGATCATAATAATATAATCGACTTTACGTTAGTGTAAGAGATCCGTGACAATTGTTAACATTTGCACAAGCCTACAAAACATACACCTTTTCACAACCTCTCCCACTCCCTCCCTAACATACGGTTTGCACGCTCGTACCCGGGCATACAGTAACTTCTATACTAAATGGTTAACTTTGGAAATGTGTCAAGTGGAAACATGCCCAAATTAATTTGAGCAAGAACCTCAAAGTTGTGACACCATAGACTTCAACAGTAAGAGGTTCTAGTAAACTAGCTGCGTATCCCCTTCTATGCAGCAACAACGGCACATTAAAGTTGCATGGTCCGATGGCCTTTGAATTTTTGTCTCATTTTTTAGATAACTATATCAAATTGATCGTTACAAGCTACTAATCATTAGTCCGGAGTGATTTTGATTAAAGATGATTAGTTTTGAAGTAATCTGAGCTGAAAGAACCAAAAATAATTTCGACAAGCTTGCCAAAAGTGCTGTGGCTATGACCCAGATGGTCATCTCGCAGTGACCACGTGATGTGAGATGACCTGGCACCTTACAGGACTGTAGGTAGGTATTTCTGTTTGGGTTTGGCACATTATGGGAACGGATTAGTGCCATATGCCTATGGCACTAGGGTTTTTAACAAAATATAATGTGTGTGTGTTGTCTGCTTGTGTTTGTCTATGTATGTATGTATATGTGTGTGTGTCTATCTGTGTGTTTCTGTGTATGTGTGGGTATGTATGTGTGTATGTGTCTGTGTGTGTCTGTCTCTGTCTGTGGCTGTCTGTTTCTGTGTCTGTGTGTATGTGTATGTATGTATGTGTGTGTCTGTGTATGTCTGTATGTGTGTGTATCTGTGTGTAGGTATGTGTATGTAGGTGTGTGTGTCTGCCTCTGTCTGTGTGCATCTGTCTATGTGTCTCTGGCTGTGTGTGTCTCTCTCTCTGCAAAGGCAGGTCGGGTGTATGTGTCTGTGTATGTCGGGTGTGTGCATGTCTGTGTGTTTCTGTGTCTGTGTGTGCTGTCTGTCTGTGTCTGTCTGTGTGTGTATGTATGTCTGTGTGTGTATGGGTGTGTATGTATGTGTGTCTGTGTGTGTCTGTCTGTGTATGTCTGTATGTGTGTGTATGTATGTGTGTGCATGTATGTGTGTATCTGCCTCTGTATGTGTGTGGCTGTCTATGTGTCTCTGTCTGTGTGTGTCTCTCTCTCTGCAAAGTCAGGTCGGGTGTATGTGTGTCTGTGTATGTCGGGGGTGTGCATGTCTGTGTGTTTCTGTGTCTGTGTGTGCTGTCTATGCATGTATGTCTGTGTGTGTCTATCTATGTGTCTGTCTGTGTGTGTATGTGTGTATATATATGTGTGTGTATGTATGTGTGTATATGTATGTGTGTGTCTATGTGTGTATGTATGTGTGTGTGTCTGTGTATGTCTGTCTGTGTGGGTATCTGTGTGTGTATGTATGTGTGGCTGCCTATGTATGTGTGTGTCTGTCTATGTGTCTCTGTCTGTGTGTGTGTGTCTCTCTCTGCAAAGTCAGGTCGGATGTATGTGTGTCTGTGTATGTCGGTTGTGTGCATGTCTGTCTATTTCTGTGTCTGTGTGTGGTGTATGTGCATGTCTGTCTGTGTGTGTCTATATATATGTGTGTCTGTCTGTGTATATGTCTCTGTGTGTATGTCTGTGTGTATGTCTGTGTATGTATGTATGTGTGTGTCTGTCTGTGTGTGTATGTATGTGTATGTCTGTCTGTGTATGTATGTGTGTGTGGGCATGTATGTGTGTGTCTGCCTCTCTCTGTGTGCGGCTGTCTATGTGTCTGTGTCTGTGTGTCTCTCTCTGCAAAGTCAGGTCGGGTGTATGTGTGTCTGTGTATGTTGGGTGTGTGCATGTCTGTGTATTTCTGTGACTGTGTGTGCTGTCTGTGCATGTCTGTTTGTGTGTGTCTATCTATGTGTGTAGGTATGTGTGTGTGTATGTCTGTCTGTGTATGTGTGTATATGTCTGTGTATGTCTGTCGATGTGTGTATATTTGTGTGTATGTCTGTCTCTGTGTCTCTGTAAAGTCAGGCCAGGAAACACAGACACATACACACACAGACACATCCACCTCATTTCCCCTTCCCCTCTATGGCCCTGCACAGGAGGCCCACTTGGTTGGGGGGGGGCTAATGAGGTCATGAGATTGGCCTAGTTGGTTAATGGCCTCCCTGCATAATGGGTGTTTCAAAGTGAGTGTCTAAAGGGGTGAGTATATAAATTCACTGGTTATTCTGTATATGCTGTCCCAAATCATTAGCTAATACACCAGTATCTAAGTTGGATATATAGGATCAAATGTAAGTAGTTATTTAAATTTTGACAACATTATATTTCATCGGACCATGCAACTTTAAGTGCAATACCCTCTAAGTTATATATGTACGACCAAATTGAGGTGAGTGTTTTAGTTTTGATTATTTTATTGGACTATACCACTTTAAAGGACTAGCCATTTTAACTAGGAGAAACACAAATTTACATGTACCTGAACATATAACGATGACTTAAGGCCCTGTCACACTACAATGTAATGACGTCAACATAGGGAGAACGTGAAAACGTCGAACTTCTCAGCGTAGTATGCAAATTTGGGTACAAGTTGAACGTGGATGCAGCATAGTGGACGAGAGAGTAACGGCGGTAAAGTATAGTGATAGCATCATTCAACAAGAGAGGACAATGTAATTATGCTCAGGGAACGTTATGTATGTTATTCCATTGCCAGAACTATGTTGCTTTACATTACCTTACATTACTTACATCATGACACGGTGGCGAAACATTGAACGTATGTTGAATGTATGTTCTCCTGATGTTCTCCTGACGTTCTCCTGACATTCTCCTGACGTTCCCATTACGCCGTGTGGGCATTTCCACTCGGTTTAATGTGGGTCACCGTAGTGGAACATAGTTGAACGTAGTGAGCAGCATTTGACTAACGTCCGTTTAAAGCCATTGACGTTCGCTGAACATGAACAGAACGTATGGTGAACGTAAACCCTTACGTTCAAGCTACGTCAAAAGTTTTTAATATGTCCAAAACCTCGACGTAACTCGACGTAACACGACGTAATGTGACGTAGCTCGACGTCAGTCTAACATCATTCTGACGTCATCATAACGTAATCCAACGTACGTCAACATAATGACGAAAAATCACCACATCAGGCTTACGTTGGCTCGTTACGTCGTAGTGTGACAGGGGTATAAGATAGCATGCTATCGGACTGACCTGCTGACCAGTCCAATATCAGTTTCATCAAACCAGGGAGCCAACCTTGCATATACCACTATAAGGAAGGGTGACATCAACACTATTTTTGACATTTGATAAATTATGCAAGCCTTCCACAATATATGGATTGAGGCCCCCCGAGAGCAGTAAGGGATAATCGATCACGGCTATTTCTACACATAGATAGCCATTGGAGATGTCTGAAGGAATCAACTCTGATATTGGTGTAATAAAGTCGTACAGCCCTGGTAGTACATCCTTGAATTTGAAATTGGAATGGATTTCAGCACCTAACTGTTAAAGTTTTTACAAAAGGAAGTCTAGACTATTATAAATCAAATTGTAAAATAGCACTGGTATCGATGTGGCTAGGTAGTTCCGGACATTGCATTTGGACGACAATTACTAGACTGCATGAGAATGTGCCCCGATGTGAACTCAGATGTTTCCAGGACGTGAAGCTCAAAACACACAAACAAGCTATCAAATAAGACACCATACAGCTATTTAATAAACAACATACCTGGCCAGAAGCCTTGCATTATGTGTGTGTCATACACATAGTTGGCGTGCGAGTGAGAGGTGTAGGGAGTGATGGTGAAGAAGGGAGGGGAGAATGGGATCAACACATATTACGCCTCAAACTGCCGCTGATGGGCGTGGAGTAGATAAACATGCAGGGCGAAGCAATCGGCATGAAATACGCCATCCCCCACGTCCGCCGGCCGTTTGATGATGCATAGCTGGGTGGGTGAGTGGGTTGGGGGTGGGAGGGCAGGCGGGCGGAGAGGCGGCACAACCATTGACCACCGTCGCGCCCCGTCTCCTATTTCTCGTCGTCCAGCCATTAGGAAGATGAAGCCGCACGACCACCGGCCGCCTGCCTCCCCCCAACCCGCCCCAACCCGCCCCAACCCGCCCTCCCGCCTCCCGCCTCCCGCCTCACGCCTCCCGCCACCCGCCTCCCGCCTCCCGCATCTCACATCCCCCATCTCGCCTCCTGCATCTCGCCTCCCGTCGTCCACCTTCCGCCTCCCGGACCACGGCCCCCCTGCCCCTTCCCCCTGCCCCCTGTCCACATGCCACAGTCTACGGGCCACAAGCTATCCGCCACAAGCCACAGGCCACCGGCCACAGACCACCGGCCACAGGCCACCGGCCACAGGCCACCGGCCACAGGCCACCGGCCACAGGCCACAGGCCCCGCAGCTTCCCCGACTCCGCAGGCCTCCCGGCCACCGGCCGGTCGCTTGTGAGCGGCACTGGTGTATATTGTGATTAATGGACCCGGCATGGTAAATAGCCTGCTTTCCTAGCAACGAGCCCGACCCACTGCCGCCTTATCCATCACAGCGCGGCGCAGACAGCAGTCATCGCGTCCGTTTCACCAAGAATTAATTGACGATCCCCTCCAGATTATCGCCCGTGGTGAAATGGAAGGGTAACTGACCGTCCTCTTTGTGCGTGTGTGGAGGTTGTCGTTTACCCCCCTTCCCCTTTCTCTCCCTCACCCATCTCTCTCCCTCCAACCCCTCTCTTCCTCTCTCTCCCAGTTTCACTCTCTCTCTCTTTTGTCTCCCTTTGGGCTTATGAATCTGCTGAGTGAGCAAGTAAACCCACCGTTCGCTTCGCTTTCTATTCTGGCAGTTTCCATTTGACTGAAGGAGGTGGGGTGATGGACTTATTTGGTGCACTAATGGTATGGTGTTGGGTATTTTGTTGTGGTGTTTGGTATTTGGTAGTTGGTGTGTGGTATTGGGTGGGGTTGGGAGTAGGATGGCAGGTGTTAGGTGTGAGAATGTGGATGGTGGATATTATACTAAGCGTAGGCAGTCTTGGATCAGCCAGGGTGGTACTGATCTGGGGGGGGAGCGGATGGATGGGTGGGTGGGAGGGTGGATGGGAGGGGGTGAGGTGGGACAGGGGGCGAAGGAGGAGTGATGCTGGACAGTAGGGATCAGCACAGTGTCGGAGACGACGGCGGACTTTGCCGATCAGTCGCCACCCCCCCCCCCCCCACACTCCACCCCGCCCGCCCGCCCACCTCACCGGCAATGGGCGGGCGGGGTGGGGCGGTGGGTGCAGAGTTCATGGACGGTTCGATGATGAAGTAGCCCCTTCAGCTCCTTTCGGCAGATACGCCGCAGCTTCCCCCTAACACACATCCACCCTTACCCTTCCCCGCACCCCCTCAACCTGCACCCACACCCCACCCCAACCGTTCTGACTACTAGTACTACTACTACTACCTTACACACATCACTCCCTGTGGGTGATCAATCACTGGTTCCCTGCGTGTTGACTTGAAGATACACCAGGCGAGTGGCCAGAGTCACAGTTTTAAAAGCCAGGGGATCCCATTCAGCACCCCCCCCCCCACACACACACACACCTCACACGCCGGCACACATTCCCTGCTCAAACAGTGGCGCCACCAGGCGGGCGTTCAGCTCGTGCACCGCTGCCCCGTCCGTGGCCGCTGGCCTAATGGGTTGTATTCAAGTACCTGGGGAACCGGGCGTATAGTGGTGGAGGCTGGTTGATTTAGGTGAGCCTCCACGAGGATTCCTTCAGCAACGACTCAAATAGCAGCGCGACTGCAAGCTTTCACACCCGTAATATCGCGCAATGATTCAGGCAACACTCTAACATACATACCTTTCACACCCGTACTATCGCACAATGATTCAGGAACACTCCAACATACATACCTTTCACACCCATAATATCGCACAATGATTCAGGAACACTCCAACATACATACCTTTCACACCCATAATATCGCACAATGATTCAGGCAACACTCCAACATACATACCTTTCACACCCATACTATCGCACAATGATTCAGGCAACACTCCAACATACATACCTTTCACACCCGTAATATCGCACAATGATTCAGGAACACTCCAACATACATACCTTTCACACCCGTAATATCGCACAATGATTCAGGCAACACGCCAACATACATACCTTTCACACCCGTAATATCGCGCAATGATTCAGGCAACACTCCAACATACATACCTTTCACACCCGTAATATCGTGCAATGATTCAGGCAACACTCCAACATACATACCTTTCACACCCGTAATATCGCGCAATGATTCAGGCAACACTCTAACATACATACCTTTCACACCCGTAATATCGCGCAATGATTCAGGCAACACTCCAACATACATACCTTTCACACCCGTAATATCACGCAATGATTCAGGCAACACTGCAACATACATACCTTTCACACCCATTATATCGCGCAATAATTCAAGCAACACTCAAACATACATAAAACTCCAACATACATACCTTTCACAGCCGTACTATCGCACAATGATTCAGGCAACACTCCAACATACATACCTTTCACACCCGTAATATCGCGCAATGATTCAGGCAACACTCCAACATACATACCTTTCACACCCGTAATATCGCACAATGATTCAGGCAACACTCCAACATACATACCTTTCACACCCGTAATATCGCGCAATGATTCAGGCAACACTCCAACATACATACCTTTCAGACCCGTAATATCGCACAATGATTCAGGCAACACTCCAAAATAGATACCTTTCGAATTAAGCAACAACACATTCGCAAATAGCGAGTAATTGTATCCAGCCTCCACCTTTTTTGTATGTACCAACTTGTAAATTCTCTTTTTGTGGGTGTATTTTGCAGCAGCCTACTTTTCGCCTTCTCCATTAGTTCCCTTTTAGGAGTGTTTTGGTAAAACGCCGACGCAGTTTAGCTGCCTAGGACTACAAGAGGATCTGAAAGCCGTCGAGGCATCTCACATTTACAGGGAAACGGAGTGTGGGCGTACGGGTGTTGCCTCTGTGGTGGTGAAGGCTGGAGGGAGGAGTGTGGTAGTGGTGGGTGTGTGGGGGTGGGTCTTGCCTCTGTGGTAGTGAAGGCTGGAGGGAGGAGTGTGGTAGTGGTGGTAGGGGGTGGTTTTGCCTCTGTGGTAGTGAAGGCTGGAGGGAGGAGTGTGGTAGTGGTGGGTGTGGGGGTGGGTCTTGCCTCTGTGGTAGTGAAGGCTGGAGGGAGGAGTGTGGTAGTGGTGTGTGTGGGGGTGGGTGTTGCCTCTGTGGTGGTGAAGGGTGGAGGGAGGAGTGTGGTAGTGGCGGGTGTGGGAGTGGGTGTTGCCTCTGTGGTGGTGAAGACTGGAGGGAGGAGTGTGGTAGTAGCGGGTGTGGGAGTGGGTGTTGCCTCTGTGGTGGTGAAGGCTGGAGGGAGGACTGGGGTAGTGACAGGTGTGGGGGTGGGTGTTGCCTCTGTGGTGGTGAAGGCTGGAGGGAGGAGTGTGGTAGTGGTGGGGGTAGGGGTGGGTGTTGCCTCTGTGGTGGTGAAGGCTGGAGGGAGCAGTGTGGTAGTAGCGGGTGTGGAGTGGGTGTTGCCTCTGTGGTGGTGAAGGCTGGAGGAGAGTGTGGTAGTGGCGGGTGTGGGGGTGGTGTTGCCTCTGTGTGGTGAAGGCTGTAGGGAGGAGTGTGGTAGTAGCGGGTGTGGGGTGGGTGTTGCCTCTGTGGTAGTGAAGGCTGGAGGGAGGAGTGTGGTAGTGGTGGGTGTGGGGGTGGGTGTTGCCTCTGTGGTGGTGAAGGCTGGAGGGAGGAGTGTGGTAGTGGAGGGTGTGGGGGTGGGTTTTGCCTCTGTGGTGCTGAAGGCTGGAGGGAGGAGTGTGGTAGTGGCAGTTGTGGGGGTGGGTGTTGATTCTGTGGTCGTGAAGGCTGGAGGGAGGAGTGTGGTAGTGGCGGGTGTGGGGGTGGGTGTTGCCTCTGTGGTGGTTGAGGCTGCAGGGAGGAGTGTGGTAGTGGCCGGTGTACGAGTGTTGCCTCTGTGGTGGTGTGGGGGTGGGTGTTGACACTCTGGTGGTGAAGGCGTGTAGTAGTGACGTGTGTGGGGGTGAGTGTTGACTCTGTTGCGGTGAAGGCTGGAGGGAGGAGTGTGGTAGTGGCAGGTGTGGGGGTGGGTGTTGCCTCTGTGGTGGTGAAGACTGGAGGGAGGAGTGTGGTCGTGGTGGATGTGGGGGTGGGCGTTGCCTCTGTGGTGGTGAAGGCTGGAGGGAGGAGTGTGGTAGTGGCGGGTGTGGGGGTGGGTGTTGCCTCTGTGGTGGTGAAGGCTGGAGGGAGGAGTGTGGTAGTAGCAGTTGTGGGGGTGGGTGTTGATTCTGTGGTCGTGAAGACTGGAGGGAGGAGTGTGGTAGTAGCAGGTGTGGGCGTGGGTGTTGCCTCTGTGGTAGTGAAGGCTGCATGGAGGAGTGTGGTAGTGGCGGGTCTGGGA
This sequence comes from Branchipolynoe longqiensis, assembly GCA_030323885.1. NCBI lineage: Eukaryota > Metazoa > Annelida > Polychaeta > Phyllodocida > Polynoidae > Branchipolynoe > Branchipolynoe longqiensis. Next base: position 102,377,135 of record CM059187.1, on the reverse strand, counting down.
GTGGGTGTTGCCTCTGTGGTGGTGAAGGCTGTAGGGAGGAGTGTGGTAGTAGCGGGTGTGGGGCAGGGTGTTGCCTCTGTGGTAGTGAAGGCTGGAGAGGAGGAGTGTGGTAGTGGCGGTGGAGGTGGGTGTTGCCTCTGTGGTGCTGAATGCTGGAGGGACGAGTGTTGCCGCTGCGGTGGTGTGAGGGTTGGTGTTGACTCTGTCGTGGTGAAGGCTCGAGGGAGGAGTGTGGTAGTGGCAGGTGTGGGGGCGGGTGTTGCCTCTGTGGTAGTGAAGGCTGGAGGGAGGAGTGTGGTAGTGGCGGGTGTGGGGGCGGGTGTTGCCTCTGTGGTGGTGAAGGCTGGAGGGAGGAGTGTGGTAGTGGCAAGTGTGGGGGTGAGTGTTGCCTCTGTGGTGGTGAAGGCTGGAGGGAGGAGTGTGGTAGTGGCGTGTGTGGGGGTGGGTGTTGCCTCTGTGGTGGTGTGGGGGCGGGTGTTGACTCTGTGGTGGTGAAGGCTGGAGGGAGGAGTGTGGTAGTGGTGGGCATACGAGTGTTGCCTCTGTGGTGTTGTGAGGGTGGGTGTTGCCTCTGTGGTGGTGAATGCTGGAGGAAGGAGTGGGGTAGTGGTGGGAGTATGGTTGTTGCCTCTGTGGTGGTGAAGGCTGGAGGGAGGAGTGTGGTAGTGGCGGGTGTGCGGGGTGACTGTTGCCTCTGTGTTGGTGTAGGCTGGAGGAATGAGTGGGGTAGTGGTGGGCGTACGGCTGTTGCCTCTGTGGTAGTGTTGCCTCTGTGGTAGTGAAGGCTGGAGGGAGGAGTGTGGTAGTGGCAGGTGTGGGGGCAGGTGTTGCCTCTGTGGTAGTGAAGGCTGGAGGGAGGAGTGTGGTAGTGGCGGGCGTAGGAGTGTTGCCTCTGTGGTGTTGTGAGGGTGGGTGTTGCCTCTGTGGTGGTGAATGCTGGAGGAAGGAGTGGGGTAGTGGTGGGAGTACGGTTGTTGCCTCTGTGGTGGTGAAGGCTGGAGGGAGGAGTGTGATAGTGGCGGGTGTGCGGGGTGACTGTTGCCTCTGTGTTGGTGTAGGCTGGAGGAAGGAGTGGGGTAGTGGTGGGCGTACGGCTGTTGCCTCTGTGGTAGTGTTGCCTCTGTGGTAGTGAAGGCTGGAGGGAGGAGTGTGGTAGTAGCAGGTGTGGGGGCAGGTGTTGCCTCTGTGGTAGTGAAGGCTGGAGGGAGGAGTGTGGTAGTGGCGGGCATACGACTGTTGCCTCTGTGGTGTTGTGAGGGTGGGTGTTGCCTCTCTGGTGGTGAATGCTGGAGGAAGGAGTGGGCTAGTGGTGGGAGTACGGTTGTTGCCTCTGTGGTGGTGAAGGCTGGAGGGAGGAGTGTGGTAGTGGCGGGTGTGCGGGGTGACTGTTGCCTCTGTGTTGGTGTAGGCTGGAGGAAGGAGTGGGGTAGTGGTGGGCGTACGGCTGTTGCCTCTGTGGTAGTGTTGCCTCTGTGGTAGTGAAGGCTGGAAGGAGGAGTGTGGTATCGGTGGGTGTGGGGGTCGGTGTTGCCTCTGTGGTGGTGAAGGCTGGAGGGAGGAGTATGGTAGTGGTGGGTGCGGCAGTGGGTGTTGCCTCTGTGGTGGTGAAGGCTGGAGGGAGGAGTGTGGTAGTGGCGGGTGTGGGGGTGGGTGTTGCCTCTGCGGTGGTGAAGGCTGGAGGGAGGAGTATGGTAGTGGCGGGTGCAGCAGTGGGTGTTGCCTCTGTGGTGGTGAAGGCTGGAGGGAGGAGTGTGGTAGTGGCGGGTGTGGGCGTGGGTGTTGCCTCTGTGGTGGTGAAGACTGGAGGGAGGAGTGTGGTAGTGGCGGGTGCGGCTGTTGCCTCTGTGGTGGTGAAGGCTCGAGGGAGGAGTGTGGTACTGGCGGGTGTGGGGGTGGGGGGTTCGAGTGTCTGGGGTACTACTTCGTACGAGAGTGGTATAAGTGGTTCCAGTGGCATAGAACAGGCTTCGGGGCAGAATGAGGCCCCAGTGGTTAGCCGATAGGTCGAAGTGTGAATGGGATATTCTACTGCCGACTGGAGTCGAAGTGATAAAACGCAGTGTCTGTGTTACAGTAAACAACTACCAATGCAGAAAATCAGTTAGCACAAGTGCCAGTCACACCATGGCTGTGGCTTCTTTGAGTTTGAGTATACACCATTTATGTCTACACCTATGATTTTTCAAACGATATATATACATATACAGTAAAGCCTCTCTAACCGACCACCTTCAGAGATCGACGACTCCCCTATATCGATCGCTTTATTTGGGTCCCAACATTGTAACCACATTCTAACTCCCTATTCCGACCACTTCTCTAAATGGACCACTTAAAGTCGGGCCCAAGGTCGGTCGATGTAGAGAGGTTTTACTGTATATACATATATGTATACTTGTATACAAACATATAATATATATACATGCATACAGATATATATACATTTATATATACATATATATATACATTTATATATACATATACAAACATGTATATATAGATAAATATATAGATATATATGCACATACATATATAAATATACATATACATATATTTACATATATACATATATATATATATATACATGTACATTAGTAACCGTCCTTTGAATTTTAAGAGGATATACATATGTACATATATTCCCAGCAGTGGTCCTATAGATTTTAAAAGGATGTATATGCATATACATATATATATATATATATATCCATCAGTAGGCATCCTAATGACTTTAAAAGGATATATATATCCATCAGTAGCCGTCCTATAGATCTTAAAAGAACATATACAACTATATACTGATGGTGAAAAACCTGTTATTAATATCACGTGTAATAATGTCTGGAGTGCAATTTGTTAAGCCCCTTCAGCGGTGTGGTGCGGGGGTGGGGGAGGCGGAAGGGAGACCCTGCATGCACTGCACATACCCCCCCCCCCCCTCACCCTTCACAGGACGCGACACTCCACTAGGTATATATATAGAGAGAAAGTGAGAGCAAGTGAGAGAAAGAGATACAAACAAAAACTAACGAGCGAGAGAAACATATAAAGAACGGGACAGAGAGAGTAAGGAGAGGAAGGAGAAAAAGAGAGAAAGGACATGCAGAAAACATATACAGAAACCAAAATGACCTACCACAGGAACCAATGGAGAACATAGCCATTATACCTTTGGTATGTTGACATATTACCCATCAAGAATGGCAATTGTGGACCAGGAAGCTCATAGGTAGTTCTGAGATAAATACACGCGCAAATATTACCAACAAACCATTCAAGACAATAAACCACAAACTAATGACTAAATCTGTTCAACATTTAAAACCAGTTCTATCGTGAACTAATATGTTATGAACAGGGTAAATAAACCACCATTAACAAAAAGGCTGGATGGGCACGACTAATGCCCTTTTCTTCCTGTCTGACATAGGAGAGGCAGGTGCTGGAGATAGCCGTGGATGAGGCCGAGAGCTGAGTGCTGAATGGTCCAGCAGGGTCAGTGCTGGCCGGCAGGTGGGTGGCAGGGCCATCAACTACACCTCTCCCACTCTCCCTTCTCGGTAACTTGCAATTCGAATAGAACGTGGGTAAAAGAGTAAAGCTAAACAAGAAGAATTAAAAAAGAAACATGTGGCAAACCTGAAAACACTGCCGCCCTTCTCCCCCGACCAGATAGGACGTGGACATTGACGTCCGTCCGTCTGCCGACAGACCGCCGGTGCTATCGGGACGGACTGGTCGGGGCCTTCCGGCAGCAGGGCGGGGGTGGGGTGGGGGTGGAGCGGGGCTGGGGCGGGGGTGGGGTGGGGAGGGAAGGCTGACAGCGATGTGTGTGTCGGGGGGATAGGTCGAGGTACCTCCTCGCGAATTAGAGAATCGTCAGATGGAGGCGGGGGGGGGGGGACGTTTGGGGGGCTAGAAGTGGGGGGGGGGGTGGACTGTCCGCTCCTTATTACATTATCATCAGATAGGTGTGGGATGGGGAGGGGGGGGGAGATGAAGGTGGAGCGGGAGGGCGAGGGGATGAGGAGTGGGAGAGGGAGAAGAAGTGAGGGGGGCGGAGAAGAGAGGAGAGGGAGGGAGGAAGAGGAGGGGATGGGGAGAGAGGAGGTGGAGGGGGAAGTGGAAGGAGGAGAGGGGATGCGGGAGGAGGGTAAGGAATGTGTGAGAGGGGGTGTGGGGACTGGTGGAGGGGGAGGGAGAGTGGTGAGGGGGAGTAGGGAGGAGGAGGAGGGGAGAGGGCGGATGTGTGTGTGTGTGTGTGCTATATCGCTGGGTGGATTCGGTATACATTAGCACGGTATCCCGTTCTCCGCTACTTCTCCCCCCCCCCCCCCCCCCCCCCCCCCCCACCACCACCTCTCCTATTAGATACACTAGCTATTTACGACGCAAAGCTCCTTGCCAATGTGTGGTGCTGCGACGCAACTGGTCTCTCTACTATGCACTTTGATAAGTACAGCTGTCATATCCGGTGAGCAAGCAAGCAAATCACGAAATGAATAAAACAAAGAACTAAACAAAAAACAAAAAACAAAAGCAACAAACGAAGGACTAATGCATAATGCATTCTTCATCCGGGTCCTGTCGCACAAGTGCTGGGCGTCGCACAGAACACACGGCAGTTACAGACTACATTAGGAAGCGCTTTGATATTTCAAATGCCATCCGACCGTCCTCGGTGTACAAACATCACAAGGAGGTTCTTAAGCAGTGAAGCCTATTGATATTCAGTTTGTGCCCGAACTTTGATATCTGTATGAGTCAGACGGATGTGAGCCCGTGCCGTTTAACCACACTCCCTGGTTATGTGCCCCGTGTCTAAAGCCTGGTACACACCTCCTGTATAAAACCTAAAAACGCCCGTTTCGTGACTAAGTTCAGGTTTTCGTTGGTTTCAGTCTTTAGGTGTGTGACCCTCTAACACACTTGAGCCTTGCAATTTGCAACTTAAAACTCAGTTTTAGGGCTTACGACTGGAATCGCAAGAGATTAACAAAATAAATCAGCCTATTTGAGAAACGGTATATGTGAGTGATCAGTCATATCTTATACGGTATATGTGTGACGCTCGCCAATCGGTCCCGTCCCAGATTTTACCAGCAGCCAATCATAGGGATAGATATCGTCACGTGTCTTTGTCCGTACACAACCAACAAAAATGGCAGAATGGACAGGTGAAGCGGAGGGATCGATGGTTGAAATGTGGCAAACTCAGCCATGTTTATATGATGTCTCCAGTGCTGATTATTCAAACCGAGTAAAGAGGAATGTTGCGTTGGCTGAAATTACTGCTGCAGTCGGATAGTCAGGTAAGGCCCTGTTTTCTGATAGCATTGATAGGTTGGTGCATGCTGTCGCACAGACTTTGTCAACAATGGGATAAAACACTATGGTGGATATACATGCATTTATTTACATTGTGTATTTAATTATTTCGGGGGTGGGGGGGGGGGTGGGAATATTGTTAGCCTCTGGTGATACCAATGAAAAGACCTTGACTGGACCTTAATCTTGGTTATCACATCATTTTTCTAAAGTAAATATCAAGAAAGTATTGTTGCATTGCAGTTGCGAGAATTAGTACCTTTTTGCCCCCTTTCTTCTATAGTAAAACAGCTCAATGGTGTGGCCCAAAATACAGATATTTTATTAGTTTAAAAAAACTTATTTCACCATCTAGAAAGACAAGATTCTTAGGTATTGATGTAGATTCAGAGTCCCTCAAACTCAAACTACCTAACGATAAATTAGCGAGTTTAAGGGAGATATTACAATATGTTCTCGCTTGAAGAAAGGCAACTCGTCGGGACCTAGAGAGACTCGCGGGCTATTTGGTGCATTGTGCTAAGGTCATTAGGGGTGGCAGAACCTTTAGTAGACATGTCTATGATTTGATAGGCACTCTTCGCGAGCCTTTCTACCGGGCGCGTTTGAACGCAGGTCTTAGGAAAGACATCACCTGGTGGGCAACCTTTGCAAATAAGTTCAATGGAAAGGCAGGGATGCTTGGAAAATTTGCTGAAACTGCAGCGGTCTACAGTGATGCCTCAAACTGGTGATTGGGGGCCACACACACAATCGATTGGGTGGTTGCCTCCTTTAAGCTGGATGATGATGAGGTGCTCCGCCGTGAGATGGGGCATCACCACGCAGAGGTTCCCACTGGAATAGGCAAGAAGCATATACATTTAAAGGAGATGAGGGCGGTGATGGAGGGAGCCACCCGCTGGGTACCAGGTTGGTCGGGGGCAGAGATTATTATTATTACAGATAGTGTGGTGGTCCAGGCCGCACTTAACTCAGGTAGGTCGAGGTTATTGGAAATTATGGGGATTTTGCGCATATTGTTCTGGCTATCGGTGGAAAATAATTTCACCTTCCTATCAACTTATATGAATACAAAAGTTAACGTGGTTTGTGATTCGCTGAGTAGATTGGATTTAGAAGCTAGCATGCTCAGAAATAGGTCAGTCGATCTGGGAGGGGTTATGTGCTGCACACACCTTTTGGATGCCCCTCTGTTCTGTCGTTCCAGAACTGGAGGAGCTGAGGGCAGAGCAGTGGGGATTTGAGAGGCAATTCTACTTGCAGAACTCCATTGCCACACAATCAGTCCAGATACGTAAATACTTTGATTTTCTAGACCAATTCTCGGATGATCGTGCCCCGCTGCCCTGCTCCTCTGAGCATGTGGTGCTTTATGCATCTTGGCTGGCAAGAATGCTCACCTACCGTTCAGTCGTGATCTACTTATCGGGCTTAACATTTTTTCTTCGTCAGAATGCCGTTCATATCGTCGCACAGCAATGAGAACTTGTTCTCGGCCATCATCCTATTTGCAATAGGCGTGATGGCTGTGAGGGCCATGAGGGCCGAAAGAACCCCTTTGTGCACTCTGTGCAGGGCCGCCTCAAACTTCCTCCGCTCCTCGCTGAGCTTGACTTCCGGGTCCATTTCGTTAATCGTGGATTCCGGGATCCTTTTGATCCCCATAAATTTCTTGGCCATTTTGATGATCACTTTGGCCGGCATAAATATATTGAAGTGCCCCTGAATTGTCTTCCTCATAAGTGTTGTTATGTGGACTTTCTTCTGCCTCTGCACCTTGCACTTTTTGGTCTCTTTACCACAGGATTTCATGTATTTACCCATATGTTTGGTGTCGTAATCTGAACTTGTAGAAGACGTGTCAGACGAAGAGTCGAAGGAAGAAGATTTGTGCTTCCTCCTCTTCTTCATCTTCTTCTTACTCTTTTTCATGAGGGGGCTTCCTCTTAGTGGCCCTCATGTACTCATCCCCTTCTGAAGAGTGCTCCTTCCTTTTGTGTTTGCATTTGCACGCAGACACAACCACTTCTTCCTCTGACTCATCGTCAGATGAGGCCTGATCTTTGGAGAGATCCTGCCACTCTGATTCATTGGAATCCAGCACCACTTTAGATTTCTTTTTCTTAGTGGCCACTCTGGAGGGCAACATCTCCTCCATCTTTTGCTGAACCAGTCTAGCGACTTGTTCCTCTAGGTCAGTTGGGTGGGGGCCGGTGTTGTACCCGCCATGCCTCATCTGAATCCCTTTGTTCAAGCAAGGGTGACCTTTGTACCCATGCCGGAGGTGAGCAGTCTTCATCTTCACTGAGTGCATGAGATGCCTCAGCCATACTCCACTTTGTAGCCATGGCTCAGGGACTGTGAGTAAAAACAAAAACCAATAATTGTCATTGCTTAGGCTGAATATCACACTGATAATTAGAATATAATTATACTAGGTGTGTTTTATGGCGTTAAAAACAGTGGCAGGATGACGGTATGGTAAACCAACCGATCCAAACGAGGGATAAAGACCAGTGTAGTGGTACCCTCCCACACTCTAAGAACCTATAAACAAGTTGAAGAAAATACTATAGGACTCGGAATAACCAGTGGGGAATCTTAAAGAAACCCAGGAATAAATCCTAGTGATGTAAGTGGCTCCTGCCAAACATCTCTCTATTCGGCAATGGGCGGCTTGATTAATAACTGAACAATGGATGCATTGTTCTAACGATCATATGTAACACTCTTGAAACTAAGCTGTAAACCAGCTACAACTTAGTGAAACGTTTAAAAAAACTGTGGATGTGAATGCTAACATGAACTGAACCAACATATCGATTTCATACAGCAATTCGAACCACACAGAGGAAGCAGGTGGGCCGAGCGACGTCCTAAGCAAGAGTGGGGTTGGGACAGGCTGGCAGGTAGGGACGAGGCGACGAAGCACCACCTGATGGATTCGAACCCAACTACCTACTATCAATGCCATTTAACCACAGAAGGGGGAGGCACTGCTTATCCAATACACGGCATATCCCGGATATACGCGTGTATATATATGTGTATATATGTGTATATATATGTATATATTTGTAGATATATGTATATATATGTCTATATATATATGTATATATATATATATGTACATATACATGTATACTATACATATTGCAATATATGTATGTAGGGTGAGGATGGAGCCAATTAGATAAAAGATTCACCCCATACTTACAGACGACGACGTAGTCGAAATACGGGCGAAAATAGCTTTAGTATGGAACAGGAAGTCGAATGCCTGGCACCAGTGTCAAATGCTTACTTATATCAACACAGAGTTGGTGAAATGGGTGAGAATGCAAAAAGACAAGATGGTGGCCAGAGAACGCCATCGATTTCACTTTTAAATTGCATTAAAGTATATGTTTTATTATATTTTCCGACTCAAAAGTAGCGGGTAAATATGAAGACGGTACATAAAGAATATATTGTGTTTCTTAAATTAAGAATTTACCAGCTCAGTTAATTAACCCAGCATGTCGAAATTCTTCACCAGCTTTTCTAATGGGTTGGTTTTCACCCCTGTACTGGAAGTATGGGGTGAATCTTTTATCTAGGAGCCAATGGGGTGCCCCCCCCCCCCCCCACACCCCCGCGCTCGGGATGGTGTTTGGCGTGATCAGTGGCGTGACCAGTCGTGTGGGAAGTGGGGTGATCTTTCCACAGCTGGTGACCTCAGATCCATATGTATATAGGCTCAAACACCTCTAGTCACGGCAGAGTGGTCGTTCTCACTACCACTTCACTATCTGTGAAAGAAAACCGTAGAGCGAGCTAGAGATAATGAGAAGAGAATAGAACAGTTGCACCCTTTGGTAAATCCATCTACACCGTCAGAGCGCTGGCAGTACTTGAAAACAACACATTAAATGTGATCGCGCTAATAATACCAACACCACCATTTTATACTCAACGATCTAGCCCGGCTGAGCATATTGACACTCTTCTTTGTCGGGGGTTCTTCTAGGGCCATCCCAATGCGCATCCCAAGGCTAAGAAATTCTATGGCGAACAAAGGGCAGCATAGGGCGGCAGTGAGGCACCGATGATACATCAGCGGGCGCGGGGACCGGCCGGCCCCGTGCATCGCGGCCACGGGGTCCAGTCGGGCCCGTCCATCCTGCGGCCGGCACATTTGTCTTGGTATCGGCGCACTGTCCCTTTTAGAGGCCCCGGGCGGTGGGAGGTACAGGCGCCTCCTGAGCCCCACTCGGCCTCTCCAGCAGCTCCTGGATCATAGTTAATTGTCACATGTGTTTGGCCGCCAGCCCCGTCAGAGTGGACGGCGCGACTCCTTCCTCGACCCAGCTCCCCTCACCTCCCCTCAGCTCCCCCGGCCCGGCCGCGCGGCCCCGCCCCGCCTCCATCGGGGGACTTCCGGTGACATTTGTTATTGAGGCGGCCGCAATGGCTACTGCTGACTGCTGGAGAGCAAGCTCAGGGAGAGAGACAGCGTGTGTGTGGGGGGGGGGGGCAGTGGCAAGAGGAACACCAGCAGACATTGACTTGATCGCATGATGTGGGGATGGGAGGGGATGGGGAGTGGGGGAATCTGTGTAGAGCGAGCGTTGGGAGCGGAGGAAGGTTTGACGGGGCTGGGGAGGCCAGGCCGGGGGAGGGGGAGGCGCGGTGACATAATCATCCACTGGGACCATGTCGGTGTCAAGACCCGGGACTCGGGCAATTACGCCGACATGGGTCGGCAGATACAAGAATTGCACGGGGATCCGCGACCTTACTACATACACCCATAGGGACCAGGAAGTCATTGTGGTAAGGTCATATATACACCCATAGGGGACCAGGAAGTCATTGTGGTAAGGTCACATATATACCAATAGAGACTAGGAATTCATTGTGGTAAGGTCACATATACACGCATAGGCAACAGGAAATCATTGTGGTAAAGTCACATATACAACCCATAGAGACAAGGAGGTCATTGTGGTAAGGTCACAAATACACCCATAGGGACCAGGAAGTCATTGTGATAAGGTCACATATACAACCATAGGCACCAGGAACTCATTGTGGTAAGGTCACATATACAGCCCTAGGCACCAGGAAGTCATTGTTGTAAGGTCAAATATACAACTACAGGGACCAGGAAGTCATTGTGGTAAGGTCAAATATATAACCATAGGCACCAGGAAGTCAGTGTGGTAAGGTAACACATAAAACCACAGGGATCAGGAAGTCATTGTGGTAAGGTCACATATACAACCATAGGCACCAGGAAGTCATTGTGGTAAGGTCACATATACAACCATAGACACCAGGAAGTCATTGTGGTAAGGTCACACATACAACCACAGGGACCAAGAAGCCATTGTGATAAGGTCACATATACAACCATAGGCACCAGGAAGTCATTGTGGAAAGGTCACATATACAACCATAGGGACCAGGAAGTCATTGTGGTAAGGTCACATATACAACCACAAGGATCATGAAGTCATTGTGGTAAGGTCACATATACAACCGTAGGCACCAGCAAGTCATTGTGGTAAGGTCATATATACAACCATAGGCACCAGGAAGTCATTGTGCTGAGGCTACATTTTCACCCTTAGGGACAGGCAAGTCACTTTGGTAAGGTCACATATACACCCATACGGACCAGGAAGTCATTGCAGTAAGGTCACATATACAACCACAGGGACCAGGAAGTCATTGTGGTAAGGTCACATATACACCCATAGGGACCAGGAAGTCATTGTGGTAAGGTCACATATACAACCATCGGCACCAGGAACTCATTGTGGTAAGGTCACATATACACCCATAGGGACCAGGAAGTCATTGTGGTAAGGTCACATATACAACCACCTGGACCAGGAAGTCATTGTGGTAAGGTCACATATACACCCATATGGACCAGGAAGTCATTGAAGTAAGGTCACATATAAAACCATATGCACCAGGAAGTCATTGTGGTAAGGTCACATATACACCCATAGGGACCAGGAAGTCATTGTGATAATGTCACATATACAACCATAGACACCAGGAAGTCATTGTGGTAAGGTCACATACACACCCATAGGGACCAGGAAGTCATTGTGGTAAGGTCAGATATACAACCATAGGCACCAGGAAGTCATTGTGGTAAGGTCACATTTACAACGATAGGGACCAGGAAGTCATTGTGGTAAGGTCACATGTACAACCATAGGGACCAGGAAGTCATTTTGGTAAGGTCACATATACAACCATAGACACCAGCAGGTCATATTGGTAAGGTCATACAACCAGCTGAGAATAACTCAAAAGGACACCACGCCTGACATAACACATCACCAGGGACAGGCCGTGCTAGATCTGTACTGCCCCAACTGGACTAGTTCCCCTCCCCACTTTATGTGATCAGATGACGCGGTATGGATATAATTCCATATGCATCAATACTATATAATAATGTGCATTATTAAACTGCAAAACTCCAAGATAATTATCGGGCTATTGTATGTATGCTTAGTGTATTTTATTATGATTATCAATTGACCATGTGTCAAAATGTATTAATCTGGCACAGTCTTTAAACATGCAGAGTCGGACGATAGCATCAGCTTTCAGAAACCAAAACATTCAGCTAGATTCCATCTTACATATCTAGATTCGGGTGCACTCATTACACATTTATTGTTTAATAGAAGGATTAATAAGGCCATTTAATAGAGGCTGCCACGGTTGAAGCCCATGATGTCTAGCATTTTGAAATGCATGCTAGCATTAATTTGAATGTTTCACTTCGAATATCTCCAAATATAACCCTTTAAAATTAAAAAAAAACAAAAAACTCAGACGAAAGTAGAGTAAATTATATGTTTCACCCTAATATATTTATTTAAAATTATAGCAGAATGTCAAAAGACCATCAGACTATGTAAATTTAATATTGCCAGATTCCCCAAAACTTAAAATGTAATGCCTTACTGTGTTTGTCAGTGATTACAGGAAAGTAAGCCTTTGCTAGTATAACATCAACACAGTTATAATAATGATTAGTTGAAATAAACTTTCATTGGGCATATGTTGATCCTGATAGTCAACTCAATATTGAAGAGGAAAACTGGTTCTCAGCCCAGTTAAGACCCTGCGTCTGGACTGCTCCGTGGTGGTTGTTATGGCGGCACGGGTGCAAGGCGGAGAGGGCTGTGTGGTTCGACTATCTAGCATTAGTGTGGATTGGATGCACGGATGGAGGGACCAGGAGGACGTAGACCGGAAGTGTCCCACTGGACAAGACAGCGCCTTCTGGCATTTGGCTTTTCATGGAGAGATGGACCTGGAGAGATGGCCTCAGGTTAGGCATTAGGGCGACGGATAGGGGTAGGAGGGGAGGGGGGGGGAGGAGGGGTATGAAAGGTGGACGGCTGAGTGGGAGGGTTAAAGGCAGGAAAGGAGGTTGGATAGGGAGGGGAGTGGAGGGGGAGTGGAAAGGAAGGGGGGTGGTCAAGGAGAGTGTGAGGGTGGCGGGTGGGAGAGGGAGGGGAGGGGAGGGGTAGGAAGAGGAGGGACGGTGTGGTCAGGGAGGAAGGGGAGGGGGGGGAAGGGGGAGGGACGGTTGTGGTCAGGGAGAGGAGGGAGAGTTGTCAAGGAGGGAGGGGAAAAGGAGTGGAAGCGGATGGAGGGGAGTGTTCGGGGAGGGGTAGAGGAACAGGAGAGGGGATCAGGGGGAAGGGAACTGGGGTGGAGGGGAAGGGGCAGAAGGGAGATGACAGGAGATGGGGGAGGGGAGTGAGGATGGATTGTGAATGGTGGAAGACTGAGTAGAACAGGGTTCGGGGGAGGAAGGGGCAAAGGGGTCGGAGAGAAGGGAAATGGGAAGGGAGGAGAGGGGGACGGGGAAGGGACAGAGGAGGGGTTGATGGGAGAGACGGGAGGAGACTGAGGGTCGATAACAGTTTAGCCTTCAACCAAGCACCTCAAGTGTTGATGATTTCTCCAAGCTCCACTATTCCTTCCATCTGACGCCAATGGATCAATATACTTATTGACTCCACCATCAACCCATTATTTGGGTGTGGGGTAGACAGGGACCTCGTTATTCTGTAAGATCAGGGACTGTGAATCGTTGCCGTGCAGTGTAAAATGTCCTTAAGTATCTGGGCACCTCAATTTAATATCTATTCCTTGCATGAATATTCGAAGTATTTTAATGAAAGATTATTCTTAGAATGGGCCATTTGAGCTCGAACTCAATAGGTTGGGATTGATCTGCCCACCACCATTAGACTCTGATTACCTCATCTATATTCTTAGTAAGTCTATCACATCACACAGCGAAGGGAAGGGTGACTTAGATAGGTTATAAAGTATGATCAAAAGCCTTCAGATTTAATTGAAAAGATAGGTAGTGTTTGCAATACTTTCCAAGGATATTATACATGAAGTATGTTTCAATAATGTCACCATTACCAAATGTTAAGTAATCCAAAGTTGAATTGACAAGTAAAGACAATGCGCAATTATTGATTGATTGATGGATCATAGTCACATCTGACGTCATATCATGATTGATTGATTGATTGGTGGTTGCTTTACGCCGTGTCGGCAGCATAGGCCATATTCACGGCGAGAAATATTAGTTTTTTTGTTCAAACCATCGCTTTTAGATGTAAAGGCAGACAATCAATTATGTGCCAATAGACACTCATTAAATTAGAAATCTCACAATCATATATTTGTGGTCAAGGGAAACAAATTCCCATAGAAAAAAAAAAGTGTTATTAATAATTAATTTAGTAAACTATATGAGGTGGTACAGTCCAGCTGCCCTCAAAAAGGCTAAAATGTTTTCCTGTTTTACCTTAGTAAAAAGGTCATGCATACTGTCTGCAGCATAGAACTGTTGGCGCAGAGCCAAAGAATCAATGCAACTTAGTAAAATGTGTTTGAGTGTCAGCGGGGACTGACACCCAATACATTCAGGGGGAGGTTCCCCCTTGAGCAGAAAAGCATGTGTAACCCACGAGTGGCCAATACGGCAGCGGCTAAGGACCACTTGGTCCCGCCGACCTCCCGCATGAGTCTGTGGTGGCTTTCCCACAGATGGTTCAATTTCTTTAAGTTTATTAATGTTTTCATCCCACTCATGTTGCCTTTTGGATTTTATGTGGGTGGCTATTAGTGGTTTCAGATCAGAGTGAGGGATCAGACACGGTTCAAGATCACAGTTCAGGGCCTTCTTCGCAGCCCAATCAGCTCGTTCGTTTCCTTGTACAAACATAAGAAGTACCCCTACCGGAGTGCATGTCGGCCTGCTCGCCTGAAGTACAAACTTACACAATAATAGCACTCAGTCGTATATCGTCTTTATCAGTCAGGTGGCTCGCAGGCACCATTATTAGAAAGACATTGAGTCACGTATCGCCCATACTAGCCTGCAGACACATTAACTAACACGTTGAACATATAGCAACACAAAGACATATATATTGGTTAATAGCAGACAAGCAATGCAGGTGGACTCCATTCCAAGTAATATTCACATAACAAGTTAAACAACACTTTTTACATCCTAGCAACATCAAAGTTTGTATCAGGGTGGGTACCGACTTGTGGCAGTGCACACTCGTGGCGAATTTATAGTGCTGCCCCACTGGGAAATCAGGCCGCCAGCACCATGACCCAACATTCCACTCAGTCACATTATCCTGACACTGAGGTAACCAGTCCTTGCCTTATCCTATTAATACTGAACGCCATGCTAGGAAAGCGACAAGTATCAAATTTAAAGTCATTGGTTTGACTCGACAGGGAACCAAATTCCCTACCTTCCGCACGCAAGGCCCATGCTCTACCATTTAAACCACCACGCAGCACTATCAGTGTGTACTAATATGTTGTTAAATGCCGCAGCAATATTAGCATATACTAATATGTTGCTAAACACAGCAGCACTATCAGCATATACTATAATATGTTGTTAAATGCTGCAGCACTACTAGCATATGCTAATACATTGTTTAACGCAGCAGCACTATCATTGTATGCTAATATGTTGTTGAATGCTGCAGCACTATCAGCATATGCTAATACATTCTTAAAAGCCGCAGCACTATCCGTATCTACTAATATGTTGCTAAACGCTGCAGCACTATCAGGTATACTAATATGTTGCTAAATGCCGCAGCAATATCAGCGTGTACTAATATGTTGCTAAGCGCCCCTGCACTATCTGCGTATACTACTAATACTTTGTTAAACGCCACAGCGCTATCATCATATACTATAAAACGCAGTATACTACTAATACGTTGCTAAACGCTCCAGCACTGTCAGAGTATACTAATACATGGTGCTGCCATGTCATGACAGTGTTTTGAACGTGCGTAGTGTTTTGAACATACGTAGGGGTGGTGTTTTGAACTTAACAGTAGTGTTTTGAAATTAAGTTCAAAACCCTACGCTAGTGCTTTGAACTTAGGTTCAAAACACTACTGTAGTGTTTTGAATGGGGTAGTGTTTTAAACGTCCTACACCGGCACCATGACCCGATACAACACCCAGTCACATTATTCTCTCACTGAACCAACCAGTCATCCACATAGCCTAATAAAGCAAAGTGCCAGAACAAGGTAGCAACAGTAGACAATTTTTTAAATCGTTGGTTTTAACGTGGCTGGGGATTGACCCCGTACGAGAAGCGGGCGCCCTAGCTTCTAGTCCATCCCATCCTATGGCGATGCCCAGTGATCACACGCCTTGATACAGTATCAGGTAAAACAAGGCCAAGAGGGTAGCATAATGTTCAGCTAGCCAGGGCTCCTCCTCAGGCGTTGCATCGGGTAATATGCAGATGGCGGGCACACTAACCTTTGATAACGCATGATGGAGAACCTGGTCAGGGCGAGCGGGGTCTGAAGTAAACACCTCCCGGGACGAGCAAAGGTCTGAAAATGCTGAAAGGGCATAGAGGCAATTTAAAGTTACTCTTCTAGGCTGCAGTTGATCAGCAAGTTGAATTCAGGATCAGTATTGCAAACCAAGAGTTAGCAACGTTGAGGCAACCCAGAATGTCAGAATGGAACAGCAATGCAGATTCCAGGGTGTCTGAAGCATACTCTAATTGCATGGCAGTCATAATTTCAGAAGGATGCCGGTACAGTGAAACTCCTATTTTACACGCTCCGATTTCATGCAAATTCGGATATAGCGCGATAATTCATTGAACCCGGAATTCTTTAATTCACAGGTGATTCAGTAAACTGAGCCCCAGTTTATCGTGACCCCACTTTTTTTTCACGATGATTATTTTATGGACACCAACGATTGCGCTATGACGGGGTTTAGCTGTACTTACAAGTATCTGAGTCGTTTGCATACCCACTGTCATGAGCTAATTTAACTGTAGTGAAGCCGCACTGTCCACTTATCCTGACCTTCTACCATATTTCTTTAGATATAAATATTAACTTGATTGGTATAATCTATCTTACTTTAGTTGGAAATATAACTGATTAAGAATGGCTAAATTTGGAGCTATTTAATGTGGAGACATGCGAAATTACTTTGGATGTCTGCACTTTTGGTGTGTGTTGAAGGAAGTGCATAAAGTATTGTAATTACATGAATATATATATAATTTATAATAGTAAGACATGTTGGGTTCAAATGATTAGGGTATTGTAATCGTGTGACCGTAAAGAAAATCTAATATTAAGACATTTTGGAAAGCAATGCATAATGTATTGTAATCATGTGAAGCCATTGAATAATTATGTTCTACTTGCCTAGTATACTTGTCTAACTCTCCATATGAGATGAACAGTTTGGTTATTGCATGCTGGGTAGTGAATGACTTTGCATATATATCCGTCTGTATTGTTTACTCACGCCAAGCTAGCAGGTGTAATGTAATATGCAACAGGCAGGAGGCGTGTACAGCCTCAGATATACATGAACGATTCTAGGTATCCTTCGATAGCATAGAAGAGCTAAAGCGCTGAGTCAGCATGTGTGCAGTGTATGTTCCCATAGCAACGTGCTCTGCGAGTTCGTGGGATTCAGGACTCTACTACTCCAGGCAAATATAAAGTGAGGCTGTACAATACTTAGTATACGAGTGGAAGGAATTTAATTATCAACAGATGCAATAATTGATTGATTCCTCATAGCTTAATACCATGTCGGCACAGGAAGGGCCACATTCATTGTGTAAAGTCATTGTCACGCCTCACCGGACTGAGCACCGGAGACCACCGGTCAAAGGATTTTCTAGTCCGGTGTTGTCCGGTGAAGAAATCTATCGAAATGTATCGAAATGGAGTATAAAATTGGGTTAATTGCCGCCGGACAACCGGATAAGTACCGTACATGTACCGTACATGTACCGACGAGAACCGGACACGTTACGGATGGGTACCGGACATGTACCGGACAAACCGGACAAAACGGACACCAACGGACGGGAGGGGGACATGCACGGAAGGGTATGGGATGGGTACCGGACATGTACCGGACACCAACCGGACACCTCAGTCTGGCGGTGTCCGGTAGAAGTTTTGTGCATGTTCAAAACTTGCACTGGACACCACCGGACACCGCCGGATGGTTACCGGATGGTACCCGAACATCGCCGTACACAACCGGACAGTGTCCGGTTCTCGTCCGTTTCCCCCAATCCGGTGAGGTGTGACAGGGCCTTTAAGCAAGTGGTGTCTACTATACTGTCAGGTCCGAATACAAATACAAGGCAATACAAATCGAACACTTCTCGCCATGATTACGGCTTTTGCTGCCGACATGGCGCTAAGCTGTCACCACGAAATAACTTCACTGTCAATTCTTGTTAATCATCTTCAGATACCTACTTTGAAATTTCTATACAATTTTGAAATGGTCACATCCATGTAAAATTACAGCAAAATGATCTTTGGTGCAAGTTTGACGTGGTAAAATTGTGTCAATTGACACCAAAATTGAACTCACAAAACATAGCGGAAATTACAGGAGGCGATGCAGTCCACTTGTTCTTAAGAATTCTAAAATTTGGTCTTGTTTTACATTGTAAAGCAGTCTTGCATTTTATTTACATTAAAACATGCAAATAGATTTCCTTCAATGCAATGAAGATACACTTACATTAATGAGAGGTGAAACCTGATGGAAGAATCAATATATAACAGAAGAACTTACACTTGCATAGTCCGGTAGGTTTTTAGTTTCTTACATTTTGAAAAGTGAATATATTAGGTTGATCATTACAGTGTACCTAAGTTAAATTTGATTAAAAATGGTCAATGTTTGAAATGAGAACATACCCAATTAATTTAGACTTGCACATCAAGATTCTGTCGCTAGAGGCTTCAGCAGATTCGATTGAATTAACTTAGTATATATATTATGCATCAATGAATGCTTAAGAAGTCCAGCAGTATTTAACTTTGATCCGGAGGATCATATCTAGATAAGGGTTTTTCTTCTCGAAAATGTGATACTTTCATCGGACTATGAAGCTTTAAAAACAGGACTGAGATCTCGAATGCTGCTTCTCCAGAGTGGATTTGTCATGTTGGCCGAGGCTAACATGGGTAATTTGCTCACGAGGCTATGTCTATTTCTGTTTATTTCTGTCTTCCTCGCTCATGAATGTTCACCTACCACTCACTTTCACCCAGCACCCCCTGCAGTACACTTCGCTTCCTACACTCCTCCGACTTGCCTAGTGTACGTACTGTTTGACCACTAGTGACACCGGTAACACCCGAGATGCCACCGACACGGACACGGAGAGGGAGGTGGCCCATGTCTTGACAGCCTTTGAGACAACAACCAGAGAGGCAGGTTCGGTCTTCTTGCGGCCCTTTCTTAAACCCTAAGTCTCCGGAGTCACCAGCTTCAAATAGGGAGTCCGAGCAAGATATAATTTGGCGGTTGACGAGTGAAAACAGGCGGCTCAGCCGAGCTGTCAGGTCGTCCGCTTCTGGTAGCGTGAGGAGGCCGAGGGAGGCCCTGTCACCTTCCCCTCCCCTGCATTCTCCCCGCACACGCTCTTGGTCGTCCCGATGCCATTCCCCGTCCCCTTCCCCACCTCACCTGTCCCCACCCTATTCCCTTTCCCCGGTACACGGTGACAGCACGCCCCTCGGGCTCTGTCTCGGTCGCCTCCCTCCCCACCCAGGCACCGGCGGCGCGCCCAGCACCCCTATCGCCCCCCCTCCCCTCCTCTTCCCCCCACCCCTGCTCGCCGCATTCCGCCTAGACCAGTTCGCCCTCCCCCGGCGCGTGTTGAAGTTCTCGACCCTGTTCCTCTACTCGCCAGACCAAAAGGTACAGACTTGTTGCCGCATTTGTTTGTTACTAGAGGAGATGGTTTCAAGAAGATAGGGCTGGGGGAGGCATCGTGGGCAGAGTATTTCACAGCTATTAGGGATGTAACCGCCCAGCCCTCATTCCCTGATGCTTGGTGGCCGGCTGCCTTGCAACATGAAAAGGATCTGTCTAGAATGGCAATGACTTGGGACTGGCCGACGTGCCGCAGATGGTCCGAGAGAGTATTTCAAATGGTGGCGGATGGGCGTATTGTTGATGGGTGGTTGGATGCATCTCAGATCAAGGATCTCCAACGTGATGCATGCTCTGATGCCGTGAGGTCATTCCAGGTGCGACCAGTTCATGAGTATAGAGCAGCGGCAGCGGCCGCTTCAGTGGCTGCAGCGGCTTCTCAGTCTTCTGGAATAATTTGCGGTTATTTTCAGGGCCTCCCCTTTAATTTCATTTTGCCCATGGTTGCCACTTTTACCGACAGATTAATGCTCTTGGGTCCTAATGCATGGCTCTGGTCGGCAGACTTGGCTAGAGATTATAGACAGTTGCGGGTCTGTCTCCTCTCGGTTCTCCTCATTGGGTCTGTCATTGAATTATTTGTTCTATATTGATATAGCTCCGCCCTTCGGCTGCCCAACATCAGCTCTGGCGTGTGCTAGGACGATTAGGGCATTAGTCTGGCTACTTCGGAAAGAGGGTTTCTTTAGCTTGTGCTATTTAGATGACTTTGTGGGCTTAGAGTCCTCCTATCAGAAAGCAGCCAATGCTTATGATAAGTCCATGTCGTTTGCTGCTATATTAGGTCTTGAGTTGGCATTAGATAAATGTACTCCCCCAACAATGGCCCTCACTTGGCTAGGTTTTGATATAGATACTGAGTCGATGACAGTTTCTCTGCCTCAGACTAAAGTAGCTGAAGTGCTTGCGGAGTGCTGTGCCTGGAAAGTTAAGGTTAAAGTGAGCAGGAGACTATTGCAGAGTTTGGCGGGCAAGTTGCAACACTTGTCCAAGTGTATACACCCAGCGGCTAGGTTTACTAATCAGGTCCTGGCTGCCTTGAGAGCAACTCAATTCATAGGCCTTCACGTATTTGATCCAGACCTTCTTAAAGATTTAGCCTGGTTTGAGCAGTTTGCAGCTTCATTCAATGCGGTAGTCCTACTTCCACCTCAGCCTAGAGAACTGTGGGTACTTGAGTGTGATTCCACGCTGCGGGCAGGGGCAGCATTCTCTAAAACACACTTCTATGCCACAGATTATCCCCCACCGATTATAGATCATAATCTGACTATCGCCCAGTTGGAAGCAATCAACCTGGTCCATGCAGTCCTAGCCTTGCTCCCACCCCTCCCCCATAATTTCACAGTCCAGATTAACACAGATAATTCTGCATCACAAGTTCTCTCTTCAGGCAGAGGTAAAGATGTCATGCTCTGTGCATGTGCGAGACAGCTCTGGCTGTTTTCAGCTAATAAGAATTTTGAGCTTGTAATTTGCCATAAGCCCGGCTCTGATCTAGTCCTGGCAGATGCTCTGAGTCGGTCATCAGTTGACCCGGCCCTTAAAACTAAAGCTTCCGTAATCTGCTCTGAGCTTAATCTTGTAAGGTTGCCAATGTTATTTGATCTCGATATTTTAGACTTCCCGATGTAAGTGTTTCCAGCATGGAAGATATTACTTGTTTGTATTTATCTTCCAGGCAACACATTGACGCATCATGCTGCATTACTGTCCGTGTGCGAGAGTGTCTTCCCCCCTCAGACATTGGTGAATAAGGCTTCTGTCATCGTCATCGAGTCAAGCCGCTGGCCCCCCCACCTGTATGATCTGCTGTCGTTCCTGTACCATCTCTCCATAGTGCTGCGTTCCCCTGGTGCAGTATTTAACTACTTCTCATCCGTGAAGCTGTGGGTCTGTTCCGCACCCGGTGATCATGATGTCTTCTCAGCTCATGAGATTCGAGTGATGAAGAGAGGCATTACTAACCGTTCATGTCATGTTCCGATAAAGGCCCCTGCCCTGTCCCCCTCTGACCTTGTTAAGATTATTTGGTTCCTAGCTCATTTGTCCCCGTCCCCATCTGTTATCATTGTAGCGCTGATTTTTGCTTATCTAACAATGCTAAGGCAAAGTAACCTGGTAACTGTGGCCCCCAGACCTTCCCCTCATACCCTCCTCTGCTCTGATGTCACCCTGAAGCCCCACACTGTCTATATTTGTGTCCGTTCCTCCAAGACTCGCCCCTCATCCTCTACCCCACCCATGTTCCAACTTCCTGCCATTCCTAATTCACCATGCTGCCCAGTTAGAGCCTGGACCTCATATGTAGCCACTCAATGCCCTTCCCGCCATGGCCCTGCCCTGTGCCTCCCCTCTCGAGCACCTCTCACTGCTCCAGTTCTCACTGCCGCCTTTAGACTGGCTGCTCTGGCGGTCTTACCACGGCCCAAATGCCTAACCCTGCACAGCATTCGCCGAGGAGCAGCTCAGGCCTGCTTCGATGCTGGTCTCCCGCTCAATATCCTCATGACTGCCGGGACCTGGAAGACGAACGCCGTCACTACCTATCTCCCATCACGGAGGATCACAGCTGCTCCATCAGCGCTCGCACAATTGTTGGGTGAGCACTGATTCATCTTCCTTCGCCTGTATACAGGTGCTCATCTACCAACACTGAGGCCTTGCCTTGCCCTGCTCCTGTCAGCAATTGATGAACATTCGGGTGTCTGCCGCCAATTTGCCATGAAACTGCTCAACCTCATTGGTTACGATTACTTTGATTAAATTCTTAAAACCACTTTGTCTCTTCTGTTTTCTGTTAGCCGAGTGTAGCAAATCGGTCATGTTGGCCGAGGCTAACATGGGTAATTTGCTCACGAGGCTATGTCTATTTCTGTCTATTTCTGTCTTCCTCGCTCCTGACTGTTCACCTACCACTCACTGTCACCCAGCATGCCCTGCAGTACACTTCGCTTCCCCATCCACCCACCCTCTTTCTTAGGGGGGGTGAGCGCTGATTCATCTTCCTTCGCCTGTCTATGGGTGCTGATCTACGAACACTGAGGCCTTGCCTTGTCCTGCTCCTGTCAGCAATTGATGAACATTCGGGTCTCTGATGCCCTTTTACCATGAAACTGCTCAACCTCATTGGTTACGATTACTTTTATTAAATTCTTAAAACCACTTTGTCTCTTCTGTCTTCTGTTAGCCGAGTGTAGCGAATTGAAGGGGGAGCCCCAGTGTGTTTGGTTAAAATGTTTATTCAGCTGAATAATTCTTTGCTCAGCGCTGAGGCACAGGACTTCCAGCTTCGCCCCTTTAAACACCATGGGTAGTGTAATGGATATCCATCTATCTATCCATTGATATTACCTGTATTATATATGCTCGGCGTAATTGCAAGGAGCAGCTGCACTGGGCATATTGTCCTGTGTTCTCATGCAGAAACCAGCGAAGGCACCACTCAGCATCCAGATCACTCTATCCTCATTACGCATGCAGGGAATTGACCATGCAGTGTTCTGAAGCAAGATGACCTACATTGGTTAATCTACAGGCCAATTACTACGACCAAACCGCCCTCTGATAGCGGTGGCAAGAACTAATATATATTCATTGTGCAATATGTTCTGTTATAAATGCCTATTTATATAGGATACCCTCCACCAACCTGCCCTCTGATGGCAGTGACAAGAACTAATGTTGTGGGTGGCAGCTCCCTGTGCAGCATGTTCTGTGAGAAATGTCTCCCTGTAGAGGCTCACCGTGCATGCTCCTAGTAAAATATCCATTACAATCGGTGTGCTTGAATTTGCTGCTAACAAACATTCTACTATCCTATACAATATTGTAAAATCGCTTTACATCCACAATGGCTATAAAGCACGAGAGAGAAACGAAATTATTGCCATAGAATTTAGGTTGGGACATTTTTCTCCATTCAATCGCAGGATAATTTTGTTTTCTAATCATTCACGTATTTCTAATTCCCATGAAGATGTTTCCGCACATTTCCCTCGCAGAGGTGGGATAGGGTGGGTGAAGGTGGTGGCGGGGAGAGAGGTAAGGGTTGGGTGGTGCTGACAGTGGGCTGACTGCAATGCCTGACGACAGCATATAAAAAACACGCGCCAACAAATTCATGGCTAGTACAGTCAGTCAGCTGCGAGTGACAAGCCAGATTCATGGTGCGTGAGAGCGAGTGTGGATGAAATGAGGACCAGCGGAAGGAGCTGTGGGGGGGTGGGGGGAAAGGTGCAGCGAGCTAACGGTGTGTGGGGTGACGGATGATGGAGGGGTGTGTGGGAGAGGGATGGGGAGTGAGGATGGGGGAGGGGTGCTGGGGTGAGGGATGGAGTGGTGTGGGGGGTGAGGGATGGGGGGGGGTGTGTGGGGTGAGGGATGGGGGAGGGGTGTTGGTGGGGGTGAGGATGGTGGAGGGGTGTGTGGGGTGAGGGATGGTGAGGGTGTATGGGGGTGACGGGTGGGGAGTGGTGTGGGTGGGTGAGGGATGGGGAGGGGTGTGTGGGGAGGGATGGTGGAGGTGTGAGGGGTGAGGGATGGTGGAGGTGTGGGGTGAAGGATGGGGGAGGGGTTGTGTGTGTGAGGGATGGGGGTGAGAAGGGTGTATAGGGGAAGGGTGTGTGGGGTGAGGGATGGGGGAGTGGTGTGTGGGGTAGGGGATGGGAGGGTATGTGGGGGTTAAGGGATGGGGGAAGGGGTGTGGGGGTGAGGATGGTGGAGTGGGGTGTGTGGGGGTGAGGGATGGTGGAAGGTTGTGGGGTGAGGGATGTGGAGGGGTGTGTGGGTGAGGATAGGAGGGTAGTGGGGTGAGGGATGGGGGAGTGGGTGTGTGGGGGTGAGGGATGGTGGATGGTGGGTGGGTAGTGATGGGGAGGGGGTGTGGGGTGAGGGATACAGGAGGGGTGTGGGGGTGAGGATGGGGGAGGGGTGTGTGGGTGAGGGATGGGGGAGGGGTGGTGGGGTGAGGATACAGGAGGGGTGTGTGGGGGAGGGATGGGGGAGGTGTGTGGGTGAGGATGGTGGGAGGGGTGTGTGGGATGAGGGATGGGGGGGTGTGGGGGGGAGGGGATGGGGAGTGGTGTGGGTGGTGAGGATGGGGGAGTGTGTGTGGGTGAGGGATAGGGAGTGGTGTGTGGGTGAGGGATGGGGGAGGAGGTGTGTGGGGTGAGGGATAGGGGAGGGTGTGGTGGGGTGAGGGATGGTGGTGGGTGTGTGGGTGAGGATGGGAGGGTGTGTGGGGGTGAGGATGGTGGTGGGGTGTGGGGTAGGGATGGGGGAGGGATGGGAGGGTGTGGGGTGAGAGAACAGGAGGGTGGGTGTGGGTGAGGGAATGGGGATGGTGTGGTGGTTGAGGGATCAGTAGGGGGGTGTGGGGTGAGGGATTTGGAGGGGTGGGTGGAAGAGGGATGGGGGAGGGTGTGTGGGGGTGAGGGATGGTGAGGGGTGTGTGGGGAGGGATGGGAAGGGGTGTCTGGGTGAGATGGGGAGGGGGGGTGGGGGTGAGGGATGGGGGAGTGGGTGTGGGGTGAGGGATGGGGGGAGTGGTGTGGGTGAGGGTGGTGGAGGGTGTGTGGGGTGAGGGATGGTGGTAGGGATGGTGGAAGTGTAATGTGGGGAGGGATGGTGAGGGGTGTGTGGGGAGGAGGGTGAGGGGGTGGGGTGGGGTGAGGGATGGGGAGGGGTGTGTGGGTGAGGGATGGGGTCAGGGTGTGGGGCTGTGGATGGTGGAGGGGAGTGGGGGGAGGGATGGGGGAGTGGTGTGTGGGGTGAGGATACACAGTGGTGTTGGGTGAGGATGGGGGGAGTGGTGTGTGGGGTAGGGATACAGAGGGTGTGCATGATACGGAGGGGAGGGGTGTGTGGTGTGAGGGATGGAGGGTGTGTGGGGTGGGCGATGGGGAGAGGTGTTGGGGTACGGTTAAGGGAGGGGTGTGGCATCATGCGGATGGTGGAGGGGTGTAGGGGGTGGAGGGATGGTGAGGGTGTGTGGGGTGCGGGAGGGGGAGTGGTGTGTGGGGTGAGAGATGGCTGAGGTGGTGTGTGGGGGAGAGATGGTGGAGGGGTGGTGGGGTGCGGAAGGGATGTGTGGTGGTGAGGTAGGGCAGAGGGTCGAGGAGATGGAGCTGGGGTGGGGGGGGGGGGGGGGGGGGGGGGGGGGGGAGCCGAGCCGGTGAGTGGCAGAGCCGTACGATCGGGGCATGGGCGATGAGCCGTGGAGAGAAGGGGCGGGGAATAACGAGGAGCGGGCTCGGCGGGTAGTTGCGGCGAAGGGGCGGAAGTGAGGGGGAGCCGGAGGGGGCAGCCAGGGAAGGGCGAGTGTGATTGGGTATGAGCGTGTGTGGGCGGGAATGAGTGGGTGTGAACAGGTGTGAGCGGGTACGAGAGGTTGTGAGAGGGTGTGAGCGGGTATGAAAGGGTGTGAGAGGGCCTGAGCGGGTGTGAGCGGGTGTGAGCGGGTGTGAGCGGATATGAACGGGTGTAAGCGGGTGCGAGCCGGCGTTAGCATGTGTGAGCGGGTGTGAGCGGGTGTGAGTGGGTGTGAGCAGGTATGAGTGAACAGGGTGGGAAAGAGGGAAAAAGGTCGAGTTGAGGAGTGGGGGAGCAGGGAAGGAGGGGAGAGAGGAAAAAGGAGAGGTGGTGGGGGAGGGGGAACGAAGGAGCAGGCAGGAATGAACGGTAGCTGAGAGAGTGAGGGGAGGATAGGCGGGGTGCTGGAGGGAGGGAGGAGGGGGGCGGGAGTGGTGGCGGTGGCGGTACTCGAGGAGTCTGGGTGATTACAGGCGAAACAGGCAGTCGTGCTGGCATCCATTTCCAACGCCTCCAACTGACCGGCCCACTTGCCGCACCACGCCCTGAATACATCTTTGATTGCCATTCACAGCTCGGCAAAGCTATTCCTTCTGAACAAGGAGAAATAGAAGAAGTAGTCGCGCCACCACCACCACCACCACCACTTCCTCTCCTCTGTAACCGCCTCCACCAATTTATCGGTTTCGTCCTCCCGCGCCTTCATTTTGCGCACGCGCATTGCAATCTGTGAGCCGGAATTACCGCGCTCCATGCGGGCCTGCTGAGCGCTGAATGCGCCCGGGCGCCTGCAGGTGGCTCTGTCTGTGTCTGCTCGCCGCCAGGAGGAGGCCGCCCGTTCACCAACAAGAAGGCCGCCAATTTCTGGCGAATTTGTGGGATGGGTGACGATTTTTCATCACCAACCAGCTTCTCACACGTTGATGCCGGCCTGGTTTGGTAATTAAGTCACGCTGACCCAGAAATGACGGACTTTGATACCATGGCTGACTATCCTCCGCTGGTTGATTTTCACAAGAACTAACACACTTTTCTCAGTACTCACATTCAATTGATATACATGTACATGATTTCCACCACCGACCAGTCCGATGAACTGGGAAGAACTGATGTTGTGGGTCGCATATAAGAGTGCAGCATGCTCTGTGGGAAAGGTCTTTTACTATAGTTATAGAGGATTAAGAAGTTTAATCCCTAGCAAAAGCTGCTTCAGTAGAAATAAACAATTAAATAAACTGTGAAGACGGTGTTTTCAGTGTGCAGTGTTTAACTATATTGGAGTAAGCTTAGAAATTGGTAGAGAATGTAAAAAAAAAGAAAAATGGCCGCCACTGAATGCTCTCGATTTTACTTTTAAAGTGTATTAATCTAGATATTTTCGTCAATTCCGGACTCCAGAAATAGTGGGATATGGTAGATAAGTGTTTCAACGATATCTTTTTTTTTTCTTTTTTTTTTGTGACAAGTATTTTATTCTGCCCATAACATATAAGCTCCCGTGAGGGTGCTTGTTTTCAACGCTGGACAGCTGTGATACTGGATTGGTCTGGTCCCGCACTCAGGAGTCTTTACCTGATCTGTCCGTTACCCAGCTTTCCAAGACGTTTTCTATAGGGTTGTTTAGCAGTCGGAGTAACTACAAACTCTATAGGTGGGAAAGATCTTATCCAAGATTTAAGCACTGTCAAACGGGTCCTCTGACATCAGTAGGAGAACAGTTTTATGGATATCGAACAGATCAGCGTGCACGTCCTCTGTGGGGGGAAAGGTAAGTTAAACGATTCCCTCGCCCTCTCACAGGAGTGAGAAGAACTAATGCAGTGAGCAACAACAGCTGACTGCACATGTTCTTTGGAAAAGGTTATATTACACATTTCTAGAAAGAGCTATATAATAGACCCCTTTCAATGTTTATAAACATTGTGTATGCGCGCGCAGCTTGGCTGCAGAACGAAGGTACACTACGATTGAATTTGCCGGTACACGCAGTGCAAAACGTTCATTTTATTCAAAATTCATAGAAGTGCAGAACCCTAA
This sequence comes from Branchipolynoe longqiensis, assembly GCA_030323885.1. NCBI lineage: Eukaryota > Metazoa > Annelida > Polychaeta > Phyllodocida > Polynoidae > Branchipolynoe > Branchipolynoe longqiensis. The sequence continues at coordinate 102,349,121 of CM059187.1, read as the reverse complement.
CCTTTTAAATTTAAGATAATATATTCGGTGAATATGTTTTCTATATATCTTCCAAGCGGGTTGCTTCTAGATCGTGTGGTTTTAGAGATATTTCACTTTTTCTGTACGAAGATAATTCAAGATTGCTCACGGCCATTGACAATGCATTGAGTTTGCCGGTACGCGCAGTGCAAAACGTCTATTTTATTCAAAATTAATAGAAATGCAGAACCCTAACCTTATAAATTTAATATAATCTATTTGTTGAATATGTTTTCTATATATCTTCCCAGCGGGTTGCTTCTAGGTGGTGTGGTTTTAGAGATATTTCACTTTTTCTGTATGAAGATTGCTCATAGCCATTGAGTTTGCAGTGTGACAGTGTGTTGTCCTGCAGCCAAAACGCCCGCGCACTGACCTAGATACCTAAGCTGACGTCATATGAAATAGGTATATAGGGCAGCCCCCACCGACCACACTTAGAGTGAGCACTATTGACCCGCTTATTTAGTTGTGTAGATTTATCCTTTGTGGATCTTTCAGTTTTCAAGTCGTTTTAAACATAGTTATTTCCGTTATTAAAGCTCGATATTTCGATGGTTTTGAGTTTCTGCAATTTTTTAGATGGCTGTTTTAGGTTGCTCCTTATAACCTACCTTAGTTGAGTTTGAGATAATCTATATTTTCATGCAAATCAGCACAATTAATGTTGGCATGCATGTCAAACCTCTGCCATATAAAAACATCAGTAACAGGTTCTATTAAATTGACTTCGCATTCCATTTGATGTGGAAATAAATGCATAAGAAATGCACCAGTATCTAAATTGGATATGTGGAAGCAAATTTAGATAAGGGCTTTGGTAATTTGATCAGACCATGCAGCTTTAAATAGTGAATATCTTAGCCATTTCGTCGACGAACCTTTAGTAAAGCTAGGATTCCTTACACACGGTAAGCGGCATGCGGCATGCGGCAAGCGGCATGCGGTATGCGAATGGGAAGATTCCTTACACACGGCATGCGGCGTGCGGCATGCGGTAAGCAGCATATAAAAGTGTGCACCCATGTGCCTTTCATTCTTTCTGTCACCACACATAAACACAGAAATGAGAAATATGAAGAATGGGACGGTGCAAACATGTAGGTTTATGCGCGGACCTGTTAGGAAGCAGTCTTCATGAGAAATATGAAGAATGGGACGGTGCAAACATGTAGGTCTATGCGGCGGACCTGTTAGGAAGCAGTCTTCATGAGAAATATGAAGAATGGGACGGTCCAAACATGGCTCAGTTTAGCTTGCTTTGAAGGATGTTAGGACCGTCCCAAATATGAAGACTGCTTCATATTTCTCATGAAGACCAGCTGTCCGTAATTATCAGTCGCCTCCTCCAGCCTTATATCAATGGACAAATGCGACTGATGCTTTTCTATTCGCAGCACCATTATTTTGTCTTTATGTGTGCTATTTCTACTCGTGGGGGTTCCTACCTTTATTGGAGACTGCTTCCTAACAGGTCCGCGCTCTACCTTGTCCTGACTGTCCGTAATTATCAGTCGCCTCCTCCAGCCTTATATCAATGGACAAATGCGACTGATGCTTTTCTATTCGCACCCCCGTGTCGCATGCCGCATGCCGGACCGATCGCTACAGGGACCGATCGAGTTGTCGCATTCGCATTCGCATTCGCATTCGCATTCGCATACCGCGTGTAAGGGTTGCACCCCATTGACTTCAAGGCGTTTCGATTTTTTGCCGCATTCGCATTCGCATTCGCAGACCGCATACCGCGTGTAAGGAATCTCAGCTTTAGGCATGCCGATAATGTTGCTCACATTGGCTAGAGGAGAAATTAGAAAAGTTCATATTTGCTTTGCGATCACGAAAATCAATAATCAGAAATGAAGTGTGGAAATAAGAGCCCCACGCTTTAAAATCTTTAAAAAAAATCATGTTACATTATTTGTTCTTTTCCTTAAATGAATTTAGTTAAAAAGGAAATGCGTAATATAGAAGATGACCTTTATGTGCGCTGCTGCTGTTGTGTTTGTTATTTAACCCTGCCTGGCTCTCTGACCGCGCTGTGGCCGGGGTGCATTTGATAGCGCCAAGACCCGCGCAGTGGGAAAGTAACACCAAGGCACTGGGCCGCGCATTGTCAGTGGCCGCCCGGCCGGGGTTCCTTGTAGCGTCGGCCGGCATTGTCAGATGAAAGCAGCCTGTTCACCAGGGCTGAGTGATGACCTTGAGGACTTGGGTTGTACGCGGCTTCGGCAGTGCTGTGGGTGAGGTTGAGTTAGAGGGAGAGGAGGAGGGGAGGGGAGGTGGAGGGGGAAGGGCTCTGGGGAGGGAGAAGTGGAGGGGCTCTGAGGAGGGGAAAAGGGGGCTCCGGGGAGGGGGAGGGGCGGGTGTGGGGATGGGGGAGCGGAGAGGGATGGGGAAGATGAGGAGGAGGGGGAGGGGACAGGGAGAGACACCTTGTGGGGAGTGGTGTGCGTGAGTGGGGTGGTGGGTCTGTACAACACCAATATGGTTTGATCTATTTGCGTCGCCTGCTCCTACTTAATCCAGTCAGCATCAGTCGGTGGAAAGCCCTGTTGTGCAAAAGCTGCAGAGTCCGATAAAAGGATCAACATTTAAAAAACAAACCACTTATCTAGATTTAGGCTGACATATCCAACGTAGCTACTAGTGAACATATTAAGTATGTGTTGCTACATAGAAGGGTGTCTAGATCAATTTAATAGAACCTGCTACTACTGAAGCCTATGAGATTAGATATTTGACAATCACACCAAAATTAATTATGCCTCTTAACACTTTAAATATCTCTCTAAGTTAGCCATTTTAAATCAAAGTTATTTGAACATAGAGTAGGTAGATAATAGCGATCAACCTAATATATTTATCTCCGAAAATTAAAGAAACTCAACATTATCGGATTATGTAACTTAAAGAGAACATCAGAGTTTGTAACTTTATCATAAACATACAAATAAAGATAGAAGGAAGTGTAGTATTAGAAGATTTCACTGACCTCAGAGACAAGGAGTCACATAGACATTTAGGCCTTGATAGGATAATTGCATCAGGGAGGCTAGGTAGTGTGATGGTTAGAACCCTAGCCCCAGAATAGCGAGAATCGTGGGTTGGAATCCTGGTCAAGGGACAACATTTCCCGTGTTCATCACTCCCCACGACATAAGTATTGCTTACCACTAATGTTTGGTAAGCTAAGACAATTTTAATTCCCAGGTGGTCAGTCGGTGGTCAACCAGGTTCAAAATTGCATAACTTCACCAATTTGTCAAGGCTGTGCAGTGGGATAGATTATCACATAGAAGTCACTCAATTGTAACCTTCCTATCGAGGTGCGATTTTAAGCAATGCATTTCTCCAACGGGGTAAATAAGTGAAATCAAATGGAAGAGTGGGCGAGAGTTGGGTCCGAGCGAGCGGACGGAGAAGGACACAATTGTGTAGCTATATGAATTTAGTGAATTGTCTTTGCGAGTTGTTAGTACCACGGGAAGGCTGACGGAGCAGAGCAGCGCAGGGGACCAGCTGAAGCGAGAAGTGTTCTTTTCGGGAAAGAGCTACTCAGGGCTGCCCTCCTGATTCATTAATTCGCTCGGCTCCTTCATGCCTGCCTTACCAGCTTACCGCCCAGCCTCCACCCCAGATCCCTGCCCCCAACCCCCAACCCCCAACCCTCGACCCACCTTGCTCCCACCCACATCCTATCTTCCTGGCTGCAGTTATCCGCCTCCAGTACCCGCGACATCCCCTCACCCACCCCCGTCCTCCCACCCCTTACCCACCCCCCATGCGACATCCAAAATGGCGTTGCAGGCAAACTCATTTATCCCCAGATGAAAATCTAAATGTCGCGTGGGATGGTACGGGGGACGGGGTTGGGAGCTGCCTCGGGGAGTTATTTGTGTGATGGCCAGGAGTGGGTGGGGAGGGGGGCTTGGAGCAGCAGTGGGCGGAGGGGAGTAGGAGAAGGCGATTGCCATCACAAGTGCTGTGTGATTCAATTAGGCCCCGCGTATTTACGGCCATCTCCTGACCCGCGCCAGCTTGCGGACCGGACATTTATCACTGCTTGTCGGCCCTCTCTCTTCTGACAAGACGGCAGTGAAGACATTCCCAGCGGCCTGGGTGTGGGGCCGGGTGGGGTGGGGTGGGGGTGGGGGTAGCGCCAGGTGACGGGATGGCATGGCATGGCTCTCTGGAGCGGAGGAGGGCGGTTCCTCGACCCGTCCTCCTTCACACCCGCCACCCTCTATTCGCCATCCACTCCACCTCTCCTCTTACTTCCCCTTCCCCTCTACCTCCGTTTGCCCTCCCACCTCCCTGCCCCTGCTGTTCTATCCCTGTCCACTTTACCTCCCTTTTCCTTCCCCTTCCCCTCGCCTTTCCCACTGTCCCCTCCCCGTCTCCTCCCCTGTCTCTCCCCTCCCCGTCTCCCCTATCTCTTCCCCCTCCCCATTCTCCTCCCCCGCCCACTGTCCGTTTTCCCTCTCCTCCCCTGTCTCCCCTCCCCGTCTACCCTCTCTCCTCCACCTCCCCGTCTCCCCTCTGTCTTCCCCCTTCCCCGTCTCATATCCCTCTCTCCCATTTCCCCTCCCCATCTTACCTCTCCTCCTTTCCCCCTGTTCCCACCCCTTCTCCTACCACTTTCCCCCTTCCCCATCCCCTATCCTATCCTCTCCCCTCTAACTCTTCCCTTTCCCCTTCCACCTTCGCACCTCCCTATCTGGTGCTCCTCCCATTCCCCTCTTGTCCTCTCACCCCCATCTCCCTCCCCTCCACTTCTTTCGCCCCATCGTCCTCCTACACATCTCTACTTCAGACAATGACCTTGCCTGCACACCCACACCCCGTACATTCACTCAGGCAATGGCCAGATCCAAGCTGGAGTGATGCTGGAGCTATGGTGTCTGAGTACAGTTTGTGGGAGTGGCGAGCGAGGGTATGGAGGACACACTGCGTTAACTATAGTGCCTACCTCAAGGTAAGTCAGCCAAAGCACAACGAATATATCTAAGGGGTCATTCTCTGAAACTGAGAACAACATTTGTGACATGGATACCGAAAGTGAAAACATTCCAAATCATAGCAGCAAACATCCAAATAATAGCAGAATCCATGTTCATGTGAAGGTTTACATGTTGTGCATATGTCAGAGTTGAAACAAACTATTTCACATTTTGATTTTAATCTCATGCAAATTAAGCAATATAGTAAAATATCATGTGTCACATGGAAATTATACACACATCCAGAACATTATTTTAGTATGCACAACACACACAATATTATTGATTACAGTTAAGCAAACAAAACTACATCTTGCCAAAAAAGGTTTTAAAAAAGTGTCAATTTTGATGTAAATGTAGATTTTCACATCTTCACTTTAGCACAAAATCATACAAACATTCTTCTGTTGAATTTTGCGGGATAGATTAACTACACGCAGCATTGCTGATATACTTAATACGCAGAGGCAACAATGACTATTTGACTTCCTCACAATTAATTATGGTCATCGTAACATCGAGACCCAGTATGTGGTATCCAGTTTCAGAGAACTCCCCAGAGCTGTAATGAACCACCTGTAGTACTGGCCCGAGACACATAGTGGAATACTACATAGCCATATCACAAACAATGCATATATGTATCTGCATATCAATATACCTCCCCCCCTGATTGTCCATTTGATTAGTATTTAAAATGTCAATTAATTTGCTACAAAGATTAGTTATTTTATTTAGTATTTCAATTAATTTATTCATATCTGCCAGGAACATGCGTTATTTTATTTATTATTCAAGGCTTCAATTATTTCAAGTTTGCTATAGATATGATGTATTTTAGGTAGTATTTAACACTTCAAGCCATTCATTTTTTGGAAACACATTCGGTAGTTTATTTATTATTTAGTGCTCTAATTCACTTGTGTTTCCTACAAATATTAGTGCCTCGAATTATTGATTACATTTTTGTTAAACCACCTTAAGCCTTCGCGCCCCTTCAAACGACTGTGCGATTGTCACATCAGAAACTGTGACACGGATGTGCAAGTTTTCTGTCCTCATCATCAAATAGTCATGGTTTCTCAATCTCATCCTTTCCATGCATGTTAATAATCCTCAGTAACGTTACCGCAACTGAAGTAATGTTAATTCTCATTAACTAATGACCTGGATCTGCCCATGTCCTGAGTGAATGTGCGGGGTGTGGGTGTGCAGGCAAGGTCATTGTCTGAAGGAGAGATGCGTAGGATGCGAGGGGGGCAGAAGTGGTGTTCTCTGTGGCGGAGTGGTTAGAGTGTCTGATTTTTTTCTAGGTCAGACTCCTAATCTGAAGGTCAGTGGTTCGATTCCCTGTGCCCCAGCTCAGCCAATTTGGATTTCCACCGCTGTGTATAACTTACAGCGTCATCAAAGGCCAGCAGCTCTCATACCACGTCTGTGTGGTGTGGGAGGTTAAAAATCCCTTGGGTGGGTAAAAGTGTAGGCTCAGGCTTTCTATTAACAAACTGTCTAATGGGGAAAACAAGTCTATTTAGATTTATCCATAATAGGCAGTATAAATCTTCAAGAACAAAATCAACAACAAAAAAACCTATTGGAAGGGTGTGATTCACATGGGAAGGAGATGGAAGTTCGGGTGAAGGTGGAATAGTGTTGTTGATGCAGCGAGGAACTAAGAGCCCTCAAGCCAAACAAAGGGGAGAGTCTCGGGTAAAGTAAGAACTAAGTAACTAAGGCAGTTAAGCCTGGTGAAGTAAGTAGTAGTGGGGCATTCAGTGCATCCACATGATAATAGCCTTTGTAGCCAACAACACGTACACATATATCTGCCTTGCTCTCATTCACCTTGCCCAGTTCCAAATGCTCACTTGGTGGTGCTACCTGTCATGAAATCCATTCCATCCACTCCACCACGTAGCGTTCACTAACAAAAAGCATTATCTACATCATTACTGGACATAGTGGCCGAATTGGTCGAGCGCAGGCTTCCTGTGTAGAAGGTCGGTTATTTTAATCCCGTCTGAGTCAAACCAATGACGTACAAAAGTGATACTTGTCACTACCTAGCCTGAAGCTTGGCATTACTAGGATAGGGCATGGACTGATTAGCTTAGTCTCAGGATAATGTGATTGATTGGGAAATCAGGTCATGGTGCCGGTCACCCTGGTCTCCCAATGGAGCAGCACTATAAATTTGCTATGAATATGCACTGCCACAAGTCAGTAGCCATCCTGATATGACCTTAGATGTTACCAGAATGTAAAGCCCCAACAAAGAAACACATCGTCACCTCATTGGTGCGTAATATGTCAGAATTGCTGATTCGTGTGGGGGAGGAGAAGCTACTTCAACAGCTTCCCCGACCCGTGCTCCACACTGCCCGGCTCCTGAGTCTACACCGCCTAGTTTCGCCTAGGTGACCCTCCCACTTGACGGCCGCCGACTCCAGCACTCCGCCTGCTGCTGCTGAGCCGGTAACACAGGCTTTGTCTCACCACCCATCCCACTACTGCATCAAGTTGAACTGCCTTAGTTACTTACTCCTTACCCTATCCGAGATCCTCGCACAAATAAGCGCACATATTTCAATTCCGGTGTCTTTGTTGGTTGTTTGTTAACGACACCCCAGCCAATTCGAGTGTCACTCCAGTGTCAGTGTTCATTTAGTATGGATCATTTGTTATGGATCAAATATTTCATTTTAAATCTGATTGCACTATATAATACCAGCCTATGGAATTAAAGTTGCATAATCCTATGTTTCGATTTTCTGTCAGTTTTTCTTTTAAATATATAAAAATAGGTTTATCATTACTACAGTCTGAAGTAACCATTATTATAAATTGATAAATTTAAAGATTTTTTAAATCAAACATGTCAAATTAATTTTGGCGCTTGTCAACATTCTGGTAACATGTGCTTCAGCAGTGACACGTTCTATTAAGCTGACTAAGCATTCTTTCTATACAACAACATATGTTGAAGAAGTGCATCGGTATTATAGGGAGATACATAAGCAAATATAGAGGAGTATTTTTGTTTCGAAAATGTGCTGTTTTGATCAAACTATGCAGTTATATTATCAACACTTATTGAAGCATGAAGAAATGCTACGTACATCACAAATCCGCTAAGGAGGTTATTAAAGCTGCATTGTCTGATGAAAGCATCACATTTTCGAAACTAAAACACACTCTAGATTTGATCATTTACACTCAACATGCTGATGCCCTTATTGAGCATTTGTTGCTGCCTACAAATGCATATTAAGTCAATTTAATAGAAACTGTTTTGGCTGAAGCCTAGGGTGTCAGATTTTGAGAGTTTTGACATGCATACCAAAATCAATGTTGCATCTTTCCACTTCTAAATATCTCCGAAGATAGCCATGTAAATTAAAAGTAGATTATAACGATTAACCTTATTTATTTATTAATGAATAACCGAAACTCAAAACCATCGGACTATGCAACTTTAACAATCTTCGACTGACTAATACGATTTGTGCATTAGAAGATGATTGGACATATTTCAGACGCGCCTAATTAGGCTCGACATCCATAGCACCTGTCACTCGAACCTCATCAGGAATTGCACGCCGCCAATATGGGGCTATTGACTACTACTGGCGGGCCATTACATCGACGAAATGAACGAACTAAGTCCACACCAGCAGGCAGGGAGTACTGCAGTACCTGCACTAGCAATAACTGCAAGGCCTAGAGCAGGATTCGAACCTACTTTACACCACCTAGGCTTCCTGATGTCATCACCCTATCCAGCCTTAACTGTATATGTAGCTCCATGCCTGAGGTAAGAGGTCAGGGCAGAATGGTACACTAGTGTGAACATAAAATCAGTCAGACATCAGTGGATATTCCACACTTTTGCTCGAGAACATCGGATGATGTACGCTTAACTTGCGAGTAATTGAACCATATTTTGTTATTTTTCCTGAATTAAAAGAGGTCTTCTTGAAATTCGACACCAGTAAGAGACATTTTCGATGGCTTTTATATAGAATATAAATAGCTTTCAATTGACCAACCCTCCTGGTCATTCAAAGCTGCATAATCCGATGAGAGTATCACATTTTCATGGCCAGAGACAGTGTGTTTTGGACCGGGCTGAACAAACAGATAGAAGACTTGATCAATAGGTGTGAAACATGTCAACAATTTCGTAATGCTCAACAAGCTGAACCGTTAATTCCTCATCCCATTCCAGAATTGCCATTCCAAAAGGTAGGAGTTGATTTCTTTCAGGTGCAGCACCGCACGTTCTTGCTGGTTGTAGATTATTTTAGTAAATTTCCAGAAATAGTTGAAATGAAATCAACTACAAGTAAAGAAACGATTGAAGAGCTGAGGAAAATATTCAGTAGAAATGGGATTCCAGAGGCTGTGGTATCGGATAACGGGCCCCAGTTTAGTAGTTCTGAATACCGGAAATTCTCAGATGACTATGGGTTTACGCCTAAATTTAGTAGTCCTATGTATGCACAAAGTAACGGGCAAGCAGAGAGGTTCGCACAGACCATAAAAAAAATGTTGAAGAAAACAATTGTAGAAAATGGAGACATACACATAGCCCTATTAAACTATCATAATGCACATGTGCAGGGACTCAATGTGTCGCCAGCCCAGTTGTTAATGTCGAGAGAGCTTCGATCTAAAGTACCGAGAATTAAAAGAAAGCTGCGTCCAGAGACAAAGTCCCACATAAGGCCACAAATGAAAAAAAGCCAAGAAATTCAAAAACAAAATTTTGACAGACGGGGTAAAATTGTACATTCAACGCTACAAGAAGGGGATAAGATTAGATACGCTGACCAGCACGGTAACTGGGTGAAAGGAGTAATTGTAAATCAATCAAACACATACCCCAGGGGCCAAATGTAAGAGTCCGGGTTACGGCTCGTAACCCACGCGTCGTGCGGATTTCCCTGGTTAGCGGCGAAAGTGTCAATGTATGAGGGCGGGTTAGGCTACCGCCTCGAGGGTTAACGTCGCCGTCACTAACTCCCACGTGAGCCAGGGATAACGTCATTAAACGTGCAGGTTAGGGACCGATTCGGGCCAAAGCTATTCAATGTGACCATATTTAACAGAATTACATAGGGAATAAGTGAAATGTTGTCAATTTAACCCTAAATTCGAACCCTCCTTAAGGCTACCGCCGCATTGGCGGCGATATTAATGGTTATATTTTCGAATCGACAAATGTAAAGTAAACAAATCGCCGCCGCCGCCGCATCGACCTCCCTTGCCATACTGGCGGCAGCAGCGGTTTGTTTACTGTACGTTCGTCGATTCGAAAATATAACTATTGATATCGCCGCCAATGCGGCGGTAGCCTTAAGGAGGGTTCGAATTTAGGGTTAAATTGACAACATTTCACTTATTACCTATGTAATTCTGTTAAATATGGTCGCATTGAATAGATTTGAACCTAATATCGCAGAGGGATTTCCCAAATCTATAAATAACTGAAACAATAGCTAACCCGCGCGCGCTTTGGACTGATACATCCCCCGTGACACATTTAATAACGCCGACAATAGATAACCCGCCGGCCGCCCTAAACTCCGCAGCCTATAAATTGTGACTCTTACATTTGGCCCCTGAAGTTATAAGATAGAAACAACACAAGATAGAACAGTCAGGCGGAACCGCAAACACATACTCGAGGGCCCACGGGAAGTGCCGGCCCAAAACAGCACACCAATCAAAACAATGAAAAATGCAGACGATCACTGGACCGCACAAGCAAGTCAACACGAGGGGCAGTCAATCAGATACGTTACACGGCATGGCCGAACAACCAAACTGGTGATTCGATATGTAAGCGAGCTACAGCCCAGAGGGAGAAGGGGCACATAGTGGGGATAAATACAGGTGTTCAAAATGACAAATACCACCAGAACGTATAATTAAGAGACGTACTAATAATAAATCAGTAAGAACTCACCCAGGAAAGCCATTGAGTCGAGTAGGACCTTGATTGTATGATTCGGAGGTGACGGGATGTAATGATAGAATAAGGACAATTTGTGTTACTCAAAAAAAAAATTGTTTTTTGATAAAGATGATATGAGAGTTGTAAGTAATGAGACGACGTGGGTACTCGTGAAGGAAAGACGGTCGTAATAAGATATGTAATACAGTATAAGATGTCTCTGTCAACAGTAAGTGGCCGAGGAGAGCTAATTGCCTTTTGGGGGAATAAGGGGGATGTAGTATATTGTAGTTTACGAATGTCCGGGTGGAGATGACTTTATGAACGCCCCCCGGGCGCGGTGGTGGGATCACATGACGATACCGAGTTGTAATGGTAAACCCTAAAGCATAATAAAGACACTTACGTACTAGAGCTTGTCGTGTCCAGTCTTCAATACTTTACAGCTAACACCGCTCCATGCATACGGGCCCAGGGGTCGTATGCATGGAGCGGTGTTAGCGAGCCAAAACTGGTTTTGGATGGGATTTCTAGTTTAGCGGTGAAAAGTCGCTATGCATAGAGCAGTGTTATGGAAACACCGCGAGTTTAAGGTAGAATATTCTCACACCACTGCATCGCAGGTTTACGGGCGGTGTTAGGAACCGATTAGGCCCAAATCTATTCTGTGCTATCATATTTAACAGAATTACACGATATTGAGTATGTAATTCTGTTAAATATGATCGCATTGAATAGATTTGCGCCTAATCGGTTCCTAACACCGCCCTTATACCTGCTACGGAGTGGGGTTAGCATACCTAACTTTTAACTCGTGGGGTTTCCATAACACTAGTCCATGCATACCGACTTTTCGCCACTAACCCAGAGATCGCCGCTAACCATGGGTTTGGCTCGCTAATACCGCTCCATGCATACGGGCCCATCAGGGGTCGTATGCATGGAGCAGTGTTAGCGAGCCAAAACTGGTTTTGGACGGGATTTCTAGTTTAGCGGTGAAAAGTCGCTATGCATAGAGCAGTGTTATGGTAACACCGCGAGTTTAAGGTAGGATATTCTAACACAACTGCATTGCAGGTTTACGCGCGGTGTTAGGTACCGATTAGGCCCAAATCTATTCAGTGCTATCATATTTAACAGAATTACATACTCTAAAAGTGAATTTTTTATCAAATTAACCCCAAAATCGAACCGATATTAATGCTGCCGCTACATCGGCAATGATATTAATATTGTCGAATCGACGAATGTAAACAGAACATATCGCTGCCGCCACCGCCGCCACTGCTGCCACCGTGGCAGCGATATATTATGGCAAAATCTATTCAAAGCTATCATATTTAACAGAATTACATGGTCAAAAAGTGAAATTTGGTCAAATTAAACCACAAATCGAACGATATTAGCGCCGCCGCCATCACCGAATCGGCGGCGATATTGTCAAATAGCGGTGATCGCGGGAACAGGCTCAGAGGGATACCCCAAATCTATAAGTAACTGCATGTTTAGCTAATGCTAACGGTTTAGGCGCCTATGCATACGGCGTGACACATTTCGCGATGGCAGTGATAGCTACCCGGTGTTACCTGTTAACACCACACAACGCTAACACAGCTTCATGCATATGGCCCCAGGTGACAGTGCACATCGATGGCGTCTTTATATTGTGGCCATCAGCGTGATCCCATGGTACCATGACTCGATATTCCACGGAGCTATCAAGTCCTTGCCCTCTTCTATTAATGCCGAGCGCCAGGCTAGATAGATACAAGTATCAATCGGGAAGCATTTATTTTGGCTCGGCCGAGGATCGATCCCATGATCGGGAAGCGAGTGCTCTGCCCAGTCCACGATTCCATTCCGTCCGGTCTCCGAACCTGCGGCGCAGTCATTATTCCACAAATGCGCTTGTAGGCAGAATCGGGTCGAGAGTACGTAATCAATAATGCTAATACCAATTGGAAAATGATTTGATTAGCGTCAATTTGGGAAATTATCGCCCATGATACGGATCACTGTGGCGCGCCTGAACGCAGACGCTGTCCAGTCGGGTTTGTTTAGGTTTCTGATAAACACGAGGGCCAGCACCTAAATAAGCACTTGTTACCTTTGGCCAGGTAGAGCGTGGAACCAGTGCGCGCGCACCCTGCCTGGGTACACTTGACCAAGCACTGCCAGGCTCTGACAGTCCGGTTTACGAATGAATAGGTTCACTTCGACGTGAATTGCGTAAAGAGTTAGCTACAGTCTTCTCGTGGACTAGCATCATTCAGGGGCGTAGCCAAAAAATTAATAAAATTGTACGCGCAAAATGTTGTTTGCACGTGCTTACAGGAAATAACAAAAAGTGAAAGCACAAAATAAAGACAGTGCATATTAATATTATAGAAGATTTAGTATGTAAAAAATATGACGCCGAAAGAAATTATTCGCATGTGCTTTACAGTGCGACAATCTAGCTATGCCCCTGTCATTTATTGATGTAATTTATTAAAACAACATCGATTACATAGTGGGATGGTTTTGAGTTTCTGTCATTTTTCGGAGATAAATCAATTTAATTGTTTATTAAAATCTACCTGACTTTAATTTGATGTAATTTATTTTAAATGGCTAACCTTGGAGATATTTTAAGCGCAAACATGGCGGGCGTGGTGGCCTACTCGGGGGAGCGCGGGACTCACGTGCGGAAGGTCGGGAGTTCGGTTCCCGCATGTCTCGCCGTGAATATGGCCCATGCTGTCGACACGGCGTTAAGCAACGACCAATCAATCAATCATGTACCAATTTAATTTTGGCAAGCACTTTAAAATACTGACACCATTAGCTTCCACAGCAACAAGTTCTACTAAATTGACCAAGTATTCCATTGTATGTGACAACGATTGCTTTCTAAGTAAATCAGTATCTAAGTCAGACATATAAAATCAAATGTGGATAATTATTTTGGTTCAGACAAGTTGATGCTTCATCTGACTATGCACATTAAGGTAAAGCTGGTGGGTTTGAATGAGAAATGGTTCTGTGTAGTCTTACATTCATCTTTGTGCGCACATAGGGCAGGGATTTGCTAACCTAGCTGATGTGGGGCGCCCCATGCTTGTTAGTACCTCGGGTTGGCAGTGAGGAGTGGTCCCCGCGCGTTGTAGTACTTGTACACGGCGCTCACTCACCGCCACTCGGACGTGTCCAGATAAGGCCGGGCTGCCGTCAAGGCCTGGCTGCGTCCACAACAACGGACGACCGTTCACATCCCACACGCTCGTTGACAATCGATGACATTACAGACAATGCCCGGCGACGGGTTGTACCAACAAACCCTGCACACTGGGGCCCGAAGTCAGGACGGATGTACTAATGCATCTTGCTGTTGTAATCACTACTCATTAATAAATATGTATATACATATATGCATGCATATATTTACATAGATATGTATCAAGGTGCATCTATATTTGAATTCATATGTTGTATACTATATATTTAGATGTATACTTAGATATATATTTATACACTTTTATGTATTTTTATATATTTTCCTATATATTTTTTATATATTTTTTAATATTTTTATTTATAATATCTATATATCTATGCATTATATATTCATATATATATATAAATATATTCATATTCGTCTTCAATGTAAATTAATTATTTAAACGTATATATTTTATGTTGGTATGTGTATTATACAATATAGAGTATAACCTCGCTAAACAAAACTTGCAGGGACCCTATAAATTTGTTTGGATTAACTGATCATTGGTTTAACCGAGCTTTGGCTTCGACTTTGACTTGGCTTTAGCAAAAATGTGGCTGCATTATGAATATAATATACAATGTATGTGGACACTTTGATTATTCTTTTTTTTATGTATATACAGTATAACCACGTTAAACCAAACTTGGTTAAACCGAACGATCGGTTAATCCAAACTTTTGTTGGCAGCCCGGCAAAATACTACCATTTATCATATAAAAAAGTCTCAGATGACATTATAACCACATGAAAGTTTGGTTTAACTGTACCGGAGGTGGCCTGGGACCCGACAATTTTGTTTGGATTAACTGATACTTTGGATTAACCAACTTTTTTATATGATAAATGGTAGTATTTTGCCGGGCCGCCAAACAAAGTTTGGATCAGCGGATCATTTGGTTTAACCGAGCTTGGTTTAACGGGGTTGTACTGTATTACGATATGTATCTATTGCTGTAGGTTGATATACATTCATGATTATACGTGCATATGAAATGTATAAGTGCATTTGAATATGTATATGAGGCCGGGTGTCAGTGGGTCAAGTGCCTGCAGTCATGCGCATAACTAGGTGGCAGCAGTAATGCATGCAAAGGGTGACAGGTAAAGGCGAAGCAGAATAATATTAATTATGTAAGCATGATTGATTTTGCTAGAGATATTAACATAATAGCCTCTATAACACTATAATCAATTTATATTTACACATATATGAAGAATAATGAATCATACCAGCATACCTAACGTTAGATAAAGGATTCACCCGGTACTCAGTACACGGGTGAATACCAACCCTATATAAAAATGGTCGAAAATGCGGGTCAATGAAATGAGAGCCTAATTTCACAATGTAAGAAGCAACAATTATTCTTTACATATGTCTTATTATTAGCCCGCTACCTTTGAGTTGAAAATATAATATAATATCTAGTTTAATAAGATTTAAAAGTGAAATCGACGGCGTTCTATGGCCGCCATCTTGTCTTTTTGCATTCTCTCATTTCACCAACTCTGTGCCGATATAAGTATCCATTTGATACTGGAGGCAGGCATTCTACTCCCTGTTCCATACTAAAGCTATTTTCGCCCATATTTAGACTACGTTGCCGTTCACCCATGTACTACAAGTACCGGGTGAATCTTTTATCTAACCTAACGTGGACTACTCCTGTTTTATACTCCACTACCAAATGTAACTGAATCGTCACGTGGTGTACTCCTGCCACCCCATCGGCCTCAAATATCACTACCTGCCGACTGCTAGCCACCCTCGCTCGCTGTAGATTGTATTGCTTAAATCCTACGGTGCAAGTGGCAGTTTGCTGCTTCCATTACGGACGAGGAGAACCGGTGACGGCGAAACCGGCCATGAGCGTGAGGTCGAGGAAGCACAACATAGAATAATTGGTACAATATATAAACAAGTAATTCCCTTCTCTTCCTTTATGCTCAGATAATAGGCTATTCATCATATATATATATATATATATATATATATATATATATATATATATATATATATGCACAATTCTCTCTCTATATATATTACATGTGTGCATAATCGTCTCAGTCTGCAGTAATAAAGTCACGCGAATTGCCCACAGGCCCGTATGAATTGGATCTAGTCTCCATCAATATTTTCACCCCACATCGAGAACAAACCCCGAACCACCCTCAAGTGCGCTGATTTGTTGTTAAGCCAGGCCGCCGCACCTCGTCCCAGAGTACCCAGTGTTTGTAAGCGAAATGAGCGATGGCGACGTTTTCGAGTTCTCACCTAGCACTGTTGCTATCGTTACGCAGCAATTAGTTGCGCTAGACAATCAGCGGGTAATTGTTGTGAGCGTTTATAGCGGCTATACATCTTATGTCGACCAGGCCTTCCCGCTGCCGGCCACTCGCAGTCTGCCGCGCAGCCGCAGTCGGGCGGAAGTGATGATAGCAGCAAATGCGCAATTACATAACAAAAGCACATCCAACTTTAGGGCACCAAATGGGTTTTACGTTGGTGGCGTTGTTTGTTGGGAGCTATACATCCGGGCAACATCTAAGGTCGTATCAGGATCGGTACAGGCTTATGACATTGCATACTCATGGTGGATTTATAATGATGTCCTTCTGTGAAACCAGGCCGTCGGAACTATGACCCAATTTCCCACTCAGTCATATTATCTCGACTCTGAGCTAACCAGTCCTTGCCCTATCCTCGTAATGCCGACTTCCAGGCCAGGTAACGACAACTCTCAATTCTGTAAGTCATTGGTTTGACTTGGCTGGGATTCGAACCTTCCACAAGGGAAGCCTCATTCTTACCCTTTCATTTTCCGATATAAAATTGACCTTGTCAGTTTTGCTCTGAACACTGGCCATGTCCCTTCCCCTCCAATACCTGACACCCATATCGATTTGATATCGCCATTGGATTTTCCCCATGAGTGCCTAAATCAGCATGCAATAAATGTGTTACTAAATTTCTATGTATATATTCAAAGGTATCTCTATATCGATGCATTTATTCAATTTCTACATATTTTCTATGTGCGTGAAGTCTGTCACGCCATCGTCGACGAGTACCTGGACGAGGTCATGAAGTGTCCGACGACTCCACAAGGATGGCGTGCCATCGCGGACCAATTCATACAGAAGTGGAACTTCCCCCATACCTGTGGCGCTCTGGATGGGAAGCACATCGCCTGCCGGTGCCCTCCAAAGAGTGGGTCACTCTAATACAACTACAAGGGCTTTTACTCCGTGGTCCTGTTGGCTCTTGTAAACACGGAATACAAGTTTATCTGGGCAGATCTTGGGGGTTTGGGCTCTGCGTCTGATACCCAGATCTACAACGACTCGGAGCTGAAGGCGGGCACTGAAGGTGGCACCATAAACTTTCCACACCCTGAACCGATCGTGGACGGCCAGAAGGATGTGCCCTATTTTCTCATCGGTGACGATGCCTTTGCCCTGCGGCCGACCATGATGAAGCCGTACAGCAGGAGGAGGTTGACCAATGAGGAGCGACTGTTCAACTACCAGCTCTCCTGACCTAGGAGAGTGGTGGAGAATGCCTTTGGCATTCTAGCCAACCGCTTCCAAATGCTGCTGACCACTATGCAGCACCACCTCTCCACTGTGACGGTCATTGTCAAGGTGTGCATGGTTGTGCACAACCTCATGACGATGCACTACCCAGCGCTGCAGAACCTGGAGCTGGATTGTCCCGAGACTGGGACCAACAACTTTGTGCCTGGAGCATGGCGAGAGGGGCAAATCCTGCCAGATGGAGACATTCTACCTAGCACCAACACCGCCTCCAAGCTAGGAAAGGAGCAGCACGTTCTAATTAAAGACTGGGTCATCTCACCCGCCGGAGCACTATCATGGTAAGACTAAAACATTGTATCTGTCTGTATACACAGTGTACGTTTACTGTTATGAAAACGTACATGCTTTTCTTTTACACTGAACAGTTATCGCTTATTTACATGTCCGTTATCTTGTGACATGTCTACTGTTATGTGATGGTAATATGTTCATATGTCTAATCATTCAAATAAACGATATCCGTTTTTAGATATCAAAAGACAATTACATGTCTGTTCTATTCTTTCTATCCCTAATTAAAGTAATCTAATTAACACTACTTGATATGAATTTGCTCTCTTTTTATAAGAATTAAACCTTTCAAAGCATAACCACTGTTTTTACGCACATACTAAGAACACAGGGAAAGAGAGGGTGAGAGAAACAGACAGGGACAGAAAGGGGGAGAGAAAGGGGGAGAGAGGAGGGGGAGGGAGAGAGGGGAGAGAGAGAGAGGGATAGAGGAAAATAGAGGGGAAAAGAGGGGGAAAGAGAGGGGGAGGACAAGAGGGGAAGAGAGAGGGAAGAGGGAGGGGTAGAGAGGGGAAGAGAGAGGGGAAGAGAGGGGAAGAGAGAGGGGAAGAGAGAGGGGAAGAGAGGGGAAGAGAGATGGGAAGAGAGGGGGGAGAGGGGGAGAAAGGGGGAAGAGAGGGTAGGGACTTGTGTCCTTAATATTAATATTAATAATAATTATTCTTTATTTGCAATTTTACTTTAATTGTACTTTAATTCATAACAATTACATTATGCCATTATTGAATGCGGACACAACAATTCTAGTTTAAATATTTTTTCATTTACACATCTTGACACATATATACATATATACATACAAACATACAAAGATAAACAATACAACATAAGATTTTACTAAAAATACAAACTATGATTACATATCTACATAGCTACATATTTACACATATATACACATATTTACAACTATTTACAATCACTTTTCTGTTGTCCCATTGGAGCCCGCCCTGCCTGGTGACATCGGGGCTGATGGGGGGAAGAGGTCGAAGTTGGAGACTCCCAACACTCCCGAGATCCCCGACAGCCCCGACAAGTTCAATAGTCCATCGGACGTCGGGCTGGCCGACTCCAACAAAGTTCCTGTGGCGGGGGCGACTCGTGTCGGAGTTGAACTCAACATGGCACCGGCACCGGAAGTCAATGGCCAGCCCACACCGACACTGGCCGCACCAGCTGGGCAGGCAACGAGTCCTGGAGGGGCCCTGGTGTGGCCTGCCATGCCGAGTGTCCGGAGTGCAGCAGGCGGCTGCACCATCGCCACAGACGGCTGTTGCATCAACTGAGGCTGAGGCGGGACCAGCTCATGACGCATGTGGAGCGGCTGTATGCGGAGAGGTTGAGGCAGAGGTTGAGGCAGAGACTGAGGCTGAGGCTGAGGCTGAAGATGTGGCTGTGCCATGTACTGCTGCACATACTCCTGTGTCTGCGATGCCCAGGGTGGCTGGTGAGTCCACTGGTGGGGTTGTGGCTGGTACAAGTGACTTGTTGATGGCGCGCAAACCACAGGAGCCGGTGCAGCCACAGGAGCCGGTGCAGCCACAGGAGCCGGTGCAGCCACAGGAGCCGGTGCAGCCACAGGAACAGGTGCAGCCACATGAGCCGCCACAGCCACAGGAGCCTGAAGGCCTTGTTGCCGTTGGCAATCCGCCTCCATCCCCTGCGACAAGATCCGGTTGATTGCTGTCCGTGTCTCCACAAACCGCTCCTCCGGCATCATTATGAGCATGTCGCAGACATAGTTGGCAAACGTGGCGCGCTGCGTCATTGCTGGTGTAGGAGGCAGCTGCATGACCTTGAGCATGTCCCCAGACTCGTCGAACCTCTTCTGGATGGCAGCGAGGAGGTTCGCGTCGTCTGGGTCTGAGCGCTACCCCTTCCCCTTTCCCCACTCTCGGACTGGGGCGGGAGGAGTGGCGGTAAGGTCCTCCTCCATCCCCACTTCCAGATCCGCGCCGACATTCTCCTCGATGCTGACATCACACTGCGCAGCCTCTATGGCAGCGGCCACCTGCAAGACACAATAATAAAATAACATAAGTAACATGAATGCAAATCAATGTATCCACAAAAGATGTAAACAACAACACAAGTCAACAATAAGGCACAAATATTTAACGATAAATGATTAAATAGATTTATCAAGATTCATTGCATAAATAACATATATCGATTGTCGACTTCTCGAAATAATGATAACAACACAAAAAGTCAACAATAAAGAACAACAACAAATATATAACATTAAACAATTAACTTGATTCAGCAAGATTAATTATGTAAATAACATATATAGGTTTTTCGACTTCTCCAGAGTAATAGGGGTTTTACAAGAATCCTAACACCCACACTAGTCAGAAGGATAAAAGGTTATGTACTTACAGTTCTGCAGGGCTCCGGGCGGTGACGGATGACGGATGACGGACCGCAGGAAACCAAACTTCTGCATAATCCACTGCTCCCTAAGACACGTGTTGGTGTCCCGGAGTGACTTGAACCATTTCTGGAGATGGATGGATGTCCTCCCCAACATCATCGCC
Organism: Branchipolynoe longqiensis; assembly: GCA_030323885.1. NCBI lineage: Eukaryota > Metazoa > Annelida > Polychaeta > Phyllodocida > Polynoidae > Branchipolynoe > Branchipolynoe longqiensis. The sequence goes on along the minus strand of CM059187.1, from coordinate 102,328,445 downwards.
TGGTCCTCCCACATCTTCCCCTTCCTGTCCGAGTAGTGGTAGTCTGTCATCTTGACATTCCAGATGACTGGATTCTCCTGCAGGAAGTCGAGCATCTGGTCCTCCTCGAACAGTGTCAGAGAACAGTCGCTCTTCTTTGCCCTCCTTCTCTTGGCAGAGGAGAGACCGGAGGTGCTGGTGGAAGCTGAGGTGGAGGCAGTGAAGGCGACGGATGATGCCCGTGAGCTGCCCCGAGAAGCAGGAGATGGAGAGCTGGAGCAGGGCCGCCACTGGCGCGTCGTCTGCATCTCCACTTCCATCTCCATCTCTTCCAGTGCAGAGTGGTATTCTGGAGAGTGGTGTTGTGGAGAGTGGTGTTGTGGAGAGTGGTGTTGTGGACAGTGGTGAGGTGAGGAGGCAGGTGAGGAGACTAGTGATGGTGTAGATGATGAAGTAGGCATAGTCTGCCTCTTCCTGCCTCTCCCACGGCCTAGTCCTCCTCCAGTGAGAGCAGCTCTGGTGGCTGGTGTAGTAGCAGCAGCAGCAGTGGTGTTCTTCTTTGGTGGCATGGTGGTAGAGTGTGGATAAACCAAATTCTCCAGGGTATTTATACCCTGGTGGCGACCGCCCATGTGACCCAACGGTGATAACATACGTCATTCCACGCTTTACATATGCTGCGCATAGGTTTTGCGTAGGTTGTGCATACACTACTCATAAGTTGATACGCTAGGCATAGGTTGGCCATAGATCCCCATAGGTTACGCATACGCTAGACCTGTCAATCACCGTCAACCCACATCACAGTATGCCACGCATAGGTCATATTACACTTTGAATATGCCGCCATAGGCCAGCGATAGGTTACGTATAGGTTACGTATAGGTTTCACATACTCTTCAAAAGCCGCCGTGACCACCCGCAGTGCAAAAAGGTTGGCTTATCTCGACCTATAACGTTTGTCAAATTATTGCGCCACATTATGTATACGCCGCTGCCATACATCGTAATGTGACAGGCCGTTAACTGGCATACAAAGTATAGTATTTCTGGGTTACTCGGCTGCTCAGAGCCCCAGATAACACCATAAACTCTCCCCATTCCGTCCCACCTGATGCCTCCCTTAAACACTCCTAAACAAACTCATAAGGAAGAAAGGGAAGACAAGTCATACAGTTTTACAGTGAAGAAGTTGTGCTTTATTGGCATCAACTCCTGTTAACCTGCTAGTGACCTATCACCCTCACCCCTTACCTTCTGTCCACACAGAGTATCATTACCTGTTAAGTATGTCTATGAATCAGTGCCTACATCCCATTGAACTGGAGTCCCCTGGTTGTTGCACACAACTCAATTTGGATATATGAAATTTGGTAGCATCAGACAAAGTGTCTGGGGTCCTGCTCTAGAGTAGGTGTGTCTCACTCAAGAGCCAGGAGTAGAGGGATCTCTCCAGTGTGTCTGGAGCAGGTTCTTGCATAATTAATCTCAAAGTGAGGCTAGTGTGGTCAGAGGGCCAAGGGAGTGCAGGTGACTGGGCATCCCACAGCCAGCCAATCATGCACCCACCACAGCCTGGGAGGGTGACACCCCCCCCAGAATGGGTGGCTGTCACTCAACCCAGCTGCAGGTGGTGTCTATGTGTATATGCATATTAATTATTAGGCTGGTGTGCTGGCCCATCGGCACTATGGTAACAGGTAGTTGCAGACAGTTACAAATATATATATATATAAAAAATTGTCCTTTTTCTCCAATTGTCCTTTTTCTCTTTATGGGTGCATAGAGGGACATTTCACCAAAGATGAACTGTCTCTTATATAGGAACATCTCTTCATTAATCTCAGGCATCATGTATGAACATATATTTCACATAGCTTATATCATGTCATATTGTGAGTCGGGCACCATTGCTTTTAGATTACATAACCTTGTCCCCACTCCGTCGCCCAAGAATAATAATGCTCTCTGCCAATATATAATTCCGAACCGAAAATCCATATATTTTTACAAAAGGATGCTCATGCTAAGTCAAGAAGTGGGTATCGCAAACACTGGCTATGAACAGTCATAAATATTTCCAACAAGATGAACACGTCCAGCCCAACCAACTTCTCTTCTGAGGACTCTAAAATCTCTCATGAGACACACTTTGAAATATCATGGCAATAAAGTTAAGTGATTCACATAGTTCTTTCCAATGCTTAGTACAAACTTCTATGAACAAGACACATTCATCGGGGGAAAATCAAATGGAACGATCTCCTGGAACCAAATCAAACCACTAATAGCACAATGGCCTTCATATTCACATCGGGTGCCAACTCGCTCCGAACAAAAAGCTTAGCGACCTTGAGCTAGCATGATCTAATATTCAAGCAGATGATGAATCTGACTGAGATGGCCTACACCCAAATGCAGCAATGTACCCGTGGAATATGGCGGTCTTACTGCCACCTGACGCATGCATTGAAGCGCCTTCATCTTAGATACATAATTATAGTCATCGCAACTTGCCAAAATCCTCATAGCATCCATGTGACTTAGCCTCACCCCCTCCCTTCTCACAAACTTCCAACCGGACGTGGTGGCCGAATGGGTACAGCGCATGCTTCGCGTACGGGAGATCGGGAGTTCGATTCCCGATCGAGTCTAACCAATGACTTACAAAATTGATACTTGTTGATTCCTAGCTTGGTGGTCGGCAATAATAGGACAGAGGAAGGACTGGTTAGCTCAGTATCAGGATATTGTGACTGAGTGCGATGAGGGGATCATGGCGGCCTGATCTCCCAGTGGGGCAGCACTATTAAGTCACCATGCATGTGCACTGTCACAAGTCGGTACCATTTCTGATGTTACATTTGATTTTGCTGGGATGTAAAACCCCCCAAAATAACAGACTGAACTGTCTGATCTCAACTAAATAGACGTGAAGGAACTGCGTGCTGCCTTGCTTTTATTGAGTTCTAAGGATATATGTTTACAACAGAGGCAGTCAGGAAGCAAGCCCTAGGACAGACATTAACAAATGCACAACCTCACCATCCACAGTTTGAACCTGCCCTAAGTAAAGAGAACTTATTAAAAGTTGCTAAATTTAAAGCAATCGAAAGCTCTCATAATTTAAATAACATAATGATGAATGCCCATCTTATACAATAAGTATGAACCCAGACTATTATAGTATTATTCCCTATGAACTGCTTTGAACTTGTATAAGTGTGTAAATAATTGCTGTCATCACCTCTCCATACAATCACTTTCCTAGACTTACCTCTTTCAGGTCACGACTAAGCAGAAAAGAGTAGACTAAGGCCATCTCATTATTTTATTTGAACCCATTATGTTCACATTTTTCTTTCTTTTATTGTACTGAACATTTTTTCAACTTGTCACTATCTGTTATTAAAGTGTCAATAACTGTACCAACAATGGCTGGAAGATCAGTACCTCAGCACTGAACATAAACCCCACTTTATCCAGATGAATAAATATCTTACAAAAAAAGCAACCCAAAATCTAGTAGCCGGCATGTCTCGTGTCCTTATGCAGTATGTACATCGGGGTATCATCTTATATGATATATTACAACAAAGCTGTCCCATTCTTCCTAACTTAATCTAATTAACGAATGGAAACAAACATGGATATTTAACACTTTGTTGGAGTTTATTATAGATATACATAAATATATGGAATTTAATTAGCTAAACACATACAATCACAGCATTGGGTGTGTTAGCTTTCTGGATGGATATCATCTACGTACCTGTGGCAAGTAGGCAATGTGCATCAATATTCAGGTAAAGCAAATAGGGTTGTAGAATGACTTGAGAAATCGCCTTCAGTGTTCTACTTCGAACCCTGGCAGATTCAATACAATGAGTGCAATATGTGTACTTGTCGCTACCTCAGCCAGTGCTCAGCTTTACTAGGATAGGGCAAGAAGCAATGGGATGAGAGCAATCCACGTTTGAAATTTCCCTTATTTAATCAAATGGATGCAACAAACCAAACAAAAGGAAGTGCCTCTTCCATCCTCCCTGTGTTGACCAAACAAAGAGGCGATGTGGAAATCAGTTACACTATAAATAAACACACACATGCTCAGATGAACTGTCGCTTATATTCACAAATACAGCTGGATATAGCACGGTGCTGGTGCTGTTATCTGCATGTATTTTCTTTGGCAAGAAGGCGCAGAACCGCATCGATGTGCATAGATAGGCATCAATGATGGCAGTGGTATAGCTATGAATGTCAATTCATGCATACATATAGATAAATGTTCCTCCAAATGTAGATGTATGTTATGTTTCCGCGGGGAGGCATTGGTGCTGCCTTCTATAGACGATACAGATTTGGCAGTGATGTAACAGGGGGTAGCGTTACGAACAGTAACATCTACTCGCTTATTATGGGCAGACAGCAGTCACGTGACCCGGTTTTCCCATGAATACCATATTGCTATGACCATTAAGTAATTGGAAAATTGCGAGTGTCAATAGCGTATGCAATTGAGAGAGGCAGTTCATTGAAGGAGCACAGTGTTGAGTTGATGCTGGCTGTAAAATGTGTAAGTAGTTTGTGTACAGTAGGTTTTGAGTCTGGGAGCCCGATGAGACAGGTGATTCCAACTGTTACCTGTTAAGTGATAGTTGGCTATGCAACGAAGACGGAGATAGTACAACAATCTGTGGCGATCGGCACAACCGGAAGTGGGTGGGGCGTGGTAAGGTGTGATGTGCAGGTGTGAATGGATGGGGAAAGTTGGGTTCTGGTTCTTAGTGGGGCGTGGCAGATCCCTGAAGGGGGCTGTGGAGGGGGGAGGGTGTAGTTGAGGAGTAGGATGCAGTTGGTGCTTTGGGAAAGGCCGGCTGAGTGGCTTCGGAATAGCCATTGTGTAAGGGTATAGGGAAGGGAATGCAGGGAGGGAAGTTAAGGTAGGAGCGGGAAGGGGTCGGGGACGACACGGAGGGAAGGGAGGGCAGCAGTGGGCAAGAAGTGCAGGAGGGTGGGGATGGCAGGGATGGAAGGAGCGGGCAGGGAGCGTGTGATAAATATCACCACATCATCATTGACCAGCATGGTGTGGCTACAGGTGGGCTGGTGGGCATGTGCATTGCAGACCAGTGTTGCTGTGTGGCTATTGTCTTACTTTGTGTGTGTGGGTGGGGGGGGGGGGGAGGTGTCAGGTTGGGGCAACCATGCATGACTACCACTAACCTGGTATATATGGCTTGCAGGGTTACACCAACACAAAGAAGCTAGGGTGGGGATGCATCTGTAAACTGACTAACTGAAAAACTTAGTGGGGATGTGGGTCATGGTCATTGAGCCATGACTGCTGTCAAACCTTGTTTTTAAGTTTGAGGATAGGGGTACTACCAGTACCAGTATATCCATACATCCATACATATATGTATATATATGCATATATGGATGTCCATATATACACATATATACACGTATATATGTGCTCTATAATCCATTATGGGAATATAAACAAGGACACTACCGATCTTCAGTTCCCTATGTAATAGTTAGCACTTATCCTATCTAGCTGACCCTGTTATTATGACATAGACCACGGTGGCGCCCCCTGTGAGCGGCCCTGTGCACTGTATGCCAGCTGCGCCTGGCCTTAACGCATTCAATTTTACATACCTACATGTATCTATGTGTATATATGTTCATATATACACATATAAAATACACATATATATGCGTATATATGTATATATGCGTATATATATGTGTATATATGTGTATATATATGCATATATATATATGTATATATACATATCTACATGTATATATGTGTATATATGCATATATGCGTGTATATCACTATATGTTTATAATTATGCCTATATATGCATATATATATGTGTATGCATATATATATACATGTATATGTCTGTCTGTATATGCACATACACATATACTGTATGGTGGATATACCACACAGAGAGAAATCCCACTTTGCACCCACACCCACACCCAGACCCACACCCAACCCACATCCACACCCAGCTCCAGTGGCCATCCTTGTGTAGACTGCTAAAACAACCCATCTGCATGTGTGTACATTAGAGTAATGGTATATATGATGCTATTCAACATGATTTGTTCATATTGTTGGTTATTTCTCATTAACTATGTCCAGGATTTTGATTCTAAGAAAAATACTTGTTTAAATAGACCATGGTGTTTCACCAGTAAAAATGACTAATTCCAGAATAAAAACAGCATAATGTAATAGGCAAAATAAGATTATCTCTTTATTTTAATGTAGTTTTAATTGAATATTATGAATATACTATACACAGGAGCATTTTCTTCATAGAAACTTTGAAGAGCTACTTATAGCCATTTTAATGATATATTTTGTTAGGTTCCATCCTCAATATTAAAGTAGTGGCAGACTGTGACAGGTCACCCCTATTTGTTTCTATATGTAAACTGTCTTGGTTTTTCAAAACGTCTTGGTTTTTCAAGACGTTTTGAAATCCAAGTCGTAGCCCCTACCTGGTGACGGGCAGGAGGGCATGGATGGCAAGGAGGGCAGGGAGGACATGGAGACAGGGGCAAGACAGGGGGGAAGCGAAGGGACAGAAGGTCAAAGAGGACACGAGGGGCAGGGCAGGCAGGGGAGCAGGGAAGACAAGAAGTGAAGGGATAGAATATTTAAAAGAAAGAGATAATAAGTAGCTTAAAGTTGCATAGTCTGATGAAAACATCAAATTTTCAAAACCAAAACTCTTATCTAGATTTGATTCTACATATTCAACTTAGACACTGGTGCACTTATTAAGCATTTGTTGCTGCATTTGTTGCTGCATGTGGGTGTGGGGTGGTGTTGAGTGCGTGTGGGTGTGGGGTGGTGTTGAGTAGGTGTGGGTGAGGGGTGTTGGGTTGAGTGCGTGTGGGTGTGGGGTGGGATTGAGTGGGTGTGGATGTGGGGTGGTGTTGAGTGCGTGTGGGTGTGGGCTGGTGTTGAGTGGGTGTGGGTGAGGGATGGGGCTGAGTGGATGGGGCTGAGAGGGGTGGGGCTGAGTGGGTAGGGATGTGAGGGGTGTAGCTGAGTGGGTGTGGGTGTTGGGTGGGGCTGAGTGGGTGTGGATGTGGGGTGGGGTTGAGTGCGTGTGGGTATGGGGAGGGGTTAAGTGCGTGTGGGTGAGGGGGTGGGCTGAGTGGGCTTCATTCTGCTGTGGGTGTCACAGCACAGGTCTCCCTACTGGCTGATTGTGAAGCTTGAGGCTTGACCTGCTCCTGGTGTTCTGAGTGGATTGGTGCTGGGCGCGGCAGTGGCCGTGGTGATGGCGTCTGGTGAGGGGGGGGGGGTGTGAGCAGGAGGGAGCTGTTGAGTGTAGGGGTGGGACAACTGAAGGAGGAGGTTGAACTTGAAGGATGGTGCACACGTGTATTGTGGTCTTCTGTACAGCGCCTTGGAACAGACGCAAGGTTGCGGCGGGTACTGGGGGGGGGGGGGTTCTTAAGAGTGGAGAGTTATGGGGGGGGGGGGGGGGGGGGACATACCCGTGAGCTTCGGGTAGCGTAGGCATAGTCAGGGAGTAAGGGGGCACGGTGGGTGATCAGGGGGGGGGGGGGGGGCAGATACTGGGGGTTGGTAGGAATTGTCAGGGGGGTGAGGGGCGTGGGGGTGGTGCCGACATACGGGTAGGTAGGCATTTTCATGGTGTAATAAGGCGCGGGTGGAGGGGGTGACATACTGGGGTAATAGGCATTGTGAGGGGGAGAGGGGCCCGGGATTGGTGGGGGGGACATACTGGGGTAGGTAGGCATTGTGAGGGGGCTTGGGGCTTGGGGGTGGCGAGGGGAACATACCGGGGCAGGTAGGCATTGTCAGGGGGTGAGGGGGCGCGGGATTGGTGGGGGGGGGACATACTGGGGTAGGTAGGCATTGTGAGGGGGAGAGGGGCCCGGGATTGGTGGGGGGGACATACTGGGGTAGGTAGGCATTGTCAGGGGGTGAGGGGGCATGGGGGTGGTGGGGGGCACATACTGGGGAAGGTAGGCATTGTCAGGGGGTGAGGGGGCACGGGGGTGGTGGGGGTGTTGTGGTGACAAGGCGGTGCACTGTCATTAGTCTTTGTATCTATCGGGGTAAGCTTTGATTGTGTGCGGTCTCCATTGATCATACCCTGCCTGCCCTTCCCTCACAGACGAGCCTGCCATCTGGGCTGCGTTTCCTCTGCAGACCATCGACCAAATGCCGGCTTAAGCGCGTAGGTGAGGCGCAGACAGCAGGCAACAGTCATCAGGCAGCAGCCAGCAGGTAACAACCAGTAGGAAACAGCGAGCAGGCAACAGCCAGCAGGCAACAGCCAGCAGGCAACAGCCAGCAGGAAACAACCAGTAGGCAACAGCCAGCAGGCAACAGCCAGTAGGCAACATCCAGCAGGCAACAACCAGCAGGCAACAACCAGCAGGAAGCAGCCAGCAGGCAACAGCCAGCAGGTAACAACCAGCAGGTAACAACCAGTAGGCAACAGCCAGCAGGCAACAGCCAGCAGGCAACAGCCAGCAAGCAACAACCAGCAGGCAACAGCCAGCAGGCAACAGCCAGCAGGTATCAACCAGTAGGCAACAGCCAGAAGGCAACAGCCAGCAGGCAACAGCCAGGTGGTAACAGCCAGGAGGCAACATCCAACAGGCAACAGACAGTAGGCAACAGCCAGAAGGCAACTTCCAGCAGGCAACATCCAGTAGGCAACAGCCAGGAGGCAACAGACAGGAGGCAACATCCAGCAGGCAACAAACAGTAGGCAACAGCTGGTAGGCAACAACCAGTAGGCGGACCACATACCGCGCTGACCTTTCCGACCGGTCAAATTCAACTCAGTCTAAGTATATTGGTGTTGCTTGCACAGGAAACAAACTCTTTCTTTTTTTAAACACGAGAAAGAAGTACCTCGCTCTTGTCATTCTGTTTCCAACGCTAGGACTAGAATTATGTAATTAATTAGGCGCATTGGTTCCCAATGAGATTTACAACTGTGGCCGTTCTTCACCGATTGAGGAGAGCCTTGCTGTCCCCTCGACGCCATTCACTAATGTAACCAGCTTAGTCCCTTAAAGAAAAGCCATTGGATTTATATAGTTCGGCTCTTATAGCTTAAAGTATTGTATTGTAAACACACATAGTTAAAGGTAAGCACATCAATATTACAGGTACAGTAGTACCTGATTTCGTTTGCTTATTTGTTTGATAGAGTTGTACGTCCTAGCAATATCATATCAGCACCGGTACTGACTTGTGACAGTGTGCACTCATCATCATCATCATGCTGTCAGTCGCAATGCGACAAAGACTGTTTTCATTACTTAACCGCCGCTTTGTGCAGTTGTACATTTCATAAAAGCTGCTTGCAAAGTGTTGAAGTGCTACTGGCTTTTGCAAGTTACTAGCGGCACTCTCTCAGGGAGCAAATAGAGGTCTCACACCGGCAAGAACATGTCAAGACAGGCGCAAACTATTTGTCCCTGCAGTGGCTGGTCGGGAGATGTTGGGATTTCCATTCATCACCGCACATAATGCTGCCAGGATAACATGGTTTTCTATTAGGGTTTGCTCCCTTAGCCTTTGATTCTAGCAAGAACGAGAACTTGTACCACAAGGCAGTGGTTTACAACTTTGCAAGGCAGGGGCGTCAAACTCCCTGAGGTATTTTAGCACCTAAGGTATCCGAGGTACTGCATTAACGGCATACCACAGCAACTTTATAGTGCTACCCCACTGGGTCATCATGCCATTAACATCAATGACCCGATATCCCATCCAATCAGATTATCCTAATGCTGCGAAAACCTGTCCTTGCTTTTTCTACTAATGCTGAGTTCCAGGCTAGATAGTGACAAGTATCAACCCTTAAGTCATTAGTTAGACTTGGCCACGGTTCGAAAGCATAACCTTCCACATGAGAAGCCAGCCAGCGCTCTGACTGATTCAGCCACAGCATCCGATCAGTATTTGTCTTCAACCACCACGCTGATCAGTGTGGAGAATCTGTCAGTGCACACAGTGTCTGATCCGTCCCCTCCGATGACGGAATGCCTGCTATCTCTAGACAACCTCGGGCTGGATGCTGAATTGTTCATTGGAAACAAGTAGTACCGTATGTGTAATAACTGAGCTGCTTGCTGATTTCTGTTGTGAACTTTCCAGCCTGCTTCCATGTGAATGCAGGCCTCGTCCTCCAAAGAGCATTCCTTAAAGCTGCATAGTCCGAATAAAGCATTATAACTGGGAGAAGTGATGGGTAGGAGCCGCTTAAAGCTACATAGTCCAGTGAAAGCATGTAAACCAAAACACTTATCTAGATTTGATTCTAGATATCCACCTTAGATTGATTGATTGATTGGTGGTTGTTTTATGCGAGTGTCGGCAGCATAGGCCATATTCACGGCGAGTCCACCATAGATACTGGTATACTTATTGAACATTTATTGTTGCATAGAAGGGAATATTAAGTCAATTTAATAGAAGATGTCAAAGTTTTTACGCTCATGCCAAAATTAATTTAATAAATTTTCACTTCAAATATACCCAACATTAGCCTTTTAAAATAAAAGCTACCTCAAACCAAAATGAGGTAAGCTATGATGATTAACCTAGTACATTATTTAATTAAAAGAACAGACACACACAACAACTTTTGACTATGCACCAACAGCACCATTCTCTAGAGGTAACCATTCCGTTGGGGATGCTGCTTACCCTCATGTGAGCACGAGGCCTATTTGCTAAGCACTCTCGACACGCTGCCGATTCCTATGAAGTTCTACTTGGCCGGGATGTATTTTAGATTCGCCTTCATAGGTTTGGGGCCTGCAAGCTGATCTTGCAGGTGTCCACTGCGCATGCTCGACACAGTTAATTCGCCCCTTAATTTCCCACACCTGCGTTAGTTAGTCCAACGGGTTTTTTTTAGAAGCAATTGACACTCACTTGGACGAGCGATGCGTCATGTGACTTCGAGTTAATCAGCTAAATTGCATTCCCCTTGCTAATGACGTTGACCTACTGACCTCAACAACATAGACCCAGTACGCCTGAATGAGGTGGATTTTGTCCGTAGCTGTTGCTGTTGCATAGAGTGAAGTGCATTTGAAATATTACTGCAGCATATACTACACTGGAGATGACGTTAGGACATAGTTCCATATTAGATGTATGTGGCATCTTCTGCGCATATGTGAAATAAGAGGATTAACAATGGCGACATTACCGACCATGTACAGTGAAGACCTACTGGTGTAGCTGACGTCGTTTTTCCCACTCCCTGAACCGTATCTGCTAATTGCTAGGAACCGATACTGCTTCCTCTCCTGGCCCGTGAACACACCACGGGCCTGTGCTAAAAGTATAATTTCTCAGGAAGGTCATTAACCCGCGGTCCAACTGCTGCACGACTACTCAATTTAATCAATGAAGCTAGCTATTCATTAAACAGTTAGTAGATATGTATGTTTTTTTCTAATAAATTTCAAAATTCTAATTGAGATAAGTTATTCCTGTGTAATGATGCATTCTGTATTTTTCTTAGATCCCCCTTTTCTCGGTTGTGTTGCTTTATTATATTTATGTAATGACAGTTTGCTGTGATAGTGTATCGTCATGAGGCCGGGGATAATTAATTATATAGTTCCTAGCAGTTGGATTGGAGCGTCATTAGTTTGAGTGGAGGTCTCGCTTTTGCTTTGCATTATATGCAATTTTGAATAGTGGGGACTGTAATCTCCCTGATGAAAATGGGTTTTGTTTGTTTGTTGGGCATAATGTCCTAGTATCATCTAACATCATATCAGGATGGGGATCAACTTGTGAACTTGTGCACTCATGGTGAGCTTATAGTGTTGTACAACTGGGAAACCAGGTCCCCGGCACCGTGATACCCAATATCCAACTAAGTAACATTATTATGATACTGAGCTAACCACTCCTCCCCCATTTCTATTAATTCCAAGTACCAGGCTAGGTAGCGACCAGGAACAATTGTATGTCACTGGTTTGATTCGAACCCACGACCTTCCGCACAGAAAGCACTTGTATCGATTCGGCCACAGCGTCCAGTCATTGAAAATGGAATTTTCCTCCATGCTTAAATCGTGAGTACATATATGCATTTACTATCCTGCAGTGACAATGTTCTGACATTAACTACTAAACCATCTCTGATTATATATTTTTCCCAGAACATGTTCTGCTGTCTCTTCTGTTGTATCGCCGAAACACTGGTTTTCCGGCTGTTGTTTTAAATCATGATTTCTTAGACAAGAACTGGTAGGCCTAATAGTAATACACATGGCAGTATATGTATCAGGACATAATCAACATTCCTGTTAAAGACACAGTTAGCAGTGTTTAGGGTAATATATTACTCATATCTGCTTATAAGCGCCACTGCAGTATGATAACACGGTTCAACTACCTCCCACCAGCATCCACCCACTTATTCCCATGAATCTTAGTCATGTCACTGCGCCAACAACAGGACACGCAACCAGATACACAGTTTCGGTGAGATTTTCCCTGGTTGTTATACCCCTGTCACACTATGACGTAACGAGCCAACGTGAGCCTAACGTGGTCAGTTTTCGTCATTACGTTGGGTTACGTCATGATGACGTCAGAATGACGTTAGAATGACGTCGAGCTACATCACATTACGCCGTGTTACGTCGATATACGTCGAGGTTTTGGACATGTTCAAAAATTTGGACGTAGCTCGAACGTAAGGGTTTACGTTCGCCGTACGTTCTGTTCACGTTCAGTGAACGTCAATGACGTTAAACGGACGTTTTTCCAACGCTGCTCACTATGTTCAACTACGTTCCACTACGTTGACCCACATTAATCCGAGTGCAAATGCCTAGGTGGAGTAATGGGAACGTCAGGAGAACGTCGGGAGAACATCGGGAGAACGTCGGGAGAACGTCAGGAGAACGTGCATTCAACGTACATTCAACATCTCATGACGTAGGTAACGTCATGTAACGTTCTTCTGGCGATGGAATAACGTTCATAACGTGCCGTGAGCGTAATGACGTTTTCCTCTCTCGTATCACTACGCTTTACCAACGTTACGCTCTCGTCCACTACGCTGCATCCACGTTCAACTTCTGCCCAAATTTGCATACTACACCCAGAAGTTCAACGTTCTTCACGTTCTCCCTACGCTGACGTCATTACGTCGTAGTGTGACAGGGCCATTACAATTATGCACGGCCATAGTGTTTATTACAAACAAAAGTCAACACACATAGGTAGTGATAGCCATACATCCTTTCACACAATAACCTCTGAACCATATTGACCTGGCTAGCTGCAGACCGAGTAGATGCGCAGGTTGCTTGGAAGTGCCTCCTTTACCTAACTTAAGTCAGTTAGGCATTTATTTACATATATATGATTTTAGGCAACCAAAGGCAGTGGTTGCAACACTCCATTCATACAGACTTTTCGCATAATACATGTATGCAACACATGTAGGATCAAGAATGACGTCATAGGGTTTCTCAAGATGCTGCGGTTGGGAGGGATGAAGTAGCTGAAGCAAAGTGCCCTGCACCAGCAGCAATCTCTGACCCGGAGATAGGAATTGCCTCACCACATCTAACACTTCGGGTGCTGAGTGGCACAGGCTCCATATATGGGAGAAAGTGTCGATTCATGATATGAATTTTGTATATAAACTTTACAAAATAAAACCCCTGTCTTCGAACCCTGGCCGAGTCAAATCAATGATTTAAAAATGCATAGTTCTTGCTACCTTGCATGGTATTAACCAATTCCAAGCTCAGTGAAATAAGGAAGACCAATTGTCTGGTATTGAAAGTGTGACTCTTTAATCCACTAATTTACTGTATATATATATATAAATAATATATTTAAGTGAGTACTGCCCCAGAAAAAGACCCACTAAGAACATGTCCTGTTAGTGCAAGGACAATTAATAGAAAGAAAATAAAGCAATGGTCGAAGCAAAAATAAGTTCCAATTAAAGTTGATTTTAAAAGAGCTTCAATTTGATATCTAATTCCCTTAAAATTAATGCCACATGCCATCACATACTACCAAGTTTATGATAATAGGATTTAAAAGGGCTGGTAGCAGGGGGATAGGTCAGTGTTTGATCTCACTTTAGTTGCTGCAGTCCTGCTCACTTAAGACCGCCGCATATAACACGATTTCGTGACTTGAAACCTTTTGAACAGTGGTCGCGAAAAGCTGCCATAGAACTCATGAACATATCGGATGACGTCAATGATATCCCACCATATTTTACACTATGCTCTAGCGCTGTGGCAGAAATGTCGGGAAAGGGGACGCCTACATTTTATTGCCAGACCGAAAGTGGCCATATTCGATTAATCTACACTACAGCAAGTGATAATCAGGAACCATGTGTGGTATGAGGCAGCCCTTAAGACGTGTAACTCAGACCATTGGCAATAAGTCACGTCTGGTGTGCGGCGGACTTGAATAAGCGTAGCCTACATCATTGATAATAAGACACGCGTGATATGCGGCGGCCTTAAATTCATGTAACCCACAAGATTGGCAATAAAACACGCGCGATATGCATCGACCTTTAATACATTTAACCCATAACATTGACAATAAGCCACGTCTGGTGGGCGGAAGCCTTAAATATGCAATATCGGATGAACGTGAACCGCGGGTGGTGTGCGACGTTCTTAAAATGAATAGACGGTTCCGAGTTTGACTGTCGTGAACCACGCTTGGTGTCTGGCGGACTTTGACAGGCGCGGCCCCCTTACACGTGGGGGTGGGGGTGGGGGTGGGGGCGGGGCGCTGCGGTGATAGATCACGCGGGAACACTTTCGCGACACGGGATTCGGACGTGACCACGCCGGCATCACAACGCGGTTCTCCGCCAGGGTGCGCGTCCCGCGGAGCAACCCCGGGGTTTATGTGGGAGGGGGGGGGGGGGCGGGATGGGTGTGGGCGGGTGGCGGGTCGGGTGGGTGGTGGCGGGCGGGGTGGGTGGGTGGCGGCGGGCGGCTGGCGGGGTGGCGGTGGGATGGGGACGGGGCGGGGTGGGTGGCGGCGCGTAGCTGGTCGGGTGGGTGGCGGCGGGCGGTGGGTGGTTGGGTGGGTGGCGGCGCGTGGCGGGTGGGGTGGGTGGCGGCGGGCGGTGGGTGGGTGCGAGAGGGGGCTTCCTTCCGACTGGGTTCGCCATAACATTGAAGCATGGTACTTATTTGTATTGGTTATTTTATGTTTTTGTTTTGCTTTCCTTTTATAGGTTCCCCCCCCCCCCCCTTCCACACACACATGTGGCTGAGGAAGAAGAATGTGACAGGGAGATCTGAGGAGGTTGGGTTATCGGCGGGGTTCGAGGGCAGGTGGGTGCGGAATGGTTGGAGGGGGGGGGGGGGGGGGGTCCCCAGTTGCCAACGCAAGAGATACCTGACGACGGTATGGTTAACACCGACAAGAGACAAGTTGGCAGTGCTATAAGCAGTCTTCCGGGAAATGGACTTTGATATATATATATATATATATATATATATATATATATATATATATATATAGATAACTGAAATGATGTGATGTATAATGAATTATGCAAGAATAGATCTACGGAAGGCCCATATTAGCTCGTCCTATTCTACTCATCTACCAGGCAATACCCGTGGCGCCACCATCCCCCAATTCGTCTACATTTCCCTCACTACTGATGCTGCACTGCATCTTCCAGTAGCTGCCTAAAATGTCTAAGTCATATCACCCCATCCCAGTGTCTTGTCCGCTTTAGGTGAAGAAACTTGTTATAAATGTCACTAGTTTCTATCGAATTGACATAATAGACGCCACCGAACTTCATATTTAAATATAAATATAAATATATATATATATATATATATTCCTTCCCCGAAACTGGGCACCACATATTTGATATCCATGTTACGATGGCCATAATTACCCTTTTCTCAATAGCAAGTGAAATAGTTATTGTTCCCTCTGTGTATTAAGTATGCAAGCAGTACTGTATGCATTTAATCTATTCCACAAAATGCATGAGAAGTATGCTAATATGATTTTGTGTTAAAGTGAACATGTGAAAAATTACACATAGTACACATTTTCATCAAAATATGAACACACTTCTCTTTAGCGTTTTCTCTTGAAGGACCACATTTTTTGCTTGACTGTAATCAAGAAAAATCTTATTTTAATGTCTTGTGAATGCTTAAATGATGTTCTGGATATGTGCTTAATTTCCATGTTACGCCGGATATTTTAACATATTGGTTAATATGTAAAAGACCAAACTAAAGAATTCGAATAGCTTACTTCAACCCTGACATAGACACAAGACTTTATATGAACATGGATTCTACTATTATTTGGATGTCTTTTGCGATCATTTGGAATGCTTTGACTTTTGGTTACCATGTCACATATGCTTCAGAGAATGATCCATATATCTCTCTCTATCTCGCTCTCTATATGTGATATATAATGTGTTACTATGAATATCAAAGGGCAGAGCTTCTATTCTATATGGGCTTAGGATCCTTGCATTTATTTCGGCTATTTATTAATAACGGTCTATTTTTATTGTGCTATTTGCTGCGGGCTGGAACCCGCTGCGCTATCCTGGCCCCACAACCAGTTAGCCAGATGCCAGCCAGAGCGTGTCAGGGTAAAGCTAAGATTCGTTACACGCGGTATGCGGTATGCGAATGCGAATGCGGCAAAAAATCTAAACGCCTTGAAGTCAATGGGCTACAGCCCTTACACCCGGTATGCGAATGCGAATGCGAATGCGAATGCGAATGCGAATGCGGCAACTCGATCGGTCCCTGTAGTGATCGGTGTGGCATGCGGCATGCAGCACACGGTATGCGAATAGAAAAGTCAGTCGCACTTGTCCATTAGTTTTAGACTAGGAGAGGCGGCTGATCATTACGGAACGGTCACACACAGGGGTGCTGAGGGGAAACATATGGTAGTGGTGGTGGTGGGGATACGCTTGCCGCTTACCGCGTAGAAGGAATCCTCCCATTCGCATACTGCATACCGCATACCGCATACCACATGCCGCATACCACATACCACGTAGAAGGAATCTTAGCTTTACACGAGCGCCATTTTAACTGCCGTGCGGATACAATAACTGCCGTCCGATACGAGCTCCGAATTGTTTCGACCAGCAGCTACAACTACACAGCTGCAGCTAGAACTACACACAGACCAGGCATAAGGGTTAACGGCGAAGCGGAATTCTAAGGGCAGTACAAATTACCTATTTATTGTGTGTTGTGCTGCTAGAAGGTTCTGTAGTTGTGTGAGCCGTGTACCGTGCTCAGCCGTGTGATTAGACTCAAACTCAAGGCATTGTCAATGGTCGTGAGTAATCTTCATACAGAAAATACAGAACAAGTGAAATATCTCTAAAACCATACCACCTATTAACAAATCGCTTGGTACACATATAGAAAACATCTTCACCAAAAAGATTATATTAAATTTATAAGGTTAGGGTTCTTGATTTCTATTAATTTTGATTAAAACTAATGTTTTGCACTGCGCGTACCGTCAAACTCAAGGCATTGTCAATGGTGGTGAGCAATCTTCATACAGAAAATCCAGGAAAAGTGAAATATCTCTAAAACCACACCACCTAGAAACAAATTGCTTGGTACACATATAGAAAACATCTTTACCAAAAACATTATATTAAATTTATAAGGTTACTGACTCATGACCATTGACAATGCCCTTGAGTTTGAGTCTATGCACACGGCTGAGCATGGTACACGGCTGAGCACGCCACACCGTTGTGATGTTGAAGCAAGGCTGCATTGGTAGTGACAGTGTATCGGAGTCCTATGTAGCATGTTACTGTTGCATTGTGTGTCACCTCCTCGTACAGGAGCAACAGAAAGTACACTACTTCAACACATCGATAGACAATTGTGTGCAGGATTCAATGCATTAGTTTTTATCTTGACTACATATTGCATGGCCTGCTTGATTCTCCTGTTGTTATGTGATCATTCATTGGCTTCGACGTAGAGGCTCTGAACCGGTGAGGTGCGGAAGGCCCCAAGGGCCAGGCACAGTCCCTGGTAGTGGATCGTGTCTAGCAGCCCAATATATGATTTCATTGCGGAACTGTATACTATGCTGCCGTAATCCACTCGTGACTGAATCAAGGTTCTGTACACGGAGAGCAGAACATCTCTGTCCGCTCCCCACTCTGAGCTGGACAGCACCCTCAGAATATCTAGCGCTTTCAGGCATCTTGTTTTCAGGTACTTTATATGTGGCACAAAAGACAGTTTTGCGTCGAGAATGAAGCCCAGAAATTTGGTTTTCTCAACAACTTTAATGGGATCCCCATCAAGGATCAGCTCCTGTTCCATATGCATTCTATGCAGCAGGCAGAAGTGCATGCATACTGTTTTGGTCTTGGAAAATTTGAATCCGTTCAGAACTGACCATCGATGGATCCCATTTATGCTTAGTTGTAGCTGTCTGTCTATGACATTCATGTTAGCGCCGCTATAATATAAAACAAATTTGTCCATGAAAAGACTACAGGAGACCCCCCCCCCGCTTTACAGCAGCAGCAATACCATTGACCTTGACCCCGAAAAGGGTCACAGCCAGTGTGCTGCCTTGGGGTACTCCTAGTTCCTGTGAGTGTAGGCTGGAATAGGTAGTCTTGACACGGACGCAGAAATGCCTGAAGTTCCTGATGAAAATTGGCAGGTGGCCACGAAGGCCAATCGCATGGAGATCCTCCATTATGCCATGCTGCCACGTTGTGTCATAGGCTTTTCCGAGGTCGAAAAAGACAGCCACAACGTGCGCCTTCTTAAGGAAAGCATGTCTTATGAAGGTCTTCATGCGCACCAAATGGTCGAGGGTGCTGCGGCCCCGTCTGAAGCCACATTGAAGGTTGGATAGGTGGTGTTCTGACTCCAGTAGCCAGACGAGGCAGTTGTTTACCATGCGCTCCATGGTTTTACAGATGCAGCTTGTGAGGGTTATGGGATGATAGTTGTTGGCTTCACTCTGGTCTTTACCAGGTTTGGGAATCGGTATTACTGTCACCTCCCACCAAGAGGCGGGGACGACACCCGACTCCCAGATGTTGTTGAAGAGTTGAAGCAACAGTCTCAGCGCATGTTCAGGGATGGCTGCTTGGTCAATGACTTCACTGATGAGGTCTGTTCTTCTACAAGAGCGTTGACACTGTCTGGAACTCTCATGAAGGCCGGGGACTTCATGTGCATGGTCGACATCAAGGATGCATACAGGCCGGTCTGCATACATCCCGATGACTGCGACCATTTGGCACTTCACCAAGGAGGGCGCCAGATACATGAAGGATAACCCCTGTGTATGGGCCTCTCTTCCAGCTCTTATGTCTTTAGCAAGAATTTCAGACTTTGTCGTCCGTTGTGCTGTTCATGAGGGGGTAGAGAGAGTCATTAATTACCTCGACAACTTCTGCCTTATCAGTGGCAGTTTTGTTTGGGGCTGCAGAGACCACGGACGGCTGATCGCCATACTTCGCCATATTGGTTTCCTCATGAGCTTCCCCAAGCTCTCCTCACCCTACACCGTCGTCCGTTTTCTAGGGATCAACATCAATTCCATCAGCCTCGAGATGAGCCTACCAGATGTCAAACTCACCCAACTCCTTGCAGTCCTCACCAGTGTCGCCGGCCGCCGGAAGGTCACCAGCAGGAAGATACTCGAATGGCTCGGCGGCCTCCTGGCCCACTGCAGCGAGGTGCTTAGGGGTGGTCGCACCTTCTGTAGGCACATATATGACAGCATCAACACCATCCATGAGCCCCACCACCTTGGCCGCCTCTCCCATGGCCTCAGAGATGACATCGATTGGTGGAGGGAATTTCCCGCCCACTTCAATGGGACGGCAAAGATCCTGGGCAGCTTCGCCCCTCACCTATCCACCTACAGTGATGACACCACTTATGGCTATGGCACCATCCATGGCTGCAACTGGATCGCCGGCGCCTTCTGGGAGGAGGATGACCACACCCTCTGGACTCGCCTTGTAAGATACAAGTCGACACCTTGAGTTCTAGTTCATGACTGACTTTATTTACTACTCGTTGTCCCTTGTGACGTTCCAGTCTTAGCTGATTACCCGCATGTACCCGGTTGACCTACATACATTACATCTCCCTTTCATTAGTTTTATCGAATACAATAAACTCTTAAAAGTATCAATAAATACAATTAATACACTAAATACAATAAATACAATAAATACAATAAATACAATAAATACAATAAATACAATAAATACAACAAATACAACCACTCTTATGAATACCAAACATGACAATAAATACACAAGTCCCTCAAACTGCTGCTTTTGACACCGCATACTAGCCTGTCGCATAACAATGAGTCCTCAATCGACCCAGAGCGACAGTGTGATATGCGGTTTCGAAGCTCCCGAATATACGTGTCCATGCTCTCGTGTGTCTGATTTTTTTTTTTTTTTTTTTGTGGTAAATATGTTTATTCTGCTGAATAAATCTTTTGTCAGTGCCGAAGCACTGGTCTTCCAGCCATTTTTCAATTCAGGGTTATTTACACAAAAGGTATATAGAATAAGGTGTACAATACCTGTTGAATAGACAATTTGCACCATGTAACACAATGAAATTCTAAAACCCAAAAGTTCCCTAACAATATGGTACAGTAGTGTCATATAACCAGATCAGTATTAGTCAGATCAATGCAAGTATTTACATAGTATTTAAAATGTAAGCAGAAGTTATCTTCTGTATTCAGTTGGTAAATATGTACTAAGTTTGAATGTTCAGTTGGAGTTAGGAAAGCGGTATATAAATGTTGGTTTGTTAGGAAAACTCTAGTGTAACTCTAATGTAGCTAGTTATGTGAGTTTATGAATTTTGTTGTTGGGGTAGGGTTGTTAATAATTGTTAATTAATTAAATTGGTACCTGACCACATTTATGTTCGTTTTTCCCTCACAATACACATGAAACGCTTCTATCAATACCGTGATTTTGTCCCGGTCAGCTACGTCGATGTTGAGTGTTCTGTGTACTTTCTGTGCCTCCGTCCCTGCGACATGAAGAAACACACAACACTGCACTTTCTCCGATTTGGCAGCAACTCCTGCTGCTGTGGCGTAAATCTGATAAGAATTTATCCATTAAGTCCAATTTAACGTCAGGTTACCTTCCAAGTTAATTGGCATAGGGGGTTTCAATCCGGATAAAGCCATACTACTTGTTAGGTAATCCACATCTGACACCATGTAAGATACGAGTCGAGACCTTGAGTTCTAGTTCATGACTGACTTTATTTACTACTCGTTGTCCCTGGTGACGTTCCAGTCTTAGCTGATTACCCGCATGTACCCGGTTGACCTACATACATTACAGCCTCAGCCACCACCACTTCTCTCCCGTTGGCCACCTTGGGAAGGATGCACACACAAATGTGAAGGAGATGTGGGCGGTCTATGCAGCCACACTCTCCTGGCCCCCTCTCTGGTGGGACTCCTCGGTGGTGATGGTCACCAACAGCACAGCCGTACATGCGGCTTTAAATTCAGGTCACTCTAAATGCCCAGAGATCATGTATTTTCTCAGGTGCCTGTTCTGGCTTGCTGCAGACCATAACTTCCAGTTCTCCTCTGTCTACATCAGGAGTAAAGATAACAATGATGATATTGGCAGCTTCGGGCATGTTCGAGAGGCGGACGTCAGCTTAACTATGTGCTGCACCCACGTTTTTTACGATGACTCTAATTGTGTTTCCAGAGCTCGAGGTCTTGATGAAGGAGAAGCACCTATTCCAGAGCTGCTCCTATGCCCCAAACTCAGTCGCGACCAGGGCAGTGCAGGTGCAGAAGTACCACAAGTTTGTGGGGGAGTTCTCGGAGACCCACTCCACACTCCCCTGCCCGTCCCCACAGGAGGCCCTCTATGCCACATGGTTGGCCTTAAAGCTGAAGTACACCTCCGTTCTAAACTACCTGTCAGGACTGAACAACTTCCTGAGGAAGAATGTGTCAGCGCCCATCGCCTACACATACTTTGAGATCTCCTCTACCCTCCAGGGGATTCACTGTGAGCGGTCCTTCACCCCACATCAGCCCATCCTGCTACTTCCTGGGATGTCATCGGGATCTTCAGCTTCTTGACCTCTAACAAGGGTCGCCTGGCGGGCTGCCATGCTGTGCAGCTTCTAGGCCCTCCTCAGGAAGTGTCAGGTGACCTTGTCTGACTTGTCCCTCCTCCCCAGGGACTTATAGTTCTTCCCGTGGGGCTCATAATTTCTCTCAGGAGATCCAAAACGATCCAGTTCCGTGAGAGGGTGCTTGAGGTACCGGTTCCAAGATGCCCCAACCGGCTCCTCTGTGCAGTGCACTGGACGGAGTGCCACTTTGCTGAGGTCTCAGCCCAGCCGGACGCCATGGCCTTCAGGATCAGTCTAATATATTTATCTAATAAAAATATGGCAGAACATGGGAACCATCAAATTATACAACTTTAATTGAATAGCATACACTGATATCGATTAGTTAATAGATCAACCCAGGTTTCAGGACTTGACACATTTTATCTGCTATACTCTACTTGCGCTCTATATAGACTGAGAGACAGTGACTACTCTGATGGACATACTTGAATAATGAAGCAACGATCAATAAATTTATATAATAATTGGGATTATATATTAGTAATGTACAACAGATTATGCGAGTATAAAGATATGAAAGGAAACATTACTTATTATTATGATTATTGTTATGCTACGTAAGACAACACTGTACTGGTGGCGCCATCGTCATCCACCTTCCGTCAACAAGATGTTGACCAGTATCAGTCACACTGCGTGATGGGGTACGTCCTACTTTGCTTGACCAAGGAAAGGAGAAAAACTGGGATATCTTTGAACCCCAGGGCACTCCTTAATTTATTCCATCAAGGCCAGAATAGGTATGAGGCCTGTCACTGCCCAGCTGGTCAACACATAAGGCCCCTCGAGTGTGTGTGGGTGGGGGGGGGGCGGGTGAACATTAGTAACATTAGTAATAGGTGGAACAGTCTACTCTCGGGACTGTTCCGGTTAACATGCTGACACCTGTTGCTACTTCTTAGCAAATAGAAGCTAGCATCCTTGCTACCATCAATATGTGGTAGTGGCTCATTGTCTGGAATAAGTGGTCATGCTCATTCTGGTTTATTGCTGGGCATGGGGGAATGGCGAAGCTGAATCACACCCCCCCTCCGCTGTCCCCCCCTCAACTCCCCCCTGACCAATCAAAATCTCATACCCATCTACCAATCACATCACACTCTGATCCGCAAGCCACGGACTCACCAGGGAGGCTCCACGACACTCCCCATCCAGCTCGACGATGCAGCACAATCCCATGGAGTGAGCAGCAGCACCCAGCGGAAACCATCAGCCCCACAGCTCCAATGATGCCGACTCTGATGGAGGGAACGAACACAATCCGCGATAGCTTCACCTCGCTGCTCCCCCCCCCCCAACACCATGCCGGGAGGTGAGGTTACCCTCCCCACAGGGCGCAGGGCACCGCTCGCCAAGCCCGAGATGACAGGAGTGCCAGTCAGCCTCTCACATGGCCCAGTGCCGCTCACCCTCCCAATGCCTGCCCAGATATAGATCGCACCCCGCGAGCATGCAGATGGAATGACCGAGACCACCAGGACGCCAATCCCCGGCACCGCTCACACTCCCAGGAGCCTGAGCGCTCCCCAGACGGGAGGAGAGTCGAGCAGAGAGACCACATGGTCCCCCTCCTGCATCACCGAAACAGCTTGCACCACCGCTCACGCAACCACAACGACCGGCAGAGAAACAAGGATTGCCAATAGGAGGTAGAGGAGCTGGAGACGCTATGGACAGACACCAAGCACAGTAGAGGTGCATGGAAGGTAGGAAGGCAATATTACATGACATGTTTGTTACTAATCCTACCTCCAAGCCGTACATGTATCTGAAATGTCATGGCTGCGACTCGGTCGCCCAGAAGCTGGCGGCAAGGAGCTCCATGATCGCGCGCGAGTACATGCGTGCATTCATGACCCTAATCTCCAACCACCGGGTATATGATAAGCATGACTTTCCACATATGTTTGATCATCTAATATGCATTATGGATGACTGCATGTGGAAGCCATGGCCAGCTGTGTGTGAGTGGTCACAGAATGTGTTCAATATGGTAGAGAGACATGCAATCGCCTGGTACAACTGCCAGGAGATTCAAAACCACAGATCAAACTTCACCGGGAGCCAGAGCCTCAATCCCACACCATCCATGGACGACCGTAGCCATGCAGACAAGTCCGGCAGAGGACACATCGAGGCGGAGGTGCACAAACGCCCATGCACCATGTAAAACTCCACAAGGAGCTGCACACAGAAGCAGCACCACCAGGATGGGCCACAGGATGTAGTACATGTGTGTGCATACTGCTACAAACTAACACAGGCCTATTACGAGCGCTCCAAACAACACTGCCGGAGGAAAAACAGGTTCACATAAAAAAACTAAGCAAGGGGGTGCTGCACCCAGAATACGGCCTGGAAATAACCATCCCCAGCACAGGCAGTACCCTGTGGACCCGGCCCGCGTCCACCGACCACCCACATATCCAAATGAAAACTGGTTTGACAACACCCATGACTCACTACATCATTATACACCCGCCGTCACTTGATCTAGCGAATCACACCACTCCATTCTCAACATCCAGCTGACCGGCCCTCACCGCAGAAACAACAAAGGGATCACTTGCCCATCAACACACAGCACATAGAGAGATGGGGGCAGCCAAACACGAGCTGGTACCAACACCTCCGCCACCACCTGCGGTGCCCTCAACACCTGAACCACAGCAACAACATTCCATGCTGTCAAAAAAGCCCCCCACCAACACCAACTGCCACCTGACACAACACGGCCGCACACACCAGCCGTCAACATCAAAGCAAAGGGGGTGGGGTGTGGGGTTCGGGGGCGGCGCGGGCAGTGGCTCCACCACACCCCCCACACCCCACCACACCACAATGGTGCGAACGCAAAGCACATCGACTTTGATCTAGTCAGACTGCACTGCACCCACGATGCAGCGATACTACCAAACAGCAGCATCAACTCCGCCCCCAGCGCCTTCAGACAGCACCGTTCTAATCACTGGCCACGGCCGGCAGGAGGACTCCACACTGACATAGCTGCAATATATGAGGCAGTCCACCGAACAGGACTCCCCAATGCCATGGATTCGCGTATACACATTCCATCTGGCCTGAACGTAAAAAACTGGAGCACCAACCTATCCAACTCACACGATCACGCCCAGCTCATTGACTTTATTGAATTTGGCTTTCCCCTGGGGTACATGGGACCAACTTCAGGCACCACCAAGTAACCCAACCACCCCAGTGCCCAACAACACACAGATGCAGTCGACCCATACATCGCACAAAACGACGGATAATAGCAGACATGTCGTTCCCAAACGACACATCCATAAACGCCTTCATCATCAAAAACATGGCCCTGGGCCACACCAGGGACCACTGTCTACCCGTAGTCGACGGGTTCAAAAAAGAGTTGAGCGAGGCTGGTGCGGGGAGCTTCATGTTCATGATGGACCTCACCAGGGTATATAAAAACTTCAGATCCTGCCCCCTCGACTGGCCGTTCCTCGGCACCACATGGCTCGACAAATTCTACCTCGACATATCGGTACCCTTCGGAGCACATGCCTCAAGCTGCCACATACAGAAGGTGGCCAAAGTGGTGGTATATATACTCAGGAGACAGGGCATAAGGGCAACGATGTACCTCGATGACCTCATCGTCATGGCCCCTGATCAGCATACATGCCAATGCCAATTCCTAACTACCAGACGCATCTTCCAAGAACTCGGCCTTCCAGAAGCCGTCGAGAAAACCCAACCACCAGCCCCAGCAGTCAGGTGGCTGGGCATATGCATCAACACACTGGCTATAACCCTTAATATGCCAACAGACAAGGTCGACATCACTATAAAGCCATGGCCAACAAGGACTATGTCACATGCAAACAGCTCCAGTCCATGCTAGGGAAGCTGCTACACATCTTCATGTGTATAACTGTTCGTAGGCCACCTATTACAGGCACTACGAGCCATGGACACCAACCGCACCCCAGTCACTGATGACATGAGGAGAGACCTAGCCTGATTTCCCAAGTTCACACCCACATGGAACGAGACCTCGCTCATAACACCCAACACGCCACAAAGGAAGATTGTCGTCGATGTCTGCATGGAAGGCATTGGTGGTGCTGATGACAGCTGAGCATACTCCACCGAACTAGAGGATGATGATGACGGCCACCACGCCACCATAACACAACTGGAGGCGGCCAATGTCCTCATCACCTTCCACACACTAATCACCGACGCAGACACCGGCAGCCACATCACTGTCAACTGCGACAACATGGCAGTCAATCATGTCCTCGCCACAGGAAAGGGCCCCAACCCACGACTCCTACAGATCACTCGGGCTGCCCGGATGTTCCAAGCAGTCCATAAAATATGCATCTCCTACAAGCACATTCCCGGGGTCGACAACAACCTCGGCGATGCCCTAAGCAGGGCACACATTAATGAAACATACTGCAGTAGAGCAGTAAGACTACATACCGAAAAGAATATAGCCCACATAGCACTACGTGTGCATGGTTACCAACAGCTTCTACCCCTTCTCCCATCCAGACCCAGCATATACCACCCTCACACGAGCAGTGAAGACAAGACAGCATGAGGCGAGGGCACTGGGCACCTGCACACAACTGGAGGTATGCTGCTGGCTCATGGAGCTAGCGGCCCGACAGTGCCCATCCTCAATTGCCAACCCCGCCTCCCACCTTCGACTAAACTTCAAGATGGAAGAAGCAAGCACACAGCCGCTTGACCACATCTTGGTATGACTGGCCCTGGACTCAATGAGGAGGTCCAATTCTCAGACACCGTGCCGTGCCACAGAGGTACCGATATCAATAATAAAGAATGCAGTGTGCCACCTCCAGCGCACCCAGGAAGGACGGGTGGTGGCCACAGTGGTCATCATCATGTTCTTCACCGGCACCAGGCAGTCAAAGGTGGCGCCACAATCCATGGCCACCTTCGACCCCACCAGGCACACCACCAGGGGGTGACGTGCACATAATTCAAGACACGCTACACATACACCAGAAGTGGGCAAAGATAATGCAGGTGAACCTCCAGTCACACAACAAGTGCATGGCCCCCACACACCAACCCCACTTCTACCCAGTCACCGCCTACCGCCGCATGATCGAGAAGGCGCCCACAACACATAACCAGCAGCCCCTGCTGGTCTTCCCTGCCGATGGAGTGACAATGTCCATACCATACATGGCCAGACAATGGCACGCGGCTCAGCTGGCCACCAGGGTCCAGAACTCCTACACACTCCACGCCATTCGCAAAACAGCCCCCACAGTCGCGTTCGCATCCGGCAGCTCCGAACTGGAGGTCGAGAGATTCGGCGGATGGGCCTCCAATGCACACAAAGGATACATCAACACAAGAGACTCACACACAGTCAACACCACACTAATCAAAACAATACAACATCATCCATATGGCTTGGCCGATTAATTGGCGAGCCAATCAAACAAACTATTAAATTAAGTGTTAAAATAAAAATATAAGTTAATCAACAGAGTTAATTAACCACCTAATTAGTAATAGCCACTTGACAACGAGCAAATGGCAGATCACCTTTATTTGTTAAATGTAGACCATACACTCATTTTACCCTGTACAAATGCATTTCTGCTTATTATCTATCATCATTGTTGTTCCACCCTTATCCATATGTTGCACTTACCATCTCATGCCCATATGTCATCACCTTAAATGACCTTAGGTCGGCTGCGGCTTCCCTGCTTAACAATCAAATGTACCATGATTTGCTGCCGAGGGGGCCACACCCGAATAAATGCCATGTTTCCCCACCTCAGCCTCCTTGTCTTCTGTGCCCATAAGCAATGATGGACTAGTACATATATATAAGTATTTATATACACGTATATAGTTTCTTCTTTATATATCTATTGAGGATAACGAAACTAGGTCAAAGGAAACTGGGAAATGTTTTTCAGAACATGCCTAATTTGGGTCACTTGGGTGATTTAGTGAGTAAGTAACAGCCTAACTCCTCTATAAAACCAAAACTGGGTCACTGGGTCACTGCATCAATTATGATCTAAGTGGACACTTGTGGAATGAGTCATTCACCACCTGTGGTAGAAATACGAAAGAATATGAGGGTAGATTCTTTTTAATGGTGTACAGTACGCCTTCGGTTGAAGCTACGCTTGAACAAATTCCCTTGATTACACGCACCATGAACTCGGTGATGTCAAAATTGCTTTTAAAGTTCTGAAATAACTATAATAGATTACACGTTATAATCTGTCTTACTTTTGCTTGAAATAACAGGAATTTAAAATTACTAACTTCAGAAATATTGAAAGTGTAAACAGGCCAAATTAATTTTTCCATGATTGTCAACACTCTGACCCAATAGGCTTCAACACTAACAGCTTCTATTAAATTGATTTAAAATCTTCTTCTATGCAGCAACAAATACATAAGAAGTGCATCAGCATCTAAGTTGGATATGTACGTTCAGGTTTTGACGCATTTATTGACTTTAACTATAGACCTATTTCAATGTTTGTAAACATTGTGTATGCGCGCACAGCTCGGCTGCAGAACGAATGCACACGGCCACTGAGTTTGCCAGTAAGTGCAGTGCAAAACGTTTATTTTATTAAAAATTAATAGAAATGCACAACCCTAACCGTATAAATTTAATATAATCTATTCGTTGAATATGTTTTCTATATGTGTACCAAGCAGTTTGTTTCTAAGTGGTGTAGTTTTAGAGATATTTCACTTTTTCTGTATGAAGATTGCTCACGGCCATTGACAATGCATTGGCACTGACACTCAGAATATCCCAACTTTCACAATTATCTCTGTTTTTAATACTTTCAGTGTAAATTGCTCTTAGGTTACATTAAATACTTCAGATCTTCCTCTTCAATCGCGCATTAAGATATTTTTAATCGATCCAATGAAAGCTTTTAAATCTATTTTACTAAAATAAATGCTCCACATAGACATAGCATTGCCGTATTTTACCCTTCGCGGGCAGTTTGCCGGTACGCGCAGTGCAAAACGTCGATTTTATTCAAAATTTATAGAAATCCAGAACCCTAACCATATCAATTTAATATAATCTTTTTGGTAAACATGTTTTCTATATGTATTCCACTCGGTTTGTGTCTAGGTGGTGTGGTTTTAGAGATATTCGACCTTTTCTCTATGAAGATTGCTATAGCCATTGAGTTTGCAGTGTGACCGGATGTTGTCCTGCAGCCAAGCAGCGCATGCACTGACCTAAATAGCCATGCTGACGTCATATGAAATTGGTCAATTGGACACATAGCAGCATGTACTAGAGGAATAATACTATTTATTAGCAGGTGTTGCTATTTGAAAGTCCACCAGGACTACCAGGGCACTGCCATGGGCTCTTTGCATAGGCTCAGCCCGGCGTGTGACTGATGAGCACACAGGAATGGTAGCTGACAAAGAACCACTGTGTGAGCAGGTGGAGTGGGTTGTCTGTGCGCACCGGCTACCTCCTCTGGGCTCACCTGTCACCACCGAGTTACTGCGCATGCTCACTTCTACAAATCACTGCTTGCCCTTCTAACAAATCAGACCTAGTGCCTTTACCAACACAGATATTTATATAATATTCATTTATGGAACTTGTGGGTCACAGAATTTCATTGTGTTATATGATGTAAGTGTAAGTTGTGTATTCAACAGTTACTGTATACCTTACTCTATATACAATTTCTGTGTAAATAATCCTCAATTGAAAACTGGATGGAAGACCAGTTAGTAAACATATTTACCACCAACAAAATATATATTCATGCATTGATATGTATATATATACCGGACGCCGTGGTTGAATCGGTAGAGCGCAGGCTTCCTGTGCGGAAGGGTGGGAGTTCGAATCCCAGCCGAGTGCAACCAATGACTTACAAAATTGATTCTTGTCGCTGCCAGGCCTGGTGTTCAGCATTAATAAGATAGGACAAGGACTGGTTAGCATGGTATCGGGATAATGTGGCTGTCAGTTCATGGAACCGCCGGCCTGGTCTCCCACTGGGCCAGCACTATGAAGTTGCACTGTCACAAGTTGATACCCGTCCTGATATGACATTAGATGTTGCTAGGACGTAAAACAACAACAAACAATGTATCTACACAGTATATATATACCGGGGTATATATATATATATAAATATATATACATATGAAAAATCAACCGTCCGAGCAGGTTTGGAGGTGGCACCAGACGCAGCTGGTATCAGGGTGGCCAGGAGCCACTGGCAGGTGGCACCATAGTGGCAGAAGCAGGAACTAACTGCCATGACAGTAGGATAGAAGGTAATAACTAATATATAGAATAGAACTGATAGACGTTTGTGTCCTTGTTTATATTCCCGTAATAGATTATAGAGCACATTATATACATATATCTGTATATGCATATACACATATATCGCTAGTATATAAATATACGGGTATAAATCAACGGTATGAGGTTTTCTTATTATTATTATCATTGTCACTTTATAATATATTTAAGGTCCAATAATGGACAAATGTTGATTAACTGCGGCATAATGTCCTACAGTGGTGCCGCCATCGGCAGTTCTTGTTACTTATGCTCAGTAGCTGTAGTGATCACTTGCTGCGAAAATTTGGAATCACGCCAATATTCACCCCAACGGTATGCTGCCGCAATCCCACATCTCCAACGTGTTAATGTGTGCATTCAATAGTGTGTCAGGGGAATCAAGATTGTGGTGATTTAAGTAATTACCTAGGTCAATTCGATCAGTTATCACTGGGAAAAACACCACCAGGGCTCCAAACCATGAGTATCACAAACTTTCTATGAATCCCATTAACCAAATTCTAAAGCATAAGTAATACCATGTAATAGCTAACACGTATTCCAGGACCCATACCTTCCTCCACAAACACAGGTACAATCTACAGTGGAGGCTATATACCAAAAAAGGCTGTATGTGCTGCATGCACCAGCACATACACCCCAAAACAATCATTATTAAATATTAAATCTAAAGAAAGTTAAAACTCGCAAAATCAAGCAGCCACTAACCTAAAAGATGGTAGAAGCAATTGAATGCAAACTGGGGAGGGGCACACACTTTGCCCACATAAACTGCCAGAGTGCATGCAAAGAAATAGACATAATAAAAATACACCTAAAAAGTGAAAACCTTGATGTACTAACACTGTCAGAAATCTGGTTCACCGACATGCACCAAGACAACACCCTCAACATAGATGGGTATAGGCTTGTACGTAATGACAGACAGCAAAGCAATATAAAAAATATATAAAAAAAAGGCGGAGGTGTTGCAATTTACTGCAAGACTTCCAAAAACCTAGACACTGAAGTTCTAAAACCAGCAAATCTTTCAAATGAGCACATCAAACTACTGTGGTACCTAATAAAAAATAAGAATCAGGCAAACATAGCCATAGCAAGCCTCTACAGACCACCATCAGGAGACACAAAAGTATTCCTTGAAGCCTTAGATAGAAGCATAAACACACTGCGGAAATTAACAGGTGCAGAAATCTTTGTACTAGGGGATTTCAATGTAAACTACAACAGCAATGAGAAAAATAAACTAATGCTACAAACCACTATCAAAGTCTTCGGTCTACAGCAACTCATTACTGAAAACACGAGGCTAAACAAAAACAGCTCAACAATTTATCTAATACTAACCAACTCAAACCATGGCACCAAATGGGACACTAGAAGCTGGGGTATAAGTGATCATGAGCTAATATATGTAACCAGGAACAAACTCAAAAGCACAAATCACTATGAATACAAGATGTGCAGATCCCTAAAAGATTACTCAGAAGAAATGCTTAAAAGCCACTTACACCAAAACATAAACAACATCACCAAAAAGAGAGATGATGCTGATACCTACTGGAACAATATCATCACAGAGATACAAAAAATCACTAGACCAGATGTGTCCCATAAAGAAACTAAAAATACCAAAAAATCAAGACCCATGGGTAGACAGGGAACTACTGACACTCATCACATCCAAGCGAAAACTCGGTGACAAAGCTAAGCATACAAAAGATCCAGAAGATAAAATGGCCTATGATACTGCCAGAAATCACTCTCTCAAAGCGGTAAAGAGAGCAAAAAAGAAATACATAATAAAGCAAGACAAGGAATGGGGAAGCAACACAAATAAGTTCTGGTAAAATGTAAACCTGCTATTCCAAAAAAAAAACACTGAAGAGCGAATACACTTCCAGGATAATGAAGTGAATATGCTCACAAATAGTGATGCAGCAAATAAACTAAATGCACACTTTGCCATGGTAGGGCAAAAATTATCACACAAATTCACAAGAAACTGGGAAAACAAATCAGAAAATATCCAAGATGAAATCCCCACCTATAAAACCGACTTAAAAGAGATAACAAAATTAATAAACGACATAGACACAAACAAACCAAGTGGAATAGATGGGATCCCCACAAAAGTACTGAAGGAGGCATTTCAAGCCATTCCAGATACCATGGTGGACCTGTTCAACATCTCCTTTGAAAAGGGGCACTTCATCACAGCCTGGAAAATGGCAACCATCACCCCCATCTACAAAAGTGGTGAAAAGGGGAACATGGGGAACTATAGACCAATATCAATTTTGCAAGCACCAGGCAAGCTAATTGAAAAAGTATTCCACAGGCACATACATGAGCACCTGGGAAAGAACAGTATACTAAACAAAAGACAAAGGGGTTTTAGGAAACTGCACTCCACATCAAAAACAATAGCAAACCTCATCATCATCATCATGCTGTCGGTTGCGATGTGACAGAGACTGCTTTCATTACTTGACTGCCGGTCTCCTTTGTGTGGTTGTACATTTAATGAAAGCTGCCTGCAAATGTGTTGAAGTGCTGCTGGCTTTTGCAAGTTATCAGCTTCACTCTCTCGGGGAGCAAATAGAGGTTTCACACCGGCAAGAACATGTCCAAACAGGCGCAAAACTATTTGTCCCTGCAGTGGCTGGTCTGGTGATGTTGGGAGTTCCATACATCAACCGCCTTTGATGCTGCCACAGTGACATGGTTTTCTGTTCAGGGTTTGCTCCCTTAGCCTTCGGTTCTGTCAAGAACCTGTACCACAAGGCAGTGGTTTACAACTCTGCAGGGAAGGGGCGTCAAACTCCCTGAGGTATTGCAGGTATTGCAGGTGGTACTGCAAACCTAACAAGTGACATACTGGCATCAATGAACCAAAAACGATTAGTAGAGGCAGCCTTCATTGATTTCAGCAAAGCTTTTGACACAGTCGACCACAATATACTACTAAAAAAATTAAACAACATGGGCATAAAGTCCAAGTCAATAAGCTGGATAAAATGTTACCTAAACAACAGGCAAACAAAAAAAAAGTAAATGATGCCCTATCAGACCAACAGCCTGTAATATGTGGCATACCCCAAGGATCAGTCCTGGGGCCTCTACTCTTTATACTCTACATAAACACCCTGGAAAAATAGCTAGAAACAGAACATCTCCAACTATATGCAGACGACACAGTCATATATGCAGAGGGAAACACAGAGGAAGAGGTAACAACTAAACTGAACAAACTCCTACTAAAGCTGGACGACTGGAGTGAGTCCAATAAACTAACCATCAATGCAAATAAATCCAAAACAGTGCTCTTCTCACATAAATCACTACCGGAAAGAAATCTACACTGCAAGCTAGGAAACCAAATATTAGAAAATATAAATCACTACAAATACCTAGGCCTAGAGTTGGACAGCCAGCTAAACTACAACCTATGTATAACAAAAATCATCCAAAAAATAAACCACAAACTGTGGCTATTTGCAAAAATAAGAAACTATATGATGCAATAAATGTCAATAAAAATCTTCCAAGGTATGGCGCTCCCCTACTTCGACTATGGGGATGTTATTTACATGGGGGATTAAAAAAGAATTACTAAAAAAACTGCAAATACTGCAAAATAGAGCCCTAAAGACCAGCCTCAGAGTAGACAAACTGCACCCCACCTATAGCCACCAATTAACATCCTCTCAAAATCCTCTGTTAAGCCTGATCTTATAGTAGGGTTTCTTCACAGTACTAATTAGGTCATATATGCATCTGGTGAAGGGTCTACCACTGCCAATTACTTTAGTGCAATGCGCCAAAAGCCCTCCCAGACGCTCAAGGTCCTTCCTGGTTGACTTCCTCATATGGAGGAAATACTTGAGAACTTTATTCAATTTTGCTAGCTTATCATCGGGCAGGGTCATTTGTAGCGTAACAGAATTAATTATTATTGCTAGGAATCTGATGAATGTAGCAGGAGGGATTAATTTGTTGTAACTCATATAAAAGCCTAACCTTCTGAGTATTGCTATGGTTACTCTCTGAGATCTGGCAGTTTCATCTTGGCTGCTGTCTATAATGCAGTGGTCCTCCAGGTAATTAATCACCCTGAGTACTCCCTCTCTGGCAGCACATCTAACAATAAGGTCAGAATTTTTTTTAAAATATATATGGACTGGATGAAAGTCCCACACATAATCTGGTATCAGTTAAATATGTTTCGGTTCCTGAAAAAAAACATGAAAGCCCTCTATCACGAGGATGAATAGGGATCAATTGTGGCCATCCAGTCACCCTGCTTGAGGCAATCCGCTACCGAGTCTACGGAATTGTATTTAACTACTCTCAATCCATTTAGCTCTTTCTATTTCTTTCTTCACCTCAGCTAGGGATCAGGTTTATATACATATACATATATACATGTATATACATATACATACATATACATATATATAGATACAACATTTTTTTTTTTTCACTGCCCATAATATATAAGCTCCTGTGAGGGCGCTTGTTTTCAATGCCGGACATATACAGATACACATATTCATATACATATACATACATATACATACATATACATACATATACACACATATACATATATATACATACATATACCTAGATATACATATACATACACATACATACATATACATGCATATACATGGATATATACATACATATACATACATATACATACATACATATACATATACATGCATATACATACATATGCATACACATACATACATATACATCCATATACACACATATACATATGTATACATACATATACATAAATATACATATACATATATATATATACATATACATACATATACATATACATACATATGCATATATATACATACATATGCATAAATATACATACCTACATACATATACATACATATACATACACATACATATACATATACATATGCATACATATATATTCATATACATACATATACACACATACACATGCATATACATACATATACATACATATACATACACCTGCATACATATACATACATAGGCATACATATACATATATACATACATATACATGCATATGCATACCTATACATACATTTATATGCATATACATACATATACACACATATACATACATGTGCATACACATACATACATATGCATACATATACATACATACATGTAAATACATATACATATACATACATATACATGCATATTCAAACATATATATACATATGCATACATATACATATACATACATGTATATTCAAATACATACATATACATACATATACATACATATACATACATATGCATACATATGCATACATATACATACATATACATATACATACATATACATACATATGCATACATATGCATACATATACATACATACATACATATACATACATATACATGCACATACATACACCTACATATATATATATACATAGATACACATATAACCATACATATACCTGTCCGGGCCGCAATTACCTCTCGTTCCTTTGCCAGGGTTATCTGAAGCTGCACCTGCCTCAGTGTGTGGATATGTCTCTTCCCCTCCCAGATATGGTGCGCCTACTGCTTATTGCTCGTGACTGAACAGAGTGGCCGAAACGGTAAGAGGACTTCCCATACACAAAGTCAGGAGTTTCAATCCTGGCCAAGTCAAAACAATGACTTACAGAATTGATACAATCATGTCGCTACCTAGCCTGGTGCTTGGCATTACTAGGATAGGACGAGCACTGGTTAGCTCAGTAACAGTAATATGACTGCCCAGATAGCACACAGCCGTCAGCCCGACGGCGCCCGATGGCGGCCGCTCAGTCGGGCCGACGGTGGAAACCGCAGTCGGGCCGACATTGTTTTGTCCAACCTCCCGCCGTCGGGCGACGGCGGAAAACGCCGTCGCCCCGACGGCGGAAAACGCCGACGAGCCGACGGCGACAAACCAACGTCGGCCCGACGGCGACAAACGCCGTCGGGCCGACGTTGTTTTGTCCAACCTGCCGCCGTCGCCCCGATGGCAGAAACCGCTGATGAGCCGACGAGCCACTGTCACTCTAGTATCAATACGCCTACAAGTGCAAAAATATTAGTTTTATTCAAAATTAATAGAAATCGAGAACCCTAACCTTATTAATTTAATATAGTCTGTACGTATTGACACTATAGTGACAGTGTCTTCTCGGAAAAAAACAAGATGGCGGTTCTTCGTCAACATTCCGTACAGGGTAATTCAAATCGTATTAACACGAATAATTCCATTAATACATCCTAATAAATTACTAAGCTTATACAAAATAATCTAAACATATTAATAAACAAACCTGTTAAAGAATTCCTTAAAATCCTGCGATTTCTGGAGTTATTTGTAGAAAAAGAACGCTGCTCAACGATCGCACGTGTTCCGGTGGTGATTCGAAGTAAACAAACCGTACCCGATAATTCAAATTGTATTAACACGAATAATTCCATTAATACTGCATAATAAATTACAAAACTTTAACAAAATAATGTAAACATATTAATAAACAAAGCGGTTAAATTATTCCTTAAATTTCCGGGGATTTCTGGAGTTATTGGTAGTAAAAGAACGCTGCTCAACGATCGCATGTGTGCCCGATGGCGACTCGAGCTGGAAAACATATTTAACGAACTGCGAATGCGTGTATCAACCCCGTAGGCCCGACGGTTGCCTGACGGTGGTGGGCCGCCATCAGCCCACCACCGTCGGGTCGACGGTGGCCCGACGGTGGTTCGAATGTGAAAAATCAATCCAAACCAGCGGCGGGCTACGGCCGTCAGCCCGACGGTGGCCCGACGGTGGCTCAAAAGTGGAAAGGGATTGAAACCTAACGTCGGAACGTCGGCCCACCACCGTTGGGCCGACGGTGGCCCGACGGTTGCTCGAATGTGAAAAATCAATCCAAACCAGCGGCGGGCTACTGCCATCGGCCCGACGCTGGCTCGACGGTGGCTCAAAAGTGGAAAGGGATTGAAACCTAACGTCGGAATGCCGCCGTCGGCCCGACGGTGGCCCGACAGTGGAAAGTCGGTGGCGACGTAGCGACCAATAGCCGACGTCGGCCCGACGGCTGTGTGCTATCTGGGTGGGTGGAAAATTGGGTCATGTTGTTGGTGGCCTGGTCTCCGGCAGGCTCGCCATTAGTGTGCACTGTCACAAGTCGGTACCCATCCTGATATGACCTTGGATGTTGCCATGATCTAAAACTCAACGACGAAACAGAAGCTTATTCCCCGAGTTCTCTAAGCCTGCCATACAGTCTCATCCGGAAGACCACTCCACACAGCTAATCTGCCTCACTTCCTCCTGCAGTCCCTCCACTCACATTCCATATGAAGTCCATGCTGGTTAATATACACATTCCTATCAGTGTGCATGTCACTAATTCCCCCTCAACAAAAGCAGCCTCGTCAACCACTTCCTGCCTGCAGCTCCATCTTCCCTATCCATCAATATAACCCTCGCACAGCAGCCCACCCTGAAACCATGCCCACGCCGACCGACTGCCTACCTTCATCTCATCACTGCGAATTGTCATCGCAAAACGCAGGACGTCATTGCGAAAATTAAAATAGCTGTATTTTGGACCTTGGCGAATTGGAGAATGCTTAATGAGCCAGAATGGCAAGTATATATTGAGACAAGTAGTCAGGTAATCACAGAAGAAGTAAGAGCCAGAATGGCAATCCTTATGGGTTTCTGTTGATTCCGGTTATATTATCAGGCCTGTTTGTTTGTCATGACCATTGTGAAGGTCACACTAGGAATCGGCTATAACTTCAGTATAAGCAATGAGTGACTACTACTGAATTATTCTGGAATCCCCTGACTACTTGACTCCATATATATATGCAATTCTGGCTCTTAATTATTCTGGAATATCCCGCCTATTTGTCTCCATATATATATAGTATTCACTCATCGCTTATAGCCGATTCTTAGTGTGACCTTCACAATGGTCATGCCAAACAAACAGGACTGACAATATAACCAGAATAAACAGAAACCCCCGGGGGGATGCACCCCCCCCCCCCCCCACACACACACAGTCGCCTGGACATTTGTTCGCCCAAACAGGGCGGTGAAGTGTTAATAAAACAAACGCCTGGCATCTAACCACCTTTGTCTCCTGGGAGACTTCCGGGCACCGGATATCATCTCAGCGCTACCAGGCGAGGTGATGGGTGATGATTATAGAGGTGCCCCGCAGGCTGACCTCAAAGCAGTCTGCTGCCTGCTTCCTAGTCTCCCCACCCCCACCAACATCCCCACCAACACCCCCACCAACATCCCCACCAACACCCCCACCAACACCCCCACCAACACCCCCACCCAGCACAGCGCAGTGCGGCCATTGTTGTCTCTGTCCATCAAACTCAACCAGGTGAAATCCCCGAGTGAAAATTCCAAATACTAGCCTTAGTTCCGTGAATAGATGAATTAGAAAACACAGCCGCCGGTGAACTGGGCAGCCGTTGCTGACAATATACCTGCCTTGATCACAAAGGCATGGGGAGGAATTGTATGGGGACTGTGTGTGGGAGGAGGGGCGGGGGTGGGGAGGTGGGAGTTGGCTGACGCCGATGGGGTTGGAGGATGGTGGATGGAAGAGACTTGTTCGGGGAGGGAGGGTGATGGGTCGCGGTCACTGGTTAGTGATCGGCTTGGAGAGTGAAGGGTGATTATGTTGAGGAGGAAGAGCAGGTAGCAATGAAAGGTTGATAAGGACTAATGTAGCGGTTGTTGAAACACGGGAGATAAAAAACATGTGTATGTGGGGAATTCGTGTGTCGCATGCTTATATATCACATAAAATAAAATAAGAACGGTCAATAACATGAGGCCTATGTATTCGAAAGTAATAATGAGGTGAAAGTAGCGAGATAGGGGTATATATGTGTTATATGAAATGGATTATGGGAGTACTAACAGAGCACATGATGTCTCCCCGTGGGTTACTCGATCCTTACCACTCTGGTACTGCATCTACAGATATCCTATATTATACGTGGACTAGTTCCTGTTTCTCCCACTGGCGCCACCTGTGAGTACTCAACTATCTCTTTTCCCATGACTGTGGTGAGCCAAATCTTGAGCTCATATTGTATGCTCATATGTGTGAAACGCTATTCAATGAATGCTTAAAGTTGCATCGTGCGATGGTTTTGAATTTCGGTATTTTTTATGAGATAAATATATTAGATCGATCACTAGTAGCTGCTTTACATTTGTTCAAAGTTACTTTTATTTTAAATGGTAAACTTTTTAGTTATTTTGAGTGCAAGCATGGAAAATTAGTTTGGCAAGCTTGCCAAAACTCTGACACCATAGACTTCTGCAGTAACAGGTTCTGTTAAATTGACTCAGTATTGCCTTCTATGCAGAAACAAATGCTTAATAAGTGCATCAGTATCTAAATTAGATATGGAGAATCAAATCTAAATAATTATTTTGGTTTTGAAAATTTGATGCTTCATCGGACTATGCAGCTTTAATAGTAACAGTACTCCATCTTTATAATGGGCACCTATTTGTTAAAATTGTTATTTTATTTACTTTGTTCATACATTAGTTATTAAGCAAGGGCAATTTCAATCGCAGATAGTTGGTCTTCATCATTCTACTGCTCATTGCTGTGCCATAGTCATGCCA
This sequence comes from Branchipolynoe longqiensis, assembly GCA_030323885.1. Lineage (NCBI taxonomy): Eukaryota > Metazoa > Annelida > Polychaeta > Phyllodocida > Polynoidae > Branchipolynoe > Branchipolynoe longqiensis. The sequence continues at coordinate 102,288,108 of CM059187.1, read as the reverse complement.
AATACCAGGCTATATAGTGGCAAGAATCAGGCTTTAAGTCACTTGTTTGACTCGACCAGGGTTCGAACCAACCAAAATCTTATTAGGCCACCCCTACATCCTGATCGCTTAATGCCGGAGTTGTATACACCCCACCCTCTCCATGGCAACCGACTTATCGGCATCACCTATTCTTTGTCCCAAACGAAAAGGTCACCACACAGTCTTTAGTTGTGCGTGTCTTGAGGAAAGGTACGAAAATTGGGGATTCAGAAACAATTAATTTGATAATTATTATATAACGGATCCAATGATTATTACCTAAATATGTTAACAGTTAAGCTTATCATGTAACATCGCTCTGTCGGGTGTAAACTGGCTTCAGCTTACCGCACTCAAAGTCTAAAGCTAAGATTCCTTACACGCGGTATGCGGTATGCGGTATGCGAATGCGAATGCGACAAAAAATCGAAACGCCTTGAAGTCAATGGACTACATCCCTTACATGCGGTATGCGAATCCGAATCCGAATCCGAATGCAAATGCGGCAACTCGATCGGTCCCTGTAGCGATCGGTGAGGCATGCGGCACACGGTGTGCGAATAGAAACGTCAGTCGCACTTGTCCATTAGTTTTAGATGAGGAGAGGCGACTGAGCATTATGGAATGGACACACAGAAGGTTGCAGAGGGGAAACATATGGTAGTGGTGGTGGTTGGGTTACGGATTCGTAAAAATGCTACCATAGCCACATAAATATGAATACTTATCTATAATTTGGTAATTATAAAGGTAGGAACCTCCATGTGACGTACCAAGAGGTACATAGATATAAATGTCATATTAGGCCATATACAGTGCAGTATGGAGTATAATTGTTTATTTTTATTTTTTAAATATAGCCAGTCATGTGCCGCATGCCGCATGCCGCATACCGCATAGAAGGAATCCCCCCATTCGCATACCGCATGCCGTATGCCGCATACCGTGTAGAAGGAATCTTAGCTTAATGCTGCATAAGCCAATGAAGTCATGATATTTTCAAAACCCAAATAGCTGCTAGATGTGATGCGACACATTCCCCTGCAGGTTTTCCGTTTGAGACCTTTAAAGCTCACTGGTTTCGACATGGTTTACTTAACTAAAATGGCAATGGCATGTTGCATCTGGCTTCAACTAGTGTGTTTGTATGTTGCCAAATGCCAACAAAGTTAATCAAATATCTTAAAGGTTACGCTACACTAAAGTAGATTAGGTTATCATTGTCAACCTGATGTACTTAACTCAAAAACATGAAACCAAATGATTTCGCAACTTCAATAACATCTATCCAGGCATTTTCGGCGCTGAACCCTCCCCCCCCCCCCCTCGTCTCCCAAACCCCGCCCCCAGCCGCCCCTCGTCTTTTCTCCGCCCATCCCCGCCCTCCCCCGCCCCATATCTCCTTCGTATCATTATTCCGTGAATCAGCCACGGCTATGAGAGGTATTATTCGAGTAAGAAGGAAGCTCTGTCGGTGAGAAATTCTGCTAGATATACACACGAAGAAGAAGATGGTGGCTGGCTGGTGGGCCTGTGCAGTGTCCAGTGTAGGCCTCGGTACGCAGTATAGGAGTGGCGGGTAGTGCCGGCCTGATGTGCAGGGGTGAGGTGGGGAGGGTGTGGGGTGGGAGGAGAAGGTGAGAGGTGAAATATGTGCACAGCCCTCGTCGAGATGCTATCAGGCGGCTCGGGTGACGGGTGCAGGTAATTTGATTTGATCTCGTCGGGCGCAGCCCGGCCACTCCAACAGTCCAAGCAGCCTGATCGCTGATGGCCAGTGCCATGGACACTCTCGCCCTCTCCATGGCAACCACCTTATCGCCATCATCTATTCTTTGTCCAAACGTAAAGGTCGCCGCAAATCATGTGGTTGTGTGTGTGTCTTGCTTGGGTGAGCATAGGACGATGGGACAATTAATTCTATAATTATTCTGTAATGGGTCCCGTGAGTATGACCGTGAGTACGAGCATCCAATTAATCTAGCATCATGTCATCCTGACGTGACCTTACATGTTGCTAGAACGTAGAGCCCCAACAAACATCTATAATCATAAATGACCCTTTCATTTGACCGAACACTATTAGCATTGTTTGTAATTATATATGTACAATTGTCTAGTTAGTTTGTGGTGACATAGAACAGGTCTAAGACAAATGAGTGTGTAGAAAATGGCACCGATAGGATCCAATGAAAAGATTCATTAAATAAGTTGTTGCTGTGCACTTTTACCTTAGCGTCTTTTAAACCTGCATTGCCCGATGAAAAGATCAAATCTTTAAAACCAAGCCACTTATCTAGATTTAATCCTGCAGATCCAACTCACATATTGATGCACTCATTAAGCATGTATTCATGTTAGTATCGGTGTGCTATGCCGATATGCTACAGAATTGGCTAAGAAAATATCTATATCCAGTATGTCGGTGTGGATAACAAAATATGTTTGGCATGCGTTCATATCAAATATCTCCAAAATCAACCCTTTAAAATGAGATTAATTCAAACTAAAGAACCTGTCACACTACGACACTATAGCCGACATATGTGATTTTCGACCAACACATTGGTGTACATCGTCATACTTTACGCATACGTTAGGCATGCGTCGGGTACATTCCAGACATGTCGTTATATGTCATCTTACGTTGCCATGCATCAAGGCTCTGAAAAAATGTTGTGCGAACGTGTGGATCATACATTGAACATATGCTGTGTGTATGTTCAGGATACATCAACATATGTTGGGAGTACATTAGGGATACGTTGGTATACATTGCTGCATGTTAGCCGTACGTTCAGCAATGGGATAACGTATGTAACATTGGTCCGCATTATGTGAGCATATGCGAGCATTTTGCGAATGTTTTGCGAACATTTTGCGAGGCACATGAATGCTCTCATATGCTACCAATACATCAGAGATATGTTCTGCATACGCTACGTATGTTGTGTGTACTTTGTGTTTACACCCATTTTCATCCCCCACCGCTGAAAAGTTTGACGAATGGCGACGTACTGGCAAATTTTCTAACATTGAGTATGCGCTGACACCATACGTCATAGTGTGACAGGGCCATTAGGTAAAGTAAATTATAATCATCAAATGTATATATTATTATCTGAACATATATGGTATACACTCAAAACCATCGGCCTCTGCAACTTTAAGTTGTATTTTTAAATTATACTATAATTAGTTGTTTTTAAAAAGCTCCCCCTTCAAGCCATCGTACCTTACTTGATTGTCATCACCTGCATCAAATTCTGTACCCCTGCCATGTAATCCTTTACTTGTCTTTCCGTCAGGGCTGGCCTACATTGCACGATAGCGGGTCTTGACCCTAGGTGATCAGAGACCAGCACAACCATGTCTTCGTTTCCGGGGTAATGTAGTTGAAATAGCCAACAAGGTGTGTTTGGAGATGTGTGGGGGACACGCCCAATGTATGAATGTTCAGAAAAATCATGAACATCACCACTGTCAGTTTTCTCTTTCTTTATTTGTGAGTTTTTGCTAAAATATATATATTCTGCTGAATTAGTTCTTTTGTGATCCCTGCAGCACTGGTCTGTAAAAGTACAACGTCTGAACATTTTGACTTCCGGATACTGAATGCTTTATTCACCGTCCAGTGCTCTGAACCACCGTCTAAACTTTCCATGACGTCATCTCATTAACATATATCCCTTTGTTCTCTCTCAATGCCTGGATCCCATTATGCATCTCATTAGCATATTTTACATCCCCCCTTCAAAGTATTTCTGAGACATGAAATGTTTCAAAATCACCACAGATACCGAGTTTACATGTTTAGCATACAATAATACAATAAAACAGACAGGTATTTAACTTTAACCACAGGTTTAGCGAATGTCCGAGTGCACGATGGCACTGAAGTCCTTTGAACCGTTCAGCTGCTTAGCCTCCCCAATGACACATTGTCCATATTGACACAATATAAATACACAAAATGAATCTGAAAATAAACAATCCTTAAACTAACATGCACATGTGTTTGTGTGTACTGATAGTTTGCAACTGACTAAGTTATAGGTCTAACCTGCTCGCTGGTCTAATCACCCGACCTGACCTAGTTAGATTAGCCGCGTTGTTTACATTCGACTGCGCCGCTGGCACACTTTGTACCTGCCCGCCTGGTTCGGGCTGCCTTCCTTCGGGCGCCCTTATAATCTGAACTCTGTTCCTGTATAACATATTCCCTGACTCGTTCAAAATCTGATATTCTCTCCCTGACACACCCGTACGCCCCAAAATTACCCCTTTCTTCCACTCTCCTGCATTATTTTTGTATTTGACTCTGTCACCAGTTCTCATAGGTTTGTGCGCCTTGTGCCATTTCTTGTCGTGAACAACTTTCTGACTCTGCTATCTTTTCACTGTCTGCGCTCTCTTCGGGTTTTGTGTTTTGGGTAGTAAAATTTCTTCCGCCATCGGCAATCTCCCTCTCAGCCTTCTGCTCTTGAGCAGCTGAGCTGGAGATGGATTCAAGACGGGCAATGGAGTCTTCCTGTAATTCAACAAAGCTAACTGAAAGTCTGTCTTCATTTTTGAGCATTTTTTTAACATGTCTTTTACCGTTTGCACAAATCTCTCCACTTGGCCGTTGCTTCGGGGATACTGCGGACTAGAATATATGGCTTTAAAACCATAATGTTGTGCAAACTCTTTGTACTCGTGGCTTTTAAACTGCGGACCGTTGTCTGAAATGACCTGGTTTGGAATACCATGCCTAGCAAAATTATCCTTCATCGCCTCAATAACTGTGACAGACGACATATCCCTCAACAACGTCACCTCTGGATATTTTGTGTAATAATCCGCAGTTATCAGGTAATTTTCATGATTTAGTTCAAATAAATCTGCCCCTACTTTGTCATAAGGCTGACAGGCTATTGGGTGGTTTATCAATGGCTCGTTATGTAAACTTTTCCGGTTGTTCTGGCATGTGTCACAATGACTGACTTTTTCATCAATTTGCCTGTTTATGTTAGGCCAGAACATGCAGTCACATGCCAACTGTTTGGACTTAGTAATGCCCAAGTGCATCTCATGTAATGCTTCAATCATTTCGCCGCAGAGCCCCAGAGGTACCACCACCCGATTGCCTTTCATGACTAGATTGTTCTCTACAGGTAACTTGTCTTTGTGTGGGAAGAACTGTCTGAGACATGGTGGTGTCTGTATGCATGTAGTGTCCCACCCATTCTCAATGTGTGTGATTAACATGGACATGGATACATCCTTTTCATATTCTCTGACAATTTTACTTAACAAACTTGATGATTGCATGTCCACTGCAGCAACGCTGAATGTATCATCGAACAGGGTAGCACTATGTGCTCTAGACGATGTGTCTGCAAAAAACATCAGAGAACCCTTAACATGACACAGTTGTATGTTGTAATTCTGCAAACGCATTCGCATTCTCTGCATTTTGGCCGAAAGTTTGTGAATCGGTTTTTGCATTATCGACACCAACGGTTTGTGGACCGTTGAATTCGAACTTCTTTTCCAAAGATATAGTCATGAAATCTCTGGCATCCGAAACATATGTCGAGCATTTCTTTTTTGATGGTGGCATAGCCACACTGCGCTGCATTAAGCGCACGAGATGCGAGTGCGATTGGCTTGTTATCTTGCATTAACACGGCACTCAGACCTGACTGACAAGCATCTACTTGAATAACAATGGGTTTCTTGACATTGTAATATGACAGCACAGGAGCAGTTCTTAACTTTTCCTTCAACTTATCAACACACCCTGCTGTTCGGTTTGCCAGTGCCACGCGACATCCTTAGCAAGGAGCGTGCGCAGTGGTTTGGCAATCATGGACATGTTAGGTATGAACTTGTGCACATACCCAACCATGCCTAGGAACCTTTGGATGCCTTGTTTGTCGCACGGCTCTGGCATGTCTACTATTGCTTGTATTCTGTCTGGATCAGGCTCCACACCTTGTTGGGTAAGTTGATGACCTCCATACTTTACTGTGGTTTTGCATAACAGAGATTTTGTCTTGTTTAATTTGAGGTTTACCAACCTAGCTCAGTCCAACACGGCCATGAGCCTATCTTTGTGCTCCTCAACTGTTGACCCATATACCAAAATGGTGTCTGTGACTATACCGATACTGGGTAGATCGCCCATGACATGGTGCATTTCCTGAATAAAAATGTCACCAGCTGTTTTGATGCCAAAAGGCAGACTGGTGTACCTGTACCGGCCCCAAGGAGTGTTAAACTTTCACAGATGTGAACTTTCTTCATCTAATTCTATTTGCATCCAAAACTGAAAAATATTTTGCATCTGCCGTCGTGGCAATGATTTCTTCAATGGTTTTGGTAGGGAAAGGCCCTCTCTTGATAGTTTCTTCAACTTAGTCGGATCCAGACAAATCCTTATCTTATTCGTTTTTTTAACGATAGTTATAGAATTAACCCACTCGGTAGGTTCATCCTGTTCAACAATTACACCCATTTCTACCATGCGATCAATCTCCCTGCATACTTTACTCTGAATTGCATACGGGATACTCCTTGGTGGGTCTACCACAGGTTGTACAGATTTATCAACATGAATGACAGCATTTGATTTGATAAGACCTAAACCCTGAAAAACGTCTTTGTATTCGCTTACCAGCTGCTCAGCCTGCGCGCTGGGATTGTCGTTCGGAGTGGAAATCTTCGTCGGCACGCCAGAGTGCACCTCATCGACACGTGCCAACAAGTTCAATGTCACGCAAGCCTGTTTCCCCAAAATAGGCTGACAGTTCCGCACCACTTGGAACTTGAAGTTTCTGCCATTGATCTCAATCGACGCCTCACTGTCGGGAGTGATCCGATGCCCCGAGAACGTCACCAACGAACACCGGGTGTTCACCAGCTGCCCCGGTGCGACTCTGTCGAAGATGCTCCTCAGAAGCACGTTTGCCTCCAACCCGGTGTTGAGCTTGAACTTGATAGGACGACCGTTCACCTGGACGGTCGCATACCACAGTTTGGCATCTTGCTAAAACATTGACCTCCGCTGGATCCGGGTCTTGCTCAGCATTGTGAGGGTCGGGCTCTTCCACGGTCAATTCGTTGACTCTGCCCAGTCTGCTCCAGCAGACCTTACCGAAGTGCCCGATCTTCTTGCAGGCTATGCAAGCTTTGCCTTTCAGGCAGACTCCGCGGCACTGTTTGTATCTTCAGTTTTGACAGCGATATTGAACTCTCCTGCACCGTAACGCCAGAATTCCAAGATGGCGATTTCCAAGATGGCGGCCAGATGGCTGGGCAGTAGCATATTTATTAAGAAAGTCTATTTACTTAACTTCAACGTCTGATTTGGTGTCCTCCAACAGATCCGAACTGAAGTCACTCATTTCACACATGCTCACACACTTCTCAAGATTTAATCAGCCGTTTGCAGCAATTTGCTACACAGATTAACGTTCTTAACGCCAGCCACCAACCGATCGCGTAACAGCGATTCCTCAACTGTTTCGTATTCACAATCCTTCACTTTGTCTCTCAACCCTGTAATGTACAGGGTTAAGAGACATCTCATTTGCATATATTACATGGTCTTCCAGTCAGTTTTTAAAAATTCAGGATTATTTACACAAAACTAGTATCTTGAGTATCTATGAAAGTAATGTGAGCCAACAATGCCTGCTAAATAAACAATTTGCAGAATATAGCACAATGGATTTCTGATAGTTACCTACGATGTTTTCATCAAAGGAACAAATAAATGAATCAGTGACAACTTTTACATTCAGAAATTGTCAGCAGATGGTAAAGGTTCGCTGATCACAAGCATCACTTCAAACGGGTACTACTGTATATCTGTTACCAGAGGTCTTTACCATTTTATCCTACTTAGATACCAGCACATGTATTAAGCATCTTGTGCGGTCCACTCTAGGAAAAGAAACAATATACGAGCCAATGTCCATAATTTCGGCATCCACACCGAATTAAGTTAGTATGTGTTTACTTTGATTATGTCCAAAGTTAACTGCTTATGATAAATTTTATTTTAACAAAGCTAAATTAGACTAAATTGGTCAGCCACATATATCTATCGAAAATAACATGGCAGAAACTCAAAACAAGTGGACTATGCTACTTATGAGTCAAATTTAATTCCAAATTCTGAATAAGTATGCCTCTGTAAGAAATGGGCGTATCAGACACTATCTGTATAAATGCAAACGTCATGATGACAGGCAATGTGCTAAAGCAGGTGGCAATTGTTTGTTTTTGGGGCTTTACCTCCTAGTAACAGATAGGTTCATATCAGGACGGGCACTACCTTGTGGCGGAGTGCACTCTTCGTCACTTTATAGTGCTTCCCCACTGGGAGACCGAGCCACCAGCACCAGGACACACCCAATCAGTCCTTGCGCTATCCTACTAATACCAAGCACCATGCTAGGTAGAGACAAGTGTCAATTTTGTAAATCAGTGCTTTGGCTATGACAGGGATTTGAACCCACTAACTCCCGCACTAGAAGCCAGCCAGCAGTGCCCGATTCAGCCACCGCGGTCACAGCAGGTGCGACCCTTAATGGAGTGATTATAGAAAGTAAATAGAACAACAATATATATTATAAGCATACTAACTACATGATTAGCCTTCTTTCAGTGAATGCATCAAGTTTCTCTCAAGTATATGCAGAGCATACTAATCACATTATCCCCCTCACAGTAAAAACGGCGTGTTTCCCTGCAGTAGAAGCAGAACAGATCAAATACAATTACACCAATGATGACCTCTGTATAATAATGACATCTTACACAGCAGTGATTATCAAAGCTGGCATTTCACAGGGACAGACAACTGTCGACATTGAGAGTGGAGTGCAGTTGATCGCTAAGATTGATTGATTGATTGGTAGTTGCTTTACGCCGTGTCGGCAGCATAGGCCATATTCACGGCGAGAAATGTTTGTTTTTTGTTCAAACCATCACTTTTACATGTAAAAGCAGACAATCAATTATGTGCCAATAGACACTCATTAAATTAGAAAGCTCACAATCATATATTTGTGGTCAAGGGAAACAAATTCCCATAGAAAAAGAAAAGTTTTATTAATAATTGATAGAATCTATTTAGTAAACTATATGAGGTGGTACAGTCCAGCTGCCCTCAAAAAGGCTAAAATGTTTTCCTGTTTTACCTTAGTAAAAAGGTCATGCATACTGTCTGCAGTGTAGAACTGTTGGCGCAGGGCCAAAAAATCAATGCAACTTAGTCAAATGTGTTTGAGTGTCAGCGGGGACTGACACCCAATACATTCAGGGGGAGGTTCCCCCTTGAGCAGAAAAGCATGTGTAAGCCACGAGTGGCCAATACGGCAGCGGCTAAGGACCACTTGGTCCTGCCGACCTCCCGCATGAGTCTTTGGTGGCTTTCCCACAGATGGTTCAATTTCTTTAAGTTTATTAATGTTTTCATCCCACTCATGTTGCCATTTGGATTTTATGTGGGTGGCTATTAGTCATTTCAGATCAGAGTGAGGGATCAGACACGGTTCAAGATCACAGTTCAGGGCCTTCTTCGCAGCCCGATCAGCTCGTTTGTTTCCTTGTATGCTAGCATGGCCAGGCACCCAGCACAGGTGGATGTCATACCCATCCATTGTCAGTTGGTTCATTTAAAAATGACCGTCGCTAGAATAGGGTGATTCGTTTTCAGTCCAGCAACAGCCAGGAGGCAGGAGAACAAATCACTGTATACAACATAGTTAGTGTGGTTGGATACCTCGATACACTCCAACACGAGAAGGAGTGCTCGGGCTTCTGCAGTGAAAATCGAGCTCTGATCGGGCAAACCTACACCAAATCTTTCCCGTCAGCAGACTGCCACAGCAGCTATCCGGCTTTGGTCTTTCGAATCATCAGTGTATATGGAGAGGTGGTCTGCAAAATGGCCTTGAATCTCTGCATGCAGTCCTTGGTATTCAAGTGGATGTGTCCCAGACTTCCTCAGTTCCGTGAGTCGGAGGATAACCGATGGCTTTCTCAACGACCACGGGGGATGTTCTGGGACTTTGGCATCCTCCAACACGTCCAAATCCACGCCCAAGGCCTCTAAATGAGGTTTCATTCAGAGCCTCAGTGGCCGGATGTAATTCGGCCTGGCTTCATTCCTGGATTCATCATGTTGCTCGAATAGACAATTGTGTGCAGGATTCAATGTATTAGTTTTTATCTTGACTACATATTGCATGGCCAGGTTGATTCTCCTGTTGTTAAGTGATGGTTCATTGGCTTTGACGTAAAGGCTCTGAACTGGTGAGGTGCGGAAGGCCCCAAGGACCAGGCGCAGTCCCTGGTGGTGGATCGTGTCTAGCAGCCCAATATATGATTTCCTTGTGGTATACTATGCTGCCATAATCCACTTGTGACCGAACCAAGGTTCTGTACATGGAGAGCAGAACATCTCTGTCCTCTCCCCACTCTGAGCTGGACATTGCTAAGAGTTTCATATAATAATGGCATATTACAGCTGCAATTATCCAAATTGGAGCCTGGCATAGTCTGCCAATAGTCGACAGTGAATATGGAACACAGATGATCATGATAACTTGTGTATATTAATGGCATCAAAATTGAACATGGCAGAGTCTGACAACAGCCGGCATTCAAGGTGGAACACAGTTCATCGGCATGAGCTTCATGTAATAATGGCATTTTACAGCTGCCATTATCAAATGCAGAACCTGGCATGGTGCATAGAGGGTGGAACACAGTTGGTCAGGTTGAATGTCATATAGTAATGGAAATCTGAGAATATCTAATCTGGAATCCTATTGAGACAGCCAACAGTCAGCATTGAGGGTGGAACAGAGTTGATCAGAATGAGTGTCGTATAATAATGGCGTTTTAATCTGAGAATATCAAAACTGGAATCCGACTCACACAACCAACAGCCCACATTGACGGCGGATCACAGTTGATCAGAATAAATTGTGTATAACAATGGCATTTTACAGCTGCGATTATCAACTCCAGAACCCAACAGAGACAGACACCAGTTAATATTGAGGGTGAGACACAATTGAATGGCATGCGTTTCTTATAACAATGACATTTTACAGCGGTGATTATCAAATTCAGAAGCCAGCAGACAGTGAACAGATAGCATTGGGGATGGAACACAGTGGATTAGTATGAGTTTAGTATTATATTGCCGTTTTACAGCCACCATTACCAAATGCGGAACCTGGCAGATTCTGACAACAAGCAGCAGTGAGGGTGAAAAACAGTTGATCGTGATGAGTTTCGTATAATAATGGCATTTTTTAGGTCACGCCTATCAAATCCGGAACCCAGCAGAGACAGACAACAGTGAGCAGTGAGGGTGGCACATAGTTGATTGGAATGAGTTGCATATAATAATGGCATTTTACAAAGTATCAAAACTGGATGCTGGCTGAGTCTGACAACAGCCGGCATTGGAGGTGGAACACAGTTGATCGGCATGAATTCTATGTAATAATGGCATTTTACAGCGGCAAGATTACCAAAACAGAAACTGTGCAGGGACAAAATACAGCTGGCATTGAAGATGCACACAGTTAACCGGGAACCAGGAATATGGATGACTGTATTCGTTGGATTTCACCCAACGCATTGATTGATGCGCTTCGATACTGGCAATGTGCACTATCTCAGCCATGGGCCATATGGGTCACACCCATGACCGGTTATCTTACCGGGGTCTGGAGACGAAGATTCAATCGGGTTCCATCACTCATATCGGCTGGTGAATAAATCGGTTTCGGGGGGGGGGGGGGGGTCGCTCTTTTAAAATTGCATAATCCTTTGAAACCGGAGAATTCTCCAAGCCAAAGCCAAAGTATGATCCAAATGTTCAAGTTCGATGCTGTTCCAGTTATAAAGCAGGCACTGCTGCATAGAAGGGATGTTTAATCAATTTAGCAGAACCTGTCATTGCTTCAACTCCTCCAAACCTATCTTTGATGCTCAGCATTGCAATGTGCTCACCCAATTTATAGTGCATGCTTTTACTGAAAATATCTTCGAAGTTGGTAATTTTATTAATCAGGGCTACTTCAACCAAAAGTAATTTAGAAAAAAAATGTCCTGCAGTGTGACTGACGAGACTGACACCAGACAGCTGCCAATACGTGCGAGACCAGCCGAGTGGCGCACCACGGTCACATGCTTTGGGTCATACAGATAATAATACATGTAATCCCCTCCACAAATTTATATGAGTAGAATACACTATGCATCACATTTTTATTTTCCTAATATGGTGGAAACTGGAAAGGTCGGATTGGGGAAAGTTAAAAAGTGTATTCTGGCAAAAGAAAACTTCAGTATTTGGACTTTATGGTGTTGGTTATGTTGCCTCGTCAATATTGATTGTACTTCTCTCCCACCTTCTTTCCGTCTCCCTCCCTCCGCCTTCCCTCTACCTCCACCTCTCCACCCCTATTCCCCATCCCCCTATCCTTCTCCCATCCCTCTTCCCCTTCTTCTTCCCTTCCCTTCCCCCCCCCCTCCCGCCCCTCCCCGAGACTGACTAACCGGACCCCCTTCCCCCAAGCCACATAACCACTCACCCCTGCATTCGCCCTCCCAACATCCTGAGTCACAACTGGGCGGTGCCTCCAGCAGTGAAACTACCCCAGGCTCACTCACCCCCTTGACAGCCCCGCCCAAACACACACACATACACACTCACGCAGTCACACACACGCGTCGTCCCTTCCACTCTTCGCTGCCTGCACAGCACACATCATTTCGCATTTTGCCGGCAGCACACACAAAAAAATAAAAATAAATTCCCAGCTGCCTCACTTCCTGGAATTAGTTTCGTCAGCATGCTGGCCCGTGTGAAATTGGCAGAAAAAGGAGCGGGTGTGATTGACGCGCCCCGTCGATATGGGAGAGACCGGCCCGGGTGTGGGGGAGGGGGAGGGCTGCTGGGGGAGCTGGTTGGGCAGAGGAGGGGGCGGGTGGCCGGGGTTCGGGGTATTCACGCCGGCTACCTGATCAATGCGCCGTAAGAAATGGGCGTATCAGATTATTGCAGGTATCCCTGATTTATTTATGACAGGCGCAGTTTGCTGTTGTTTGGCCCCGGCTCATGTGGCATCGATCCCCAAGCCGTGGACTCGATATGACGGTGGAAGGTGGAGTGGTCTTACCACTACCACCGCCTCGTGTCCAGTCGGGTGGCGAGTATATGCGGTGGTTTTCGTCATGGGCTCGCCTCTTAAAGCGGTGTGTGGCTCGGTGAGCAGGAGATAGGTAACTCGGCCACAAACAGGTATATCCCCCAACCACAGGGTCAGCCCAAGCCCTGTCCCATCCCAAGGCCCACAACCCCAGCACCGGCCCAATCTTCAACCACAATCCCACAACCACAACCGACAGTCACAACCCACAGCCACAGCCACAGCCACAACCACAGCAACAGCCACACCACAGCCACAGCCACAACAACAGCAACATCCACAGCAACATACCCACAACCTTAGCTACATCCACGCCCTCAGCCCCAGACCAATCTTCAGCCCCTGCTCGGACCAATATCATTTGTGGAGAGCAGTTCCAATCGCCATACTCGCCATAGAGGAGTCATTACACGGCAGTAACCGAACCAGCTTTATAACTGGTGCCGCTGAAGTGGTCTCCTACCGACAGACTGAGCCAGCCCAGCCCAGTCGAGCCGAGCCGAGTCGAGCAGTTTGTGGCGGCGCTGAGTGGCTGTTCGACGAGCGCAGAGTGCGTCGGCATGCTCCACTCACATGCAGATATATTTCCTTTGCTTTTCAAATCCAACTCCCTTCTACACTGATGATCGAGCCAGCCACGCCCTAGCCGAACATTCATCGCTAATCCCACTCATCCACCCAACGCGCCAACCCTCACACAAACGGTATTACTATTAGCCATTCCACCCACCCCTCAATACAGACAGAACCCCGCACCCAAACAACTATAGATATGCGACCAGAATTTGCAATCAGAGAAACGCACCAGTTATTTTGTTGCCGACGCTCTGCCGTTGCTTCCTGCTTTCCCCTGTAGGAGGCGGTAGCGTCGCCGACTCCCGGCGATGGCTGTGGCAGCAGAAGGACCAGCAGAAGCAGCAGAAGCAGCAGCTGCCGCCGCAGCAGTAACGCTAGTTAGGTCTCGGTGGTCTGCGTCAAAGCTTCATTTCCCAGGACGCATTGACTGCCTGCGCACACGTTCTCCCGAGCCGCACGTCTTGTGACGGCCACACTACGGACACCTAAACCCCCACACAGGCACACATCTGCACACACATTGGCACCAGTAACTGTCCACTTGTAGGCTACCACCAGCACAAATCAGCAAACCCAGTTATCACCACCTTGCGGATCACTGCGACCAACCACCAACCCGCGTCACGCCCTGTGCGGCCTGCCCGAGTTCACACAAGCACCCCCTGAGCCCCGCCGCAACCCCCTCCCCTTCCCGCGGAGCCCTTAACGGGGGCTTAATTTTACCAAGTGTCATATGGGCAGTTTGGCTGGAGACATGGATGTAAAGTTGTGCTGTGGTCCGCTGAAGGAAGTGTTACCTCACCGCGGCTTCATGTACGGACTTCTAGTCATCTCTCTGCAACTACTGGGTCTCGTCACCCCGAACAAGCCTACAGGTTGGTGTCTTTTGAATATAGGTGCATATCTATCTAGATATATATGTAGATATATGTATACATGTCATCATCATCATCATGCTGTCAGTCGCGATGCGACAAAGACTGCTTTCATTACTTGACTGCCACTCTCCATTTAGCTCTCTGCTGTGAGAGTTGCGTCCATGCTATACCTGCAATACCTGCATACCTATGCAGACATGTATATGTGCTCTATAATCCATTATGGGAATATAAACAAGGACACTACCGATCCTCAGTTCCCTATGTAATAGTTAGCACTTATCCTATCTAGCTGACCCTGTTAGTATGACATAGACCACGGTGGCGCCCCCTGTGAGCGGCCCTGTGCACTGTATGCCAGCTGCGCCTGGCCTTAACGCCTTCAATTTTAACTTGTATACATATAAAAATGTAAATGTACATGTAAATATATCATGTTGAAATATTCACATCGTCACATCACATTGGTATATATGGCCTACATGATACATATATCATTATATGTGCATATATCATGTTGAGATATATGAATATATATTCATATATGCGTATGTATACATATATACATATTATTTGAGACATTCAACGTGATACATATATTCATATATAAACATTATATAGGTGTATGCATCATGTTGAAATATTCAGTCACATCAGTAGTGGGTGGATACAAATTGAAGCTTCATGGCCCATGCAGATTTTGTAATGGATCCCATATTCCCAGAATGTCTCCTCGGAGTGCTAGTTGTTAATGTTATGTATCAGCATGCCGATTGCCCCCTTATTGAATCACCCCTTGCCTGGGTTTAAGCGTTACCAGGCATACCTTTCGAATGATTCCCTTCAACTGCCATCCTTCACATAATTTCCAGACAACTTCAAGCCATCATGCCGGACATAAACTGACAGACAAGTGAACTAAATAGCAGTGATACGTAACAATAAATATCATTGATACCAATGACTTTTCCTTGAATATTATTCACGATTCTCTTTTATATTGTAGCTTTCCGCCCCAGTTAAATATGACGATATATATGTATATACCTGGATATATTTTTAATTTGAGCCGAGATTCATCGAAGTCAGTAACAGTAACATTGTCCGTTATGCCAAATATATTTTATTATTCGCGAAACAAAATTAGGAATATCCAGTTTGTGTTATACAAACGGCACAATGATGAAAATTAAATAATGATCTGTTTTATGTGTAATTATCCACATGCCCTCTCCACAATACATACATAGTCATAGGTCAAAACTGATATAAGAAAATGATATCACAGACAAATGTGGGTTTCCAAGGCAACCATTATACAAAACTGCCTGACACCTACAATACTCTGCCAGGTTCTAGGCTTGAGATTCCAGTTGTAGTCATTGTATGACCATTTTTAGGAAGAAGAAATGTTAAAGATTCACATTCTAATAGTTAGCATGGACATTCCTGGCAGTCTTCCCTCTGAATTTTGCATCTGAAGACTTGAATAGCTTAGTAAAATGCCTTTCAAACATTGTACAACAATGAAAATAGTCTCTATCTTTGCTGAAATCATTGGTGCTTCAAAAACGGATGTAACAATAAGGGTAGTGCGCATGAGTCTCGGGTGGGGTGCCTTTTCCTGACTCTACTCTGCCTGAGATGAGGTCGGAAAAAGTTGTACAAGTTTATTGGTCAAGCGATAGTGGCGCCCCCGGCGGATTGTGGGGTACCTAACATAGGTCAGCATGCGTGCACATAGACAGTCGTACCTGACTTCAACTGAGAACCCGTCCTGATATGATCTTAGATGGTGCTAGGGACAATGCAATGAAACAAAGACAATTTGTGCATTGAAATATTGTCCACATATGGCAGGGGTGCGGCGACCAGAGGGGTCGCTGAACAGAGATACTACTGTAGACATACATAAATCTCTATATGCCGACCACGCACATACAAGGTACAACATTACCACGAGTAACCCATCCACTGTGTGACCTTGGCTGCGTGACCTTGGCGCGAGTGTGATCCCCGAGGCTCTGCGAGTAACGAGCAGATTTATGAGTGCATAGAAACATGCGGCTTAACGCTCCGACAAGTTCATTTACGTGCGCAAACCCGCCCCGCAAAGCGCCAACAGACCGGGCGTGGTGCGGGCGAGAGCCGGGACGAGGGCCGGGACGAGAGCCGGGACGAGAGCCGGGACGGGGGACGGGACGGGGGACGGGACTGGGGACGGGACGGGGGCCAGGAGCCAGGACGGGGCCCGGGAATGGGGTCATGGGGGGGGGGGGCGAGATGGGGCGGGGGGCGGAGGCCGGGGGCGGTGGTTAGCCGCAGCTAATGGTGCTGTCACATTACGACGTATCTCGCCGGCGGGCCACCAATGCTCAAAATCACTTTTTTATGTCAAAACACGTCAAACTTTTCGGCGTGGTGGGAAAAGTTTGACGTCAGCGCAACGTAGTGGTAGCGTGCGCCCAAAGTTGTGGTAATGTATATGGACGCGTGAGAAAAAAAACAAAAAAAAGGTGGGTGCAATGTGTGGGAATGAGCCTCACGCGCGCGTGGCATGTGCATAGCATTCGCATAACGTTATTCCAGTGCTCTGCTAGCGACCGGCCGACGTGTTGCACAATGTTTGAAAGCCTTGTGCCAGCATGTGATCGACGCGTGACCGACCCCTTGATGCGCACCGCCGAACGTCACCGTAGATCAACGTATACCAACACACGCCTAACGCGCGCATAACGCAAACTGACATATCCCGATGTAGCACCAAAAAATCATATACGTTAACACACGTTGGCGAGAAGCGTCATACTGTGACAGCACCATATGGCTGGGTGACGGGGCTGCAAGTTGTGCAAGGCTGGGCGGCGAGGCTGCACGGCGTGGGGCGCGGGGCGGACGCGGGGCGGACGCGGGGCGGGCGCGGGCGCGGGGTGGGTGGTAGGGGCCCGTGTGGCTGGGCCTGAGTTTGGGCGTGTAAAGGCTGCAGGGCCTGGTACAGTGGTAGCGGATAGAGAGGGCCGGGGAAGGGGCGGGCGAGGATCGGGAGATGGGAATGGGCGTGTAGAGGGCCGTAGAAGTGGCGGGACCGGGCCGGGCTGTGAGAGGCGCGAGGTTGTAGCGCAGTAAGTGGTGCGCACATGGAGCTGGGCTATACTCGATCAAGCCCGCACTCCTACACGGACACTCGGGGGCAGGTAGTTGGCGGGCGGTGGGCGGATCCACCCGGGTGGTAAGTGAGGGATGTGCGCTGGTGGGGGTGGGGGGGTGGGGGTGTGTGAGAGCAGCCAGGGTGGTGATGGGGGATGAAGCGGCCGGAGCAGCACGGGGCGGGTGGGGAGCGAGTAGAGGCGGTTCGCTGCATGCACGGGGCCCTCCAGCCCTTCTGAGTATGCGGGCCAGTGGGGGGGGGGGGGGGGGTTCTAGTGGCCTATTGTAGGGGTGTGCCAGTGTGAGTGTGGTGGAGGCGCGGGCGAGAGGGGAGGGGGGGGGGGGGTGCGCCTGGGTGTGAGTGGTGGGGGAGGGCTATATGTGGATATGAACATTTCGGTTATAGTTGGAATTTGCTGTGGAAATATTGCAGCTACTTGAGTTATGACCAGTATCGGAGCTCGGGTAGAAGCGGTATGCGTTATTGAGGCTTCATCTGAGTTATATCATTGTAGGAACTACATCAGCCGATTTAGATATATGAGCTAATTATGGCTAAGCTAGCAATAAGGGCTGTGGCATTACTAATTATTGTGACAAAGATTCAGTATCGTTCTAGGAACTAGAGCAGTTATGGGGTGGGAGTCACTGTGTATTGTGTATCTAAATGAACCAGTGAAGCTGTATAAACTGGGGGACATAACGGGTACATCACATTTATGAGATATATCCAACACCGAAGCCCCACCCACGGTGGACATTTGGCCTATTGGAGTAACACTAATAATCAATATGATAGTAGGACCTATATAGCTGGCATGCCATATCTGCGACTGGGGGGCCTTATAGCAGGTATAGAAGGTATAGAGAATGTAACAGTTGGATAGCAGTTGTCAAATGTAGAGAGAATATAACAGTTTTATGAACTCCGGAGCAATATTGGTCATGTGAGTTATAGCTGATGTCTACGCTTTGTGATGGGGGTCGTTAAACAAACAAGCAAAGGGGAGTTATTGTGGTTATACTATAATTGAAGGTATAGACATTTAGAATATAACAGTTTTATGAACTATTATATTAGTAGCCTGAGTAGCTATATTCGTCACGTGAATAGAAGGTATAGAATATAACAGTTTTATTAACTATAATATTAGTAGCCTGAGCAGCTATATTCGTCACATGAGTTATAGTGTTTATACTACAATAGAAGGTATAGAATATAACAGTTGTATGAACTATTATATTAGTAGGCTGAGCAGCTATATTCGTCATGTGAATTATAGTGGTTATACTATAATAGAAGGCATAGAATATAAGTGTTATGAACTATATATTATATTAGTAGCCTGAGCAATTATATTTATCACGTGAATTATAGTGGTTATACTATAATATAGAGGGTATAGAGATTATAACAGTTCTATGAACAATAGTGTAGAAATAAGAGCCCGATGATAATTGATAATGTGAGTTATAGTAGATATAGAAGGTACAGAGATTATAACAGTTTTATGAGCAATAGTGTAGCAATAAGAGCCCGATGATAATTGATAATGTGAGTTATAGTAGATATAGAAGGTATAGTGATTTTAACAGTTTTATGAACAATAGTGTAGTAATAAGAGCCCGATGATAATTGATAGTGTGAGTTATAGTGGATATAGAAGGTATAGAGATTATAACAGTTTTATGAACAATAGTGTTGTAATAAGAGCCCGATGATAATTGATAATGTGAGTTATAGTAGATATAGAAGGTATAGAGATTATAACAGTTTTATGAACAATAGTGTAGCAATAAGAGCCCGATGATAATTGATAATGTGAGTTATAGTGGATATAGAAGGTCTAGCGATTATAACAGTTTTATGAACAATAGTGTAGTAATAAGAGCCCGATGATAATTGATAATGTGAGTTATAGTAGATATAGAAGGTATAGAGATTATAACAGTTCTATGAACAATAGTGTAGTAATAAGAGTCCGATTATAATTGATAATGTGAGTTATAGCGGTTAAAAGGGAATACGGCTGATTAGCAAATAATGGTTGTGTCGGCATGACCCCCAGCTTCATGAGTTGCTATGTTGCGCATTTAAGGGCAATGGGAAGTACTAGAACTAGTGTGAGGTGGTTCCTGGTAATAACCGCTGCAAGAAGCCACAACAGCACATACAGTATGCACCCGCCAGACCTGTGGGGAGACGCCGCTGTGGATCTGCTAATGGGAAGACGAATGTTCAGCGAGGAGGTGCTTGTGCCCCTCACTACAGCGGCACACGCCCCCCCCCCCCCACACACACACTCCTCCACGGCACCCAGATCACCGGGCACCGTGGAATTGGGGAGGGGCAGAGAGCGGCTGTTGTTGGGTGTTTGCGGGCGCCTGGCCCTGGTGTCTGATTGAGAATCTCCCGCATGGGGGGTGGGGGTGTGTGGTGGGGGTGGGGGTGGGGGTGGGAGGGGGGCCGGATACAGGTAGCCGACAGGTGCTACTCGCAGACAGGCGCACGCCGGTACCAGTACCGTAACAGTAAACACATACATGGGCACGCAGCAAACAGCAGGCTGGCAGTGTGGTATGCCCGGCGGACGCCGGAGCAGTTCGGGGATGGATCCCCAGTGAGCGGGGCGGGTGGGCTGAGTGCCGATTTACAGTTCCCAGTAACCAGGAGAGTGCCTCTCTCTGGATATATATACATATATATATACATCTATGCATATACAAGTATATACATATATATATGGATATATATGCATCTATGTATACATATACACATATATATATATATATATATACATATATATACACATATATACATATATATATACATGTACATATATATGTATACTGGAACTTGGCAGTGGTATTGCCATGTACACATGTATACATGGATGGGCGGGTACCAATTTAACCAGGATAATGCCTCATATACATATGTATATATACATATATACACATGTAAATATATACGTAGATGTTTATACTGGCAGTGGTAAATGCATGTACATATGTGTACATGGGTGGGCGGGGTACCAATTTAACCAGGAGAATGCCTCATAATTCATATACATATATATATATATATACACATACATATACACACATGTAAATATATACGTAGATGTTTATACTGGCAGTGGTAAATGCATGTACACATGAGTACATGGGTGGGGTACCGATTTACCGCTTCCAGTAACGTGGTATAAACAACAAGTGTGCCTCTCTGTGGATATATACATTATACATATATATAGGGATATGTACATGTGGGCATGGGTACATCTGTACATATATATACATACATGCATATATCTATATGAGCATGTATGTATGATGTATGCATATGTCCGTATATGCATACACACATATAGACGCACCAAGCACAGCGTAATACATATATAGTGTATACATATACACATACACACATACTCTTGCGTCATCATCATCATCATGCTGTCAAAGACTGCTTTCATTACTTGACTGTCGCTCTCCATTTAGCTCTCTAAATAAAAATATGAGAGTGATGTCCATGAGTCGGTCTTAATGTATCTCAGCTTCAGGTTTCTCTTGATCATTTCATGAAAGCTGCCAGCAAAAATGTTGAAGTGCTGCTAGCTTTTGCAAGTTACCAGCGGCACTCTCTCTGGGAGCAAATAGAGGTCTCACACCAGCAAGAACATGTCCAGGCAGGCGCAAAACTATTTGTCCCTGCAGTGGCTGGTCGGGAGATGTTGGGAGTTCCATACAACAACCGCCCTTGATGCTGCCACAGTGACATTGTTTTGTGTTCAGGGTTTGCTCCATTAGCCTTCGGTTCTGTCAAGAACCTGTACCACAAGTCAGTGGTCTACAAGTCTGCAGGGCAGGGGCGTCAAACTCCCTGAGGTATGGTGGTTTTTCTTACTCTTGCGTATATAGGTATATATGTATATACGTATACAACAATGAATGTATGCATAATGAATACAGGTTTACTACAAATAAACCGCCAATTTTCTCAACTAATTAATTTGTGACATGAACCATGACTCATTGGTCCGTTGGTGACATCCTACAGACACCGACAGA
This sequence comes from Branchipolynoe longqiensis, assembly GCA_030323885.1. Classification (NCBI taxonomy): domain Eukaryota; kingdom Metazoa; phylum Annelida; class Polychaeta; order Phyllodocida; family Polynoidae; genus Branchipolynoe; species Branchipolynoe longqiensis. The sequence goes on along the minus strand of CM059187.1, from coordinate 102,266,186 downwards.
TCCGAGATGGATGTCCTGATGCTGAGTCTGGGGACAATATGTAGATACATGTGATTCACTGATCAGTTAGCCTGCATGTCTGATTTTCAATTGGCCGTTTTCGAGTGAAAAACAAGATAGAACATGTAAATATAAAAGACTTGCTTGAAAAGTGGAGCACAACATGTTCCACAAGGCGATGTGGTGAAGTTTTGTGTGTTTTTTAAGTTATACATTATACATAAATTACATCGCGCTCGGAGTGAGAGAAAATGACAACTTTAAATGTGGACTACGTCGTGACCACGTGATACACCACGACAGTCATACCTCGTCAGATGAATACTCGATATTTGCAATAAGGCTGCCAGACAATACGTGACATTTCGCATTTTATCGACGATCAGACATCGGAGTATCCGAGTTTAGATAAATTCATGTAGATTTAATATCGGTAATGCAAGAGAATGACTTCGAAATTCAAACTAAAATAAAGTACTTCATACTCATAGCTAACAATATATATATATATATATATATATATATATATGGATAGTGATAAGCCCCTTATCGCCTGTAATAAGCTCTATAGTGCCTCCACCTCTATCCCACCCCCCTATTTATACATATACACACATGCAAACATATACATATATATATATATAGTATAGTTATACGAATCTTACCTGGGTATAGATGATGGATAACTGTTGTTTTCCCGAGGTAGAAGCCTCGGGTAGACGTGGGCTAGGGATAAGGAAGCACGTGAGGTACCAGCAATTTTAACCTACTTATTCAGGATAAAAATGATCTTTCAATACAATGGATACTATGATTTTCCCGTAACGGTACACCAACGGGATAGACGTGGCAGGGCGTGGTGGGTGGGCCCTAGCCCACATCTATCCGAGGCTTATACCTCGGTAAAACAACCGTTATCCATCATCTGTACCAAGGTAAGACTCGTATAACTATACTATTTTACCTCGGTAAACAGCCTCAGGCTAGCCTCAGGCTAGGGAGACCTTTACATAATTCATTTTTTATCCTTAATATCATTCTTTCTTATTATTATAACATTCTAAATTTTTGTTCTCACCTATTCTTGTTAGTTGGCGAGAAGACGCTTTGCAACGCCGGTAGGCTTTTCTAGTCGTTTATTATAATGTTTTGCAAACGACTTAACCGTCTTCCAGCCTGCATGCGCTAGTATTCTTTTGACAGAAATACCAAGCACCCGCGCCTTGGAGACCATGGCTCCTCTAGTTGAGTGGGAAGAGTATTTACTCGTATCCACCCCAGCCAATTTCAACACAGTAATTGTCCATCTGGCAAGTGTGTCTCATGAAATCGCCTTATGTGGCTTTATAAAGCTCACTAATAGTGATGTGAAGCAAACTTAAAATCCCTTGTCTATAATATATAAGCCCGTATGCTGACACAACACATAAATAATTTTCCGATCACTCGAAATACATCCTAAGGGAACCGTAGATACAAGGGTCACCTAACGTGTTCGTTTTAAGCAATTGTGCTACGATTTAAGCAATTGTGCAAAATCAAACTATATTCTTGCTTGTCTATTTCTAATCCAGTTAAGGATAAAGCAACAATCGTCTGTCCTCTGTGTCCGGTTACTAACAATAACAGGACCGCGACCTTAAAACCTAACTGTTTTATATCTAACCACGAGTTGTGAGGCCAAGCCTGAAACAACTTAAATACTATAGAAACATCCCAAAACCGACTATATTTTGGTTTTGGAGGATTCCTTTGATAAATTGAACGAAGTAAATAACAAAGAACATAATGTTTTCCAACTGTTTCGCCATCAATTCTCGGTAATATGATTGATAACTCACATCTTGCCGCATTGATCGACCCAAAGAATAGTCCTTCATCCTCTAGAGAATGAAGAAAACGAGCTACTTGTGAAATTGTTGGATTTGTTTGCTTAACTTTCATTAACAAACAATGTACACCCCATTTCTTTAAATAGGATGTGTACATTTTGACAGTTCCTGGCCTCCAGGCATCAGCTACTATCCTATTCTCAGTAATTTTGTCCAATCCAAATTGCTGCAGCTGTTTCCTTAGAAAAGGAATGCCAATGGGGGCGTCGTTGACACGTCGCCGTGAACCACTAGCGGTCCGTGGTGTGTCAGATTCCCGAGTTTTCTTGGGAATCGTATATGTTCTTTTGCCAGTTGTGAAACTGCTGGCAGCCAAGGTTGCGTGTCCCAATCGGGCACCACCAGAATAGCATGTGTCCTTTCCAAACCGATTTTCCTGACAACTCGGCTGATAATGCTAAACGGTGGGAAAATATAAAAATAATTATTTTCCCAGATAATAGCAAATGCATCTACTTTCCAAGCCTCTGGTTCAGGATGCCAAGAAACATAACAAGGTAATTTGTTATTATTTCGTGATGCAAACAAGTCAACTTTAGGTGTACCCCATTTTTCACAAATGAAGTTAAACAAAGGTGTAGAGAGAGACCATTCTAAATGGTCATGGAAATTCCTACTTTTATGGTCTGCAAGTGTATTTTGTGACCCTGGAATATGCGCTACAGTCAGCCAGACTTGTTGAGCCTGTGCCCATTTCCAAATCAGTTTAGACAACTGATTGCAAGGCTTTGATTTGGTTCCACCCATGTTACGAATATATGCCATGGCAGTAGTATTATCAGTTAGTATTGTAACTTGTGATTTATGTACCTTTACTAAACTACATAAGCCCAGATAAATAGCACGCAATTCTAGCGCATTAATATCGTCTGATTTTTCATCATCAAGCCATCTACCTCCTGTTGTGACCCCATCTCGATGAGCTCCCCAACCTTCTAACGAAGCATCAGTAGTAATTACCGTATTGGGTTCCGCCATGCGGATTGGATTTGGTGAACTTGCTATGTTTTGCATCCACCATGCAATATCCTGTAGCCCTTCTTGCGAAATAAACATCTTTCGCTCAAAATTCCCTTTAGTTCGTGTTAACGCTAAATTTTTATCTATTTCTAGAGATTTAATATGGGCCTTCCCGTATAGAATAGCGGGTGCAAACGATATCCTTATCCCGCAAATAAGTACTCGCGAAACCTGTTAATTTTAGGTTTTGGTAACTTAATAATGCTGGGTCTCGCTGTAATCATAACTTAATTAAGTTTTTGTTCTGTTTATCTACACTGTAAGAGCTACAGCGGTGTATCCAGAAGAAAACCCTAAACATGTGAGTTGTTTTGTTGTTTTAAACACTGACTTTTGTGGATGTACATAAAACCCCAATTTAGTAAGTAATGCACATAAATCCAACACTGCATTCTCACAATCAATTTGTGTTGATGCAATAATAAAGGAATCATCTATGTATGGAAACATTATATGACCCTTCCGCACCATTACTGAAAAAACAGGTTTAAGCAATTTAGTGAATAAACGAGGGGCACAAGCTAAACCATTCGGCATGCAAGTAAACTCATAGAGTTGGTTATCCCAAAGAAACCGAAGAAATTTCCGGTCTTTTTCCCTTATGGGAAGCGCATAATATGCATCTTGTAAATCAACACTAGCCATCCACGCATCTGGCGTAATCAGATCTCGTGCCGTATCTAGCGAGAACATTTTAAAATGTCGATATTCAACCATTTTTATTAAGGATTGTTAAATCCAGGATCATTCGAACCTCGCCATTAGGCTTTGGTCTCGAGAAGATGTTTGAAATAAACTCTCCTGAACAGTATGTCACTTTTTGTATAATTCCTTTTTCAAAGAATTTTTGTACCTGTTTAGTTAGTGCCTCTCGTTCAACCGGTTCAATGTTATAAGGAAAAGGTATCCTGCCTTGTACCGGAATTTGTGTGAAGGGAATGTGAACACCCCTAACTATTTGTAAAATTTCTTGGTCACTAGTAATTTTGTACCACTCAGAAATATGATTATTAATATTACCAGCCACAAAGTTGCTTACAGTTTGTGTGGTTTTAGGGGCTGGAAGGACTTGTAACGTTTGTGTTTCAACCTCTACTTCAACCCGCCCCTGGGGAAGGGTCTCGGCGAGTTGACACCTCAGCCCAGTGGCCGTGCGGTGTTGTCGGTCCAGCCTGAGCGAGTGCCCCGGCCCCGAAAAGCTTGACCGAAGTTTGAGCCCGGTCTGGTTCCCCTGGTGAACCGCCGGGGACGAAAATCCCCTCGTGACCTTTTGAAACGAGGAATTTCCTGTTTCTTCTTACCATCCATGTTTTTGCCACTCTTGGCTGCAGTTTCTACCTCTTTATAGAGGTATTGTAGTTGACCGCCAAACATTTTCGTGTTATCTAAAGGTTTCCCTTTAATTGGCTCTGGAGCAAGAAAGAGCGTAAACTCTTTCCCATCATTATCAGTAACCTTCTTTGAGCGAGCCACTTCTTTGCCAGCATCTGTGCAAACCGACTTGAAGACATTTTCATATCTTCGATACGACAGGTAATTACCTGCCGCCGCCAACAATGCAATGCCTTTGTCCATCGTCTCAGCCAAAGACGAGAACTTATTTTCCCGTTGCATTCTGTTTGCTACAGGAGCAATAGCTGTTAGGGTACCAAGCACCGCCTTATGCACCGTGTGCAACACACCCTCAAATCTCTTACGGTCCTCCGTCATATTGACATCTCGATCCATCTCCTTAATGATGGAGTTGGGAACACCTTTAATGCCTGTTAACTCATCTGATAACTTAGAAATAATCTCCGCCGGTTTGAACGTGCGGAAATGGCCATTAATGTTCTCACGCATAAGCGTAGTGGTTTTCACACGCTTAGCCCTTGGCTTCCTTCCCTTCATCACACCCTTCCACAAACCATAGCCACATAGTTGCACCCCAAAGGCCGCCTCGACACAAAACCATCATAATCGCTGACGAGTCCGATACCTGGAAGTGGAATCCGTGGACGAGTCGGAAGAAGAAGAATCTTTCCTCTTCTTCTTCTTCTTCTTCTTGGACTTGGTCTTGCGCTTTTTGCGAAGTCCCGTCCTCCCCCTTTCCTTGGTGAAATCATCACCAGAAGAAACGATATGTTTCTTCTTCTTCCTCCGTTTAGGAGAAGGAGGAGGAGCCCTAAGCTCCATCTCTGAGTCTGTCTCCGAGACATCCTCCAAAGAAGACTCCTCTTGAACACTCGGCATTCGCCGTTTACGAGACACCGGTGGTTTGAGAGCCATTATATGACTCTCCATCGCCGCAAACCGCGTCTCCCAATTTTGAGCCGCGGCGCCGTCAGGCACTCTGTCCTCCTCGGAGAGAATATGCGCCCCGGGCTGTGTCGAAGGCCCTGCCGACAACACGGGTGAGGAGTCGTACTCCTCGTCCCCTCCACTCGGAACACGCCCCTCGGCTGCTGCTTTCTGCAGGGTGGCGGTGTGATGGGGCAGTGCCATGGGCAAAGAAAAAAGCTGCTGGTCTGCTGGCATCCGCGCTAGTACTCCCTTCAGCTTCGAGGCCTCGGGGAGCTGAAACCCAAGATCATATATATGATGTCCGTAATAAATATATGTCTACAATAAGGTTGTTTCAAAACTCATGTTGACATCTATTGGGTGTTAGACACGGGGCATTCTAAAATTACCGTTATGACCTAGTCCGAGACGATGCTTAACATTGTGCGTGGGTTTGTGGGTCAAGAACAAAGCCCAAACCTTACGCGTGTTCGGGACCAGTGGTACCGGCCCGCCCATCCCTCTGTTCCCAACACGAGCTTCTCTCCCCACCTGTGACTACAACGTCAAACACGAATGGAGAAAATGCTAAACAAACACGGAAGAAAAAAAACCCCTGAAAAAGTTTGTGGGGAGTCTATAAAAAAAAACCAGGAGCATCTCCAACATTACTCTCTATTAGAGTACGAGAGAATTTCCACAGGAGACGAGGCAGAGCCCACATCTCTACCCATAATCACACGGTGACTCGGGTGTTGACAGAACCGCTAATGAACGGTTTCAATCCTTCGAGAAGGAATTTTATCCTTGGTTTTTTATAACCAAATAACTCGTCCAAAATGGACCAAAGAAAGTCTAAACTTTCCATAATGATGCTCTAATGCATCATAATTAAGCTAACCACAGCTTTTATGATACTTACTGCGTATTAGCTTGTATGTAGACTAAATTTGCCGGAGCAACCCAACGACACGTAATCCAGTCGTGAGTTGTATACGCTAATTGCTGGTACCTCACGTGCTTCCTTCTCCCTAGCCTAAGGCTAGCCTGAGGCTGTATACCGAGGTAAAATATATATATATACAGACGTTATATGGCAGAAACTTGAAACTATCGGATTATGTACATTAAGGGTAAGTCTGACTGTAACGAGTTAGTGAAACTATATGGACGGTTAATTGTTAATGCCACGGACCTTCGGTTCCATCACTACCATCACTCTACTACCACTAACCCACATCGGTACCAGAGCAGCGTGCCCCCGGTGCGTGGGTGCAGGGAGAGGCGGGGCGGGAGCGGCGGTGGGAGGGCGGGGAGAGGCCGGGGGAGGCCCGGCAGTGGCTCACGTGTACCTACCTGCGCCGGCCCGGGGAATGCTGGAGTAAGCGCGCCCAGAGTAAAGGCCAACACGGGGCTGCGCCGCCCGGGGAATATCGGACGAGCCTTTACACCACTGCAGGGATCCAGCAGTGGTGGGGAGGGAGGGGTGTGAGTAGGGGGCGGGGTGGAGCGGTGGTTAGTACGTGTGTGGGTGTTGGTGTGTGTGGATTGAGATGGGAGGGGCACTGAATGGCAGAGGCATAGGCGCAGTGATGGGGGTGGGGGAAGGGGTGAGGAGTGGCGGATGGGGTGGGGGGTAGCTGTGTTGGTGGGTGCATGTGTGTGGGGATGGAGTGGCACAGGTGGAGGGGTAGGTGTGGGGTATGTTGAGACGGGGTCGGTTATACTAACTTATATAAGTTATATTACACTGGAGGCAGGGTGAACATGATGGCAGTGGGAGGCGGAACGGGGTACAGATGATGCTCATAGTGATGGTAGTAGTGGTGGCACTCGTAGTGGTTGTAGTGGTGGTTGTACTACTTGTAGTAGTGGTGTTGGTGGTAGTGGGAATAGTTGTAGTTGTAGTGGTGGTGGTGTTTGTGGTACTGGTGATTACTTTGTGGTAGTGGTGGTGATGGTGGAGGTAGTGATGGTGGTGGTGATGGTGGTAGTAGTGGTGGAGGTAGTGGAGTTGATAATAGTAGTGATGGTGGTAGTGGCGGTGATCATGATGCTAGTGGTCGCGATGGTGGTAGTAATGGTGATGATACTGGCGGTAGTAGTGGTGGTAATGGTTGTCGTGGTGATGGTGGGAGTGGTTATGGCCGTTGGGGTAGTGGTGATGTCGGTAGTGGTGGTGATGGTGGTGGTAGTGGTGATGATACTGGTGGTAGTAAGGGTAGTAATGGTTGTCCTGGTGATGGTTGAAGTGGTTATGGGAGTGGTGGTAGTGGTCATGGTGGTCATGGCAATGGTAGTAGTATCGCGATTATGGCGGTATGCGTGGTATTGGTAGTGATGGTAGTAGTAGTAGTAAATGTGATGATATTGGAAGTAGTCATAGTAGTGATGCTGGTGATTGTGGTGGTAGTAGTGGTCATATAATTAGTACTGTTGAGGTTGGTAGTAGTGATAGTGGTGGTGATGATTGTGGTGGTAGTGATGGTAGTAGTGCTGATAGTAGTAGTACTGGTGGGGTTGTAGTAATACTAATACTAGTGATGATGATGGTGGTGGTGGTGATAGTAGTAGTGGTGATATTAGTACTGGTGGGGTTGTAGTCGTAGTGATGATGATGGTGGTGGGGATGGTAGTAGTGGTGATACCAATAGTACTGGTGGGGTTGTAGTAACAGTGATGATGGTGGTGGTGGTGATGGTAGTAGTGGTGATACTAGTAGTACTTGTGGGGTTGTAGTGGTAGTGATGGTGGTGGTGGTGGTGGTAGTAGTGGTCATAGTAGTAGTACATGTGGGGTTTTAGTGGTAGCGATGGTGGTGGGGTTGTAGTGGTAGTGGTGGTGATGGTGGTGGTGATACTAGTAGTACTTGTGGGGTTGTAGTAGTGGTGTTGATGATGGTGGTGGTGGTGATACTAGTAGTACTTGTGGGGTTGTAGTGGATGTGATGGTGGTGGTGATGGTGGTGGTGATGGTGGTGGTGGTGATACTAGTAGTACTTGTGGGGTTGTAGTGGATGTGATGGTGGTGGTGATCGTGGTGGTGATGGTGGTGGTGGTGATACTAGTAGTACTTGTGGGGTTGTAGTGGATGTGATGGTGGTGGTGGTGGTGATGGTGGTGGTGGTGATACTAGTAGTACTTGTGGGGTTGTAGTGGATGTGGACATTCTCCAAAATGTATAGAGTGTTAACATCAAGTAAGATATTAATACAAACAAGGAAGCGTATTCTTCAGTGTTATGTGTGGTCTACTCTAATGTATGGGGCAGAGACATGGACAATCTCTAAGAAAATGTACAAACGTTTAGCAGCATTTGAGATGTGGACTTATCGAAGGATGATGAAAATATCATGGACAAAGAAGATCACCAACAAAGAAGTTCTCAGAATAATTAAAAATAAGAAAAGCTTGTTTGCCACTATCCAGACAAAGAAACTTATTTATTTTGGCCACATCATTCGTCAGAGTTCAATATACCGTACATTGTTGGAAGGGAAGGTGAATGGCAGCAGAGGGAGAGGGAGACCAAGAACATCATGGTTTACAAATATTTCACAGTGGACAGGCTTGAATTATTCACAGTCTATCAGAACAGCACAACATCGGGACAAGTGGAGAACCATTGCATCCAACCCTCGACTAGAGGATGGAACTATTGATTGATTGATGAGTGGATGTGATGGTGATGGTGGTGGTGGTGGTGGTTGGTGGTGGTGATACTAGTAGTACTTGTGGGGTTGTAGTGGTACTGTTGATGATGGTGGTGCCACTGGTGCTGGTGGTGGTGGTGGAAAGGAGAGTGTGGGGGGGGGGGTGGGGTGAGACTGAGAGAGAATATTCTTGTTGCTCGTTCCCCATGCATGCATGTACCATGTAGCACCCCCCACCCGCCGCGCCGCTTCTCCAGTAGCTATACATCACCACCAGCCATACACCACCACCAGCCATACATCTCCAGCAGCCATACATCTCCAGCAGCCAGACATCTCCAGCAGCCCCGCCGCCCATCGGCAACCACTGCACACCTCCACACGTCAACCCCGTCCACATCCACGGGCCTCGGAGATGCGCGCCTTTTTCTGCTTCTAAACAAAAGAAACAAAAACCTGCATTGTTGGAGTATTCAATGCTTTGTTGTTGTTGAGAAAACAAAGATAGGGACATAATAACGACAATGATGATGCTGATGATAACAATAGCTATAATAACAATAGCAATAATAACAATAGCAATAATAACAACAATAATGATAACAATAATGATAACAATAATACCCCTAATAATAAATATTACAAAAATAACTCCTTACTGACAATGGCAGCACAGAAAATAGCGAGCTTATGTGGGTAGTTCTGATCGACCATTGTCATTGCTTGGTTGAAAATGGAAAAGCTGTTAAAGTTGCAGTCTCATCAACTTGAATTTCTGCACATTTATTAGAAGAATATAATCAGCAACCTAATATTAACCTTTTATTTAAAGACTTAACGTTGGAAATATATAAAATTTAAAGAATGCCAATTTAATTTCGGAATGCACATCGAAATGTGGGCACACCATATGTTTCATGAGTAAAATGCTCAATTAAATTAGCTCAATAATTTGCTTGGCGCAATAATTAATCCTATCTTTGTTGAAGATCAAATCTAGCCAAATGTTTTGGTTTTAAAAGCTTCATGTTTATTTTTGTATCAGGACTCTGCAGCTTTAAGTCCGTGCCCCCCCCCCCCCCCCATCCTTACCGGCAACTGTTGCACGTCCACTTCACACAGCTCACCTTCCACCCTCCCTGACCGCTTCTGTGCGTCCAAGCCACACACACGCCGACCGTGTGCCAGGGGGCGTTAGTAACGGTGGTGGTGACAGCTGATAGTGGTGGTGGCAGTGGTGGTGGCAGTGGGAGTGGCAACTCGTAGTGTTAGTGGTAATGGCAGTGACACTGATAGTAGTGTCTCATAGTGGAGGTGGCAGTCGGACTGGCAGTGGTAGTGGCGAAAGGAATGGTAGCTTGTGGTGGTAGTGATGGTGACGGTGGGAGTGGTTGTGGTAGTGGTGGTGATTGTGCTGGTGGGAATGGCAGCTCTCATAGCGGTAGAGCGAATGGGAGTGGTGGTGGGAGTGATAGTGGTGGTTGTGGGAGTGGTAGTGGTGGTTGTGGGAGTGGTGGTGGCGGGAGTGGTGGTGCTGGGAGTGGGAGTGGTGGTGGTAGTGGTGGTACCAGCAGTGCAAGTGGAAGTGGTACTTCTTAGTTGAGGTAGTAGTGGTAGTGGGAATGGCAGCTCATAGTGGCGGTGGTAGTGGTATATATATATATGTATACAGATTCACCTGTATATATAGTGATGGTGGAAGTGGCAGTTTGTAATGCAGTGTCATTGGTTGTGGGAGTGGGCTGACTTGTAGCAGTCATGGTACTGGCAGGATACTGATAGTGGAAGTGGTAGTGGTGGTAGGAGTGGTATCTTGTGGTGGTGAAGGTGGTGGTAGTGGTGGTAGTAGTGGCAGATTGTGGTGGTTGTGGTGGTAGTGATAGTGGTAGTAGGAATGGCAGCTTGTGGTGGTGGTGGTAGTAGTGGTAGTAGGAGTGGCAGCTTGTGGTGGTGGAGGTGATGGTAGTGGTGGTGATGATGGGGGTGGTGTGGGTGATTGGGGTGGTGGCACTGGTGCTGATGATGGTGGAGGTCCTGGTGGTGGCACTGATGATGGTGGTAGAGTTGGTGATAATGGTGGTGGTGATGATGGGGGTGATTGGAGTGGTGGTGCTGGTGCTGATGACGATAGTTGTGCTGGTGGTGGTGATTGTGGTGATGTCGGTTGTAGTAGTGGTGGCTGTGCTGATGGTGGTGGTGGTGGTGCTGATGATGGTGGTGCTGCGGGTGGTGCTGGGTGTGGTGGGAGTGGTGGTGGATGTGGTGGCTGTGGGGGTGTTGATGTAACTTGGGCGCGGACCGCCTGTGGAAACATGCCGTCTGTTTTGGAGCCGTATCTCGGTGCGACCCACGAGTCTATGACACGAGAGCTGCAAACACGGCCCACAATAGACTACATCACGGTTCCGACTGCGCATGCGCTGAAAACGGCGTTGGCAGCAAAGCAAAGGTGTATGGCCATTGAGTTTGCTGGTATGCATAGGGCAAAACTGCCATTTTATTCAAAATAAATAGAAATACATAACAATTTGGCACAAACATGGACGGAAGGATGCAATATAATAATATAATGAATATGTTTAAGACACAACTCTCCATAATTAAGCATTTTGAGCTAAGAAACATACAATTTCAGTCATTTTACAGGCTGATGTTTACATCACCATTGATTAGCCAGAAGTAATTCTTGTTCTAAATATTAAAATGCCAAATATGTCAACAAAAACTTGTTTCAAAGAAATATATAACCAATATCTGATTAACCCTACTCATTTTCTATCTCTACATATGTCATTAACCATAGGATATAAATAAAAACATGAATAAAATAAGTAAAACTGACTCTGGCTATGGCTCTAACACTAGTCTGAGTGCCTAGATTTGTCTAAATCTAAATGCACATGGCATAAGATGTGCTGATTATATTGATTTAGATGCAATGCTGGATAACATCTTAATTTAGTATATATATATTTTTTAGTTGGTATTCTATGTTTCAAACAAGAGCTGAGATGAGCTGAAACTAGCACATTTCATAGCTGCACCGAGTGTATTAGCATATGCCATGTGCTTCTCACCAGTTTGTTTTGCTCTGACACATCCCACAATGCACCGTGCCGCTGGAACCGTGATGTAGTCTATTCCCTGCCCTCGGGACCCGCTCTTGTCGGTAGGCCGCTTCGCGCCCGCTGTACCTCAGTCTTCCCGCAAAAGTTGCCCGCCAAAGTATTATATGGAAAGAAGACAAGGCTTAGTTTCCTCTCCATTTCTGTTATTGTTTATTATCCAAATTGGCTTAAATTGAAAGTAGTATTTGTCAGTAATTCAGAGGGAAAGAGACAGAAAGAGAGAAATCAATTTACTATCTCATTCAGGCAACTGAAAAGGCCCAGTTCAAGTTTGGTGTTGCGATAAGTATATGCATGATGACACATGCATGATATATTTGCATGATATATGTGCATGATATATATGCATGATATATATGCATGGTATGGTTGGTGTGCATAATAATGATGACATCCATAAATGAAAACGATCAACACGATCACTAACCTAGTTGTTTTGATTGTTATCGTCATCCTGGAAGGCGCCTTGTCTGGGTATCACCAGAAGGAGTGTCAGTTAGTTTTGAGGGTCCCATTCTATTTCAGCCGTCTCGTACACGGACCTTTAATAGACACCTACTCAGACAGTGCTTTGACAAAATTAAGCATATTTGAATTATAGGGAAGTGTGTTGCAATGCGGATCACGTTCGCTCTGAACCATTCACACTTGTTACCCCATGACTCACATTGGGCAGTCACATGTCGGTCTCGCAAGTCTTTCAATGACCACGGCTTGGCGAGCCGATGTTTAGCCTGAGTGGGATGGCACATGTCGGCCTTGACCCTTGACCTTCAGCAACCCCCCCCCCCCTACCCACCCCCTCACACATACAGACAGAGCGTCGCTTTGGGAGTTGGTTCATCTCAGCCTTAAACTTGTCGTGGATGTGCGTCATGGAGAGTCGTGGTGATGGTGGTGGTGGAGAGGGTGGGGGTGGGGGGTGTCGGTGGAGGTTGGGGTGTGGGTTACTTTAAAAAGATGTCACTTTGAGCTTTACACTTGGAGTCAACCTCAATGCCCGGTTCTACTAATGCACGTACATCTAATGCATCAGAACTCCTCCCTCTCGGATATAGCGGTTGAAGTGGCAAGTCACGGGGAGGGGGCGGGGCGTGTGAGAGTGTGAGGGGTGGGGTGAGGGGGAGTGGAGAAGAGGGAGGGCAAAGTCTAAATCTAATGGAAGTTACTAATGGCGTCGTCTGCTCAACTCCCTTAATATTGCACGGGGCTGATGGGATATGTTGTCATCTCCGGCACTTTTTTTCGGGAACTCATTAATATTTGAGGGGGACAATCTGTCTGCGCGCATGCGTGGCAGTTTCCATATTGGGGTCAACCCATCAACATGTTCTAGGTGGCACCATTAGTGGGCATATGTGTGCGTGTATGTGTGTGCGCGTGTGCGTGTAAATGAGAGGGCAGGCGGGTGCGGGTGGAAAGATCGGATGGGCAAGTTGCCCAAAGTAAACAAAAATTACACGTTATTTTGGGATTAAATACGTTCATACACACGGCTAATGACTCATGCCATGCGGGCCTGTAATGCTCTAAGCCCGCCGTACACCAAACAGCTTTCTGCTTTATCGCCACACTTTTCCCATTCACTTATGATATAGTGCGTTAAGAAGGACTAGAGATGCCGTGGGTTCAGTAACAATTTGTCGCTGAAGATAGCAAATGAGCAGAGTCTACGATAACCAGTTTTGATTGATTGATTGGTGGTTGCTTTATGCCGTGTCGGCAGCATAGGCCATATTCACATGAGAAATGTTTGTTTTGTTCAAACCATCGCTTTTACATGTAAAGCATACAATCAATTTTGGGTCAATAGACACTCATGAATTATTTTAACTCACAATAATATAGTTTCTGATCAAGCTAAATCAAATTCTAGATGATAGTATTATTCACTGATGAAATTGGTTTAAAAAGCTACATGAGGTGGTACAGTCCAGCTGCCCTTAAAAAGCCGAAAATGTTTTCTTGTTTTACTTTAGTTAAAAGGTCATGCATGCTGTTTGCAGTGTAAAATTGTTGGCGCAGGGCAATGAAATCCACACAGTTTAATAAAGTGTGTTTTAATGTCAGTGGGGACTGACATCCAATACATTCAGGTGGAGGGTTACCCTTGAGCAGAAAAACGTGTGCTAGTCACAAGTGGCTAATATGGCATCTTGTTAAAACAACCTGGTCGTTTCCCCTTCCAGGCGACTCTGCGGCAGTCCGTTCATGGAGGGGGTAATTCTATGGAGTTTGTTGTTTGGGTGTTCATCCCATTCGATCTGCCATAGGTTCCAGATGTATTTTTGAATGGTAGGTTTCAGATCAGAGTGGGGAATATGACAGTGTTCCAAAGGAGCAGTCAGGGCTCGAGTGGCCGCTTGATCTGCTCTTTCATTTCCTCGGATACCCACATGACTGGGCACCCAACATAGGTGAATGTCAAATGTTGCTATTGAAAGAGAGTTTAGTTTAATGAGTACTTTAAAGTTGCATAGTCCGATGGTTTTGAATTTCTGTATTTTTTCTGAGAAAAATATATTAGATTGATCACTAGTATCTACTTTACATTAGTTCAAAGTTACTTTTATTTTAGATGGTAAACTTTTGAGATATTTTGAGTGCAAACATGGACAATTAGTTTTGGCAAGCATGCCAAAACTCTGACACCATAGACTTCTGCAGTAACAGGTTCTGTTAAATTGACTCAGTATTGCCTTCTATGCATAACCAAATGCTTAATAAGTGCCTAAGTATCTAAGTTAGATATGTAAAATCAAATATAGATAATTGGTTTGGTTTTGACAATTTTATATTTCATCGGACTATTCTGCTTTAAGTAACATTGGGTGGTCCGGTTTCCTATTGTTTAAAGACTGATCCAGTTTCCTATTGTTTAAAGAGTCAGTGAAAATGATGAATTTATCACTGGCCTAGGTTTTGATGCACACTAACATGAGTAGGACTGCTTGTGCCTTAGAAGTAAAGATGGAACTCTGATCTGGAATATGCCACTCAATTCACGTCCATGGATGATTGCTGCTGCAGAGACTATCTTTGACCCATCAGTTTAAACGGCTAGATGGGAACTAAAAGCACTTCGCACATTGATAAAGCTTTCATGATATGAAAGTGGGTGCGTTTGAGATTTCTTCGACATGGCCAGCTGGAGGATGATATTTGGTTTCCTCAGCTGCCAGGGAGGAAAATCTGAATATTGTGACCGTGCTATGTTATGTAGATTTGCCCCTAGGGCCTCCCAGTGAGGCTTTATTCTGAGGCCTAACAGCTTTATGTATGTTGGCCTTGATTCATAGAGGCGTTCATATGGTAGCATAAAAATGTAGTTATATGCAAGATTTAAAATATTTCCTTTTAATTTTATCACATATTGCATAGACAGTTTGAGCCTTCTACTCTTAAGGGAGGGCTCTCAGCCTTCGACATTAAGGCTCTGGACGGGCGATGTTCTACATGCCCCCAGGGCCAGCCAAAGGCCTTGATGGTGTATCGTGTCTAACTGTGATATGCATGGTTTTCTGGCTTCAGCGTTGACCTATTTGAGATCATTCCACTCACCCATTCAGATGACAAATGTCCTTCTTTGTGTATATTAATTGATTAGGCAGGATAATTTTATATTATGATACGGCAAGGACTGGTTAGCTCAGTGTCAGGACAATGTGACTGAGTGGGATATCAGATCATGGTGCCAGTGGCCTACTCTCTCAGTGGGGCAGCACTAAAAAGCCACCAGGAATATCCACTGTCACAAGTCGGTACCCCTCCCGATATGACAGTAGGCGTTGCCAGAATTTAAATCTCCAAGAAAAAAACAAAAGCAAAGAAAAACTACAATGTATATGTCCCACACGTCAGTAATACCTCAAATCACACAAGCACTGGATTACCAGTCTTAGACTACTTAAAGTCGGAGCTCCAAAGTCTTATTTCCCCTGTTTTTGATGATGCATAGAATGCTTGATCGATATGCCAATAGTGCGATTGTATCTAAGAGTTACATGACAGGCACATTTGCGCTCACAGTGGACTCGGGTTTCAGCTCTCCTAATCCATTAAAGGTGCATAGTCCGATGGTTTTGAATTTCTGTAATTATCTCAGATAAATATATTAGACTGATCCTTATAATCACCTCTACTATAATTTTAAGTAACATTGTTTTAAAATGAGTGACTCAGGAGATATTTGAACCCTAAACATGCCAAATTAATGTTGCCATGCTTGTCAAAACGCTGCCCCCCCTAGGTTTCAGCAGTAATAGGTTCAGTTAAATTTACTTAGTATGCCCTCTCTATGTAGTAACAAATACTGAATAAGTGCACCCTCATCTAAGTTGGATATGTACGTTTACATCTAGATAAATGTTTTGCTTTTAAAAATGTGCTGCCTTTATGGGACTATATAGCTCTAGGCAGCAGACCCGTATTGTTGTCCTAGGAAGCACCATGCAATTACAGCAGACCCGTATTGTTGTCATATGAAGCGCAGTGCAATTACAGCAGACCCGTATTGTTGTCATATAAAGCACCATGCAATTACAGCAGACCCGTATTGTTGTCATATGAAGCACCATGCAATTACAGCAGACCTGTATTGTTGTCATATAAAGCACCATGCAATTACAGCAGACCCGTATTGTTGTCATATGAAGCACCATGCAATTACAGCAGACCCGGATTGTTGTCATATGAAGCACAATGCAATTACAGCATACCCGTATTGTTGTCATATAAAGCACCATTCAATTACAGCAGACCCGTATTGTTGTCATATGAAGCACCCATGCAATTACAGCAGACCGTATTGTTGTCCATATGAAAGCACAATGCAATTACAGCCATACCCGTATTGTTGTCATATGAAGGCACCCATAACAATTACAGCAGAACCTGAATAGTGTCATAAGAACACCAAACAAATTACAGGCAGACCCGATTGTTGTCATATGAAGCCAGTGCAATTAAAGCAGACCCGGATTGTTGTATATAAAGCACCATGCAATTACAGCAGACCGTATTGTTGTCATCTGAAGCCACCATGCAATTGCAGTCAGACCTGTATTGTTGTATATAAAGCACCATGCAATTACAGCAGACCCGTATTGTTGTCATATGAAGCACCATGCAATTACAGCAGACCCGGATTGTTGTCATATGAAGCACAATGCAATTACAGCAGACCCGTATTGTTGTCATATGAAGCACCATACAATTACAGCAGACCTGTATTGTTGTCATATGAAGCACCATGCAATTCATATGAAAACAATACCCATGTTGTTTTCATATGAAGCACAATGCAATTACAGCAGACCGGTATTGTTGTCATATGAAGCACCATGCAATTACAGCGGGCCCGAATTAGGCGGCGGTGTACTGGGACGCCGGCCCTCACGAAACTGGGCGACGCGCATGCGCTTCTGGGACCTAACGCTTGTCGTACTAACAATTCACTGGTCATTCACAGTCAATTAAAGGTGCACAATCCGATGAACTCGTCGAATTCTCTAAGCCAACATTTGGGTAGATTTTGGTCCTATGTAGCCGACTCATATTGGTGCACTCCATAAACATGTTTGACCGGTCAGGTTTGTTTGATTTCCATATTATTCCAAGGTTTTTCCTGGGCCTGGCGCGGGCTGCCGCTGCCTCTCCGTCCCTCCACCGGTTGACCGCCTTTGTTGGATGAATACCCGGGCTAAGTGTTGACAGCCTGAGTGCTACATATTTACGGGCTGTATATGTATTAATTACTTTCATTGACTACGGGCGCTACCCCTTCCCCATTCTATGTATATTAATTAATATTATTCCGAAATAAGGCAGCCAGTGCACTCCGCCGCCGCTGTCATTTATAAACACCCAAGCTATTACTACTTGTTATTCATGTTTAAGTTAAGAAGGTGGTTCTTAGTCCCACGGAGGGAGGATAGGCTGCATACGGGGAGATCCTCGTTACTCCCCCAGCTGGGCAGAAAGCCCTTAATACTAGAGATAATAATGAATCATTGGTATAGAGTTGACCATAGCAGTTAATATAATAAGGGACATGTTCATAAGGAGTAAGGAATGCAAGGAACGTTTCAATCACTTTTTAAGAGCTCACAACTTTATTTCTGTTCCTACCAATACAATCTAATTTCACCGAATATAGCTGGTACAAATAGATACGCTTTTAGATTTAGAATCTTCTGAATTACTGTATTTAAAACCTAAATATTGTCTAAAACATCAGAGAGGGCATAAACCACATCCGATGGGTCTGTGCCCGACAGCTCGAACCTTCTATGTTGCTAGGAGAGTAGCGCAGGATGCCATGGCACGTCTCCTAGCAATGAGTTACAGCAGCAAACCCTTCCCAGCATTTGATGGCCAATGCGGGTGTGTCCTGGCGAGCAGCCCGCATTTCCAAATGCGGGTTGCTCGACCCAAGCCCGCACCGGCCACAGCTTGATTATAGTCTCGCCCACTTCACATGTATTGCCGCATAGAAATATTGTTCCTTTGTTGAGGTTTTACATCCTGGCAACATCTAAGGTCATATCAGGACAGGTACCGATTGGTGACACAGTGTGCACTCATGACGAATTTATAGTGCTGGCCCACTGGGACAACAGACTCCTGGCATCATGACCCAATTTCCTACTCGCTCACATTACCATGACATTGAGCTAACCAGTCCTTGCCATATCCTAGTAGGACCAACTGTCAGGCTAGGTAACAAGTACCAATTCTGGAAGTCATTGGTTTGGCTCGGCTGGGATTTGAACTCCCGACCTTCCGCACAAGAAGCATGTGCATGGAAATAAGAATACATCAATTTGATAGAACATGTCACTGCTGAAGTCCATGGAGTTGATTTGTGTGCCAAAATTGATTTGCCAGACTTTCACTTCAAATATCCCAAAGGTTAACCCTTTGAAATAGAAGTTACCTCAAACTAAACCAAAGTAGATCAACTTAGAATATTTAACTGGACACAACTGTTTGGAAAGTGTGGAGAACAGGGGAAGCTGACCACAACTGTTTGGAA
This sequence comes from Branchipolynoe longqiensis, assembly GCA_030323885.1. NCBI lineage: Eukaryota > Metazoa > Annelida > Polychaeta > Phyllodocida > Polynoidae > Branchipolynoe > Branchipolynoe longqiensis. Next base: position 102,247,196 of record CM059187.1, on the reverse strand, counting down.
ATTGTGGAGAACAGCAAAAACTGGCCACAACTGTTTGGAAATTGTGGAGAACAGTGGAAACTGGCCACAACTATTTGCAAATTGTGGACAACAGTGGAAACTGGCCACAACTATTTGCAAATTGTGGAGAACAGGGGAAACTGGCCACAACTGTTTGCAAATTGCTATGTGGTGCCCCAACGATTCTCGTGGTTAAAGGGTTGGTGATGATGGTGGTGATGATGATGATGATGACAATTACACTCTATGGCGACATAGCGCAGGGATCCGGGTGCAGGGCAGTAGAAGCCCCCACCCCATCCTCTCCTCTCCCCTCCACACCGTGTGGCGAATGTATGAGCCCGCTTTAGATTTACCGCCATCATGTGTGGAATGATACCAATTATGAATGATGAATAGAGGAGGTGCCATGTGCGCATTTGTCCTTAGTTCGGGGTATTATTAGTACCGCTCCTCGCCACAGGGGGATATAATAGATATAGTAAACAAGGATGTGGTTATATCATCATGCCGTGGAGCTTGCATTGCAGTGTATTGATTCTCTCTGACTACAGACCCCTGCTGGATGGTTGGAGTTCATAAGGTACGCATTTAATGGTGTGCTGAACTGCACGTGGGTGCTTATCCTTCAGTCTACCTATATGGTCCATTGATGTTACATAATCTAATGAAAGCGTGAACATTTCAAAACAAAAGTGATTTCCTACATATGAAGGGTTCGGGCGCAAAAACTGACTAATCCATTTTAGTTGTTTTCTGTTAAATAAAATGTATCGTGCTTTCCAGATGAAGACTATCATTTTCAAATTGAGTAGGATGTTATATCTGGGATGTAGCAGCTTCTGCAACAACACAAATGGATCTGATTATCAGAATGATGGCAACTTCAGCCTAAACATGATCGTCATGGCTTATTTTAGGACTGGAAAGCATTTATCTATATAGATAGGGGTGCATTAGAGATGTATTGCAACATGTGAAGCCGCTCATTGCTGCAAGCCATACAAAGCTATTGTGTCCAGCAAGCATTTCAGGGTGTGCACCAATTTCACTTCGCATGTTTTCATTTCAAAAGGCTTAAACGTTAGCTATTTGTAATCAAAGTTACCGCAAGCTAAAGGGAGTCTGTTATGGCGATCATCCTAATGGACTTTTAAAAGGCAGAACATATTCAAAAGCATCATATTATGCAAGCAGTGCCAGATTTCTGTGGCAGGTGTGCTGTCAACAACTTTGACCCAACGGTAAGATGTGGTTGTCAGACATAAACCACAAGGGGCTAGTTGGCAGCCGGGGTGCATGTGGCATTCGGCTATTTACGGCAAAGGCAAAAGAACATTTCAATCAATGATGCTCTTCTTGCTGGAGGATGCACCTAATTTCCGGTCATAAAAGCATTGTTCTTTCAGAATGGAAAGAAGATCAAGTTTAGTATTGAGTTCCTCACGTCTAGTTAGTTATAGATAGGGCAGGAGCGATGCGATGTGACCTTTCCGTGCTTAATTAATAAAAATTAATTTCTACGAGAAGCAGGGGGTCTAATTATCAACTGAAATATTACACAAACAAGTGTGAATAGAACTAACTTGGCAATGTCCACAATTAGCACACCTAGCAGGAGCCCAACCAGGTGGGCACGCATCAACTGTCAGGTTCAGCACACAATTATATATACATATATATATTAGATGTATATATATATATATAGATGTATATATATATATAGGTCTATTTCTGTTTAGTCGGTTTATAGCATAAGATATATCACAGTAATATTATCATATTTCTGAATGCCCGGCCACCTTTTGGGACACCAGATAATACTACAAAAACTCTCCCCTTCATCTCACCTGTCTTTCAACTCATTAACCAATACTAAGGAAGAATGAAGACAAGTCACACAGATAAACAGTGGAGAAGTTGTGCTTTAATAACACCAACTCCTGTCCACCTACCACTATACCAGTGACCTAGCATCCACACCCCTTACCTTCTAGCCACACAAAATCTCATTACTACTTTAGCCTGTATAGAAAGCAGTGCCTTCAGCCCATGGGACAGGAGTCCTATGGCTGAGTACACATTCAATTGGAATAGATGAATGTTGATAGCATCAGACAGAGTGTGTGGGGTTCCTGCTCTAGAGTAGGTGTGCCTCACTCCAGAGCCAGGAGTAGAGTGATCTCTCTTCAGTGTGTCTGAAGCAGAGTCTAGAATAATTCTAATAAAGTGAGGCTGGTGTGATATATGCGTAATAGACGTCTAGACCTGTGGGTAATATATGTTAATGATATGCAGATTTGGGGACAAAGAGATATGCAAATGAGATGACGTCATGGAAAGTTTAGCCGGCGGGTCAAGCGTGCCCTACGCCGTGAATAAACCATTCAGTAACCAGAAGTCAAAGTGTTCAGACGTTGTACTTTCACATGGTGTCAGATGAGGAAGAATGCCGTCCGCAAATACTTTGCCTGGATTGCGGCCGCCTGGTCAGCTTGTCCTCCGCAACAACGTGAGATCGAACTGGAAAACATGGATCAGAGCATATGATATATACGCCACTGCGGCAGGTGTCATATTGAAAGGAGAACGAGTGCAATGCTGCATCTTCCTTCACGTTGCTGGCAAGGAAGCGCAAAAGGTATTTGCCAATATGACTTTTGCGTTCGTCGATCAAGACAAGATCAAGCCGTTAACTGAAGCATTTCAGGTTTGTTGTGTCGGTAAAAGCAGTATAATTATCACACGATACAAATTTAATTTCGCATAATCAGGCGTCAGAAAATATGGCGACGTACATCACAGCGTTAAGGGACAAAGTCAAGGACTGTGAATACGGAGCGGTGGAGGAGTCGCTTTTGCGCGATCGAATTGTGGCTGGCGTAAAAAATGTGAATTTGCGGAACAAATTGCTTCAAACTACTGAGTTAACATTGACAAAGTGTATAAGTATGTGTGAAATGAGTGAGTTCAGTTCAGATCTGTTGGAGGACACCAAATCAGACGTGGAAAGTAAAGACATAGATTTCCATTCGGAATTATGCTAATGTGCGTACCGGTGCACCGGCGGTCCGGTCAGCGGCGACACCATCTTGGAAATCGCCATCTTGGATTGCCGGCGGCGCCGGTGCAGGAGATTTCAAGATCCGCTGCCAGAACTGTGGGTATGAGCACCGCCGGGGATTCTGCCCAGCGAAAGGAAAGGTGTGCATTGCCTGTAAGAAGATCGGGCACTTTGGGAAGGTCTGTAGGAGCAGGCTCGGGAGAGTCAACGAGCTTCACGTTGATGTGCCCGACCCTCACAATGCTGAGCAAGACCCGGATCCGGCGGAAGTCAATGTACTGGCAACGGATCTGTTTGTGGGCGCCGTCGATCTTGGTGCTGGTCGGGATGCCGAGATGTGGCATGCAATCGTTCGGGTGAACGGTTGTCCTGTCAAGTTCAAACTTGACACTGGATCGGAGGCAAATGTGCTTCCGAGGTTCGTCTTCGACAGAGTCGCTTCAGGGAGGCTGGCGAACACCAGATGTTCGTTGGTGATGTCCTCCGGTCACCGGATCACACAGGATGGAGAGGCACTGCTTGATGTCAACGACAGTGTGCTTCGGTTCCAGGTGGTGCCGGATTGCCAGCCCATCCTGGGCAAGCAGGCTTGTGTGACTTTGAACCTGCTGGCATGTGTGGATGAGGTGCACAGGGCCATACCAACGAACATTGGCAAACCGACGAACATTGGCAAACCGACGAACATGGCCAAACCAACAAACATTGCCACACCGACGAATAGTTCCAGCACAGGGGCAGAGAAGCTGGTAAGCGAATACAAAGACGTATTTCAGGGTTTGGGGTTGATCAAAGCAAAGGCTATCATTCATGTCGATAAGTCTATTCAACTTGTCATAGATCCGCCTAGACGGATTCCGTTTGCAATTCAGAGTAAGGTACGCAGTGAGCTTGATCGTATGGTAGAGTTAGGTGTTATAGTGGAACATGATGAGCCTACTGAGTGGGTTAATTCTATCACGATCGTAAAAAAAACAAATAAAATTAGAATCTGTCTGGATCTGACTAAATTAAACAAAGCAATAAAAAGAGGGCCATTCCCAACCAAAATTATTGATGAGATTATTGCCAAAACAGCTGATGCTAAGTATTTTTCAGTTTTGGATGCAAAAACAGGGTATTGGCAGATAGAATTGGATGAGGAAAGTTCACGTTTGTGCACGTTCAATACTCCGTGGGGCCGATACAGGTACACACGCTTGCCTTTTGGCATCAAAACAGCGGGCGACATTTTTATTCAGGAGATGCACCGTGTCATGGGCGACATACCCGGTATCGGGATAGTCACGGACGATATTTTGGTATATGGGTCAACGGTTGAGGAACATAACGAGCGGCTCCGAGCTGTTTTGGACCGAGCTAGGTCGGTTAATTTTAAATTAAATGATGCTAAATCGTTGCTATGTAAAACTACAGTAAAGTATTTAGGTCATCAACTTACCCAGCAGGGTGTAAAGCCTGATCCAGACAGAATACAAGCAATAGTAGACATGCCAGAGCCGTGTGACAAACAAAGCGTCCAAAGGTTCCTGGGCATGGTTGGATATGTGCACAAGTTCATACCCAACATGTCCGAGATAGCTAAACCACTACGCACGCTCCTAGCCAAGGACGTGGCGTGGCACTGGCAAGCCGAACAGCAAGGTGCGTTCGATAAATTGAAAGAGAAGTTAAGAACAGCTCCTGTATTGACATATTACAATGTTAAGAAGCCTATTGTAATTCAGGTAGATGCTTGTCAGTCAGGTTTGGGAGCCGTGTTGATGCAAGATGGTAAACCAATCGCACTCGCATCTTGTGCGCTTAATGCAGCGCAGTGTGGATATGCCACTATTGAAAAAGAAATGCTCGCCATATGTTTCGGATGCCAACGGTTTCATGAGTATATATTTGGCAAGGAAGTTCAAATTCTGACAGACCACAAGCCGTTGGTAGCCATAATGCAAAAACCAATACACAAGCTGTTGGCTGAAATGCAAAGAATGCGAATGCGATTGCAGAATTACAATATTCAGTTATGTCATGTGAAGGGCTCTTTGATGTTTTTTGCAGACACGTTGTCCAGGGCGCATACCGCCAAAGTAGGTCATGCTAGCCTGTTCGATGACACGTTCTGCATTGCTGCAGTGGACGTGCAGTCGTCGAGTCTGTTGAGTAAAATTGTAGCTGAGTATGAAAAAGATGTATCTATGTCTATGTTGATCTCACACATTGAAGATGGGTGGGACACTACACGTATACAGACACCACCGTGTCTGAGACAGTACATTCCGTACAAGCATGAGTTGACAGTTGAAAATAATCTTGTAATGAACGGCAATCGGGTGGTGGTTCCTCCAGCTCTTCGTGGTGAAATGATAGAGGCATTGCATGAGACGCATTTGGGGGTGACTAAGTCCAAGCAGTTGGCGCGGGACTGTATGTTTTGGCCAAATATTAACATAACGAGCCATTGATAAATCACCCGATCGCCTGTCAGCCATATGACAAAGTGGGGGCCGATTTATTTGAGTTAAATCATAAGAATTACCTGATAACTGTAGATTACTACACCAAGTTTCCAGAGATAACGCTTTTGGGCGATACATCGTCTGTCACTGTAATTGAAGCGTTAAAAGACAACTTTGCAAGGCACGGTATTCCTAGTCAGGTAGTGTCGGATAACGGTCCACAGTTCAAGAGCCATGAGTACAGGGATTTTGCACTGCATTACGGGTTCAAGGCGGTCTATTCCAGTCCACAGTATCCGCGTAGCAACGGTCAGGTTGAACGGTTCGTACAAACAGTTAAGGACATGTTAAAGAAGTGTGAGAAAACTGGAGCTGATTTTCAGTTAGCATTGCTGAATTATCGCAATACTCCGTTGCCTGTCCTGAACGTATCTCCAGCGCAGTTGCTCATGAGCAGAAGGTTGAGAGGCAGATTACCTATGGCAAAGGGTATTTTGGTGCCTGAAATGCAGGATCCTAAGAAAAGGCAGACAGCTCAGTGGCAGGGCAGTCAGAAAGCATTTCATGACCGGAAGTGCGGTAAGGCGCACAAGCCCATGAAAGTTGGAGATAAGATAAAGTACAAAAATACTGCTGGAGAATGGAAAAAAGGTGTTATTTTGGGACGGACTGGGGTGTCCAGGAGAGAATATCAGATTTTAAATGAGTCAGGCAACATGTTATATCGTAACCGAGTGCAAATCATTGGAGCGCCAGTGGAGGGGCGGCCCGAGTTAGTCGTGCAGACGCAATCTGGGTCAGCGTCAACGCCGAATGTAAACAGTACGGTTAATCTAAGTAGGTCAGGTCGGCTGATAAGGCCGGCGAGCAGGTTAGATCTCTAGTAGGTCAGTGTGCTTCCGACGGTTGCAGGATTAACATGTGCATGTACAGTTAAGTTTATTTCAGCTTCTGTGTTTACTATTGATACATATGGACAATATGAGATATCAGGCATTACGGCCAGAGTGTGAAGACTTAAGTGCATTGTGCACTCAGACATTTGCAAGTTAAGTGCGCATATATTTGATATTGTATATTTTGTGTTTCTTCATTGTTATTTTGTAACATTTCATGTTTCAGAAATACTTTGAGGGGGGGATGTGATATATGCGTAATAGACGTCTAGACCTGTGGGTAATATATGTTAACGATATGCAGATTTGGGGACAAAGAGATATGCAAATGAGATGACGTCATGGAAAGTTTAGCCGGCGGGTCAAGCGTGCCCTACGCCGTGAATAAACCATTCAGTAACCAGAAGTCAAAGTGTTCAGACGTTGTACTTTCACAGCTAGTGTGGTCAGAGGGCCAATGGGCTGCAGGTGACTGGGCAGTCCACAGCCAGCCAATCAGGCACCTCCACAGTCTGGGTGGCTGTCACTCAATCCAGCTGCAGGTGGTGTCCTGTGTGTATATGCAAATTAGGCTGGTGTTCCCACCCAATGGTCATGTAGGGACAGGTAGCTGCATACAGTTACAATAGATCTCTGTTAAAATGGTCTTTTCTCCAATTGCACTCTTTTTGGATGCATAGAGAAACATTTCAACAATCATGTACTGAATCTTATATAGGAACATTTCTTCATTAATCTCATGCATAATATATGAACATATATTTCACACAGCTTATATCATGTCATAATGGGAGTGGGATATTGTTACTTTTAGTTTACATAACATTGTCCCCACTCCGTCGCCCAAGAATAATAATGCTCTCTGCCAATATATAATTCCGAACCGAAAATCCGTATATTTTTACAATATGACACTCCTAATGGCATCAACTCTCTATCTAGTTCAGACACAGAATTACGCCGGTATATAAATGTTCAATTATGTTTAGTTGGTTAATACTGCAATATATCATGGTGATATGACACTCCTTCTGACAGCAGCTCTCGGTCTGGTTAGATCACAAGATTGAGCACATATATATGTATGATTCTCTTTAATCAGTTTATAACATAGAATATATCATGGTATATAGATCAATATGGATCTAATTTTTTTTAGTTCGTTTATAGCAGAAAATATATCATCATAATATTAAACTTAGTGATGCCTAGTAGAAAATATTTAGTGTTACTACATCTTACTAGATGTACATGTATATATAGCAACTCTGTTTTTCACCCACAAAGTCACAGGCGTGTTATAAACCGACTAAATCACTAGGAGATCCCGGTTACAATGATGTATTCTATTACAGGGCACTCAGCTTCCCATCTTGTTTACTAAATCCGCCATCTTGGTTTTCAGTCGAATCGGAGGTAAAAAGAAACCCCAGAAAAGAATAGTTAAATCCATTAGAAACACCACTTTAGATTATATGATAACTGACGTAATTTAAAAAAAAATTTTTTATTGAGGCTGTATTTATACTGTCCATAGCATATAAGCCTGGGTATTCAGGCTTGTTTTCAATGCTGGCCAGCTGTAGTGTTGGTGTTGTCTTATCACACAGTAGCTGCTGATAAGGTATTTGATGCTCCATAGTTCCTGCCCATACATTTAACGATTCCTAAATGGTGATCTAGAAGAATAGCTTTAGATCTGGACGAAGTTCATTCATGTAGCTGGTATTTGTGTTTATTTTGCTGGTGGTCGTGATTGTGGTGATGTCGGTTGTAAACTTTGATGGCTATTTAAGTCAAATTATGCTATATATCTCTATTGTTATGTATATTGAAAATAATAATAGGAACTGGACAGGCATAGTTCTTATTGAATGGAAATCATTTTCATGATTGTTTTTTGTGAAGTATTTGGAATTGTAAATCTAGGTAAGTCCAAATTTAGATCTAGATCTAGATATCTAGATTGTAGCAGGTGCCTGTGTTTATCTTGCTGATCAAGAACACCAGCTCACACTTCGATGGTAAAATTGGTTTATTGAATTCATGTTTTCAATATTCATGTAGAGTCCTAATGATGATACCAACTAAACGAGCCAGATTATCCATGATGTATGTGCCTGGAGGAATACACTCATGTTTGCCCTGCATGTCGCATAGTGAAACACGATTAAAAAATATGTGGGTATTCCTCTTGATACTGTAACCCGACCATTCTACCTCTGCTCATTATATATTGTGTTCCATATTAAAAGCACTATCTATATAAACATTCCAATTCAAGGCATATAAAACCTCCACAAACATTGCTAAATAAATTAGAAATATTAAATATGTTAGCACATTTAAAACGTTGATTAGTGAATTTGCACCAGGCTCCTGTCTACACATTTGACACTTTCCACATTTAGATCTTGGGAGTCTAGATTTAGCTCTAAAGTAAAATTGACTATAGTAGCTGGCACTTCTATTTAGTTTACTGCTGAGGAAATAGACATCATACACTGACGATCAGTTCTCCTTATGGCCCTGTCACACTACGACGCTTCTCGCCGGCGACCCGTCAACGTGTGGTGTTTTGGGGCGATATTTGGTGAAATATCGAGAAGCACTGGTGGCGCGTTATGGGCATGTCGGTACACGTCGGTACAGTATGTTTGACGTTGACGGTCGGCGGCGAAAGTCGGCGCGCGTTATTGGTCGCTGAGTGTTTTGAACATGTCAAAAACCACCAGCGACCGGCAACGCGCGGGAGTAAATGGGTAAGAACGCTAGGCGAACGTTAGGCGCGCGTCGCGCTGCGTTGGACGCGCCGGAATAACGCTATGGGAATGCTAGGAAGACGGCGCGCGCGGGAGGGTCGTTGCTCACACGTTGCTGTGTGTGTGTCTCTGTGTGTGTCTCTGGGTGTGTCTGTGTGTGTCTCTGTGTGTGTCTCTGTCTGTGTCTCTGTGTTTGTCTCTGTATGTGTCTCTGTGTCTCTGTGTATGTCTCTGTATGTCTCTGTATGTGTCTCTGTCTGTGTCTCTGTGTGTGTCTCTGTCTGTGTCTCTGTGTCTGTCTCTGTATGTGTCTCTGTGTCTCTGTGTATGTCTCTGTATGTGTCTCTGTCTGTGTCTCTGTCTGTGTCTCTGTCTGTGTCTCTGTGTGTGTCTCTGTATGTGTCTCTGTGTCTCTGTGTATGTCTCTGTATCTGTCTCTGTGTGTGTCTCTGTGTGTGTCTCTGTGTGTCTATCTGTGTGTGTCTCTGTCTGTGTCTATGTGTCTGTCTCTGTATGTGTCTCTGTGTCTCTGTGTATGTCTATGTATGTCTCTGTATGTGTCTCTGTCTGTGTCTATGTGTGTGTCTCTGTCTGTGTCTCTGTGTCTGTTTCTGTATGTGTCTGTGTGTCTGTGTGTATGTCTATGTATGTGTCTCTGTCTGTGTCTCTGTGTGTGTCTCTGTCTGTGTCTATGTGTGTGTCTCTGTATGTGTCTCTGTGTCTCTGTGTATGTCTCTGTATCTGTCTCTGTGTGTGTCTCTGTGTGTGTCTCTGTCTGTGTCTGTGTGTATGTCTCTGTGTGTGTCTCTGTGTCTGTCTCTGTATGTGTCTCTGTGTATGTCTCTGTATGTCTCTGTATGTGTCTCTGTCTGTGTCTCTGTGTGTGTCTCTGTATGTGTCTGTGTGTGTGTCTTTGTATGTGTATCTGTGTCTCTGTGTATGTCTCTGTATCTGTCTGTGTGTGTGTCTCTGTGTGTGTCTCTGTCTGTGTCTCTGTGTCTGTCTCTGTATGTGTATATGTATGTGTCTCTGTATGTGTCTCTGTCTGTGTCTCTGTATGTGTCTCTGTCTGTGTCTATGTATGTGTCTGTGTGTGTGTCTCTGGGTCTGTGTGTGTGTGTCTGTGTCTCGGTGTGTGTCTCTGTGTCTCTGTGTGTCTGAGTCTCTGTGTGTGTCTCTGTGTCTCGGTGTGTGGCTCTGTGTATCTGTGTATCTGTGTGTGTGTCTATGTCTCTGTGTCTCAGAGAGAGAGAGAAACAGAGACAGAGACACAGACAGAGACACAGACAGAGACACAGACAGAGACACACACAGAGACACAGACAGAGACACATACAGAGACATACACAGAGACACAGAGACACATACAGAGACAGACACAGAGACACACACAGAGACACACACAGAGACACACACAGACACACCCAGAGACACACACAGAGACAGAGACAGAGACACACACAGAGACCCAGACAGAGACACAGACACAGAGACACACACAGAGACACATACACAGAGACACAGACAGAGACACAGACACAGACACAGACAGAGACCCAGACAGAGACACAGACACAGAGACACAGACAGAGACACATACACAGAGACACAGACAGAGACACAGACACAGAGACACAGGCAGAGACACAGACACAGCGCGCCGATATACGTTACCACAATGTTGGCCGCGCGCTACCAACACGCTGACCGAACGCTGTCGTACCGCTGACGACACGCCGCGCGCGCCATCCAGTCGCGGCGCCAAAACGAGACATCGCATTTGTTTTTGTTTTTTCCCACGCGTCGACAAGCGTTGCCCGCGCGCTACCAACATGCTACTGAAACGCTCCGCCAACGTCCAATTTCACCATATTTCCCCTAAATCTTTAACGTTTCTCGACGCGCAAGATAGTACTTTCAACGCTGACGGGTCGCCGAGAGAAGCGTCGTAGTGTGACAGGGCCATCAGGTAGAAACAGGCATAGCAAGTGTTCATTGCATACAAATCTGTGCACTAAGTAGGCTACAGCAAGCATTTGGTGACACATGCATCACTGTCTGTATATTAAGTCAAATTAGGTCTAACATTTTTATGTGAATAAATCTAGATTTGAATCCTAAAAGGCAATGTTTCAACATGATATGTGTTTATATCGTTAATCAAAGAGTTGGTCATACAGTTTGATGGCTAGTGTTTCTTATTTTATTTATGTTTCAATTAGGTTGGTTGGTTCATAAAAATAGAGAATAGCAGGTTCCAGTGGATCTTGGGTGGGGGGGTACACTCCTATATGGAAGGAAATTTGATATGTGAAAACAATTATAGATATGTCATCTTCCAAGATTGATGAGCAGATATACTTGTTCCTATTTATTAATGAAAATTCATTTTAGTGGTCATAAAGCATCCTAACAACAATTCAGGTCATATTCAGGATGGATACATCTTGTTCGGGGCGGTATAATACTGCTTCTCCAATATGATGCAGTGTTGCCAAACCATGACACAATATTGCCTTTTTTCTTTTCTTTTTTTTGATACATTAGTTGTTTAAACAGGGGAAATTTCACTCACGGGAGGTTCGTCTTCCTCATTCCACTGCATCTTGCCCTATTCCAATAATTTTGAGCGCCTGGCTAGGAAGCGGCAAGTCTCAATTTTCAAGTCATTGGTTTGACTCGACCAGGGTTTGAGCCCACGATCTCCCAACATGGAAGACACATGCTCTAACTTATTTGGCCATCCCGTCTGGTTGCATTACCATATCACCGCACCAGACATTCATTGTCCTATCCTAGTAATGCTCAGCGTGAAGCAAGAGGCAACATGGATCAGTTTTGTAAGTCATTAGTTTGACTCGCCCGAGATTTGAACCCACAACCTCCTGCCTGGGATGTGGAATCTTGTCCACTTGGCTATCACATCCGGTGTCGCAGTTTGAGCGCCCTGCCAGTTTAAGCTGACTGTCAGTTTCATGCGCATGCATCAAAATCTGACAGCATCATCACTAACCTTATGAATTTAATATAATGTTTTTGGTAAAGGTGTTTTCTATATGTGTACCAAGCGATTTGTTTCTAGGTGGTGTGGTTTTAGAGATATTTCACTTTTCCTGTTTTTTCTGTATGAAGATTGCTCACAACCATTGACAATGCCTTGAGTTTGACGGTATGTGCAGTGCAAAACATTAGTTTTATTCAAAATAAATAGAAATCAAGAACCCTAACCTTATAAATTTAATATAATCTTTTTGGGAAAGATGTTTTCTATATGTGTACTAAGCGATTTGTTAATAGGTGGTGTGGTTTTAGAGATATTTCACTTTTTCTGTATTTTCTGTATGAAGATTGCTCACGACCATTGACAATGCCTTGAGTTTGAGTGTATGCAGTCAGCTGAAACTGGCAGGGCGCTCAAACTGCGACACCGGTATTGGACTACTGAGGCTGCTACAGAAGTCGAATTGATTGGCTGTGACCCCCCAGGTTGAAATGGATGGTTTACATTGCCGACAATATCATATATGCGCATTGCATACATTTGGCACACCCAATGAAAGACCCGATGGTCCCTATGGTTTAATATAGGCATAATGCATTATGCCTCGCATAAAGCGTAAAGAGAATATCGTCAGAAAGAAGTTACATAGATGATGCCTACGTGATATTTCCAACGATTTCCAGTCTCTGTTGAATTGAGGATTCCCTATGTAGTACATTCATATATAAGTGGATGCGTAGTTACTCTCGAGAGACAGCTAAGCAATGTAATATTTTGCAAGATATCCTTTAACCTTACTGATAATGCAAAACAAATATGCTGTGGTGACTAAACTATTTAATGAAGAAAGCGGCCACTAAAGGCCCGTTTATACTTTTGTTGGGGCAAAACAGCACAAGCCAATGCTCCCATTTAGACTTGACCAGAGTTCAACTATGTTGAACTTTCAAAGTCAGAGCTTCCACACATCAACTAACTTGGTTACTGAACTCAATGGCCCCGGACACTGGGTGGTCTCGAGTGTCCCGGTTAAATCCTTCTTCGGTGAATTGTTTGTGGCTTGCTGTGGTCCATTCCAGACAGCAGACAATCGAATCCACCTGGGGGCCATGATTGCACCCTGAGTTCTTCTCCTCCAACTTAGCACGGGATGATATCAGGAGAGTGATGTCACACGCTTGACAGCAGTCTACTTTGTTACTTTAATTTGTTTAGGAGAGGAACAGGGTTCCATCACTAGTTCAAATAAATTGAAACCTGCATTCATTCACTTAAAAAAAAAGAAACAAAAAGTATATATTTTTAGCACGGCTTATTACATACTCATTATCAGTAGAGGTTAATGTTTTCATGGGTACGAGTGACAAACCCCAAAGTGTTGTGATGTCAAAATTTAGTGAAATGGAATTAAGCATGTTTTCTTTCAATTTCTTGCCTTTAATATGAGTTGCTTCAGTATAAATCGAAATAAAATACAATTCCTGAGCAGAAAAAGTTAAATATCTCTAAAACCGCACAACTTAGAATTAAACCGTTTGGCATGCAAATAGATAACATGTTTACCAAAATGATTATATTAAATTTATATGTTTATTGTTCTATATTTCTTTTAATTTTGAATAAAATTGAAGTTTTGCCCTGAGCATATCGGCAAACTCAATGATGAGAGCATGCAAAATAGGTTGACATTAGCAACTATGTGCATCAAATCATTCAGAATTTCACATCGACGTTCCACTCATAGCACTCCACACCATTTTGCGCCGTCACACAGTGCTAACCAGCATAAAGTTAACGGCATGACACACTGTCAAAAGTATAAACGGGCCTTAAGGCACCAATAGTTAATGTCAGAGGGTTGATGAAAGTGGGAAATATTGCACCTAGCGCAGGAATCAAACACAGATCTCTTGCATTCCGGGCCAGTATGCTAACCATTACACCACCTAGGCTCCTTGCTGTTACCACCCTACCCACGCCTACCTGTCTATGCGTTTCCTTGCCTGAAAGTCAGTGCGGACTACTGCATTAATTTGGTGCAAACAAGACACACATAGCTGAAACATGGAACCATCAACTATTTTTTTATTTTTTTTGTAAATATAGTTTATTCATTGAATAAAGTCTTTTGTCAGCGCCGTGGCACTGGTCTTCCAGCTATGTGACAATACAGTTATTTACAATATATGCACATGTAGTCCGATATTGTTACCAGCAGCTGGCCCAAATCAGCTGAAATAACAATATCAAACATTCAAAGACTTACATATGGTATAGTTTGACAGTTCACATACAAAAACAGCACAAAAATAGCAGTTATATGTTGTATTCCTACACACTTGATACATACATGTGTATTGATTAGACCTTTACATTACGGAGTGGTTAGGTGCATAGTTTCCCTTCATAGGTTTGTATGCCTACTATGTTGTGAACTGCAAAACTATCATGTTGTTGGAGTTAACATTTTGAGATGGAGTGAGTGTTAGTAGAATGGTTTGTTTATTCTGTTAGATAGAGTGTGGTTAGCTTATAGGGTTATTCTTAAAAGGTGAATACCTCAGGTGTGTTTTTTGACTACATGAAGTAGTTTGAGTAAGTAGATTGTTAGTAATGATGGGATAAACAATGCTTGGAGGATTGTACGTTTCCGTCATTTAGTAGTCTAGTACAGACTTTATTAGTGTCTATGTTTATACAAAGACCCTATAATACCAAGACGGCTCACCCAGCCTGTACTGTGTAATCAAAATGATCAAATCCACCACTTGGTGTGCTGGCTGTTCCCCTGGCCAAACAGATGCCATAACACATGCACAAATGTATATATGAATGTGAAAGATCTGTGACGATGGCGACGAGGACGACGATGATGTGTGCCTGTTCCTAGCAATTTCATATTGATGTGTATCCACGCTTACCCATCCCATGCATGATATAACCGTATGTGTTTACATGTGAAACACCAACCAGCAGCCGGGGCGATCAAACCCACCACAAGGCGGCACCGCAAAATTTACATCATGGGAGAGATAGGGAGTGAGCCGTCCCAGTACCACAGGGCCCCCGGTCTATAACAACACTACCAGACTGATACACATTTCCGAATTTGCTGGGCAAATAATTTGTACGGTGGATAACTTGGTTTGTTGGCAGCAGGCAAAGGAGCGCATGGGAGGGGGTGGGGTGGCCATAGATGCTTATAATAGATAGCTAATTAAATATGGCGACCTCATCACTAGGCCTGTAGAAGGGCCTGATTGGCTTGGTGAATTCTTACCAGGTTCTTGAATTCTAGTTGTGTTTGTGCATGTCTAATTCTGACTAGGAGTTCATTCCATAATTTGCTGCCTTTGTAGATAGGGGCTCTTGTCAGTCTATTTGTGAGTGGTTTAGGAACTTTGAGGAGTGTAGCATCCCCCTGCCTGGTAACTCTGGTAGTATGGTCTATGTAGTTTTCATCCTTGGCTCTGATAAACATAAGAGATAGCAGATGTGCATCCCTCCTTTGGCTCAGGTATGTGATATTAGATCTAGTGTGCATCTCATTCACTGAGAGAACTTTGCCCCTATATACTGTTCTAAGAGCTCGGTTTTGAGTTCTCTGTAATTTATTTTCTTGTTGTTTTGTTAAAAGGCCATAGATTAGATCAATGTCTTGCACATCAATAACAGTTAATGGTACTCCTTTATGAAATGCATTCCCAGTACCTTCACACTGTTGCCATGCGTCACTAATTGTAGAATAGAAAATGTGTAAATTTAGTGTATCAATCCAAATCTGCTCGTGGCCTTGCCGAACACTATTTTGAATGTACATATTATGATTGACTTAGTTCCAGATGTAAAACAAGACACTATTTGAGAGTTCCTCCAGATAAGTAAACTATATCGCGTCTAGTAAATCTACCCATGTCTTATATGGGATAAATGTCATCATTTGGGTACCATATAAGAATTACGTGCTAGTTTTTATGTTAGTATTTAAAGATCTGGTCACGTGTTTTTAACATATATTCCTTATGTGAATATTCCATGTATCTTAATGAAAGATAACTTTTAGTATGGACTGTTTCAGCTCAAACCTCGTAGGTGACGACTGGTCTGCTAAACACCAAAGTCTCTAAGTATCCCATGGCTATTAGAAGTAGTTATGTGACGTCACACGGGCAAAAGAAGGGTGGACTTACGTAGGTCATAAGGCAGACCCAAAGACTCTCCAATTTAGTTTAATAGTTAGTATGGTTTGCATTAATTTCGAAGTCTGCACCATGTCCTAGCCTATTTCACTGATTATAGTCGGATAACTATTAGGACTCAACGACACCAGTAGCCCTAGCTTGACCACATACACCCTCAAACCATGGTTAAGGTCTAAAGAAATCCAAGAGTGTTTTCGAGATATACTCACCATATTCTGTCCTGAGAATTGTGAATAAACTTGTACAGTCGTGTTGGTAGTTTTACTGCCCATTTAAATGTAGCATACCTATTGGGGGGGGGGGGGGGGGGAGTTCCAGAATCATTTCTAATCACTTGTCATTGTGAATATGGCCTCATCACCCAAGCAACCAATCAATCAATCACTTCTATGATCCTTCCGAGGAAATAATAAGTGGTCCGCTTTGGCATTGACAGATTATTGATTGAGACGACTGAACTACTTGGTTAAACACCCCACAAAGCATGCCGGTGTTCAGTGTCCTTTCCCACCACTATTTTTGGTCAGCCTCATTAATGCATTGTCTTTTGGTGACAAGTGAAGAAGACCAGAATTCGGTAACCAGGTCGTGCCAGTATCTTGTAGAGTGCTCTCTGCCTCCACTTCTCCGAACAGAGCTGTTCCCTTTGGTGCTGCACTAACCCCACCCCGCCCTATACCCCAGCCCCACCTCACCCCCACTCCACCCCCACAGCACTCGCACCACAACCCCCCCCCCCCCCACACACACACACTCCTCATCCTCACACCACCCTCACCCTGGAACTTGGAATGGTTGAACTCCACACATCGATCTAATCCATAAATGGCCTCAGCATGGTTTTGTTTGTGGGTTTTTTGTAAGCCCATATATGTTCAGTTTGTGTAATGCTTCTTTGTTTCTTCTTTTTGCCCCCCCCCCCCCCCCCGCCCCCGCACTATGTTACAAAGGAGGCAGCTGCCAATGCGTCCCGTAATCGCTGCTGTCGTCAACACGGGTCGCCGTACCGTAAGCCTCTGCCTGGTGGGGTGAGGTGGGGGCGCGGGGCGGTTTTTTAAATTCAACACTCAATAACTTCAAGGTTATAATAATTGCGTGTTTGAGCATCAAACACGGCAGGCTTAGTCCTGGATTGTGAATGCCGTAGGATGCCTCCATTAAGATATTAGAATGACACAGGGTGGCTTGATTTTTTCCCATAAGCTCTATCTTTGAGACTGCATTTTGTGTAATCGGATTGCTCTCGTCTCCCCCACGCCCCGCCCCACCACCAACCAACTCCCCCGCTCGCTCCTCCATCCGGTATCTCCCCGCGCATATACTCACAGTGTGTCCCGTGTCGTGCTGTAGGGGGTGGGGGTGTAGTGGGTGTGGGGGTGTAGTGTGTTGTGCGGTGGGGGTGGGCGTGTAGTGGTGGTGGTGCTGTTGTGGGGGTGTAGTGGGGGTGGGGATGTTGCGGGGGTGAGGGTGTTGAGGGATGTTGTGGGGTGTAGTGGATGTGGGGGTGAGGGTGTTGAGGGATGTTGTGGGGGTGTAGTGGTTCTGGTGGTGTTGTGGGGTGAGGGTGTTGTGGGGTGTTGTGGGGGTGTAGTGGTTCTGGGGGTGTTGTGGGGGTGAGGGTGTTGAGGGGTGTTGTGGGGGTGTTGTGGGGGTGAGGGTGTTGTGGGGTATTGTGGGGTGTAGTGGCTGTGGGGGTGGTGTGGGGTGGTGGAGTGTTGAGATGGTTGTCAACCAACAGAACTAACTACTGATATCTTATTGACAAAAAAACAGTCAGCAAAGCCATACAAGCCTTGCATAATTCGTTTATTTTTTGTTCAATTCGTAAGTATATACTCTCTAACTACAGGTACACAAAGTGGCCACCTAAGTGATCACTCGGTGCGTTATATCAAAGCGTGAACCCAATGCATTAGCTATGGGTGAGAGATGTCTCATCTTGAAGACCCCTCGCCTATAACAACTACATGTGCATATACAGGTCAGCCTAGTTAATCATATTATATATAGTTATGTGTGTGCTAGAAAGGCCTTCTCGTACATCAATTATGACAGTATGCACATGCTCAACCAGGCTTTGAAACATTACTAAATATTTGTTTAAGTTCTTGTACATCATATATATAATCCTATTGCCTGCGAACCAGGCATGTTTGTTTTGTGTGGCTGGATACCGGAATTTGACGTTTTTGTTCGATGATATAATTAAACGTCGCTTTTAAGGCTCATAATGTAGGTGGGTATGATTTACTCTCTGACATGTAAGTCAGATGTTGTTGATGAAATCACGTGTAGAAATACAGCTACGCTGTCAGCACTGAAACACATTGGAAACACATGTCACTCTCCTGTCAAATATAAAAGATCATGTAAGACTTTGCCCATTCCGATCCAACTTTAAATCATGCAATACTGGACACAGTGGCCGAACCGGTATAGCGCAGGCTACCCGTGCGGAAGGTGGGGAGTTCCATTCCCGGTCCAGTCAAATCAATGACATACAAAATTGATACTCGTTGCTACCTAGCCTGGCCCTCGGCATGACTAGGACATGACAAGAACTGCTTCGCTCAATACCCATATAATGTGACTGAGTGGGATATATAGTATGGTTCCAGCGGCCTGGTTTCCTAGTGGGACAGCACTGTAAATTCGCCATGAGTGGGCACTGTCACATGTCACCACATATCCTGATATGGCCTTAGATATTGCCAGGACGTAAAACTCCAACAAACAAACAATGTAGGCCAAAGCAGCGGAAATTATTGGACGAAGCTTGAATAGATTTCCAACTGGGATTGAATTGTAAAGCTATATATAATCACTCAGCTGTGGAGTTAATTAAATGTTCGTTGGGTTCTGCAAGTAACGCGAAAAAAGGGACGGAGTCTGGTGTGGGGCAAAGTCATAGTGTCCCCTTTATATGTATGTCCTGATGCTGCTAGGACGTAAAATCGCAACAATGCACCAGGTGTGCCACGCATATGCATATAGAAATCCCAAGATTGTCGTATATATGTAGCCATATGTGTATATACAGGCATCTATATATCCATGTATTATACATGTCAATATATATGCCAACATATATATATATATACTAGTATCAACGTACATCTGTGCAGTTTAGAATCTGACTTGTAAATCACCACAAAGACACGGCCCTGAATAATCGCCAGTAGCGCCACAGCTCGGCGAGGAACTACCTCCATACTCAGTCCGCGCCCTTCAATATATGATGCCAGGAAACAAATGTACATGTTCTTGGTTCCACTGTCCACAAGTCTTCCATCTGTGAGGGTTAGTGTCCTAGTTTATATTCCCATAACAGGTTATAGAACAGACACATGTATATAAACATATAATATAACACCGTGAGATGCCCTATCGGCGTTGAGGCCCCACTCCTCACGCACCCGGAGACTTGCTGCCTCGCACCTCAGGGGCTCGCCGATAGGTGGCGCCAACAACACAGCTAATCAGACAACGTCCTCTGGCCTATTGTCAGTAGAGTACCTGCCGACAAGCTCCTACCACAGGAGCGATGTCTTGAGAGGGGGCGGAGAGGGGCGGGGGAGTGGGAGAGGGGAATGGGATAGGAGAGGGAGGGAGGGAACAGAGGGAGGTTGGGAAGGGGAGAGGAAGAAGGGAGCGAAGGAGGAAGGACAGATGAGAGCGAAGGACGGTGCATGGGCAGAGAGAAAAGGAAGAAGGGGACTGGGGGAGCGAGAGAGTGAGGGTAGGGGGGCAGAGGGCGGGACGATTACATCGAGAGAGGGGAGAGTGAGGGTAGGGGGCAGAGGGCAGGACGGTTACATGGAGAGAAGGGAGAGTGAGGGTGGGGGGCAGAGCGCGGGACGGTTACATGGAGAGAGAGGAGAGTGAGGGTAGGGGGCAGAGCCCGGGACGGTTACATGGAGAGAGGGGACAGTGAAGGTAGGGGGCAGAGCGTGGGACGGTTACATGGAGAGAGAGGAGAGTGAAGGTAGGGGGCAGAGCATGGGATGGTTACATGGATAGAGAGGAGAGTGAGGGTAGGGGGCAGAGTGTGGGATGGTTACATGGAGAGAGGGGAGAGTGAGGGTAGGGGGCAGAGCACGGAACGGTTACATGGAGAGAGAGGAGAGAGAGGGTAGGGGGCAAAGCGCAGGACAGTTACATGGAGAGGGGAGAGTGAGGGTAGGGGGCAGAGCGCGGAACAGTTACATGGAGAGACAGGAGAGTGAGGGTAGGGGGCAGAGCGCGGGACGGTTACATGGAGAGAGGGGAGAGTGAGGGTAGGGGTCAGAGCGCCGGATGGTTACATGGAGAGAGGGGAGAGTGAGGGTAGGGGTGGAGCGTGGGATGGTTACATGGAGAGAGAGGAGAGTGAGGGTAGGGGGCAGAGCGCGTGGCGGTTACATGGAGAGAGGGGAGAGTGAGGGTAGCGGGCAGAGCGCGGGATGGTTACATGGAGAGAGGGGAGAGTGAGGTTAGGGGGCAGAGCACGGGACAGTCACATGGAGAGAGGGGAGAGTGAGGGTGGGGGGCAGAGCGTGGGATGGTTACATGGAGAGAGGGGAGAGTGAGCGTAGGGGGAAGAGCGCGGGACAGTTACATGGAGAGAGGGGAGAGTGAGGGTGGGGGGCAGAGCGTGGGATGGTTACATGGAGAGAGGGGAGAGTGAGGGTAGGGGGCAGAGCGCGGGACGGTTATATGGAGAGAGGGGAGAGTGAGGGTAGGGGGCAGAGCATGGGATGGTTATGTGGAGAGAGGGGAGAGTGAGGGTAGGGGGCAGAGCGCGGGACGGTTACATGGAGAGAGGGGAGAGAGAGGGTAGGGGCAGAGCGCAGGATGGTTACATGGAGAGAGGGGAGAGTGAGGGTAGGGGGCAGAGCACGGAACAATTACATGGAGAGAGAGGAGAGTGACGGTAGGGGGCAGAGCGCGGGATGGTTACATGGAGAGAGGGGAGAGTGAAGGTAGGGGGCAGAGCATGGGACAGTTACATCGAGAGAGGGGAGAGTTAGGGTAGGGGGCAGAGCATGGGATGGTTACATGGAGAGAGGGGAGAGTGAGGGTAGGGGGCAGAGTGCGGGACGGTTACATGGAGAGAGGGGAGAGTGAGGTTAGGGGGCAGAGCACGGGACAGTTACATGGAGAGAGGGGAGAGTGAGGGTGGGGGGGCAGAGCACGGAACAGGTACATGGAGAGAGGGGAGAGTGAGGGTAGGGGTAGAGTGCGGGACAGTTATATGGTGCAAGGGGAGAGTGGGGGTGCAGGAAGCCGGGTTAGCGGTGCTAACCCGAGCGTCACGCGGATTTCCCGGGTTAGTGGCCAAAAGTGACAATGTATGTGCCCTGGTTAAGCAAACGCCTCGAGAGTTAACGTCGCCTACACTAACCCCAACATATAGCAGGGTTAACATCCGTGTTAGGTACCGATTCGGCCCAAATCTATCCATTACGACCATATTTAACAGAATTACATACGCAATAACTGAAATTTTATTAAATTAACCCTAAAATCGAAGCGAAATTAACGCTGCTGCCGCAACGGTGGTGATATTAATATTTTCGAATCGACGAATGTAAAGTAAACAAATTGCTGCCGCCGACGCGACGTCGATATCCATACTGGCAGAACGCCGCCGCCGCTGCTGGTTCCCGGCCACCGAATCGGTGGCGATATTGTCAAATAGCGGTGCTCGCCGGCTACAGGCACAGAGGCTTTCCCCAAATCTATAAATAACGCATTGGTTAGCTAACCAACCCACGCTTTGGCAACATACATTTCCTGTGACACATATACCAATACCGTTAGCGAACCCGCCCGCCGCCCTTAACACCGGAGCCGATAAAAACTTGTTCATACATTTGGCCCCAGGGGAGGATGGGTAGTTGCTGCATCGAAGTGGATAAGGCCTGAGTCCGGCACCGGCACCGGCACCAGCACCGGCACCAGCACCGGCATCTCTATTCCGTAAAAGCTTTTTTGAAAGGAAAATACCCAAACAATGGAAAGATGCTGATGTCAAACACCTGGATAAAAAGGCACCAAACTGCCTGGCATCAAATTATAGACCAGTGAGTTTAACCTCCCTATGCTGTAAAATGCTAGAAAGAATAATCCGAGATCATGCCGTAGAAGATTTGGAAAAACTGGGATTGATATCTCCAAACCAACACGGATTCACTGGAGGCAAATCTAATCCTCATTATGCCTATAATATGAAGAACACTGTCCTGCAACGAGATAGCTATGAAAAGGACTTGGGTGTAACCTTCGACTCCCAACTCTCCTTTCAGAAACACATGAGGACCATCATCTCAAATGCTAACCAGAGAGTAGGAATAATTAAAAGAACTTTCCATCGCCTCAACAAGAACAATTTTCTCATTCTATTTAAGTCTCTTGTTGGGCAAATTTTGGAATACTGTCCACAAATTTGGAGCCC
Source organism: Branchipolynoe longqiensis (assembly GCA_030323885.1). Lineage (NCBI taxonomy): Eukaryota > Metazoa > Annelida > Polychaeta > Phyllodocida > Polynoidae > Branchipolynoe > Branchipolynoe longqiensis. The sequence goes on along the minus strand of CM059187.1, from coordinate 102,224,385 downwards.
AATTTTTCGGAAAGATATTCTGGAGATCGAAAATGTTCAGAGACATGCAACGAAATTAATTGGAGTTATAAAGGACTTACCCTATGAACAAAGGCTTAGGGAATTGAAACTTCCTACCTTTTCCTACAGAAGGAAAAGAAGTGACATAATTGAAGTATTTAAAATTATGAAAGGTTTTGATAAAATAGATATGAACCAATTTTTCACCTTAAATAAAAGAGAAGGCAGTCGGGGCCATACTCCCAAACTAGTAAAACCCAGAGCCATTTCAAAGTTAAGGCAACACAGTTTCTCAAACAGGATGATAAATATATGGAATAGTCTCCCACAAAATGTTATTGATGCCGAGTCAATAAATTCATTCAAGAATAGATTAGAAAAAGCATGGGCTTATGATCCAGGGAAATTTGACCCCTTATTCACCACATGCTACTAATTATTCCTTGTGTTGCTTATTTACTTGCATTCAAGCAAAAATGAGAAACAAATAAGTGTTCACACTTCCTGTCTACCATTCGCTATATCGCTATATCCACAACACAGAAGCTTAGTCCTCACCCACACTCACATTCACACCCTCTCACACACCCATCGACAAGCATGCACACACTCACTCCACCCGCCCCCACCCCACACTCACGCTCATCCCCCGCGTACACACCGTCGCCTAACCACCCTTCACCCCAACCCATTCTACACCCCTAAGTCACCCCACCCACATCTTCACCCCACCCATACCATACCCACATCCACCCACGATAGACTACATCACGGTTCCGACTGCGCATGCGCTGAAAACGGCGTTGGGAGCAAAGCAAAGGTGTACGGCCATTGAGTTTGCCAATACGTGCAGTGAAAAACGTCAGTTTTATTCAAAGTTAATAGAAATCTAAAACCCTAACCTTATCAATTTAATATAATCTTTCTGCTAAACATGTGTTCTATATGTGTTCCAAGCGGTTTGTCTCTAGGTGGTGTGGTTTTATCAATATTTTACTTTTTCTGTATGGAGATTGCTCACTGCCATTGACAATGCATTGAGTACTCTGGCCATGGCTCTAACACTAGTCTGAGTGCCTAGATCTTTCTAAATTTAAATGCACATGGCATAAGATGTGCTGATTATATTGATGTAAATCTAATGCTGGATAAAAGATTAATATCTTAATTTATTATATTTTTTTTTTTAGTTGGTATTTTATTTTTCAAACAAGAGCTGAGATGAGCTGAAACTAGCACATTTCATAGCTGCACCTAGTGTATTAGCATGTGCCATGTGCTTCTGGGGGGGGGGGGGGGGGTTGCTCTGATGCATCCCACAATGCACCACTCCGCTGGAACCGTGAAGTAGTCTATCACCCGCACTCATACACACATCCGCCCACCCATTCACCCCACCACACCCAAATTAATTCGGCCCTTCAGTCGATGTTAATGCTACGACTATGCTGGTAGTGACTGCCTTTGTGACAATACTACCGTGATTGTATTGTAATGTGTAGGCAGGTGGTCGGGGGGCAGTTCGAGTCTCCATATAATTTGAAGTAAGCTCTCTGTAGCCCTTCCAAAGCCTTCGCTCTGATTATATCTATGCAAACGCGCACACATATACACATGCATGCATACACTTACACGTATATATACTCATAAATGCATACATACATACACACATACACGCATACATATATATATATGTGTATGTATATATATATATATATATATATATATGTGTATCAATTGCCGTTATCAGTATCACTGGTAATGTTAATAAGGATGACGTGCTGCTCTCCACTTTGATGCCCATATGATATAGTTGAGTATTGTTAATAACCATTACTCCGGGAATGATTACGGGTAATTGATCTTGTCACGCCATGCCAATCAACACCACAGCTTCTTTTTTGTGGACGTATATTTGGGTATATATATTTGCATATATATATATATATATATATATATTTGAATCAAATAGATAAATGTGTACATGTATCTAAATGTAAATCTACTTATTGATATATTGTTTCATCCCAGTTCACGAATCATGTTGACAGGCTGATATTATCAGGTCTTCATTCAAAGAGAAATGACAGTCAAATCAGCAGCCCCCGTTCGCCCCCCCCCCCCCCCCCTCCCCCTCCCAGCCCAGACCGACCTTCATGTGTTGATGTGTTTGTCCGGGTTACTCGGGCCGACGCCGGTAATCTATCTTATGGCCCTGTCACACTACGACGTAACGACGTCAACGTAGGGAGAACGTGAAGAACGTTGAACTTATCGGCGTAGTATGCAAATTTGGGCACAAGTTGAATGTGGATGCAGCGTAGTGGACGAGAGCGTAATGTCGGTAAAGCGTAGTGATACCGTCATTCAACGAGAGAGGACAATGTAATGATGCTCACGGAACGTTATGAACGTTATTCCATCGCCAGAACTACGTTGCTTTACGTTACCTTACGTTACTTAGGTCATTAAACATTGGTGAAACGCTGAACGTACGTTTTCCTGACGTTCTCCTGACGTTCTCCTGACATTCTCCTGACTTTCCCATTACGCTGCATGGACGTTTCCACCGGCTTTAATGTGGGTCAACGAGTGGAACGTAGTGAGGAACGTTTGCCTAACATCCGTTTAACGTCATTGACGTTCGCTGAACGTGAACAGAACGTACGGCGAATGTAAACCCTTACGTTTGAGCTACGTCGACATTTTTGAACATGTCCAAAACCTTGATGTAACTCGACGTAACATGACGTAATTCAACCAACGCAAGACAAGTACAGTATAAGGTGGCATTTATTCTTACTATTCCGTTGTTACATTAAAGTCATGAGATGTTTGATTTATTAAGAATTGAGGATTTCAGGCACGTAGCCCTATAAACGAACTATACAATGATGACACAGGGAACCCACCCACAATTGAGAAAGAAGATGGGAATATTATATTAATATCAGAGGTTGAGAAGGCTATCAATGATCTAAAGGCAGGTAAGGCTCCTGGAAGTGACCAGATAACATCAGAAATGATAAAAGGACTAGATGAAGTGGGGATTCAAATCATTCATAAGCTAGTAACTGACATCTATGAGACTGGATTTATACCATTGAATATGAATGAATCCATATTTGTACGACTCCCAAAGAAGCTAAAACCAACATTGTGTACTGAGTACAGAACACTAAGCCTGATGAGTCATATGTTGAAGATGATCCTGAAAATAATTTTACTGAGAAACAGACAGAAAATTGAAGAACAAATCAGTAACGTACAAAGTGGGTTTATATCTGGAAGAGGTACACGTGAAGGGATTTTCAATATGAGAATGATTTGTGAACGTTATTGTGAAGTGAACCAGGATGTTTATGCCTGCTTTATTGACTATGAGAAGGCCTTCGACCGAGTCAATCATGAACTGTTAATCAAATGTTTACAAGATATTGGTGTCAATGGCAAAGACATTAAACTAATTGTGAACTTATACTGGACACAACGTGCATTTATAAAAATGGAGCAGGGCCTATCGGATGAAGTTATGATTAAACGAGGAGTTCGACAGGGGTGTGTATTGTCACCATGTCTATTTAACCTGTACACAGAGATGATTTTCAGACACATTGAAGATTGCAAGGGAGTGACAATAGGTGGCATGAACATCAACAATCTTAGATATGCCGATGACAGCGTAATACTAGCAGACAGTGAGAAAAACCTACAAGATATAGTGAATAGAATCAATAAAGCTGGAATACTATTCAACATGAAGATGAATGCCAGGAAGACCAAAACAATGGTTATAAGTAAAAAGACAGATAAACCAAATGTCAATATAACCATAGATGGCACAAACATAGAACAAGTATCCGAATTCATATATCTCGGACAAAAGATTACAAATGATGGGAGATGTGAGGAAGAAATTAAAAGAAGGATAACAATAGCCCGAACAACATTCTCCAAAATGTATAGAGTGTTAACATCAAGTAAGATATTAATACAAACAAGGAAGCGTATTCTTCAGTGTTATGTGTGGTCTACTCTAATGTATGGGGCAGAGACATGGACAATCTCTAAGAAAATGTACAAACGTTTAGCAGCATTTGAGATGTGTACTTATCGAAGGATGATGAAAATATCATGGACAAAGAAGATCACCAACAAAGAAGTTCTCAGAAAAATTTAAAATAAGAAAAGCTTGTTTGCCACTATACAGACAAAGAAACTTATTTATTTTGGCCACATCATTCGTCAGAGTTCAATATACCGTACATTGTTGGAAGGGAAGGTGAATGGCAGCAGAGGGAGAGGGAGACCAAGAACATCATGGTTTACAAATATTTCACAGTGGACAGGCTTGAATTATTCACAGTCTATCAGAACAGCACAACATCGGGACAAGTGGAGAACCATTGCATCCAACCCTCGACTAGAGGATGGAACTATTGATTGATTGATTGAGCCCTATAAATGTCACTTGTAGCTTGGGTGGGTGGGACGGCAAATCCAAGGAGAGAACACATCCTATCGATCGAAACGGTCTGGTCGAAGTGTCTATAATGAAACTGGGTCGCATCTTGTTATGCAAAATTACAGAAGATGCCGCCACAATCGGAGCATTTATTATTAAGCAAGACGGTATAGATGGCGCCAGTAGTCGCCTCCATATTTAGTATGTACTTTTTCTTGCGGGTTAAATTACCGATGTTGAAATCAACATCCCCAATTCAACCAACGCAAGACAAGTACAGTATAAGGTGGCATTTATTCTTACTATTCCGTTGTTACATTAAAGTCATGAGATGTTTGATTTATTAAGAATTGAGGATTTCAGGCACGTAGCCAAAAAGCATAACTCAAGTGCCTGGAAGCCCAGAGTGGAAGCTGCATGTTGACAACAGCAGAGGTCCTCGTGACCAGTCGTCTTACGTCCCGCCTCGATGTGCCTTGGAGGCAGAAGTATGGAGAGTTGAAGACATGGTGAGTAGCGTTATAGCACCGGGTGCTAAGTGGCCCACCAGGGACAGGGCTAGTCTTATGATTGAAAGCACCGGGTGCTAGGAGGCCCTCCACGGGTAGGGCTAATGTTATGATTGAGATTAATCCATGAACATGTGAGTGGTGCCCACATGAGTGAAGAGGCCGTCGTCGTGCCAATGTGGTGTCCCGGACACATACTCGCCCCCAGGCAGGTGCTGGTCAGAAGGCGAAGCAGAATCGCTGAGCGCGATGTCTCTGGGAGACGATGAGTTGAATGGTGTCTTGAATGACGACACGGGCATTGATGCCCAGGAGTTAGCCTCAGATCCTCGCGTGACTTTAGTGACCATGAAGGCCACCGGATGTCGTGAACAGATTGCTCTGCAGTACCTTATTGTCCATGTACAGTCGGGAGGCCGGCCGCTATGGGGTGTTGGAGGCACTGGTGTGGTTTTGTGGATAACCTGGGAAGAGAGGCAAAATAATGCAGTCGAATCCCAGGTTAGTAGTTGGGCACATACACCTTGCAATGTGTCGAACCACCCGACCTTCGGCGAGGTCCTCCGATGATCCGATGATGCTTGCGATGATATGCTGGCATGTGCCTTTGTTGTTATATGATCGCCTAGTTGAAGATGGCGGCATCATGGCCCAGTTCCTAGCTATTTGATGGATGGCCACCATGTGCTGACAAGCACAGTATTGAGAAAGATTTGTCAAGATGTTAGGACATGGTAAGGCCAGATATTTAACCAACATGAGCAGTTATTCTCGGTCGATTTTAGTTGTGGCTATGGCCACTTGTCCGTTTGGTGACTGAGTAGGACCAGCCCAAGCACAAGCTCTTTGATATGGGGGCCTGATATGGCAGTGTCAGTAATGAGATAGCTTTCCCATGTTGGGGCCTATCTATGACTGCTTAGTGTGGGTGCACCTTAAGTTGCACATGGTGATAAGGCATCGTGGCCTATTTAAGCGATATGAACATCGTCCATATGGGTGTATATGGCAGTGTCAATCATGCAGGCAGTGAAAAATCGTCCTTATGGGTGTAATGACGATTTATGATGTCATAGACGGATGAAGAATGCTTCGCGGCTTCATGTCAGTAATCAGATCCCATGCACTGCCCGACCTCAAGGTCGTGGTGATGTCAGCAGTCCGTGAGACTTTGCGTCTAGACAATGTCTAGACGGTCGCTATCACAGCCGCCAGACAAGGATGGTTGTTACGAGATGGTGTTGTTATTGTGAATGAGGCTAAGGTGCATGCATGGCAGGAGACTGCATCTCATATGGCCCGAGCATGGCACCAATGGAGAGTAAGTCTTATGCAGTCCTCAATGTGAAGCACACCCTAGGGTCAGAGCAATGGTTAGCGACCGATGGAGTTGGTACACAGCCAGCCGTGTAATGCCAGACAACCAAAAAGAGTCCAGGCCAGTTTTGTGGTAATGAGCCATGAGTGTTGTAGAGACCTCTGTTGAAGATACCGTCCGTATGAGTGTAATGGCGATGTAAAGCCTGTATGGCGAATGTCATAGCGCACCTTTGCATGAGTGACATTGCTCTTGTGGCTATGGCCAGCCAGTTGTTAGAGGAGCGCCATGGTGATAATGGCCTCATGGCCTATTTAACTAGATTAGCATCGATCGTTGGTGAGAGTCAAAAGAATGCTTCGCGACTTCATGTCATTAATCAAATCCCATGCACTGCCCGACCTCAAGGTCGTGGTGATGTCAGCAGTCCATGAGACTGTGCGTCTAGACAATGTCTAGATGCTCGCTATCAAGCCACCAGACAAGATCTGGGTGTAGTTCACATGCACTCTGCGTACTGATAACTTTTGTCTGGCGAGTAGAAATCTGGATATCCTGGAAGTAGGTCAGGAGTCTATTAAGTATATGCCTAATGTTGCATACATGACACATCGTCCGTATGGATGTAATGGCCTTATGAAACTGTCTGGCTGATAATCATAAGGACCCTCGTAGAGTAGGATCGTTTATGACCACAACCAGGCATGATGGTGGAAGTCAATTGAGAGTGTTATTATGATGACATAACACTCTTGGAAATGGTGGCTGAAGATCATCAGCTTGCGTGGGTGTAATAGTATAGGTGTATAGGTGCACCTTTGGTTGTTAGAGGAGTGCCATGGTGATAAGGCCTCGTGGCCTACTTTAGCTTTATGAGGTAAGCATGATGATAGTCCAGAACGCCCTCGTGTCCTACTTCTGGAAGTAGGTCAGCAGTCTATTAAGCATATGCTTAATGTCGCATACGTGACACATCGTCCGTATAGACGTAATGGACATATGAAACTGCCTGGCTGATGGTCATTTAATTGTGGCTACGAATAAAATTTGAACCCACCGTCAATGGTAAGATTGAAACTCAGTCTCCAACATCATGCACAGGACGTCGGTCGTGGACAGACGCAGTAGCTGACTTGTTATCCAGAATATATCGATATCATGTGTATGAATGTAATCGGCGATGTAAAGCCTGTCTTCCGAGCATCGATCCCGAGATTGATAGGTCCATCCGTTTCTGCAAGGTAGCCAGGCCACATGAATCCGACGTCCGTACCATCGAAATTGTATCGTGCGCTGATGTTGTAGTGTGTCCGGTATATATATATAATCACAGAAACGGCAGCCGATTGTAGAGGGTGAATGGTATAGTGTCATGGCATCTGACCATCTTGTTTGTGATGCCCTGAGCATGCTGTCATGGCCGCCTCCACGTGCCGTGACATCACAACTTGCTCAAAACACGAGGAGTTATTTTCGGTCGAGTAATCAGAACAGCCAATGACTTCGTCCTACCTTCGTACTTTTAGAAATTACATGTTGCTCCGGAATCTTTTCTCTCGATCCTTAAATCGTGGATACCTGGCAACCGGCATTTTTGTTGACTTCAAATCCAAGGAGAGAACACGTCCTATCGATCGAAACGGTCTGGTCGAAGTGTCTATAATGAAACTGGGTCGCATCTTGTTATGCAAAATTACAGAAGATGGCGCCACAATCGGAGCATTTATTATTAAGCAAGACGTTATAGATGGCGCCAGTAGTCGCCTCCATATTTAGTATGTACTTTTTCTTGCGGGTTAAATTACCGATGTTGAAATCAACATCCCCAATGTGACGTAGCTCGACGTCAGTCTAGCGTCATTATGATGTCATCATAACATAATCCAACGTACATCAACATAATGACGAAAAATCACCACGTTAGGCTCATGCTCACTCATTACGTTGTAGTGTGACAGGGGGATTAGCCGTGTGCGCACTCGGCGTCCCACACGAACGCACCTTAATGCGGCACACATCATGTCCAGCAGCCACTGACATCGATTTCGCAATTTCCATGTATGAACAGGTGAGCGAGGCGCCAGTGTGGGTGGGAGAGGAGGCGGGGGGGGGGGGGTGCTGGGCGGCGGCTTGCCATTTGCAGATGATGTTGTTGGGTTGGGAGCTGGGCGGGTTGCCGCAGGGTGCACGTGGTGTCTGTCTATGGGGGTTGGTTGGGGGAGAGTGAGGGGGTTGGACGAGGGTGGTCGACGCCTCAAAAAATAATGAAATAAAACTCAGCACGCGTCACTTTGGACAAATCCCAAGTCCGTCAATGAAAACCTGCCATCAAAGTAAACAGCGCCGATACGCGATCACTATCTGGGCGTTAGGCGTCGGTGAGCTTGGCATTACCCGGTGTGGGGAGGGAGAGGGACGGCGGACGGGCGGGGGTGCTCCCAGCCAGCACCCTGCTCCGCACGTCCCTCTCCCACCCCCTCCTCTGACACTCACACAGCCTCACGCAGCCTCCCACAGCCGCCCACAGCCTCCCGCAGCCTCACACAGCCTCAAGCACCCTCACGCACCCTCACCTACCCTCACACACCCTCACACACACACACTCACACACCCTCACACACCCTCAGACATGCCGCGCCGAGCACCGCCATTGGCCATTTCGCAGGCAGTGAACGAAGCCCGGGAATTACTGATATACATCAGCGGTTGTGATTTCCGGTTGCGCATGCGCCAGGCACTCGGCGCCGGACTGAGAGGGAAAATAGTTCATGAATGATTTTTATCTTTCCGCTCAAGTTCCTGCCAACGCAACGAATCTAGCCCACTCCCACCCCCAACACCCCCAACACCCCCAACACTCCCAACACCCCCAACACCTCCAACACCCCCAACACCCCCAACACGCCAACACCCCCAACACCCCCAACACCCCCAACGCCCCCGCCTCCTGCCTACCCTGCTATCTATTCCAGCCTTCCTCCTCTCCTATTCCTGCACGGGGTATTAAATGTAACAGCTATGATTTTGTAAACCTCCCTCGGCTTGAGCTTGCCATTATACTCACGTTGCGTCAGAAACAATCGCCCCCTCCCAACCCACACGCACACACACACTCCCCGCCCATTGAGGACACGTGTGTGTTGGGGGGGGGGGGGGGGCAGTGATTGTGCTAGTCAGTATCGCCTAGCTTTGACATGACGTCACCAACCACATGATGATTGAGGATTCAGGGAAGAACGGTGGGTGGGGGGAGAAAGGAGAAGAAAATGTTTGTTATACCAAATTTGACGCTCGGTTCGACTCGCGGCCCCTGCGCGTGCCTGACTTAATTAGGATATCTGCGCACGCGCATTGTTAGCGTCCCGTTGATGTGAGATGGATGCGACACTTTCGGTATCATCAAGTGAGGACGGCCATCACTTCCCCCCTGGCCCCCTCCCACATCCCCCACTCCCCCCCCCCACTACCCTGGCCCCCATTAGCACCCTCTCCCACTAGCAGGCACCTCGCGATCAGGCCGACAACAAGCCGTCAGCAGGCAGCAATTAACTGGCAATCACTGTTGGTATTACGGCCCGCTTCGCGCTCATTCAATGCCCCACGATTCACATATCTGTTACCAGAATTGTTGTCTCGGGTTGGTGCTATTTCTCGACTTTATGCCATTGGGTTTCTAATCAGGAATTAAACAAAAAAGTAGAGTGGCTGGGAGCGATGTGTGTGTGTGGTGAGTGAATGATGATGAGGCCTTCTCGTCACCATCCTGGGAGGCACCTTTATAATGAGCGCTACTGATAATGATAGGGCCGGACCAGGATCGCCTCAGCAAGGTCGAGGTCGGCGAGGATCCGGAGAAGGAGCAACATCAGCTTCGCAACCAAGTACACTGGACGCGGGGGCCCAATCGGTAGAACGTCGGGTTTCCGTGGCGACGGTCGGGAGTTCGAAACCCGACCGAGTCAAACCAATGGCTTACACAATTGATATTTTTCGCTACCTTGGCTGGTGCTCGGCATTATTATGATGGGACTGCTCAGCTTAGTATCAGGATAATGTGACTGAGTCATGGTGACTGGTGCCGGCGGCCTGATCACCTAGTGGGGCAGCACTAAAAAGTCAGTCACCATGCTTGTACACTCTCAAAAGTTGACACCCGTCCTGATATGACCGTAAGCGTTGTTAGGGTTTAAAAACCAACCAACAAACAAATAGACACAACCAAGTACCGCAGGGACAAGAACCATTAAGCCTTTGAAGTGAATGGTTAAGGAACAGCTCCACATATCCCACAGGGAGCATAATACCCACATATATGTGTAGAACCAGATGAAATCTCTGGTATGCCCACAAGAACAGGTCCAGGCAACTGTTAAGATAATGAAACTAGTATGGCTTGGGGAATGTGAAATTGTTGTGGCCATATTGCTCGTTCACACAATATGCTCAAAACCATCTTGCAAGGCAAACGTAGCAGAAAACAAAGCGGATAAAGGCAGTGGTAGCAAGACAACACTAGGGGCTGGACAGGCCTGCAGTGTCGGCAAATCCCAGAGCGTAGTGGAGAACAATGGGAAAACTGGTTGCAAAGTCATCTGTGGCGCCCCAACGACCCTCGTGGTGAATGGATTGATTATGATGAGAACATTGCCGCTTCCAAAAGAGGGTACCTTGGAGGCCGAGACGATGCCATTGACACCGGAAGAAGAACTGGATCGACAATGTCAACGAATGGACGGCCCCCTTCCTCACCAGAGTTTCTCACCACAACCCGTGAGAGACAGAAACGCCATGATGACGAAGTTCGCCAGGGGAGTAATGGTAATGTTTGTTGGGGTTTTACATCCTAGCAACATCTATGGTGATATCAGGACGGGTTCCGACTTGTGACAGTGCACACTCATGGTGATTTTATAGTGCTGCCACACTGGCACCATGCCCCCGATTTTCGACTACATTATCCTGACACTGACTCGACTGAGCTAACCAGTGCTTGTTATATCCTAGTAATGCCAAGCACGAGGCTAAGTAGCGACAAGTATTAATTTTGTAACTCATTGGCTTGACTCAGGCGGGATTCGAACACCCGAACTTCCGCGGGAAGCCAGCGCTCTACCGACTGAGCCATCGCGTCCGGTCTAGTGGTGATGGTGACTAATGGTGGTGTGTGTGGGAGGGGGCTGCGTCTGTTTCTGGGAGGGACCGCGTGGACCATTGCATTACCGCAGCGTGTCGCGCAGATCGGGCAGCGTATTGCATACACAGTCGACAAGCGACTGCAATGAAATGCGAGATGCGCGTAAAAAGGGACGAGGCAGGGCGCCGCGGCGCATAACACCGCCGTAAAACCTGACACCCTTCATCGAGCTTTGCTCGCCACATCTAACGACAAGAGAATCCATTATAACGCAATTATCCATTTTTCTGTTTAGTCTGAGGCGGCACATAGTCTCCGCAGATTTCACCCTCCTTTATTCACACACACACGTTTACCACAAGTACACCCACACGAGCATCTACACCCCCACACCAAGCTCAGTCACCTCCACATCACACTCACATCACACCCACGCCACATTCACATCACACCCACATTATACCCACATTACACACACAAGCATTCACACACACACGCTTACCAGATTACACCCACACGAGCATCTACACCCCCACATCATGCTCAGTCACCTCCACATCAGACTCACATCACACCCACGCCCCACCATGCTCACCCTCACAACCATAACCACAACCATAACCATGCATCCACAATCAAACCCCCCATACATCAAAATAAAATAAATCACCGCAACAACATGACGCAGGCCCATTATCCTGTCAATTCCGTATGTGAATGGAAACTAAGGGAGAGGGGCACGCTGCTCAAAACAGAGATGGGGGGGGGGGGAGGCAAAAATAACAAGAACAAACACAACGCCACCTAGTTTCTGTCTCTGTACTAATGACGCGGGAAATTATGCGTCTCGTCTGATATGATATGGTGATATCGCCGATAATTTCCTGTGAAAAAGCGAGCGTTGTGCCTGCTTGCATAGGTGCCGGCATCGTCAGCTTTGTTCCAGAGGCGAGTGGAGGCAAGAGGGCGGGTGCGACAAACAGTTCACTCACCAAATGATGCGTCAAGTCGCCCCGGCGTTCTTTCGGTGTCGCGCCATATCTACAACAAACCCCGGAACATGCCGTGTTCATAGAACATAGTGCGCAACCAGCTGTTAATCTCAGCCTGGGTTGTGTTTGTGAAACGTGTTAGCGGAAATTTTGGGGAGAGTCATTTTGGTTGATTATTTCTTACTGAAAGGGTGTGCGGATCAGGTTGCAATTATCGTGAATCCTATTTTACACGCAACACTTGGTAGGTGCACACAGTATGTTCGGGGCTGTGTGCAGTGTGATGATGGAAGGGTGGAATGAGTGGTGGGGTGGAATGAGTGGTGGGGTGGAATGAGTGGTGGGGATGGAGGTGGGAGGTGGTAGCTGGGGTGTGGGGAGATGAGAAGGAAGCAACAATAATCCCGGAGAAGTGATAGAATGTAAAGAAAATTAAGGAAGGTATTATCATGCTGTTTATGCGGCAACCAGTAAAAACGAACAACCCATCAAAGACAATGACAAAACAAAACAAAAAAAGTCAGTACAGTTAGACCCGATGGCGATGCACAATCAATGCCGTAGACAGAACACTGATTTAATATTCCTTGATAAAGCAGGCAAAGAAGGCCGCTCGTTCGCATTGTGAAAAGCTGGTGATGGGTGCGGAGTGTTGGTCTAATTGTGTGTGTGTGAAACGTGTGTTAAAAACACACATATACCCAGAATGATGTTGATATGCAACTCAAGCACTTATCACGGGCTCACTACGCTGATCGATCTGCAGTCGGTTCAAGCATACCGCCCTCTTCCTAATGAATATATATGTGCACTGCTGGTCGATAGCGCTCTCAAAAACGCCCTGGAAGCACCGCGCCAACATGTGTCAACTCAAAATGGCTTCAAAGCTAAAAGCAGCAACATAGAGAGAGAGTGAGAGAGCGAGAGAGTGAGAGAGCGAGAGCGCGAGAGAACGAAGGAGCGAGAGAGCAAGAGAGCGAGAGAACGAATCAGTGAGAGAACGAAGGAGCGAGAGAGTGAGAGAATGAGAGAACGAACGAGTGAGAGAGCTAGTGAGTGAGAGAGCGAGAGAACGAACGAGTGAGAGAGCTAGAGAGTGAGAGAACGAACGAGTGAGAGAGTGAGAGAGTGAGAGAGCAAGAGAGCAAGAGAGCGAGAGAGCGAGAGAGCGAGAGCGCGAGAGAGAGCGGTAACGTGGAAGAGAGAGAGTGAGAGGGCGAGTGAGCGAGAGAGCGAGAAAGCGAGAGAGGGAGGCACCATGGAGAGCGGGAAAGAGAGCGAGCTGGGGAGAGGGAGAGAGCGATGGAGAGTGTGGGAGGGTGAAGGGGAGTGAAGAAAATTGAGAGAAAGAGCGGGAGTGACAAAGGGAGAGGAAGGGGACGACATAGGGGGACACAGAAAGAGAGTGAGAAGTTCAGTGAGAAAAAGGAGATTAAGAGTGTGAGACAGTGAGACAGTGAAATGGAGAGAAATGGTGAGGAACCCTTCAGTTAGACTCCGTGCATGCTTACTTCCCATATATATGTGCACTGAGCACTTAGACTATGGGGTGGGATTTCTTCGTGGTATGGGGGTTTTTTCATGTCGGATTTATCCCACAGAAGTCAGGGATGTTCTCGTAATTGATTCTGTGATTACGTTCGTTAAAGATGCATGATTATGTAGGATTACTAATGTACTATGTTATTTTAACATGGAATCAAGTGGTATGATTGTATTCTATGGGACTCTTTTCTGTAGTAAATTGGAGGGTTCTGTGTTCCTGACATATTGTATGATACCTACGGCAGTAGTGCCATTGTGGTATTTAAAATAACTTATTTAGTTACGTACGCCACAGCATACTTACATAGTTGGATAGGCGTTCTCAATGAAATAGGAAGTGAACCACATCAGGTACCATATACCATGTAGTGTAGAGAAAGGGGATAAAGAAGCAGTTTAGTCCATCGATCCCTTCCCTACATGACATCACAGAATGAGATATTTGCGCCCAATCCAGCAGATATGAAATGATCTGTCTAGAATCATGTCGCCTAGGTCCCTATAGGTATTCATGTGTATTGCAGATGACAGTTCCAGAATTTTAATATTTTGTTAAGATATAGCGAATATTCATGTAGAGAAGATACATGGTAACATCAGGTAAGCAGAATATCAGTGCACGCCTAGCATAGCTGCTTAAATCTGTATAGTCCGATGAAAAGATCCCCTTCTCAATTCCAAAACACTTACCCAGATTTGATCCTAGATATCCAATAGACACTGGTTAGGTTAGTAAGCATTTAGTAAGCATAGAGTTAATTTTGTCGGACCTGTCACTGCTGAATGCTAAGGTGTCAGAATTTCGACATGCCCACCTAAATTCATTTTAAATCTCTTTTCTTCAAATATCACCAACATAAAAACCACCTACTCTATTTGCATAAAAACAAGTCAAAACATGAAAAAAGGTCGAACTATGCAACTGTAATCACAGCTTTGCCGATACTAAAAGTCCCTTCAGTAATTGAATGAGTTGAGCGCCTGCCTCCAGTTTTGGTAGTCTTGTGGGATTCGAAATCCAGGGACAAGTCAAACCGATAACTTAAAAAGTTATACGTGTCGTTACCTAGCCTGTCATTCAGCATTACACTAGGACAGTGGAAAGAGGAAGCCCAATAGTCTGCGATTGAAATTCCAACTGCTTAACCAACTAACATATCCCCCTCCCAAAAAAGTTAAAAACCCTAAATAAATGTGCCCACGTCTAATCCAGTCATGGTGCCTCTGTCTCTTCTCCCCTCCAGGCGTCAAGGAGTACTGCCAGCTCGAGTCCTTCTCCGCCAAGTGCGCCTCTGCTGAGGTCATAATCATTACCAGCGCCCATTACGGACGCATGCGCCTCGGCAACTGTCTCAAAGTCAACTATGGCTCTCTGGGATGCGCAGCCGATGTGCTTCCGGAGATGGACCGGAAGTGTTCGGGCCGCCAGGAGTGCGAGTTTCCGGTGGCCAGCCTGCACGGCCGGCAGCCGTGTCCCGGCGACCTGACCCCGTTCCTGGAGGCGAGCTACACGTGTATGAAAGGTGAGTTACATGAGCAGGTAACTAATTGCACGAATGCATAATTGCCGCTGATAATATTATCAAAGTTGCATAATCCGATGAACCCATAATATAAGTTTTTTTAAACAAACAACGGACATGTGAATGGATTTGATGTTTCATATCCAACATGGATACTGCTGTCCGTATTAATAATTTGTGTGTGGCTTTGCCCTATTAATATATATATATATATATATAGATATAGATATGCATATATATACATATTGTAATGAATGTAACATACATTCATAGCACGCATACCGTACAAATATATGTATGTATATATATATATATATATATATATATAGGCCGGCTACAGTACAAATAACAGACAAACAATAAAGGTGGGTTGAGATAAATATATTCCCTGGCAATAACAATTCTATGACTATATTCTCTTGCAAGAAAATATCCCTGCCATGAGTGAACATGTGCACACGCCCTTTAGGGATTAAGGAGGCCGGTGGCGGCGCCACCGGTCGTGATTGGATGAATATATAGCATCAACATAGATAACAATAATAATAATCACAATAGTAAAAATATTCGAATTCCCTTCCGCGCCTTTATACTCGCAAAATACTTGTACATCACATATATCAAAACTCCACTGGGTTTGGCAGGCGGCAATCTGACCTAGTTATTGGAGCAGTGGCGTATTGGCTGGGCTTCAACTGGTGTGCATGCAGAGATTATGTTGTGTCCTCTGATTTTGAATATCGCCCCAAGTTTGCTAATAAGTTAGCATATCCCGATGAAAGCATCACATTTTGAAAACCAAAACAGTAGATTTGAATCTGTATATCGCACTTAGATACTGCTGCGCTGATTCAAGTTGCATTGTCCGATAGTTTTGACTTTCTGGGCTTTTCTTAGCTAAATACATTATGTGAATCGCTATAATCTACCTTACTTTAGTTTCAAGTCACTTTGCTATGAAATGACAAACTTAGGAGATATTTGGAGTGCAAACATCCTAACTTAATTATGTCGTGTTTGTTAACTCTCTGACCCCACAGGCTTCAGCAGTAACATGTTCTGTTAAATTTACTTAGTGATAGTATGCCCTTCTACCTAGCAACAAATACATAATAAGTGCACCCGCATTTAAGTCGGCAATGTAGGTTCAAATCCAGATAAGTGTTTTGTTTTTGAAAATAAAAGGATTAATTATGCAGCTTTGAGCATTTGTTTCTACGTATAAAGGGATACTAGGACAATATAATAGAACTTGCTCAAGCTGAAGCAAGCCTGTGGTATTCAGACTTTTAATGTGCTTCCCAAAATTAAGTTGCCATATTTTCACTTCAAATATATCAAATGTTAGCCATGTAAAATAAAAGTTACTTCAAAATAATATAATGTAGATTGTGGCGTCCAACCTGATATATTTATTTTAGAAAAAGGCAGGAACTCAAAACCATCGGAATATGCAACTTTAATATTTAACTAAATATATCATAATTAAGGTGCTCATAGCTCGGAACAATCACTTAATACATTTAAAAGATATTGGAAAACGTCAATAGATTCTGCAACTCTAAATATTATTTGTGGTTCTTATTTGACTAATAATTAATTTTTTACTTTTATATACATCGCATTAATTGTAGTTCGCTTGGCTAAGCAAAGGTGTTTTTTTTTGGTACTAGCCCTACGTGAGAGGGAATTAAAAGGTTGTGTCACCTTACACGTTTATTCGAATTGAATTGCATTGTTGGGAGAAATCTGGAGTAATTTTCAGTTCAGACCACAGGTTCATTGTCAGAGTAGCTATGGCTTGGGTGTTAACCATTGAACAGCGCAATTAGTAAGAAGTTGCATCAAATCCAACCAATTACTTTTGTTTGTTAAATGGCAAAATATCTGCTCCTTTGAAGTTGGCCAGAGGGCAAAAGAAAAACAATGAAGCAGCAGTAATAACAGACAGCTTTCTTTTGTCTGCTGGTGTCGTCTATCTAAGTTGTGCCTCCGCCTGTACAGAGAAGCCAGACAGGCAAGAGAAACATTATAGACCATGGCTAAGCTATTTTACAAACACCTTTATATAGTTTAGGGGAATCACTAATAGGGTGCTAGAAGTACCCTCCAACTGGAAGGAATCGAAGCATTGGTCATGCCAATAAGAACGCAGTGTTCTGATCATCTGGTTACAACATAGTGACACAAATCCTGCCAAAAAGATTGACAAATCAATATCGGACCAGGTTTGATTTAATGCACATTAAAGCCAGTTTGCAAATTTGACTTAGTATTCCGTTCCATGGAGCAACAAATGCTTAATGAGTCCACCAATATCTAAGTTGAATATGTAGGGTCAAATTCAGAGAAGTATTTTGGTTGAGAAATAAACAAATTAAGCCTTCATCGGACAATGTAACTTTAAGATATATCCAGTATTCATTCATGGAGTACATGGTAAAATCATGTGTCGCGATCCTTAAAGCACAATACACCCTTGGGCTTATATCACGGCCATGCCCTATATAATACACCCTTGGACTTATATCACGGCCATGCCCTATATAATACACCCTTTGACTTAGATCACGGCCATGCCCTATATAATACACCCTTTGACTTATATCACGGCCATGCCCTATATAATACACCCTTGGACTTATATCACGGCCATGTCCTATATAATACACCCTTTGACTTAGATCATGGCCATGCCCTATATAATACACCCTTTGACTTATATCATGGCCATGCCCTATATAATACACCTTTTGACTTATAGCACGGCCATGCCCTAGATAATACAACCTTTGACTTATATCATGTCCATGCCCTATATAATACACCCTATGACTTATATCATGGCCATGCCCTATATAATACACCGTTTGACTTATATCACGGCCATGCCCTATATAATACACCCTTTGACTTAGATCACGGCCATGCCATATATAATACACCCTTTGACTTATATCACGGCCATGCCCTACATAATACCCCCTTTGACTTATATCACAGCCATGCCCTATATAATACAACCTTTGACTTATATCATGGCCATGCCCTATATAATACACCATTTGACTTATATCATGGCCATGCCCTATATAATACACCCTTTGACTTATATCATGGCCATGCCCTATATAATACAATCTTTGACTTATATCACGGCCATGCCCTATATAATACACCCTTTGACTTATATCACGGCCATGCCCTACATAATACCCCCTTTGACTTATATCACAGCCATGCCCTATATAATACAACCTTTGACTTATATCACGGCCATGCCCTATATAATACACTATTTGACTTATATCATGGCCATGCCCTATATA
This sequence comes from Branchipolynoe longqiensis, assembly GCA_030323885.1. Lineage (NCBI taxonomy): Eukaryota > Metazoa > Annelida > Polychaeta > Phyllodocida > Polynoidae > Branchipolynoe > Branchipolynoe longqiensis. The sequence continues at coordinate 102,205,570 of CM059187.1, read as the reverse complement.
ATACACCCTTTGACTTATATCATGGCCATGCCCTATATAATTCACCCTTTGACTTATATCATGGCCATGCCCTATATAATACACCCTTTGACTTATATCATGGCCATGCCCTATATAATACACCCTTGACTTATATCACGGCCATGCCCTATATAATACACCCTTTGACTTATATCACGGCCATGCCCTACATAATACCCCCTTTGACTTATATCACAGCCATGCCCTATATAATACAACCTTTGACTTATATCACGGCCATGCCCTATATAATACACCATTTGACTTATATCACGGCCATGCCCTATATAATACACCCTTTGACTTATATCATGGCCATGCCCTATATAATACAACCTTTGACTTATATCACGGCCATGCCCTATATAATACACCCTTGGACTTATATTACGGCCATGCCCTATATAATACACCCTTTGACTTATATCACGGCCATGCCGTACGCAATACACACTTTGACTTGTATCATGGCCATGCCCTATATAATACACCCTTTAACTTATATCATGGTCATGCCCTATATAATACACCCTTTGACGGGTATGCGGGTAATGTAGTACCTATCTGCTAAAATACCTCAGGGAGTTTGATGCCCCTGCCTTGCAAAGTTATAAACCACTGCCTTGTGGTATAGGTTCTTGATAGAACCAAAGGCTAAGGGAGCAAACCCTAATAGAAAACCATGCTTCCATGGCAGCGTTAAGGGCGGTTATGAAGGGAACTCCCACCATCTCCCAGCCAGCTACTGCAGGGACAAATAGTTTACCCCTGTTCTTACCTCTATTTGCTCCCCGGGAGAGTGCTGCTAGTAACTTGCAAAAGCCAGCAGCACTTCAACACTTTGCGAGCAACTTTTTATGAAATGCCCAACCACACGTAATAGCGGTGGTTAAGAAATAAAAGCAGTCTTTGTCGCATTGCAACCAACAGCATGATGATGATGATGACTTATATCATGGCCGTGCCCGATATAATAGTAGAACACCTTGTGCCGATAGACAAATAAAGACAGAAAGAAAGTTGCTTCGATATCAGGCGACTGCAAATTTCTGTCCTACTATGGGGTTAGCACTAGTAGGAGGCTGCGAACCAATGCCTCGGGCTGCACTGTAAGCTTGGCACAAGATCCTTGTGATAATGTCTTTCCACAACACATGCATATTCAAAGATTCAATACACAACAGCACACTGACGCACTGTACGTAATTCTCTCTTAAAAGTCTTTTTAGTATTGGTGCTTTATGTACATTTGATTAGGTACCCGGATCTTTTGTTTACTTAAAGTCCATTTTGTATAAGTCATGATGATAATGATAACGATTCGCACTTTATTACGCCCTTATATTTGCAGAGTCTAATTGGGGTTTCTTTGGGGGGGGGGGGGGTGCACATTAGTTGAATAAGCACAGGCAATTTCAATTATGGACAATTGGTATTCCTCATTCCACTGCTCCTTGCCGTATCCTAGTAATGCTGAATGCCAGGTTAGGTAGCAAAATGTATACATTTTTAGGTTAGTAGTTTGGTTTGACCAGGTTTCGAACCCGGGGGGGGTCGAATCCGACGACCTACCTAACTGGGAAGTAGGAGCTCAATTCAGTCCACCATCCCATCTGGTGATTTTTGAAAGATAAATATGGTAAGTTGATCATTGTAATGTATCTTACTCTAGTTTGGAAGTGACTTATTTTAAGTAGCTAAATTTTTAGATATTTGAAGTGAAAATTTGTTTACTTAATTTGGCATGCATCTCAATATTCTGACACCACAAGCTTCAGCAGAAACAGGCTCTATTAAATTTACATGATATTCCCTTTGGTGCAGCGACGAATGCTTCATAATTGCACCAATAGCTAATTTGGATATCTAGAATCAACTTTAGATAAGAGTCTTGGCGCATACAATTTGACGCTCTCGTCATATTATGCAGGTTTTAAGTGAATATAACTTAACTGGGTGTGAAACTTTCAGTGAGACTTTAATCACTTTAAATAGTTTATAAACTGGGCGCGGTGGCCGAATTGGTAGAGCACAGGCCTCCTGTGCGGGAGATCGTGAGTTGAACTCCTGGACGAGTCAAAACAGTGACTTACAACATTTATACTTATTGCTTCCTAGCTTGGTGATTGTCATTAATAGAATGGGGCAATGACTGGTTAGCTCCGTGATAGGATAATGTTATTGAGTGCGATATCAAGTCATACTGGCAGCCTGATTTCCCAATAGGGCAGCACTATAAGATCGCCTTGAGTGCGCACTGTCACAAGTCGGTACCCATCCTGATATGACCGTAGGACGCAAAACTCAAACAAACAACCAGCCTAGTTTATATAAGACATTCCCGAGTGAATGTTTGCTTATCAGCCAGCCAACAAGTAGACGATAGACAATGTGTGTTCTTGAAGTCCTTTACGGCACAGCTATGGGCCATGTCAGTGAATGTTTGCTTATCAGCCAGCCAACAAGTAGACGATAGACAATGTGTCGTATTGAATGAAGTCCTTTGTGGCACAGCTATGGGCAGATGTCAGTGAATGTTTGCTTATCAGCCAGCCAACAAGTAGACGATAGACAATGTGTGTTATTGAAGTCCTTTGTGGCACAGCTATGGGCCGGTGTCAGTGAATGTTTGCTTATCAGCCAGCCAACAAGTAGACGATAGACAATGTGTCTTATTGAGGTCCTTTGTGGCACAGATATGGGCTGGTGTCAGTGAATGTTTGCTTATCAGCCAGCCAAGAAGTAGACGATAGACAATGTGTGTTATTGAAGTCCTTTGTGGCACAGCTATGGGCCGGTGTCAGTGAATCCACTTAACAAAGCGATTCATCATGTTAGTAGCTGTCGTAGTGTCCAACGTAATCTAGTTTCCTAACGGGTTATACTCATTACTCTATTGTTAGCCCGTCCAACAATGGAACAATGGTGTGCATATTATCCGTTTAAAGATAGTACATTCATGTGGGTACAGGAAAAGATTTAATTCATTATACATATGAACCTAATTCGATCCTTTATGCAATTAAACAAACAAGTAAACATTGGGTAAATACCTGACGCGCTCTATGTACCTATATGTATATATATATAACCAGACGGGGCTGGCCAAATGAGTTGAGCGTCCGTCTCCTGCATTGGGAGATCGAAGGATCCGAAACCATGGGTTCATGGGTTGGAACCCTGGTTGAGTCAAACGAATAACTTAAAATTTGATACTTGTCGCTTCCTAGCCAGGCACTCTGCATTATTAGGATAGGAAAAGGACTGGTTGGCTCAGTGTCAGGATAATGTGATTGAGTGAGATATCAGGTCATTGTGCTGGTGGCCTGGTCTCCCAGTGTGGCAGCACTATAAAGGCGCCTTGATTGCGCAATCAGAGGTCAGTACCCGTCCTTATATGACCTTAGATTTTGTAGGATGTAAAACAACAATCAAACAAACAAATAAAATATATATTGGTACATATGTATCTATATATGTGCTAAATAAGTATTATATAAGTATAATTAAAGCCGCAAGTCCGATGAAAGCATCAACTTTTCAAAAGCAAAGCAGTTATCTAGATTTGATTTTACCTATGTAACTTAGATATTGGTGTACTTATTAAGCATGTAATGCTACATAACGGGAATATTGGGTCAATTTAATAGAATATGTTACTGCAGAATCCTATGATGTCAGAAGTTTGGAATTGTTGCCCTAATTAATTAGGCATGTTTGCACTTCAAATATCTCAAAAGCTAGACATTTAAACTAAAGGTTGCTTCAAACTAAAGTAAGGAATATTATAACAATAAACCTAACATATTTATCTCAGAAAATGACAGAAACTCAAAACCTTCGTACTTTGCAACTTGAATCGGAAGCTTTTCCTCCTCAGCTCCGCCTATTCTCCAACCTCAGTAATCTACTGCAAGGTTTTTAATATTATTGGTCATCGACTTCTATCAGTCTATGCTCTGACAACCCCAGCCCGCTGGTGGCGCCACATGTCTGTATATGTGCATATCTATCAGCCCACACATCCTATCCTCACTCTGACCGCGAAAAAGCATGCGTATCAAATTTGATATGTGGAAATATTAAGGTGTACATATATATCTATATGTATATTTGATAACTTGGGCAATATCCAATCTTTTAATACAGATTTCCTAGAGTAGCAAGTTTAGTTATAATTATACAATGGCCTTCTTCGAATAATATTAAATTATAGCTGCAGAGCGCATGTTTAAAATGTCAATTTACTAAGATGCATGCTATCACCTCGACACAGGACACAATTTAATATGCAGGTTAATTTAATGTCCCTGTTAAGTAGTTCGGTAATTTTAGACAATGTTCCGCATAGTAGATATGTATATATATGCGTATATATACATGTATATATATATATATGTGTGTATGTACATGTTTGTGATGTTCTCCGTGATGTATATGGTCATACACATATAAATATATACAGTAAACCCTCTCTAACCGACCACCTCCACAGATCGACAAACTCCCTTATATCGATCGCTTTAGTTGGGTCCCAACAATACTATTGTAACCATATTCTAACTCCCGAAACCGAACACCTCCCTAAATGGCCCACTTAAAGTCGGTCCCAAGGTCGATATATTTAGAGAGGTTTTACTGTATATATAAATTGATTAAATAAACAAATATTAGACCTTGTCTCCCCTGGACCCCTCCACCACCACTGCCATCTTACCATCTACAGTAGGGTCCTGTAGCATGCAGATTGCATATTAGACATTGTCTGCCCTGGACCTCTCCACCCCACCACTGCCATCTTACCATCTACAGTAGGGTCCTGTAGCATGCGGATTGCATATTAGACGTTGTCTGCCCTGGACCTCTCCACCCCACCACTGCCATCTTACCATCTACAGTAGGGTCCTGTAGCATGCGGATTGCATATTAGACGTTGTCTGCCCTGGACCTCTCCACCCCACCACTGCCATCTTACCATCTACAGTAGGGTCCTGTAGCATGCGGATTGCATATTAGACGTTGTGTGCCCTGGACCCCTCCACCCCACCACTGCCATCTTACCATCTACAGTAGGGTCCTGTAGCATGCGGATTGCATATTAGACGTTGTCTGCCCTGGACCTCTCCACCCACCACTGCCATCTTACCATCTACAGTAGGGTCCTGTAGCATGCGGATTGCTCTACACTCCTAACCTAACACCAAAGTCCAAGTTACCTAACCAATATTGTCATAATTAAGCATATGTAGCTGGCCTTGCCACGCCCTCATCTACACATCAAGCAGCCACACCTGTATGGAAACTAACATCATACTACCAATGGGCAACTCCCTTATTGCACTATTAATGCTGCACACGCCCCCATGCTCGCGTTTACTAACTAAATCACACTAACTACTAATTGTCAAATCTTTAAGAGACCAATTCCTTTAATAAATTCGTTTACGGTAATAGACTTGACGGAATTTGTTCTTATTTGTTTCACTCTCTATGCAGCTTTTTCGCCGTTTTGACCCTCGTTTTATAGATACATGTGTATATTGTTTGTTGTACATGTGTGTGTACTTGAAATATAAATCAGCCGTATTTTACATGGTTCCGTGCATAGTTAGCCGTTTACTGTGTTTAACTACTGCCGTATTGTACATGGTTCCGTGCACAGTTAGTCGTTTACTGTCTTTAACTACTGCCGTATTGTACATGGGTCCATGCACAGTTAGTCATTTACTGTGTTTAACTATTGCCGTATTGTACATGCTTCCGTGCACAGTTAGTCATTTAATGTGTTTAACTACTGCCGTATTGTACATGGTTCCATGCACAATTAGTCGTTTACTGTGTTTAACTACAGCCGTATTGTACATGGTTCCCGTGCACAGTTACTCGTTTACTGTGTTTAACTACTGCCGTATTGTAGATGGTTCCCGTGCACACTAAGCCATTTACTGTCTTTCACTACAGCCATATTGTACATGGTTCCGTGCACAGTTAGTCAATTACTGTGTTTAACTACAGCCATATTGTCAGGTTGGAGAGCTTACCTCGTTTGGGCTATGGTGGTCAAAGTACCTCATTCGAGTACCGGTTCAATTTCCAAGGTCGAATTTTATATAGGATTAGATAGCAGGTTCAAAAATATGGTTATGGCACACTGAGTTTTGGGAAGTTTACATATTGGAATACATCACTAGAAAGCCAAAAATTATATCTAATTTCCTGAATATTGAAAGGACATTTAGTTGGGACCGGATTGAGTAAATTAACAGTGAATATTAGGAAATAATTCAGTAGTTACAACACATGTCTACAGGACAGAACTGCCCATGATAGTACTGTGTTGGTATAGCCATTAATCCCAAACAATAGAGGAACCTCCAGTCAATCATGGGGGTATATGCTGGTCTGTGGCCCACTCATATACTTCCACTTGCCACTGGGGGAGGTCCTGTGGGGACTGTTGTACATCATTTAGATATATTTTGTGCATACCAATATATATATATATATGCATAAGAAATAATTCACTGTGAGTATGCATATGATGCATAGTCACCACAAATATGGCTTGTCTTGCTGGTACAACATTAAGAAAAACCTACCTTAAATATTATTGTATTTGATTTATTTTATTGTTGGTTCACTTTTTATTTCTATTCACAGGAGGTCAGTAAGCTATGCTCATAAATAACACTGTAATTATGCATCTGATGCATAACCCCACAATATGGCATTTCTTGCTGTTACAGCAACATTAACATTCAACTTACTCTGTATATTATTGCATTTATATTTTATTTAATTTATTGTTGGTTATCACATTTTATTTATATTTATATTATTTGAATTGAGGCCTGGTGCCAGGAGTCTCGGCGCCGGGAGGCCGGGAACCCTGGCGCCGGGAAGCCGGGATTCCTTGCGCCGATAGGCTGCCATCTCCTCCCACCCCAAATCCGAACCCTGTATGCCTATTATAAATGCTATACATATACATATACATACCTATACATACATATATATACACATATTTCATATACATTCATATACATTCATATACATTCATATACATTCATATACATACATATACATACATATACGCATATAAACATACATATTATGCAACTACCATAGGCATGAGTCTGAATTGAATGAATGAATATACATATGCATACATATACATACATACATATACATACACATACATACATATATATACATATACATACATAATCCCCACGAACATGGCATTTCTTGCTGGTACAGCAACATTAATAAAAACTTACCCTGTATATTATTGCATTCATATTTCATTTATTTTATTGTTGGTTATCACATTTTATTAATATTTATATTATTTGAATTGAGGCCTAGTGTCGGGAGTCTCGGTGCCGGGAGGCTGGGAACCCTGGTGCTGGGAAGCTGGTATTCCCGGCGCCGATAGGCTGCCATCTCCTCTCCCACACCCCTGGAAACCCAAACCCCCTATGCCTATTATAAATGTTATACATATACATACATATACATACATAAATGGTATACATATACATACATGTAAATACATATACATATTAACATACATATATATACATATATACATATATATACATATATATATATATACATATACATATATATACATATATATACATATATGCATACATATATATACATACATACACATCTATATATACATATGCAGACATATATACATGACTACACATATGCATATAAATACATATTGTATTTAGAGATGACTGCATATAGATATCTTAGAGTGGTCCTCCATTTGTCACTGCTAAGTTAATCCATATGTAGTCTGTGTCACTATCAGACTTATTGCAACAATGCAAGGGGCCTAAGCTCTGACACTTTCACACTCAGATTTTAACCAAACACTGCCATTACCCTAAATAACATTCCATTTATATTTAATTTATTTTTGATTATGCGTGTACATGTACACATACTTTTAAAGCTATATGTATATATGCATATATGCACATACATATGTATGTATTATATATAATATATAAATAATATTGCAATATCAGGTGAAGAATAACTTACCAGTGTTCCTAAATGTAAGGATGACTGTGCCAGATCCTTCACAATGGTAATCCATTTGCAAGTAACAAGTTGACTGTTGTGTAGTGTGTGCCTTCAGAAATATGTGTGTGCAGTGCAATGTGGCACAGACCCTTATAAACTAAATCCAATCCACTCTCACACCTATTCAAAGGACATAAGTTCTGACACATTCACACTCAGTGAGCTCAGCTGTCAGTGGAGGTGCAGCCCAGAGAACCATTGGCAACCTGAGGTGTGAAAGCTTTCCTTGGCAGTTGTTGGTTAAAATCTGAGTGTTAAAGTGTCAGAGCTTAGGCCCCTTGCAATAAGTCTGAGAGTGAAACAGACTACACATGGGTTAACTTACCAGTGACAAATGGAGGACCACTCTACAATATGTGATGCAGTCATCTCTAAATACAGTATGTATTCACATATATATATATATATATATATAATTATGTAGTCACATATGTAGTCACATATATACGTCTCCATATGTATATATGTATACATACATGTAGATGTGAATGCATGTATATGTTCTATTTACTTCATACACTTGGCTCATACACACACCTGTGTTTACCTTACACCTGCACCTGTACCAGGACGATCCTACACACAGTCTACTTGCTACCTGTGTTCTTTTAGTTTGCGATCTCCAGCCTTGACCTGAAATTTGCAATGAAAGGACGATCGACCTGCTTGGGTGCCGTGAGCTAAAATCATTCATTTTACATTACACTTTATCGTCGATTATCAATATTAATTTGATGTCAGTGTGTCGAATCTAAGGACCGATCGCAGGTAGTGCGGCATTAATATTGGTCTGAAATTAACGATGTCCAGCTTGTCGATATTTTATTTCATTTTATAGTCTTGGGTTTTCATATTTATTGTGTGTCGACTTGCATATTGGTCGAAAAACCAAGATGGCGGACGGCGGGAAAGCCGCCATGTTTGTCAACGACTCTGCCGATTATTGGCCTCGACACTAAAGCCGTTAATCGTGTCGATGTGATTTTACCTGGATGTGCATTTAACCAAAGCAGCATTGATTCATGACTGTCGAGTGCATATTTCAGCCCTGACTCGACGTGCACAGTTCCTTTGAACCTTGTGGTTGTCGATTATATTTCAACAATCATTTATATTTATTTATTTTATTTGACTACTTGAGGAACATTTGACCAAAGTATTTTGATCTCGTGTCGGTTGTCGATTATAGCTTCGACACACGACTACAACTGCCATGCACATATCAAGCCGTTACCAGGCCGTACTGGTGAAGGTTATCCTAACTCTTTTATAATATCACTTTATTCTTATATAAAATACATTGGGATGATTTGCGAGACTGTGGTTGATTTTTAAAAAGTTTTGCGACATTTTACATCACCCAACATCAACCTACTCGACACAGCTGATACTTATGTACTGTGGACCGTGCGGCCTTACTCACCGGGGCCCGGTTAACGACAGCTGCCTTACGGCAGCTATGCAGACTAGGCACGCCAAACGAGTGTCGGAGAAAGTGAGTGCAATGTCCGACGATGGCGGATCTTCGCCGATGGCGGATGGGACTCAAACGCCAACTACGTCCAAGGCCCCGCCAAGCGACGGCGAGTTGGACCAGAGGGAGGCCGCGATAGCTGAAAAGGAGCGGGCTCTGCAGCGCCGGAAGCGCTGCGCTGAACTCGACCGTCGTGAACGCCGCCTGGCGGACGAAGCGGCCGAGCTGACGACCAGGCACAAGAGAGGCAGGAGCACCAGTCGGAGGAGGAGCGGCTCTCATGACCGGCGGCACCGACGACGGCGCCGACATTCATCAAGCTCAAGCACCTCGGACGGGACAACAAGTCGGGAACGAAGGAAGCGCAGTAAGTGGTCTCTGCGTAGATACCTAGAGGACCGTAAGGACTTAAAGAAATTGTCCCCCTTCGAGGTGCTGGAGTCGTGCTGCGGTTGGATCCTCGATAAAAAGGATGTGGACTTGCGGGAGCTGAGGCATGTCGTTAAACATATGAAGTATATTTGCGGGAAAGCGAAAACGGGGAAGTTCCAGGACCAATCGCATGCTAAGTACGATCTTGCAGTCCGGAAACTTGCCGTCGCCGAGGGCTACGATGCCTTCTGTGATGGAAACCCCGAACTAGCGCTTAAATATTACGCTTTTGAGTTTATGCGCACCCAGTCTGCCAGAGACAGTCAGAGAACAACCAGGGGTGTAAAGGGCAGCTCGGGCCAACTTTTCTCTAAAGACGGGAAGAAGCCCTGTTTTTTCTTACAATAAAACTGAGGGCTGCAGCAGAGACGAGAGAACCTGCAATTTCGGGCATTGGTGCTCCCGCTGCGGGAGCAAGTCACACATTAGGGGGAATTGTCGTAAAGAATGAATACCGAGAGGCCGGGGTCGGGGTCGGAGAAAAGTTCGCAACTGTGTATTTGCTACTGATGACTATGTCGCTTCAGACTCAGACTCCCGCCCAGGCCTCGACATAACGCCGGTTGTTACACCCCCCCATCTTTCTGAAGCCGGTACTGACGATTTTGTGCATTGTTTTGATGTAATGGGAGTGGGTATGTGTCCCAGCAACTCTAATTGTCGCCAGGTAGGCGCCCCTAGTCAAGTCATTACCAGCACAGGCATTGTGAGCCACACTAATGGCGTTAACTGCCACATTGTCCGCCCCCGCGACGCCGACAAATCAGGCCCTTCGGGCGCAGGTTGCCTTGGTAGCGCGCCGGTAATAACCGCACGTGTTGGCGCGGGGGGCGGGGCTGTCTGCCCCCGCCCCCCGTGCCAACTAGCCAACCCCTTGTTACGCTATGCCCTTGAATCGGCTAACATTGACTGGTTGAGTGTTAAGGCCTTTGGGCAAGGCCTTTGTGTGTCCGCCCTTGACACTTACTCTAATGAAAGCGTCACCTTTACTGTCACTGCCGCTTGTTCGGCCGCTACGTGCCTGTGCACGCACTATATAGCAAATCATTTATCTCAGATTAAACCATGCCGCTGTTTCTGTGATTGCTTTGCCGGGGGGAACGTTGACCCTGACACCGAATTCGTTCTGCATGGGGCGATTTTCGGTTTCAAGGTTATAAATCCTTCATGTTGCGCGGTTTACGCAGGTAATTGTAATAAGAGCAACCAGAGCAGTTTTATTGATTCAAAGTTACGCACCGAACTTTCTTGTGATTATATAAGCCGGGCGAGTGGCGAGGCATTGTGCGTTCATAACGTCTTTGCCATTCCGAAATCAAATGGGGGCGGCTACCGAACAATCGTCGACTGCAGTAAACCTGTCGGGCGATCGGTGAATAACTATGTTTCCGAAGTTTCAAATAAATTTTCATACCTTGGAGTCGGAGACTTGGTGAAGGTTATGGCACAGGGTGACTTCATCACCTGTATAGACATAAAGGATGCCTATAGGGCCCTTAATATTCACCCTTCTGACCGCCCTCGCCAGGCAATCAGATGGAACTTCGGTGGCGGGAACGAATTATTTTTTGATAACCGCTTGTGTATGGGACTCTCCTCGAGCCCCTACATTTTTAGCAAAATTTCTGATTTTGTTGTTCGCTGCGCCCGTAAGGAGGGCGTTACCCATATTGTGAATTACTTGGACGACTTTGCCGTCCTCGGTGATGATTATAATGAATGTTTACGTAACCAATATATTGTAATTAAAGTTCTCCGCCGCTTAGGCTTCTATCTAAGCTACCATAAGCTTTCAGCCCCTTCCCAATGCTCAAGGTTTCTGGGTATAGAGATCGACTCCGTTATGCTCCAGCTGAGATTGCCTATTGACAAAATTCTTAAACTAAAGCGCATTCTGCTTGAATTCTTGGGCCGCAGGAAGGTTACTCGAAAGGAGCTCGAAAAGTTGGGCGGCCTGCTAGCCCATTGCGCTACGGTCGTCCGCGGCGGCCGCTCCTTCTCCACCAGAGTATACGACGCTATACGCCAGTTAAGGAACCCCTACTATAAATTAAGGCTGAACGCAGAGTTCCGTTCTGAATTGCACTGGTGGCTGAACTACGCTGAAACCTTTAACGGTTATGCGAAGATTTTGGGTGTTCATGCGACTTCTATCGCTGTTTATAGTGACGCGTCATGCTGGGGGTTTGGAGCGGCCCATGCGGGCGATTGGCTTGTGGGCAGCTTCATTGAGGAACCTGACCTCCCCGCTGAGGTGGGACACCATTACGCCGAAGGCAACTGGGCGTGCAAGGGCGCACACATTAACGTGAAGGAAATGTGGGCGGTCGTTGCTGCCGCCCGCCGCTGGGGCCACCTGTGGAGGGACCACTGCATTGTGTTTGTGACAGACAATAACACCGTGCGCGCATCACTCTCTACGGGCAGGTGTATTAATAAGCAGATTATGGTCTACGTCAAAGAGCTCTTCTGGCTCTCTGTCCAGTTTAATTTCGATATTAAATCCGCATATGTCCGCAGCGGTGATAACATAATCTGTGATTCACTTAGCCGCTGGAGGGAACCCTCTAGCAAGACCCGCATAGCTGAGGCGGACTGTACCGCTCAACTGTGTTGTGCCTCCCTGTTTGCCTGAATTGTTTCCCCTTGTGTCGTTGCAGGCCTAGATCTCTTGAGAGGGGCGGCTAAGGCTATGAGCGATCAGTACTATTCTACAAATTCTCGCTCAACCAGATCCATGCAGCTACGAAAGTACTTCAGCTTCATAGATGAGTTTAAGGGGATCTTATCGCCCCTGCCTTGCCCCCCTTCTCAGGTTGCGATATACGTGGTCTGGTTATCCCGCACTTTAAAATATTCATCGATCACTAACTACTTGAGCGCTCTAAATTTCTTTCTTAAATCCGAGGGCAGCGCGCCTATTGACTTCGCCTCGCACCAAGTCCGAACCATAATGGGCGGGGCAAAGCGTATGTTGGGATGCTCAGTCAAGCGTGCCCTCCCCCTACTGCCATCTCAATTAATTAGGATGTTCTCGCATATGTCTGGTAGCGAAGGCCATGTTGCAACACGGGCAGCCATACTGACCGGGTTTAGGGCCCTGTTGCGAAAATGTCAGTTAACTAATTCCGAATCGGTTTTACTCTGTTCCGATTTCTCCTTTCACCCATGGGGTATGTTGCTGACCGTTCGCCGGTCTAAGACCATTCAGTTTGCCGAACGCGAGCTGCTTATCCCTGTCGCTTGCGTGCCCATACGGTCTTGTGCACCGTATTCTGGGTGAGAAAACATTTCTCGCAAGTCAAAGTATCTCCCAGCGAGCCTGCCTTCCAGGTGCCCCGGGCAGCACCCCTGGACTACGCTACACTCCAGTCTACTATAAAGTACTTTGCCGCACTAGCTGGCTTAGACAGTGAGAATTTCTCATGCCATTCTCTCCGCCGGGGCGGGTGTACTTACCTCGCCCTTCAAGGCGCCCTGATCGATGAAATTCGGCTTAGGGGCGATTGGTCGTCTGACGCAGTTTATAAGTATATCGCGCGCCCCCTGTCGGACCGAATAGTCTCGGACATGCGGGTAGCGTCTTGTCTCGGGGGTGTTAGTTAGTTCTGTCTGGAGGGTCCTGGGGGACTTGGCATTTGTAGCCCAGCCAGATACTTCTACACTGACTTAATAATAAAACTGTATCCACCACACTGCCTTCGGCTTAATGCGTACCTACACCAACGTATATACTACAGTATATGCGGATGTAGGAATCGCATGGTGCTGCCCCCTCCCTCCGGTTCCATGAACCCCAGGGAGGGGTTTGGCTATTCCACCAGCCTACCCACCTGTGATATGTATACACCACTGATCCCACTGGCTGCTCACTTGCTTGCTGCCACTAGGCTCATACACACCTGTTCTATTTACTTTTATTTTTATTCTTATATTTGCTATTTTATCCTTTTATTCTATATATTCCGGTAGGGCATTTGTAGCCCAGCCAGATACTTCTACACTGACTTAATAATAAAACTGTATCCACCACACTGCCTTCGGCTTAATGCGTACCTACATATATATATATAATTATGTAGTCACATATGTAGTCACATATATACGTCTCCATATGTATATATGTATACATACATGTAGATGTGAATGCATGTATATATAGACATATATACACATAGGTGCATATGTAATATGTATATATGTATATGTATACACATATGTATGTGTATATGTATATTTATATCTATATATATATATATATTATATGTAGACATACATATATATGTAAATCTAAAAATAATGCCAATAATGATTAAAATAATACAGTAATAATAATGACAACAATAATGATAATAACAATTATAATAATGATAATAACGATGATAATAATAACAAATATATAATGATAAAAATGGCAATAATACTTTACGTTACCCGACCTGACTTTACCCGACCTGACTTTACGCGACTCTACTTTACCCTACTCTACTTTACCCGACTCTCCTTTGCCCGACTCTCCTTTGCCCGACCTGACTTTACCAGACATGACTTTACCGGACCCAACTTTACCGGACCCGACTTTACCAGACCCAACTTTCCGGACCCGACTTTACTGGACCCGACTTTACCAGACCCGACTTTACCAGACCTGACTTTACCAGACCTGACTTTAGCCGACCCGACTTTACCCATCCCAAATTTACCCGACCCGACTTTACCCGATCCGGCTTTAGCTGACCCGACATTGCTTGACCCGACCCTACTTGAACCGACCCATCTTGAACCGACACAAGTTGAACCGACCCGAGTTCACCCGACCCGACTTCACCCGACCCGGCTTCACCCGACCTGACTTCACCCGACCTGACTTCACCTGACCCCAGCCGACTTCACCCTCACCGACTTCACCCGACCTGACTTCACCTGCCCGACTTGACCCGAACCGACTTGATCCGACCCGACTTGACCTGACCTGAGTTGACCCGACGGGTAAAGTCAGGTCTGATAATTTGGATTAAACGACTTTGGTTTAACCAACTTTTTTATATGATAAATAGTAGTATTTTGCGGGCCGCCCAAAAAAGTTTGGATTAACTGATCGTTTGGTTTAAACCGAGCTTGGTTTAACGGGGTTGTATTGTATCCATATATAAACATATATTTGCTGAGTGGTTGGCATTTTTATTTCATGTATTTTACTTTTGTTTATTACTTTTTACTTCTATTCAAATATGTGGGATGTGGTGGAGGGAGGCTCGGAACTGGGAAGCTGAGAGGCTATACATAACGTTTTAAATCGATAAAGTGTTTATTAATATATGTATATGTGTGTATATGTATATGTGTATATATGTATATATGCTGTCACAACAATAAAATAAATCAAATACAATAATATTTAAGGTAGGTTTTTCTTAATGTTGTACCAGCATCTTTGTGGTGATTATGCATCAGATGCATAATCACAGTGAATTATTTATTATGCATATATATATTGGTATGCAAAAAATATATCTACATGATGCACAACAGTCCCCACAGGACCTCCCCCAGTGGCAAGTAGAAGTATATGAGTGGGCCACAGACCAGCATATACCCCTATTGTTGGCTGGAGGTTCCTCTATTGTTTGGGATTTATGGCTATACCAACACAGTTATAATATGGGCAGTTCTGTCCTATAGCCATGTGTTGTAACTACTGAATTATTTCCTAATATTCACTGTTAATTTACTCAATCCGGTCCCAACTAAATGTCCTATGAAGATCCAGGAAATTAGATATAATTGTTGGCTTTCTAGTGATGTATTCCAATATGTAAACTTCCCAAAACTCAGTGTGCCATAACCATATTTTTGAACCTGCTAACTAATCCTATATAAAATTCGACCTTGGAAATTGAACCGGGGGTCGAATGAAGTATTTAACCACTGTAGCCCGATCGAGGTAAGCTCTCCAACCTGATTGTACATGGTTCCGTGCACAGTTAGTCGTTTACTGTGTTTAACTACTGCCGTATTGTACATGGTTCCGTGCACAGTTAGTCGTTTACTGTGTTTAACTACTGCCGTATTGTACATGGTTCCGTGCACAGTTAGTCGTTTACTGTGTTTAACTATATCTGTATTGTACATGGTTCCTGTGCACAGTTAGTCGTTTACTGTGTTTAACTACAGCCATATTGTACATGGTTCCCGTGCACACTAAGTTGTTTACTGTGTTTCACTACAGCTGTATTGTACATGGTTCCATGCACAGTTAGTCTTTTACTCTGTCTCAGTACTGCCGTATTGTACATGCTTCCGTGCACAGTTAGTCATTTACTGTGTTTAACTACAGCAGTATTGTACATGGTTCCATGCGCAGTTAGTCATTTACTGTGTTTAACTAGAGCCGTATTGTACATGGTTCCGTGCACAGTTAGCCATTTCCTGTGATTAGCTACAGCCGTATTGTACATGGTTCCTGTTCACAGTTAGTCGTCTAACATGTTTAACTACTGCTGTATTGTACATGGTTCCCGTGCACAGTTAGTCGTTCACTGTGTTTAACTACAGCCTTATTGTACATGGTTCCTGTGCACAGTTAGTCGTCTAACATGTTTAACTACTGTTGTATTGTGCATGGTTCCGTGCACAGTTAGTCATTTACTGTGTTTAACTACAGCCTTATTCTACATGGTTCCTGTGCACAGTTAGTCGTCTAAGGTTTTTAACTACTGCCGTATTGTACATGGTTCCCATGCACCGTTAGCTGTTTACTGTGTTTAACTACCGCCGTATTGTACATGGTTCCTTGCACAGTTAGACCGGGAAATCCAAGCACATGCGCGGTGGTGGGACCGGGAGTTCAACGCGCATGCGCCAGTGGCGGGCCGGGGGTATCCCCGGGATGTGGCGGTGCCTTAGCTGGGCGCCATACCAGTCAGCCCACCGCCATTGCGACGAAATTGAATTCTGCGCTATATGACCTGGTGTATTACCAACACGTACATGTCTCCTCACCCACCCTGACCCAGCCTAGTGTTCCCTGCTCTGAGAGACTCCTCATAGGTCATGACGGCGTCCTTTTAATCCCCTGACCCAGCCTAGTGTTCCCTGCCATGAGAGACTCCCCATAGAACATGACAGCTTCCTTTTAATCCCCCGATGATGCCTAGTGTTCCCTGCTCTGAGAGATTCCCCATAGGACATGACAGCGTCCTTTTAATCCCCCGACGCAGCCTAGTGTTCCCTGCTCTGAGAGACTCCCCATAGGACATGACAGCATCCTTTTAATCCCCCTACCCAACCTAGTGTTCCCTCCTCTGAGAGACTCCCCATAGGACATGACAGCATCCTTTTAATCTCCTACCCAGCCTAGTGTTCCCTGCTCTGAGAGACTCCCCATAGGACATGACAGCGTCCTTTTAATCTCCTTACCCAAACTAGTGTTCCTTGCTCTGAGAGACTTCCCATAGGATATGACAGCGTCCTTTTAATCCCCTGAGCCAGCCTAGTGTTCCCTGCTCTGAGAGACTCCGCATAGGACATGACAGCATTCTTTTAATCCCCCAACCCAGCCTAGTGTTCCCTGCTCTGAGAGACTCCCCATAGGACATGACAGCATCCTTTTAATCCCCCTACCCAACCTAGTGTTCCTTGCTCTGAGCGACTCCCCATAGGACATGACAGCGTCCTTTTACTCGCCCGACCCAGGCTAGTGTTCCCTGCTCTGAGAGACTCCCCATAGGACATGTAGGCATCCTTTTAATCCCCCAATGCAGCCTAGTGTTCCCTGCTCTGAGAGACTCCCCATAGGACATGTAGGCATCCTTTTAATCCCCCAATGCAGCCTAGTGTTCCCTGCTCTGAGAGACTCCCCATAGGACATGACAGTATCCTTTTAATCCCTCGACCCAGCCTAGTGTTCCCTGCTCTGAGAGACTCCCCATAGGACATGACAGCGTCCTTTTAATCTCCTTACCCAAACTAGTGTTCCTTGCTCTGAGAGACTTCCCATAGGATATGACAGCGTCCTTTTAATCCCCTGACCCAGCCTAGTGTTCCCTGCTCTGAGAGACTCCCCATAGGACATGACAGCATCCTTTTAATCCCCCGATGATGCCTAGTGTTCCCTGCTCTGAGAGACTCCCCATAGGACATGACAGCGTCCTTTTAATCCCCCGACGCAGCCTAGTGTTCCCTGCTCTGAGAGACTCCCCATAGGACATGACAGCATCCTTTTAATCCCCCTACCCAACCTAGTGTTCCCTCCTCTGAGAGACTCCCCATAGGACATGACAGCATCCTTTTAATCTCCTACCCAGCCTAGTGTTCCCTGCTCTGAGAGACTCCCCATAGGACATGACAGCGTCCTTTTAATCTCCTTACCCAAACTAGTGTTCCTTGCTCTGAGAGACTTCCCATAGGATATGACAGCGTCCTTTTAATCCCCCGAGCCAGCCTAGTGTTCCCTGCTCTGAGAGACTCCGCATAGGACATGACAGCATTCTTTTAATCCCCAAACCCAGCCTAGTGTTCCCTGCTCTGAGAGACTCCCCATAGGACATGACAGCATCCTTTTAATCCCCCTACCCAACCTAGTGTTCCTTGCTCTGAGCGACTACCCATAGGACATGACAGCGTCCTTTTACTCGCCCGACCCAGGCTAGTGTTCCCTGCTCTGAGAGACTCCCCATAGGACATGTAGGCATCCTTTTAATCCCCCAATGCAGCCTAGTGTTCCCTGCTCTGAGAGACTCCCCATAGGACATGACAGTATCCTTTTAATCCCTCGACCCAGCCTAGTGTTCCCTGCTCTGAGAGACTCCCCATAGGACATGACAGCGTCCTTTTAATCTCCTTACCCAAACTAGTGTTCCTTGCTCTGAGAGACTTCCCATAGGATATGACAGCGTCCTTTTAATCCCCCGAGCCAGCCTAGTGTTCCCTGCTCTGAGAGACTCCGCATAGGACATGACAGCATTCTTTTAATCCCCAAACCCAGCCTAGTGTTCCCTGCTCTGAGAGACTCCCCATAGGACATGACAGCATCCTTTTAATCCCCCTACCCAACCTAGTGTTCCTTGCTCTGAGCGACTCCCCATAGGACATGACAGCGTCCTTTTACTCGCCCGACCCAGGCTAGTGTTCCCTGCTCTGAGAGACTCCCCATAGGACATGTAGGCATCCTTTTAATCCCCCAATGCAGCCTAGTGTTCCCTGCTCTGAGAGACTCCCCATAGGACATGACAGTATCCTTTTAATCCCTCGACCCAGCCTAGTGTTCCCTGCTCTGAGAGACTCCCCATAGGACATGACAGCGTCCTTTTAATCTCCTTACCCAAACTAGTGTTCCTTGCTCTGAGAGACTTCCCATAGGATATGACAGCGTCCTTTTAATCCCCCGAGCCAGCCTAGTGTTCCCTGCTCTGAGAGACTCCGCATAGGACATGACAGCATTCTTTTAATCCCCCAACCCAGCCTAGTGTTCCCTGCTCTGAGAGACTCCCCATAGGACATGACAGCATCCTTTTAATCCCCCTACCCAACCTAGTGTTCCTTGCTCTGAGCGACTCCCCATAGGACATGACAGCGTCCTTTTACTCGCCCGACCCAGGCTAGTGTTCCCTGCTCTGAGAGACTCCCCATAGGACATGTAGGCATCCTTTTAATCCCCCAATGCAGCCTAGTGTTCCCTGCTCTGAGAGACTCCCCATAGGACATGACAGTATCCTTTTAATCCCTCGACCCAGCCTAGTGTTCCCTGCTCTGAGAGACTCCCCATAGAACATGACAGCGTCCTTTTAATCCCCCAACGATGCCTAGCGTTCCCTGCTCTGAGAGACTCCCCATAGGACATGACAGCATCCTTTTAATCCCCCGACCCAGCCTAGTGTTCCCTGCTCTGAGAGACTCCCCATAGGACAGGGCAGCATCGGTAGTTGAAACCCCGGACGTTGTCTTAAATTTGTGAATCGGATGTCATTTTAATTTTGCTCTGGGGGTAAGGGTGTGCGGTTGGGTTGGATGTATGTGTGAGTGCAAAGTGTGTGTAGGTCGGATGTCGGGTAGGATCGGGTAGGTTGGGTAGGACTAGCGCGGGGTAGGGTAGATTGGGATAGTATGTGGTTGGGTAGGGTAGGGTTGGGTCGGTTGGTGTATAGTGGGTAGGTTGGGGTAGATTGGGGTTGGGTAGGGTAGGGTTGGGGAGGGCTGGGTAGATTAGGGTAGGGTGTGGTTGGGTACGGTAGGGTTGGGTATGGTTGGGTAGGTTGCGGTACGTTGGGGTAGATTGTGGTAATGTGGGGTTGGGTAGGGTAGGGTTGGGTAGGGTTGGGTAAGGTTCGGTAGGGTTGGGTTGTGTTATGTAGGGTTGGGTAGAGTGGGATGAGGTGGGGTAGGGTGGGGTAGGTTCTGGTGTTTAATGGAGTAGGCATGGGGTGTGTGGTGCGGTAGGGATGGGGGTGGTGTCAGGGGTAGAGTCTGGTGTGTGGTGCGTGGTGGAGTAGGGTGTGGTGTGTGGTGGAGTAGGTTGTGGTGTCAGGGATAGAGTTTGGTGTGTGCGGTCTGGTGCGTGGTGGAGTAGGGTGTGGTATCAGGGGTAGAGTGTGGTGTGTGGGGTGTGGTGCATGGTGGAGTAGGGTGTGGTGTCAGTGATAGTCTGGTGTGTGGGGTTTGGTGCGTGGTGGAGTAGGGTGTGGTATCAGGGATAGAGTGTGGTGTGTGAGGTGTGGTGCATGGTGGAGTAGGGTGTAGTGTCATGTGTGGTGTGTGGGGTGTGGTGCATGGTGGAGTAGGGTGTAGTGTCAGGGATAGAGTGTGGTGTGTGGTGCGTGGTGGAGTAGGGCGTGGTGTCAGGGATAGAGTGTGTGGTGCGTGGTGGAGTAGGGTGTGGTGTCAGGGATAGAGTGTGGTTTGTGGGGTGTGGTGCGTGGTGGAGTAGGGCATGGTGTCAGGGGTAGAGTGTGGTGTGTGGTGCGTGGTGGAGTAGGGCGTGGTGTCAGGGGTAGTGTGTGGTGTGTGGTGGATGGTGGAGTAGGGTGTGGTGTCAGGGGTAGAGTGTGGTGTGTGGTGCGTGGTGGACTAGGGCGTGGTGTCAGGGGTAGAGTGTGGTGTGTGGTGCCTGGTGGAGTAGGGCATGGTGTCAGGGGTAGTGTGTGGTGTGTGGTGGATGGTGAAGTAGGGCGTGGTGTCAGGGGTAGAGTGTGGTGTGTGGTGCGTGGTGGAGTAGGGCGTGGTGTCAGGGGTAGAGTGTGGTGTGTGGTGCGTGGTGTAGTAGGGCGTGGTGTCAGGGGTAGTGTGTGGTGTGTGGTGGATGGTGGAGTAGGGCGTGGTGTCAGGGGTAGAGTGTGGTGTGTGGTGCATGGTGGAGTAGGGCGTGGTGTCAGGGGTAGAGTGTGGTGTGTGGTGCGTGGTGGAGTAGGGCATGGTGTCAGGGGTAGAGTGTGGTGTGTGGTGCGTGGTGTAGTAGGGCGTGGTGTCAGGGGTAGTGTGTGGTGTGTGGTGGATGGTGGAGTAGGGCGTGGTGTCAGGGTTAGAGTGTCGTGTGTGGTGCATGGTGGAGTAGGGCGTGGTGTCAGGGGTAGAGTGTGGTGTGTGGTGTGTGGTGGAGTAGGGCATGGTGTCAGGGGTAGTGTGTGGTGTGTGGTGCGTGGTGTAGTAGGGCGTGGTGTCAGGGGTAGTGTGTGGTGTGTGGTGGATGGTGGAGTAGGGCGTGGTGTCAGGGGTAGAGTGTGGTGTGTGGTGCATGGTGGAGTAGGGCGTGGTGTCAGGGGTAGAGTGTGGTGTGTGGTGCGTGGTGGAGTAGGGCATGGTGTCAGGAGTAGAGTGTGGTGTGTGGTGCGTGGTGGAGTAGGGCGTGGTGTCAGGGGTAGAGTGTGATGTGTGGGGTGTGGTGCATGGTGGAGTAGGGTGTGGTGTCAGGGGTAGAGTGTGGTGTGTGGTGCGTGGTGGAGTAGGGCGTGGTGTCAGGGGTAGAGTGTGATGTGTGGGGTGTGGTGCATGGTGGAGTAGGGTGTGGTGTCAGGGGTAGAGTGTGGTGTGTGGTGCGTGGTGTAGTGGGGTGTGGTGTCAGGGATAGTGTGTGGTGTGTGGTGTGTGGTGCATGGTGGAGTAGGGTGTGGTGTCAGGGATAGAGTGTGGTGTGTGGGTTGTGGTGCATGGTGGAGTAGGGTGTAGTGTCAGGATAGAGTGTGGGGTGTGGTGCAGGTGGAGTAGGGTGTGGTGTCAGGGGTAGAGTGTGGTGTGTGGTGTCGTGCATGGTGGAGTAGGGTGTGGTGTCAGGGGTAGAGTGTGGTGTGTGGTGTATGGTGCATGGTGGAGTAGGGCGTGGTGTCAGGGGTAGAGTGTGGTGTGTGGTGTGTGGTGGAGTAGGGTGTGGTGTCAGGGATAGAGTGTGGTGTGTGGTGCAGGTGGAGTAGGGTGTGGTGTCAGGGGTAGAGTCTGGTGTGTGGGGTGTGATGCATGGTGGAGTAGGGTGTGGTGTCATGGATAGAGTGTGGTGTGTGGGGTGTGGTGCGTGGTGGAGTAGTGTGTGGTGTCAGGGGTAGAGTCTGGTGTGTGGGGTGTGATGCATGGTGGAGTAGGGTGTGGTGTCAGGGATAGTGTGTGGTGTGTGGTGTGTGGTGCATGGTGGAGTAGTGTGTGGTGTCAGGGGTAGAGTCTGGTGTGTGGGGTGTGATGCATGGTGGAGTAGGGTGTGGTGTCAGGGATAGTGTGTGGTGTGTGGTGTGTGGTGCATGGTGGAGTAGTGTGTGGTGTCAGGGCTAGAGTCTGGTGTGTGGGGTGTGATGCATGGTGGAGTAGGGTGTGGTGTCAGGGATAGAGTCTGGTGTGTGGGGTGTGATGCATGGTGGAGTCGGGTGTGGTGTCAGGGATAGTGTGTGGTGTGTGGTGGAGTAGGGTGTGATGTCAGGGGTAGGGTTTGGTGTGTGGGGTGTGTGTTTGGTATTGTTGTATTGTGGGTTGTGTCGTGGTGTTGAGGTGGTGTGTGAAGTGTATGCGTTAGTGTGGGGTGTACAGTAGAATGGGGTAGAGTTGGGTGTGTCGGGTGTTGTGTGTGTGGTGGAGTAGGGTTGGATGTGGGACATGTGGGTGTGAGATGTGCGGTAGGGTGTGTGGGGTGAGGATATGTTAGGTGGGTGTGTGGGTGTATATGGTAGAATGGGGTGTGTGGGTGCCTGGTGTGTGTTCAGTTGTGCGCCGTGTGTTATGGAGTAAGTAGGCTACGGTGGGGTTTGGTGGGGTGAGTGTGATTTGTGGGTGTGTTTGGGTGTGTTGGGTTGTAGTGATGGTTATGACTATATTCCGTGAGGTGTGTGGTTAGTGGAGTGTTATGTGATTCCTGTGGGGGTGTGGGTGGAGTATGGTGGTAGTGGGTTATGTGACTATATTTCCTGTGGTGGGGGTGTGGAGTGGTTTGTGCTATATTCCTGTGGGGTCTGGGAGGTGGAGTGGGTTATGTGACTATATTTCCTGTGTGGGGTGTGGGTGGGGTAGGGTGGAGTGGGTTATGTGGCTATATTTCCTGTGTGGGGTCTGGGATAGGGTGGAGTGGGTTATGTGACTATATTTCCTGGGTGGGGTGTGAGTGGGGTAGGGTGGAGTGGGTTATGTGGCTATATTTCCTGTGTGGGGTCTGGGGTAGGGTGGAGTGGGTTATGTGACTATATTTCCTGTGTGGGGTGTGGTGGGTGGGTGGAGTGGGTTATGTGGCTATATTTCCGTGTGGGGTGTGGGTAGGTGGAGTGGGTTATGTGGCTATATTTCCTGGTGGGGTGGTGGGTAGGTGAGTGGTTATGTGGCTATATTTCCGTGTGGGGTGGGGTAGGGTGGTGGTTATGTGGCTATATTTCCTGTGTGGGGTGTGGGTGGTAGGGTGGAGTGGGTTATGTGGCTATATTTCCGTGGGGTGTGGGGTAGGTGGAGTGGTATGTGCATATTTCCGGTGGGATGGGTGGGTGGGGAGTGGGTTATGTGACTATATTTCCTGGGTGGGGTGTGGGTGGGTTAGGGTGGAGTGGGTTATGTGACTATATTTCCTGTGTGGGGTGTGGGTGGGGTAGGGTGGAGTGGGTTATGTGACTATATTCCTGGTGGGGTGTGGGGTAGGGTGGAGTGGGTTATGTGCTATATTTCCTGTGTGGGGTGTGGGTGGGGTAGGGTGGAGTGGGTTATGTGGCTATATTTCCTGTGTGGGGTTGGTGGGTAGGTGGAGTGGGTTGTGTGGCTATATTTCCTGTGGGGTGTGGGTGGTTAGGTGGAGTGGGTTATGTGGCTATATTTCCTGTGTGGGGTGTGGGTGGGTGGTAGGGTGGAGTGTGGGGGTGGGTTGATGGGTGGACTATATTTCATGGGTGGGGTGTGGGTGGGGTAGGGTGGAGTGGGTTATGTGGCTATATTTCCTGTGTGGGGTGTGGGTGGGGTAGGGTGGAGTGGGTTATGTGACTATATTTCCTCTGTGGGGTGTGGGTGGGGTAGGGTGGAGTGGGTTATGTGGCTATATTTCCTGTGTGGGGTGTGGGTGGGGTAGGGTGGAGTGGGTTATGTGGCTATATTTCCTGTGTGGGGTGTGGGTGGGGTAGGGTGGAGTGGGTTATGCGGCAATATTTCCTGTGTGGGGTGTGGGTGGGGTAGGGTGGAGTGGAGTGGGTTATGCGGCAATATTTTCTGCGATGACCCTCAGAACTTATCAGTTGAGGGCGATTCGATTGCCCAGATCCGATCTCGTGAAGATGAAGTCCCAGGGAGTCCGTTTATTGCCCAGACGCAACTGGGGGTGGCCGTCGGCACCGGCCGTCTATTGCGACGGGGCACGCCGTGAAGTGAACAGTTATTTCCATCTTGCTCATCTATTGCACACCCCCAACTCCACCCCACCCCAACCCTAGTGCTATCGTCACCGATCCCACCCCCACTACCATTCCCACCCCATCTCCACCCCTTCCCCATCCCCACCACAACCCCGCGCACCCCACTCCACCCCCTCACCCCAAACCCAAACCCCTCATGCCACCCCACCCAACCCACACACCCACTCCACCTGCCACGCACCAAAGGAACGCAGGGCCTAATCATTCTCAGAAAATTACCGGTTTTGTCTGAGAAGTGAAAAAGAAAAAAGTCGGTGGAACTAAATAAAATTGTTTCATAATAATAATGAAATCAAAAATAATAAAATAAAGGTCATGGCATTTGGAGTTCCAGAATGGACGCGTTGCCGGCTGGTGAATAAAGAAAGCGCGCCGCATTGATTGACGACGGAACGCATTGATTGGCGACGGAACGCATTCATTACGTTCCACTGTAGCCCGTCCTCTATCCGGGTTTACATTTACAACACCGAGCTGCAGGCTGGGTGGGCCGGGCTTGGAAGTGCAATCAATAACAGACTTTTGTTTTGAAACCACCCCTTTCCGGCCCCTCTTCCACAATACCCCCCCCCCCCCCCGCACCCTCGTCCCTCTCTTTCTCTCTGGCACTCTGCCCCATCCCTCCCCCCCCCCCCCCCCCGCCCGCATCCCGTCTCTCTCTCCTTGCTCTCGGTCTTGCTTGTTGAGTTGGTCCGACTGAGGAGAGAGCGCGTGGGTGGGAACAGTAAAACTATAAGGCCGTCTTTGAAGTGCTGGACCGGAAGTGAAGAGACTACCAGGACTCTGGCATTGACGCGCAGCGCGAGATCTGCTGAGACAGCGCGTCCGGCTTCCTGTCAGAGCGGCGTCACGGCGGGAGGCTGCATGGTGGTGGCCGTGGCTCAGATGCTCGGTGCCGTGGTGTCATGTGTGATTTAATTAATTTTAACTTATTCTTTCTTAATAGAATGTTCTTGGTAAGATTGTATTATTATAATTATTAAGGCGATCAGTGGAAGGGGGTGGCGACAGATCGAATTGGGATGACGCTACTCGCCGGTGTCTCAGTGGGTGGTCCCGGCTTGGGGGTAGGGGTGGGGGTAGGGGTGTAGCTGGAGGCGTTGGTGGGGGTGGAGAGGGATGGAGGAGGGGGTAGGTGCTACCACTGGTCGCTGTCTCGCTTCAGCTGTGATGCTGCTGTTACTGTTTCAATTCGCGCTTAATTAATGCATAGCAGTCAGTGATTTGTAAGACAATGCCATGCCGATGATATTATAACTATTATCTGTAATCGTAATGTATACATTTATTGTGTGGATATACCAATGATATTTATATGTATTCAAAGTACACAAGTTGGCCACGGTTGCATTACTACGACGGGATTTGGGGTAAGGTGATATCATTGATCCCCTCAACACCTCTAATGAATATTTCATTGGGCGCTTTCTCTGCTGATATCTGATAGAGATACTCACACTCCCACCCCTCTTATACGACGGCGCACCGTGAGAAAACCACATCGACCCACCCACCAACCCCACCCCTCCGTCCCATGCACCCCCCGCGTCCCAACATCCGTTTATGTTACGTCAATAACCAAAACGGATCTGAGGTTTACTTAATCTACCGTACCGTGTAGTGTATGTCGAAGATCTGCTTATATTGGGTGAATGGCTGACATCATTTATATTTGTTAATCTGGGCTCTTGCGCCAACTTATCATTGGGACACTTGAAAATAAATTTCCTGTTACGTCGTAATACATTGTGACGTTTGTTTGTTTGTTTGTTGTTGTTTTACGTCCTAGCAACATCTAAGGTCATATCAGGACGGGGCATTGTGACGTTCATTTAACAGTTCGTAATCTCTCATTCGTCCATCACCCGTACGTACAATTTGTCCTCGTTGCCACTCATTCTTATGATTTCTGTATCAGACCCTGTCACCTATTTCTAACGATGGATGATCCCTACCTGCATGTTTGTCGAAGTACCGTTTCTGTAATGTTTGATTACGCGTAAGTTGAGGTAATTTGGACGACACAGGTGTTGCTTTCAGGTTACGGTCCAAAACAGGTATCCTAGTCCTCAACTGGCGTGACATCAATAACTGCGCTGGTGATGCACCAACGCCATCTAGTGTAGTGTTTCTATAATTTAGTAGCGCTATTTGCACATCTCGACTACCCCTAACACATTTCTTTATCATCCGTTTTACCGTTTGCACATACCTTTCGACCTGCCCATTGCTCTAAGCATGCATAGGACTTGTGTAAATCGGCGTGAAACCATAGATGGAGGAAATCTTGCGAAAATCTTCATTGGCAAATTGCGGTCCATTATCAGATACTACATACTTGGGTATCCCGTATCTGGCAAATGTCTGTTTTAACGCGGTAATAACCGCCTGACTAGATGTCTGCAATAACTCAATAATGTCAGGGAATTTAGAATAGTAGTCAACGATTAACAAGTGATTAGCACCATCGACATGAAATAAATCAACCCCTACCTTATGAAATGGTATGTCCTGTATCGAATGATTCACTAAGGGCTCGTTAGCCTGTATATTTCTGAATTCCTGGCAAACCTGACACCTTGAAATTTTATCTTCTAACTGGCCGCCTAAGCCTGGCCAAAAAACATTATCCCTAGCTAGCTGCTTACACTTCAACATTCCCAAATGCGATTCATGCAATTTATCTAAAATATTAGGTTGCAAGGACTTGGGAACTATTATCTGTGCTCCTTTTAACAGCACACCCTCATACAAGGTGATATCATGCCTTAATGTATAAAACGGTTTTACATCAGGATCGACATGTTTGTTCACAGCAGGCCATCCTGCTAACGTCAAACGCTTTACTTTCTGCAGTGTCTGATCCAACTCGGTGCTCGCTCTTATTCGTTGTACAATATCCGTACTGATATCTACTGCAGCTACCGAGATGTCATGATCGAATAGGTCGTTTGGGTTTATACTGGATGTATGGGCCCATGACAGAGTATCTGCAAAAAATAAATTTGACCCTTTTAAGTATGTTACCCTTATGTTATAATTCTGGAGTCTCATGCGCATTCTCTGCATCCTAGCTGATAATTGGTGTATAGGTTTAAGCATAATAGCAACGAAAGGTTTGTGATCTATCTGTATCATCATCATCAATGCGTGCCGTCTTCTCGAAGAAGGTTGGCTGCAATGGACCTCCATCTCTTCCTGTCATTCGTTCCTCTCACGCATTCCGCATAGCTCATTGCTGTCCACTCAGTGATGTTGTCCATCCATGTTGTTCTCCTTCTCCCTCTTGGTCTTTTCCCTTCTATCTTTCCTTCCAGTAATCTTCTCTGTGATTCCTGGTGTAGTATAATGTGGCCCAAGTATTTAATTTTTCTGTTTTTGATCATTGGTCTTATCTGTCTCTTTATTTTCATTCTTGTTAGGACCTCCACGTTGCTTATCATTGCTGTCCATGGAATTTTTAACATTCTTCTGTATTGCCACATTTCAAATGCCTCGAGCTTTGTTGTTATTGCTTTCTTCAAATTCCATGTCTCGCAGCAATATAAAAGTGTAGACCACACATAGCATTTTAGCAGTCAGAGTCTTGTTTTTCTATTTATGTCTCTAGATGTTAGTACTTTCTGCATCTTTAGAAATGTTGTTTTGGCAATGTTTATTCTCCATTTAATCTCTCTTTCACATCCGCCATCACTAGTTATTAAATGGCCCAGATACACAAATGACTCTACCTGCTCCAAGATTACACCATTAACTTGCATCTCTGCTCTTGGTTTGTATTCCTTTCTGCTGACAACCATGGATTTTGTCTTCTTTACATTCATTTTGAGGCCACATCTCTCACATTTTTCTTTTACTTCATCCACTATATCTTGTAGTCGATTTGACGTTAAGGCTAGCAGTGCTGTATCGTCTGCGTATCTTGTGTTATTGATATTTCCACCTCCAACATTTATTCCTATGATGTCATCTATTTCTCTGAAAATCTTTTCTGTATAAATGTTGAAAAGACTAGGTGATAGAACACATCCTTGTCGCACTCCACATTTGATCTTCACTTCTTATGTCAATGAGTCTCCAATTCTTACAGCAGCATACTGTTCCCAGTAGAGGTTGGCCACAAGCTGAACGTCCTTAGCGTCTAGACCGATTTTTTGTAGAGCTTCTATGAGTTTCTTATGATGTACTTTGTCAAATGCTTTAGCGTAGTCTATATAACATATGTATATATCCTTATCTACTTCTAGGTGTCTCTCAATTATTGTTCTCATGTTAAAAATGGCTTCCCTTGTTCCACTGTTTGGTCTGAATCCAAATTGCTCTTCTGATACCTCTCGGTTAATTTTTCTTTTTAATCCTTTCTAGTAGTATTTTGAGTAAAGCTTTAATAACATGGCTATTGAGGCTTATTGTTCTGAAATACGAGCATTCCACCACTTTTGGTTTCTTAGGAAGGGCAATAAATATAGATTTTCTTAAGTCTGATGGAATATATCCGGTATAGTTACGCCATTACTATAAATATAATCATGGAATTTTCTGCATCCGAAACATATTGCTAACAATTCTTTCTCAATAACAGCATAACTTATCTGTGTCTTATCTAACGCCTTTGAAGCCATTGCTACAGGTAAATCACCTTGAAACAGGGTAGCATATTTAGATGCATCCACCTGGATTACAATATCCTCGTTCCTATCGAAATACCTTACGACAGGTGCCCTACTCAAAAGTTCTTTCAATTCTCGAAAAACCTTACTCTGAGCATCATCCCAGTGCCACGCTACATTTTTCTGAATGACAGTTCGCAATGGTTTTGTAATTTGGGCCATGTTAGGGATAAATTTACTGACATATCCAA
Organism: Branchipolynoe longqiensis; assembly: GCA_030323885.1. NCBI lineage: Eukaryota > Metazoa > Annelida > Polychaeta > Phyllodocida > Polynoidae > Branchipolynoe > Branchipolynoe longqiensis. Next base: position 102,175,824 of record CM059187.1, on the reverse strand, counting down.
CCATGCCTAAGAAACGCTGCACTGCCGCTTTATCCGTAGGATTCGGCATGTCTATAATTGCCTGGATCCTGTCTGCATTTGGTTTCAGCCCATCCGAAGTGAGCAAATAGCCCACATAGTTCACACTAGTTCTGCACCTTCTAGATTTCTTAGGGTTCAATTTAAGGTGGACGTCCCTCGCATGTTGCAATACTGCTTCTAAGCGTACATTATGTTCTGCTATCGTCACACCATGTATCAAAATATCATCAGATATGACATGAACACCAGGCAAATTTAACAGGATCTCATTCATCTCCTGTATGAATATATCACCCGCAGTTTGTATCCCAAATGGTAGACGTGTATAGTGATACCTGCCCCATGGGGTATTGAAAGTACACAATGTAGAGCTGTCGTCATCCAATTGTATCTGCCAGTAACCACTGTTAGCGTCCAACACCGAAAAATAATTAGCCCCATGTATCTGTGCCACAACCTCCTCCACAGTTCGTACTGGGTACGGGCCCCGTAGAATGGCCCGATTCAATCGAGTAGGGTCAAGGCAAATCCTTAGTTTTCCAGGCTTCCAAACAATGGTAACAGAATTTACCCAAGCGGTCGCTTCAACCTGTTTTACAATTACACCTAAGTCTACCATTCGGGTTAATTCTTTGTGTACATCATTAACAATTGCTATGGGTACCCTGCGTGGTGGATCGACAACAGGGGTTACATTATCATCAACGTAAATTCTTGCATTTACTTTAATCAAACCTAAACCTTCAAAAACGTCAGAGTATTTTTTTACCAGTTTCTGTGCAGACAGGTCATTTTGCACAGCATCCAGCGTGTCTAGGCGTGCCAACAGTCCTAATCTGACACATGCTTGTTTACCCAGGATGGCACTCCCGGCATCTGTCACCTGAAATCTCAGTTCAGTACCATGGATAGTCAGTGTAGTCTCCCCGTTGGGCTTGATCCGGTGACCGCCATAAGTCACCAACTGGCATTTCGAAGGTGACAAACTAGCACTCGTTATTTTATTATATATATCCAGAGGCAGAATATTAGCCTCTGATCCAGTGTCCAGTTTAAAGGACACATCCTGATCAGCAATGACGAACGTTGCATACCATAAGTCATTGTCAGCGACCTGGTCACGGTAGATTGTCCCCACAAACAAATTGTATCCGTCTTCATCCACTTGATGCTGTAAACACTGCTCATCACTGTATTCCGGATCGACATTAATCTCATAAACTGGTGCATCTTGTTGCTGTCTCTTTTGAAGCCGGCATACCTTCACGAAATGACCGATCTTGTGACATCCAGAGCACTCTTTTCTCCTTGCTGGGCAGCTACCCTTAGGATGATTGTATCCACAACGACCACAACGTGAAGTCGCCACCGGAAAACTATGGTGATACCGACTTGTTGATGGCCGTAACCAATGAGACGCGCGCTCTTGACCTTCTCTCCTGACGTAGTTAGTAGCAACAGCATCCACTTGATTATCTCCGCTCTTGGTCACTTGTGATGCTTTAATTTCACTCAAATGACACATTTGAATGTACTCCTCCAACGACAATGTAGGCGACTGTAACAACTTATCCCGCAGTTCATTATCTTTTACTCCACACACAATGCGATCACAGAGTAAAGATGCTTCCAATGTACCATAGCAACAGTACTGCATGCGATGCTTCAATTCTCTGATGTACGTGTCCATGTTTTCACCCGACTGATTAAAAGAATTAAACTTGTACCTCACAACGGTGATGTTCGTCTTGCCTTCACAATAATGAGTGAAGGCAGCAATTAACGGTGCAATCTTGTCTTTCTCTGCAGGATCAAATTCAAAAGTCCTGTGGATTTTCTGAGCCTCACTCCCGGCGACATGTAGAAAAACACAACACTGGACCTTCTCAGACTTAGTCGAAAGACCTGCAGCTGTTGAATAAATTTCAAACGACTGAAACCATGTCCTCCAATTAATGGCCATCTTCTCGTCCAAATTCAAGGGCCTGTGAGCGCCATATCGAACACTTCACCCCGTAATATCTGACACCATGTAAAAGATGTGTTAACACCGTGAGTTCTGTAACGTAACCCTTTATTAGAACCTATTGTCCTGACGTCATTAGACCTGATCCGGCCTGACCTATGACCTCAGATCCATACATTACAACACCCACTCACCCAGTCCTTCTCCCATTCGTTCTAAGTATACATGCATGGCTGTCTCGCACTGTGAACCGCCAAGTCGCTTTTACTCTCCAAGCACAGGCTTTGTTTACAGCTTACCAGGCACTCCCCTTCCCAGCTTCGCACGCACCGCCGGACAGAACAACTGACCCAAGGAACCGCACCCTCTGCACCTCCAGGGCCCCAGTACCACGACACGACCGCCGGCCCGGCCCGCCCCGTCCTGCCCTGCCCCGCTCCGCCCCGCCCCGCCCCGCCCCGCCCCGCACCGCCCCGCACCGCCCCGCCCCGTCCCGCCCTGCCCCGTCCCACCCTGCCCTGCACGCCACGTCCCGCCCTGCCCGTCCCGCCCCGCCCCGCCCCGCCCCGCCCCGCCCCGCCCCGCCCCGCCCCGCCCCTCCCCGCCCCGCCCCGCCCGCCCCGCCCCGCCCCGCCCCGCCCGCCCCGCCCCGCCCCGCCCCGCCCCGCCCCGCCCCGCCCCGCCCCGCCCCGCCCCGCCCCGCCCCGCCCCGCCCCGCCCCGCCCCGCCCAGGTCCACGTCCCTTCACGCTCAGTCCTGTCTCACTGAACCCAATCCAGCTCATCAGCCCAGCTCTCCGAGTCTTGCCACGCCAGCCCAACCCTGCCTTGCTTAGCCCTTTCCAGTCCTGACCTGCCCTGTCCAGCCCCACTCTAGCCCGTCCCGCCCTGTCCCGCCCTGTCCCGCCCTGTCGCGCCCTGTCTCGCCCTGTCTCGCCTTGTTCTGCCCTGTCCAGCCATACCCCCTTCCCGCCATGTCCCACCCTGTCCCACTCTGTCCCTCCCCCACCCTGCCCTGCTCTATCCCGCTCCGCCTCCTGTCCCGCCCTACCCCTCCTGTCCCGCCCTATCCTGCCCCGTTTGGTCCCTCAGCGAGCATCCACAGGTCCCTCCTCTGTCATCTGACCAACATGCCTGCCCTCCTTAGCCCGATAAGAACTTGCTCTCCCAAATCATCACCGCCTTGTCTCGTCTGGCCTGTCCAGCCCTGTCCAGCCCTGTGCCGCCCCACTCTAGCCCGTCCCGCCCCAGCCCCGCCCCAGCCCAGCCCGCGCCCAGCCCAGCCCAGCCCCCCGCCCCGCCCAGCCCCGCCCCAGCCCAGCCCAGCCCAGCCCAGCCCAGCCCAGCCCAGCCCAGCCCAGCCCCAGCCCAGCCCAGCCCAGCCCAGCCCAGCCCAGCCCAGCCCAGCCCAGCCCAGCCCAGCCCAGCCCAGCCCAGCCCAGCCCAGCCCAGCCCAGCCCAGCCCAGCCCAGCCCAGCCCCAGCCCAGCCCAGCCCAGCCCAGCCCAGCCCAGCCCAGCCCCAGCCCCAGCCCCAGCCCCAGCCCCAGCCCAGCCCAGCCCAGCCCAGCCCAGCCCAGCCCAGCCCAGCCCAGCCCAGCCCAGCCCAGCCCAGCCCAGCCCCAGCCCAGCCCAGCCCAGGCCCAGCCCAGCCCAGCCCAGCCCAGCCCAGCCCAGCCCAGCCCAGCCCAGCCCAGCCCAGCCCAGCCCAGCCCAGCCCAGCCCAGCCCGCCAGCCCAGCCCAGCCCAGCCCAGCCCAGCCCAGAGCCCAGCCCAGCCCAGCCCAGCCCAGCCCAGCCCAGCCCAGCCCAGCCCAGCCCAGCCCAGCCCAGCCCAGCCCAGCCCAGCCCAGCCCAGCCCAGCCCAGCCCAGCCCAGCCCAGCCCAGCCCAGCCCAGCCCAGCCCAGCGCCCTGCCGGTGCCCCGAGCGGTACTGCGGCACGGTTCGAGGGCGACCTGTCGGGGTTGGGGGGCGCGGGGATGAAGTCGGGGCGGGGCTTGACTCACCGGGCGCTGCTAACAGTGCTAATGACAACCACCCGATGTATTGTCGACTTGACGGTTCCACAGTAAAAGTCAATGCGACTCTGTAGGCAATCAATTACACACGGCCATATTCCCCCCTCTTTACTCACCAGACCTGGCGATGGGTGTATTGATCAGACAAACATTGTGATTGCATTACTTGCGCATATGGTCCACAGGTAAGAGCGGTGCATATTTGTCCCAATCTGGTAGTATTTACCTGGCGTGCCTCTGCATGGATCTGTTTAAATTAGGCCGGCTGTGTCGGCTCGGGGCGCAACGGGCTTTTCTCTAAGTATTACACGCGCAAAGAACACCCGAGAATTCTCGGGCAGTTTCCTCTGAGGAATAATATGATCGTTCCAAGTTCCGCTGGTTCATCAGGAAGAATTGAAGCCGCAACACAGCAGTCCAGGTGACAGCTTCAGTACACACACAGGAAGTTAGGAGTTTCCGCCGCTCCCAGGCCCAGCACTATCCTTCACTTTAGTGCGAACACTTTAAACTCACTTTGCACCTATAACCACATGTGTCCTGATGATCAGACTTGGTGGGATTATAGCAAATACATTTGGTGGTAATGTAGATTGCTGTAAAATGGTCATAGCAAATATTTTAGATTAGATCAAATATCGCTTCCTATATCAGGGTGTATGCATATTCACCACTCTACCCCCTCCACCCACCTTTCGGCATATAACTTTATATATATCTTGACCTCAGTCCTCTCTGAGGGGCCAGTTTAAACAGCACCTATCTATTCCTGCCATAATCATGAGCGTGTCCCCCCCCCCCCCCCCCCCCGGGAGATGAAAGAGCTGCAACCTCTCTCCCCTCGCCCCTTTGAATCTTACTTTCGGGCTGGCTTAAAATCAAAGGGGGATTAGGCATATGTGTGTGCATGCAATGTTAATGGATCTGCACTAGCGATAGGTCTTGTTTCACGATAGTACTATTAATAGTAGCCGCTCTTTATCTTCGAGATTGAAAATGAGAAACTAGATGTGCCGTTGATGGTAAAATACGATTTTTCTGCACGATATCTATATTAATTATTATTATGGTTTATTAAAGAAAGTTGCATAATCGGTTAACTTTTAATTACTTGCTTTTCTATAGATAGGTATTTAAAGTTGATTATTTAAATCTACTAGTTTCCATGCTGATGCATATTTTATTATGAGTGATTAACTTTGGAAATATTATAAGTGAAGATATGCAAATAAATATTTCCAGTACAGGTAGAAATGTTGGATATCATTATTAATGCATAGGTGGAAAAGGGTTTGTATGATGCACATAGAAATATTGCTTCAGCGTTGACAGGTTCTAATAAAGTGACTATATATATATATGTATATATATATATATAAATATATATATATATATATACATACATCCATATATATATATATACCTTAAAGATTTGGTATGTGCTTGACTACAGGAACCTTCATACCATGGTTGGGACTTAAATAATTACCAGAGAATAGATTCTTTGAATCTATACATATTATGACTAGTCACAGTTGATCATTATAATTGTGAATAAGTAAAGTTGTGTTGGTCACGTTAATTCCACTTTAAGCTGGACTAAATCTTACGCAATGTTAGGGAAGGTTACGCAAGGTTACAAAGGGTTACTTCAACGGCCCCGTCTTTATAATAGACATGAATGCCAATGCTACATCTCCCGTGGTGCGTTAGTGGTTGCATTGTGCACCAACGTCAAAAGATGCCTCCTGAGTCTGTTTCCGCCCGCTGGTTTCGGAGAAAGGACTGAAGATATGACGCGGCAAGTTTATTTGCTTGAAAATATAGTGTAAATGTATCTCACGGACTTCGATATGTACGTTAACGTCATTTTTGAACCTATAAACACATGGCTTCTGAGCTTAGTTGGATACATACTGCACAATTGCTGCTGGATCGGGTTGCAGTGAAGTTGTACAAACAGCTATTCTAGATGAATGTGAAAAAAGTTCACTCTGCTTCATTCACCGCCACTCAAGCGTGACCAGGGGTCTACCTATTGGCTGGGTGAACACCAACGGTGGTATCTTGGAGAGGACATATTAGATGTACGAATGAGGTCACAGAATGGCTACCAGGAGAAGGAGGTGCCTCTTTACATTTTTGGCGCAGTCCGTTCTTCACAATTCGCAAACAAACCATAATTATGACATAAGACGTCATTACCTCAAATGTGGTAAATGTGGACGGGAGCAGCTCAGCTCCATCCGGCACTGCCACCCCCCCCACCCCCCCTCCGACTTCCCCCTCCCCTCCATACCCACCCCAAGTGGCTGAGTCGACTGGCGCTTTGATGTCGCACTGCTTTGGTCGTAATGCGAGCATTGCGATTGATGCGTGGAGAGGAAGAGACCCTCCCCTCGCCTCCCCGGCGTCGCGCAGCGTTCGCACCTCGCGCGACGTCCGCCTCTCAGCTTTCTTCCTCCCCCTCCCCTGGGCCCGCTGCTTTCTCACCTCACCTGTCACCGCCCTCCTGCCCTCCCTTATAAGGCCGCCGGCCGGCCTCCCTCAGTCACTCGCCTTCCAGCCCTCCTCCGCGCTCTGCCTTTTTCCTGTTTGGCTCTCCACCACCGCTGCCGTCACCTCGGACTGCTGCCGTCACCTCGGACCGCTGCACCTCCTCGGACCGCTCCAGCATGCCCGGACACGGAAAGGGCAAGGGCCGCAAGAGCTCCCGGGCGACCGCCCTGGCCACGCCGGGACCCTCCTCGGGCTCGCCGGGAGGCGCCTCGCCATCATCGGCCCCGGCGTCCCCCTCGGTGCCCTCGGACCGCCCCTCGGGCACCGAGGCCTCCGCGATTCTCGAGGCCCTCCACCGCCTCACTACCCGCATGGACGCCCTCAAGTCGGGGGGGGCTCCGAGGACCACCGGAGAGCCCCTCGCCTGCGCCGAGGCGTCAAGCCGGCTACATCACGCCGCCCGCCCCAGCACCTCGGGCACGCGCCGTGGGCGGTGCTCGCCCCCCGCCACCACCTCAAGCGACTCTGGCGGGGGCAGCGCACCCCTGGTACGAACGCTACAGCCGTCTCACCACCCAGGCCGCGCCCGCTCCGCCCCCGGCCTACATCCAGGACCTGGTCGAGCATACCCCAGCATCCGCGGCCAACGCCGTTCGCGAGATCCTGGCCTCCGCCGAGGCGCAACACACGGTCAGGCGCCAAGGTGTACCCTCGGATTACGTCTTCCACTCGGACCTGGTGCAGAGGGGGCCCGAACGGAAGCCCGTGAAGAGGGGCGAGGCTAGCAAGGATGAGTACAGCCTTGCCCTCCTCACCCTGGTCAGCCACCCAAGCTTCTCCTCCCACTCCATCCAAGGCCTCCACCACCAACACCTCACCGTGCTGAGGGACAACCTCGTCTATCCGTGGCCTACCGTCCGCCGTTATTCAGAAACTATCTTCACGTGGTTAGTGGACGGGAGGCTCCCCCACGGCTGGCACGACCCAGTTGCCCTCGACCTGGTGGAATCCCTCACCATGCCCGCCGCCCTCACCTTGCCCACCCCCCAGGCCGCCCCGGCAGCACGAGCCCCCCGAGGCGAGGACTTTCCCCGAGGCGCGCACCTGCCCCGGGCCCAAGTCAACACCCGCATCGCCTACGACAGGCAGACTCATGGGGCCCCCTGCGCCGCCTGGAACCGTGAGCCCGCCTCGTGTGACCGGGCCCCCATCGGGGAGGCCCACGGCGAGGTGGGACACAGACACCGGCACGTATGCGCCTACTGCGCCAACGTACGGTGCATACTCACGATGCACAGCGAGGCCGGGTGCCTCACTAAGCAAGCCCGTGAGCGCCAGACCCCGGCCGCCTCGGCGGATTTTTGATCCGCTGCCCCCCCCCCCCCCCGGCCGGCCCGGGGGGCCCTCCCCGGCGCCTCACCCACACCACTGCCGACAACCCCGTGACCACCACCGACAACCCCCTAGCGACCACCGACCGAAACGCCGCTCAGACAGAGCCGGGGACCATCACCTCGCACCTCAGGCCCCAGACACAGCCCCCTCGGGCGCGCCTCGAGCCCTCTCCTACGCTTTGGTGGAGGGCTCCTCGGCGCCCCCCCCCCTCACATGAACTCATATCACCGAACTCTGACTCCTGCTCCTTATGAGCCCCTTATCTAGCTTATTCATTGTTGTTGCTCCTCATGAGCCTTATCTATTCATTGTTGTTGCTCCTCATGAGCCTTATCTTGCTTTTTATCTTTGTACTGTTGCTCCTCATGAGCCTTATCACTGTTGCCCTGCTGCCCTCTGTTGCCAGAGGCGTCCCAATAAACGCCTCCGCCTTGCTTTCTTCCTTTTCGCTCATCAAGGGCATTGCAAGAAAACTGCCCCCCGCTCCGCTGGCTCATCTATTTCCTTTCTGTGGGTTAGCGGGCGCGGGGGTCGACGTTTGCGCATGCGCAGTGGTGGGGGGGGGGGGGGGGGGGGGGGGGGGGGGGGGGGACTTGAGAGCTACTTGGACTGCTCCCCATCCAGCGAGAAACTCGGCGCGGCAGGAGGGAGGCGGGAGGGAGAGGGTGGGAGGCCGGGTGATGGCTCTCAGCACACACAGCGCGCACAGGGACCGGATATGTTTTGCTTTGGTTAATATTTGATCCTACAGAATCCAAGAGAGCCGACACTGGCCCCGGTTCTCGCCAACAAAAGACCGCTCCGATGGCCGGCATTTTTGAGTCGCCTTTGCCAATGTGGCTTAGCGGAGGAATGGTCTATTTCCGGTCGTTGAGGCAGGAGTCCGGGGCCGGCAAGCAGCGCCAGAGAGACACACACAGCTGGGCCGTCATCCGTAGCCGGTCGCCGGTCGCCGGTCGCCGGTCTCCGGCGTCAGTCCTGTAGGCCAAACTGCTTCAAACGCAGTGTTTGCACAAACGTGTGTTCACAACGAATCACATCCTGAAAAAAAACAACCACATAGTTCCCTTTGGCAGGAGGTGGGGAAGAATGGGGAACCATATATATAGCGTTATTTTTAACGATACCCATACATCGCGCCGGTCAGACAGTTGCGGGTCTGAGCAGAGAGCTGGCTTGAGATTACGCAATGCAGAAATGTGGCGATGTCAGCAGAAATAGTGGCTAGATGTCAGTAGCACGTACGAATCCAAACCTTCCACATCCCCACTTACAAACACACATATCACCATATCCCAACTCCCCTTTTCCAACCTCCTTCAGCCAGCGTCCAGCACTCGCCTCTACCTGAGGATCGGGGATGGTGCACCACTCCCATCACTCCACGGTCGGTGGTGGGGGAATCGCGGGCAGGGCGGGCCGGCGGTGGAGGCCGCCTCAGCCGGGGAGAGTATTTGCGCAAGAGCGCCAACAATCCACACACATCGCCATCGCCATCCGTTACTTCCCTATCACCCCCCTCCTCCTCCCTCTCTCCCCACCTCCACCCCACCCACAGCCTGCCGCACCTCCACCCCACCCGCAATCACATTCACACCCACACCACACCCACACCCACACCCACAATCACACTCACACCCACAATCACACTCACACTCACACCCACACCCACACCCACACCCACACCCACACCCACACCCACAACCACAACCACACCCCACCCACACCCACACCCCACCCACACCACACCCACACCCACACCCACTCCACCCACGTGCATCCTTCTTTCCGCAATGCCTCGCATTGCCCAGCCTGCCCGAAATCTATTTCCCAATCTACGTCGGCTGCGGCGCTGCTTTCCTGACCGCGTGCCGGGTGACACTTAATGCATGCGATCCTTCCGGTCTGATCGGGTTCGCGCCCTGCTCCTGTCGCCACCTCCCCACCTCCCATGTCCCCTCCTCCCCTCCCTCCTCCCCCGCCCTTGGACCACATAGGGCGGCCGGACTGCAGTCCGCCGACGGATTTAGGTTTGGGCGCATGTGATTGGATTGCAGTTATAAATTGATCCAAATAACGAAACGCGCCTATTGAGGCGGAGGGCGTCAGCCGTCGTTGACGCCATGGGGCGGCGGGGATGGCGCCTTCGCCTGACGAGGCTACATCTAATTTGGCAGCTTCGCCTCCCAAGCGTATGATTAGCCGGGCGGTCCGGTATGCATGGGACGCAGTGTTAGGCGGGTCTACTTGTCCCGCACCCAGGTGGCGCTACATACATGCATATGTGTGGTGTGCGAAGCTTTGTGAATAGCCTCAGTAACATATTATATATGCTATCCTCACTACAGTACAACCCCGTTAAACGAAGCTCGGTTAAACCAAACCATCGGTTAATCCTAACTTTTTTTGGCGGCCCGGCAAAATACTACCATTTATCATATAAAAAAGTCAGTTAAACCAAAGTCGTTTAATCCAAATGATCGGTTAATCCAAACAAAATGTCGGGGCGCTGGCCACTTCTGTTACGGTTAAACCAAATATTCATTTTATAAGGTCATCTGAGACCCCATCACATCTTACACCAAGCTTGTTTGGATAAGTGTGAGCAAAAGGGTGACTAGCCAGTAGTGTGTGTGGGGGGAAGGGGGGAGGGGGGAGTAGGGTGGCGAGCCGGACGGAGAAAGTGAGTGTGTGTGTGGGCAGTAGTGTGTGTAGGGGGAGTCAAAGTCAAAGTCGAAGCCAAAGCTCGGTTAAACCAATGATTGGGTAGCAATAGTGTGTGTGTGTGGGGGGGGGGGGGGGGGGGGTAGGATGGCTTGCCGGACCAGGGAAGTGAGTGTGTGGGGGGGGGGGGGGAGGGGAGGTGCCGGAGGGAGGGGGGAGTAGGGTGGCATCCTGCGCCATGATGTCAGTTTGTTATGTTGCAGTCACACTACGACGACAAGGGCGACGACTTTTGGTCTGTCGTCGGGTGTCGTTATGATGTCGTTATGGTGCCATTCGAGTGTCACCACGACACGTCCAATTTCCTCCTCTCGCGTCGGTTGTCGCCAGGAAGTCGTCGATGTTTTGGACATGTTGAAAAACTTTGACATAGCTCGACGACAGCAGAAGTCGTTCGCATCTCGTTACGGTGTCGTTACGGTGTCGTCGTTGCCGTTATATTGTCGTCATTGCCGTTACGTTGCCGTTCCATACTCGTCACGTCTTGCCCGCTGCAGTTGGCCCTTTGGGTCAGTTTGTTTGTTGTTGTTTTACGTCCTAGCAACATCTAAGGTCATATCAGGACGGGTACCGACTTGTGACAGTGCGCACTCATGGCGACTTTATAGTGCTGTCCCACTGGGAAACCAGGCCGCCAGCACCATGACTCAATATCCCACTCAGTCACATTATCCTGACACTGAGCACACCAGTCCTTGCCCTATCCTAATAATGCCGAGCGCCTGGCTAGGAAGCAACAAGTATCAATTTTAAAGTCATTGGTTTGACTCGACCGGGACTCGAACCCACGACCCCACGATCTACCAGCATGGGAGACGGACGCTCTAACTCATTCGGCCATCCCGTCTGGTCCCTTTGGGTCAGTTGTTGGTTGGTTGTTGGTTGGTTGGTTGTTGGTTGGTTGTTGGTTGTTGGCTGGTTGTTGGTTGATTGGTTGTTGGCTGTTTGTTGGTTGTTGGGTTGGTTGTTGGGTGGTTGTCGGTTGGTTGTTGGTTGGTTGGTTGTTGGCTGGTTGTTGGTTGTTGGTTGTTGGTTGGTTGTTGGCTGGTTGTTGGTTGGTTGTTTGGTGGTTGGTTGTTTTTTGTCTGTGTGTGTGTCTGTGTGTGTATATGTGTCTGTATGTGTGTCTGTCTGGGTGTCTGTGTGTGTCTGTGTGTGTATGTCTGTTTGTGTCTGTGTGTGTCTGTGTGTGTCTGTGTGTGTATGTGTCTGTGTGAGTATGTGTATGTGTGGGTGTCTGTGTGTGCATGTGTCTGTGTGTGTCTCTTGGGTGGTGGTTGGGATGCGGTTGGGTGGTCACTGGGTGGTGGTAGCACCCAACCACCACCCAACCGCCACCCAACCACCACCCAACCACCACCAAACCACCACCCAACCACCACCAAACCACCACCCAACCACCACCCAACCACCACCCAACCACCACCCAACCACCACCCAACCACCACCCAACCACCACCCAACCACCATGCTACCACCACCCAGTGACCACCCAACCGCATCCCAACCACCACCCAAGAGACACACACAGTCACAGACACACACAGACACACACAGACACACACAGACACACACATACACACACACATACACACACAGACACATACACACACAGACACACACATATACACATACACACAGACACACAGACAGACACACACATACACACACATACACTCACAGACACATACACACACAGACACACAGACAGACACACACATACACCCACACATACACACACAGACACACACAGACACACACACAGACACACAACCAACAACCAACCAACAACCAACCAACAACCAACCAACAACCAACCAACCAACAACCAACCAACCAACAACCAAACAACCAACCAACCAACCAACCAACCAAGCCCTGTCCCGTCCCGCTGTCGTCCCGTCTGTCGTTCCGATGTCGTCGGGCTTTCATCCGGATGTCGTCCGAGTGTCGTCCAACTTGGCCCGAATTTGCATATGTCATCGGGTTTTAGAAAATCCAACTCGTTGGTCACTCGTCGTCCTTGTCATCGTCTTTGTCGTCGTAGTGTGACTGCACCATTAGAACTATTCTGCCAACTGGGCTTATTGTGTGGGACCTGGCAGTAGTGTGTTTGTGTGTGTGTGGGGATGGGGGAGGGGGAGTAGGGTGGCGAGGCAGACAGGGTTTGTTTGTTTGTTGTTGTTTTACGTCCTAGCAACATCTAAGGTCATATCAGGACCGGTACCGACTTGTGACAGTGCACACTCATGGCGACTTTTTAGTGCTGCCCTACTGGCAGACAAGCTGGCAGCACCATCACCTGATCATGACCTGAGCGACAAGTATCAATTTTTAAGTCATTGGTTTGACTCGACCAGGGTTCGAACCCACGATCCAATGGTCTACCAACATGGAGACGGACGCGCTTACTCATTCGGCCATTCTGGATAGGGAAAGTGAGTGTGTGTGTGGGTAGTAGTGTGTGTGTGGGGGGGGGGGGGAGTCAAAGTCAAAGCCAAAGCCAAAGCTCGGTTAAACCAATGATCGGTTAATCCAAACAAATGTCTAGGGTCCCTTCAAGTTTGGTTTAATGGGGTTATACTGTACTATGTTATGTGGGTATTATTTATTTATTCCACGTGCACTATAGTTCTCTCCTCTACCACCCCGGCGCCACCTGCACGTGAAGGGTACATGGCCCGGATTATTCGCCGGGAAGAAGACTCTCTCTGTATATACATGTTTGTTTGTTGTTGTTTTACGTCCTAGCAACATCTAAGGTCATATCAGGACGGGTACCAACTTGTGACAGTGCGCACTCATGGCAACTTTATAGTGCTGTCCCACTGGGAAACCAGGCCGCCGGCACCATGACCTGGTATCCCACTCAGTCACATTATCCTGACCACTGAGCACACCAGTCCTTGCCCTATCCTAATAATGCCAAGCGCCTGGCTAGGAAGCAACAAGTATCAATTTTAAAGTCATTGGTTTGACTCGACCGGGACTCGAACCCACGACCCCACGATCTACCAGCACGGGAGACGGACGCTCTAACTCATTCGGCCATCCCGTCTGGTCTCTCTGTATATACATGGATAGATATGGATATACATGTGTATACCTATGTGTGTATGGGGGTATGGGTGTATGTGTGTATGTGTGTGTGTATGTGTGTATGTTTGTATGTGTGTATGTGTGTATATGCACATATGCACATATAAATGCATGCATATATGTATATAATATATGTCTGTAGGTATATTACATACGGTATATATGTACATATATGTATATTTATGTATGCATGTATATTGATATCAAACTTAGTGGTAATTAATGCGCACCGAGTAATACCGACTGCCGCCCATTGGGTCTCGTGATAGTCTGACGTCATATGACGAGTGTTGCAATGGGATTGTTGTTATGTGGTACTCACTGAACTAAGTGGATACTGTAAGGTTCGTACTTAATGTAGATCTATTGAGATGGCGGCGGGGGGGGGGGGGGGGGGGGGCTATAAGTGCGACTAAAACAATAATAAAACCAGTGCTTTAGCTTACATGAATATCACCACGCTCGTTCGGGGATAAATTGCATTAGTAAATTCCCCACTGATATTTTAGAAAGTATTCATAGCCACGAAAATCAAATCAGTCTCCCATACACACACCACACACACACCATCCTCACACCACCCACACACTCCATAGGCTGTTGACCTTGTCTGAGTGCCTTGCCTCTCGAGCCCCAAAAAGGGCTCACGCCATGTTTCGAGGACATAGTCGGGCCACTCTTTAAGGGTGAAGTGATTTGATTCTCGCTCTGACCACTCAGTGTGAAATCCAGAACGAGCAGCATGGAGGTCTGGCATGAAAGTAGCGTCCTCGAAGCAGCGACTTCTAAGCACCCTCATCGACCAATCAGATTGCAAGTTACAGAATTAGCTAGGATTGGTCTTATTATCTACTTCTACTGAATCCAGTACAATCTCCCAAGTTAGTGTTGAAGACAGTTTGAAGATCGGTACCCAGAAGTGGGTGTCTTTGCAATATGCCTAACACTTGTTATTTACATATATTTGTTGTTGTTATATTCGTTGATTAAGCAATCGTGGGAAATTGGTCTTCCTCATCACATCGCTTCTTGCCATATCCTAGTAATGTTGAAAGCAAGGCCAGGTAGCGACAAGTATCACATGTTAGATCATTTTGTTGATTCGACCAGGGTTTGAAACCCCATGGGTTCTATTTCTAATCCCTTTAAAGTCACTTTACGCGGTGGCGTATATAAAATGTACCGATACAATTTGAAAACCGTTGTGGGACTATGTATGGTGACCTTTGTGCACTGATATGAGCATATGCGTAGCGTGTGAGTAGCGTATGAGTAGCGTGTGAGTAGAGTACGTATCAGTTTTCGGCACATACACCATTATACGTCATCATATGCTACGCATATGCTACGCATATGCTATACATATGCTATGCATACGCCATATACGCCCGGTCCCTCCCTCCCCCTCTCTCCCTGCCTCCATTCCTTGTGGCACCTTTATATACCGAGAGGGTACGCCAGGCATACACTGAATATACACTTTGTACACGCTGAGAATACACTACGAATACGCTCAAATACGTTACATGCACGCCAGGCATACGCTACATAAATTATAGATATGCTGAAGGAGCGGTTTTAGCGTATGCATAATGCAAGACAGCGTACGTATAGCATATGCGCAACATATGATGGCGTATGCTTAGCGTATGCATAGCGTATGAGGAGCGTATGGGCCTTACGTCATCATATGCTGAAATTTGTTAGCATGCCCAAAAAAACTTTAGGACGGACGCGCGTATGCCGTCGTATGAGGGATACGCCGGGCGTATACGACGTATGTGGAGCATATGCAAAGCATATGCGAAGCTTATGATGGTGTATGACGGCATATGTGACACAAGCCAATACGCCGGCATACGCTTCCGCCATACGCCGTAATGTGACAGGCGCATTAACATATTACTTTAAAACATGCTTACGCACGGACAGTTGGTGTTCCTTGTTCCACTGCCCATTACCCAGTTTTATGCTGAGTGTCAGGCTAAGTCGTGGATTGTATCAAATTCTAGATCATTGCTTTGCACACGACTGGCTTGAATCCCACGGCCCTCAACTCATTCGACCATCCTGTCTGGTCTGAATCCTGATGACCCAATTGGGGTCGAGTCTTACCTTTCATTCGTTACTGGATTGGATTGCAATGGAATTGTGATTGAAAACAGAATATATTAGACAGAATAACACTTTCGGCAGTGTCTATTATACTTCATAGCACTCGGTGTCCGACTCGGTAGAACACAGGCTTCCCGTACGGAAGGTCGGGAGTTCGAATCCCAGCCGAGTCAAACCTATCACTTGCAAAATTGATACTTGTCGCTAGCTAGTCAGGTGCTCGGCATTACTAGGATATAGCAAGTACCGGTTAGCTCAGTGTCAGGATAATATGACTGAGTGAGAAATGAGGGCATGGTGCCAGTGACCTGATATCCCAGTGGGGCAGCACTATAAAGTCACCATGAGTCCGCACTTTCACAAGTCGGTGCCCGGTGATCTGAGTTGTAGCCAGGATGTAAAACTTCAATAAACAAACAAAATCCATAATTATATATATCAATAACTACACATATATAACTAGATATATATATATATTATATATATATATATATATATATATATAACTATATGTATATATATCTATATGTATATGTGTATATATATATATATATATATATATCAGTGATGCATGCGGGCATATGTTGTCAGCTATTGGTAGACACCCACACATGTGTAATTTCAGGCTTCATACCCAAACCAAATTCTGCGCAATGCTGGCTGGTAATCAACCGTGCCTCGTGCGGGTACTAATTATAGTCAAATAGCGGGAGACAAAAGAACTCGACGCCGCAGCGTTGTTGATTTGGTGGCGTGTGATTTGCCCAGCGGTGCTCGACTCATGTGGCGACAACTAAGTAAAACTGGTCTTTTATCTGTCCCTTCCTCTGTCTCTGTGCACATCTCCAAGCGGATGAAGCACGTCGGGGAGATGGAGAATCAGTCGGGCAACATCTGCCTCCTGGTGGAGGTGGGTGGGGGGATTGGGGGGAGGGGAGGAAGAGAGAGACAACATCTGGAGGTGGGGTGGGAGGAAGTGAAGGGAAGCTATCTGCCTCCTGATGATGGTGGGGTAGTGTGGGGGAGGGACGGAGGGGGGTTGATATGCTTCAAGGTGGAGGGGGAGGGAAGGGGTGCAACATCTCCCTACTGGTGGAGTGGGAATTTGTGGAGGGAGGGAAGGGAGGTTATGTGCCTCCTGGTGGAGGGGGGAGTGAGTGGGAGGGAGGGGAGGGATGCAACATCTGCCTCCTGGTGGAAGGGTGTGAGTGGGAAGGGGAGGGGAGGATCCTGCAAGTGTCGTCTATGCTCAGTCACCATCGATCCGCATTGATTAGAACCAAAAGTAGGGGGAGGAGAGGAGAGGACAGTGTGGATGTGTAAAAATGATCAAAGCACGAAGAGGAATTTATTTCATCCTCCTTTTTTTTTTATTGTGTCTGTGAGTGTCCCTTCTTCGCTCCTCTCTCTCCACTTCTTTGTCCGTGTGTGTGTCTGTGTCTGTGTGTGCAGAGTTTCTTCAAAGCTAACTGATATCTGTTTCGATTTGAGATTACCAGTCAATTAGCAGTGTGTCCTGCGAGTAGGGCGGGCCGCCGATTGCTTGCTTTCAGGCGGGCATTGATGTCCGTTCTAATGAGGGCGGCGCGACAGCCTTTGGCCGCCTCGCGTGTCTGCCGGCCGCCTGCCTCCGCTCTCTCCTAGGTTTATTCCGCGGCTCTGTTCCCGTTAATTGAATCAAATAGCCCTCCGCTTCCGAGACCACGCTAGACAGATTGTTAATGATTCAGATGTCGCTGTCCTTGGCCGGCGCCACCATTTCAACACTACACTTAATTAGTGACGGAGCGCAGCTGTTTTGCAAACCATTGCGGAGAGTTAAGCATTGTGTCCCTTGATTGTGGGGGAGGGGTCGTGGTGGTCGTTTTCTCGTGTGGGGGTGCTGGGGGGGGGGGGGGGTGGTGTACGTTTTTCATGTGGGTTTGGGGTAAGGTGCGCAATTTGTGTGTGTGTTGTCTTTCCTTCTTAATAGCCCTGCATGGCATCAGTCAAATAAATTCTATTGCAAAAATAAACATTGTTCCATGCACATGAATTTGAGGTTGCGTCTCTTTAAAAACCACCACACACACATCCACAACCACACAAAAAATATGCTTAACCAGCCCCTTTCCTTAATTGGTAATGCATGTATGCGGTGTTGGGTTTTCTGTCGGACAGAATTATTTCGACATGTGAATAAAACCTTCCACCCCCACACCAATCTCATGAGCGGTGCATCATCCGCTGAACACTTATTGAGAGTTGTGCAGCAGTATGTTAAAGCTGCATAGTCCGGTGAAAGCATCACATTTTCTATTAAAAAAAGAATCCACATATCTAAATCTGATCCTACATGTCCAACTTACATGCTGGTGCACTTATTAAGCATTTCTTGCTGCAAAGAAGGACATTCTAAGTCAATTTCGTAGAACTTGTTATTGCTCGAGCCTATAGTGTCAGAGTTTTGGCAAGCATGCCAATATTAATTTGGCATATTTTCACTGCAAATAGCTCCAAAGTTTGTGATTTTAAATCAAAGTTACTCCGCATTTAGGTAAGGTGGATAATAACGATCAACCTAATATATTTATCTAAACCAATTATAGAAACCCAAAACCATCGGATTATGTACCTTTAAGAAGCAGCCTGAAAGTGAGGCTCTGGCCGTGCTTTATTAGCCTCGGCACACAGCAACTTCTTAGCATGCAGTTTATACAACTTGGGGGTCCATTGACAGCAATTTATTATTTTGGGGTGGTTTTGTGGTATTTTTGTTTTTGCTTTTAATTAATGTCATTTCAGAACTTACAATCTTTTAGCCATTCCATTCAACGACCAATTTGAATAGATTCGTGACTGGGAACTGAGCACCACATATCCAATTGAATGGGACACTACTCTATCAGGTACTTACTTGTAAAAGAAAGTTGTATCTCCATAAGCCCGAGTCATTTCCTATTGAATAGGGGTGTGCATAAAGCACATATTAATTATGGCCATGCTCACAATAACAGCACAGTTTATACACCAACCCACCACCTTAGCCAATAATACTGAGCTTACTATATATATTATAATAACAATTACTTCAAAACTAAAGTAAGGTAGATTACACTCACCACTATAATTACTTAGTTAAGAAAATTGCAGAAATTCAAAACGATCGGACTATGCAACTTTGCTATGACTACTATTGTCCGTTAAAATGTACATTAGTTCAGAATCATACATATATATAATATATATATATGTGAAGTGGGCAAGACTATAATCGAGCTGTGGCCAGTGCGGGCTTGGGTCGAGCAACCTGCATATGGAAATGTGGGCTCTTTGCCAAGACGAACCCGCATTGGCCATCAAATGTGGGGAAGGGTGCGCTGCTGTAAGCATCCCACACTACTCTCCTAGCAATGTACAAGGTTCAAGCCATCGGGCCCGGATCCATCAGACGTGTTTCTTTAGCGCTCTGATGTTTTAGATGAAATTTAGGCTTTAAATAGAGTAATTGGGAATATTGTAACTCTAAAAGAATGGAGGGGAAGTATCTATTCATACCATCAACATTTGAAGAGATTAGATGGTGTTGGTAGGAACAGAAATAAAGTTGTGAGCTCTTAAAATATGATTGAGACATTCTTTGCATTCATTACCCTTGACGAACAGGTCCCTTATTACACTAACCGCCATGGTCAACTCCCTAATGATGGTTCATTATTATATCTAGTACCAAGGGCCTTCTGCCTAGATGAGGGAGTAAGGAAGACCTCCCTGTATGTAGCCTAACCCTCTCCTCGGGACTAGTAACCACCATCTTAACTCAAACCAGAATAATAATCAGTAATATCTCAGGTGTTTAAAAATGACAGTGGCAGCGGAGTACACCGTCGGCCTTAGCTATGATTAATAGTAATTAATACACATCAAATGCAGGGGGGTAGAGCCTGTAGACGTGTAGTACATAGGCTGTCGGCACTTGGGCAGGAATTTATTCACCAAAAACAATGCAATGGCGACGTGAAGGAGAGACAGCGGCGGCCAGCGGCAGGAGCCGGAAATCAATGATATTGTAAAGGAATCAAAAAGGATAGAACAGTTAAATATATATATATATATATATATATATATATATATATATATATATATATATATATATGGGTCAGCCTCACGAAAATGGGCCAATTGGAGGAAGTTGTCGGCGTCGATCATGGGATGTCGGCATTGATCAGTATAATTATAGTTTAGCATTGACAGAGGTGTTGGAATGTCCTTAAATGTATCCTGAATGTAAAGGTCGAGAAAATACAACAACCTTGTTTGTTTCTAGGATAATTTAATATGAAACAAAGAAATGCACTACACATTTAAGAATTGCGACGCCGACATCTTCAATTGACCACCGATTGGACCATTTTCGTGAGGCTGACTCATATATATATATATATATATATATGAGAATCATATACAGTGAAACCTCTCCAAATCGACCTACCTTGTGACCAACTTTAGGAGGTCCATTTAGGGAGGCGGTCAGTTTAGGGAGTTAGAATATGGTTACAATGGTATTGGTGGGACCAAAATAAAGCGATCAATATCGGGGAGTGGTCGATCTGTGGAGGTGGTCGGTCAGAGAGGTTTTACTGTATATATATATAAATATATATTTGATTCTCAACTAAAGTGCATTTGAGGGAAACTAATATTTTCAAGCAATATCTGATGTCGCTGTCTGTAGTTTTCTTTGTGATTGCAATGTGTGTTAACACCCACAGGAGATTTGGTTGTTTGATTGCGGTTTTTCACCCTAGCACGATGGAAACAGACACTTATGGCTTTATAGTGTTGCTTCACGGGGAAAGTAGGTCACCAGTTCCATATCCGAGACTGGATTGCTGAATGATTTGATGGTCGACTTCCTGTTTTAACAATTCAGGGTTTTGAATCTTGGCTGAGTCCAAGCAATAGACCTATTTCATATGATGTCAGCAATAGACCTATTTCATATGACGTCAGCAAAGGGAATTAGGTCAATGCACACACATCTTGGCTGCAGGATGACACATGGTCACACTGCCAACTCAATGGCTATGAGCAATCTTCATACAGAAAAAGTGAAATATCTCCAAGACTACACCACCTAGAAACAAACCGCTTGGAACACATATAGAAAACATATTCAACGAACAGATTATATTAAATTTATGAGGTTAGGGTTCTGCATTTCTATCAATTCTGAATAAAATTGACGTTTTGCACTGCGCGTATCGGCAAACTCAATGTATTGTGAATGGCCGTGAACAATCGTCAAACAGAAAAAGTGAAATATCTCTAAAACTACACCACCTAGAAACAAACCGCTTGGAACACATATAGAAAACATATTCAAAGAACAGATTATCCTAAATTTATACAGTTAGGGTTCTACATTCCTATTAATTTTGAATAGAATTGACGTTTTGCACCTAGAAACAAATCAGTTGGAACACATATAGAAAACATATTCAATGAACAGATTCTATTAAATTGATAAGGTTAGGGTTCTGCATTCCTATCAATTTTGAATAGAATTGACGTTTTGCACTGCGCGTTTCGGCAAACTCAATGCATTGTCAATGGCTGTGAGCAATCTTCAAACAGAAAAAGTGAAAAATCTCTATAACTACACCACCTAGAAACAAACCGCTTGGAACACATATAGAAAACATATTCAATGAACAGATTATACTAAATGTATAAGGTTAGGGTTCTAGATTTCTATTAATTTTGAATAGAATTGACGTTTTGAACTGCGTGTATTGGCAAACTCAATGCATTATCAATGGCCAGGAGCAACCTTCATACAGAAAAAGTGAAATATCTCTAAATCTACACCACCTAGAAATAAACTGGTTGGAACACATATAGAGAACATATTCAACGAACAGATTATATTAAATTTATAAGGTTAGGGTTCTGCATTTCTAATAAAACTGACGTTTTGCACTGCGCTGAGTGAGCATACCGGCAAACTCAATGCATTGTCAATTGCTGTGAGCAATCTTCATACAGAAAAAGTGAAATATCCCTAAAACTACACCACATAGAAACGCACCGCTTGGAACACATATAGAAAACATATTCAGTGAACAGATTATATTAAATTTATATGGTTAGGGTTCTGCATTTCTATTAATTTTGAATAAAACTGATGTTTTGCACTGCGTGGACCGGCAAACTCAATGGCAGTGTGCATTCGTTCTGCAGCCAAGTTGCGCACGCATACACAATGATTATAAACATTGAAAGGGGTCTATTACTTAAAAATTGATACTTGTCACTACCTAGCCTGGCATTCGGTATTACTAGGATAGTGCAAGAAGTAGTGGAATTTGAGAGACGGATTGAAGCTATGCTTGTTTAATCATCTAATGTAACTCTAAACAAACAGTTAAACATTATCCAACTGGATCACATTATCCTGCTACTGAACCAAACCGTCCTTATCCTAATCTAGCAAAGCCGAGTGTCTGGCAAGGTAGCGCTTGAGAAGCCTCAATCTTTTGTTGTTGTAAGTTTGTGATTTGACTCGGCAGCAAGGGTTCAAACCCAAACCTACTTACTTGCCATTTGTATGAGAACGAGTAGATAAAAGATTCACCCCTACCCAGAGATGGGGTGAATGACAATCCTGTCTACATCTGAAAAAAAATACTTCAGTAGGAATTAATTATTGAGGTAGCGGTTCCAATGTGCAGTCCTTTTATGTAAAGTTGAAAAACTGGTAGAGAATACAAAAACAAAGATGCCAGCCACAGAAAGCTTTCGTTTTGGCTTGTTTAACCTATATTTAGCACATTAGATTGCAAATTCATGTGGTTATTTCCCTAACCTGGCTTCCCGAGACTTTTTTTCTATCAAGGGCCCCGTGTGGGAGGGAGTAACTCGTATTGAATTCACCTGTCTTAATCGCAACACTTCCTGTTCTCTCCACTGCAGTGACGACAGCCGGGGGCCAGCGGTGCGTGCCGGGCCAGGGCGTCATCCTGCCGGCGCCCAGCGGCATCATCGCCAGCTCGCTGTCTGAGGGCACCGACTACGGCTCCGACCTGTGCCCTTGGTCGATCCGAGGCCGACCCGGCCAGCGCGTCAACATCACGCTCGTCAACTTCGCGCGCGCGCCCAACCCGACCGGAAGTGACGACAACGCCGACACGTCGCCCGAGGCGTACCTGCCGGGCCCGCGCATCTGTTACCAGTTTGCGGTGATCAAGGAGCGCGAGGCGCAGCGGTCCGTGACGGAGTGCGAGGGCGGGCCCCGCAAGGTGAAGGCCTACATGTCGTCCACGCACCGGGTCGACGTGACGGTGCTCAGCCGCAAGTCGTCAGACACCTTCTTCCTACTCAAATATGAAGGTGAGTGCTGATGTCAGCAGCGCGGCGTCTGGGAATCACGTGATGTCAGGTCACAGAAGGCTTGGACGCTTAAGTTTGTTTGTTGTTGTTTTACGTCCTAGCAACATCTAAGGTCATATCAGGACAGGCACCGAGTTGTGACAGTGCGCACTCATTGTGACTTAACAGTGCTGCCACACTGGGAGACCAGACCGCCAGCACCATGACTCAATATCCTGATACTATGCTAACAAATATTTGTCCTATCCTATTAATGCCAGGCTAGGTAGCGACAAGTATCAATTTTATAAGTCATTGGTTTGACTCGGCTGAGATTTGAATTCCCGACCTTTGCCACCGGAAGCCCGCGCTCTACCGATTCGGCCGCCAGGTGCGGTCCTGGATGCTTAAATTTGTTTGGTTTGATGGTTTTTGAGTTTCTGCCATTTTCTGAGATGAATATATTAGTTTGCTGTAAATGGGTGGCTTGATGGTGCTATTCGTCTATTCAGAGTAACCAATGAATTAAAAATTGATACTTTTCGCTTCCTAGCCAGACGTTCAGCATTACTAGGATATGGCAAGGAGCAGTGGAATGAGGAAGACCAGTCATCTACGACTAAGATTTCCCCTGCTTAAACAACTAATGTACCCAAAAAAAACAACCTTTAGCTCAGAAAGTAAAGTAGGTGTCTTAGCTCTAAAAATATTTATTTTCGTTGTAAATGGGCTTTCTACCTATTAGAGACATACACTTATAATGGATCACATAGCAACATCAATATGTAGGTGGTCAGAGACAGTCAATAAACGACATAACTAAACAATACCAAAGCACGCAATATAAATAGCATAGCATCTATGCAATATAGCTCAGGCAAATGACATTATCAATTATATCTCAATCAAATGTCAAGCAGCCAAATTTGTCTGCGGAACTATGAATTAAACTGGAGAGGAGTGATACATCTACGTATGCAGAGTTTGTGTGGAGTATCAAGGGATCCACGGCAAGAGGGAGCATCCTAGGAGAAATAGCATCAGGGCCAAACAGCACGGAGCTTACCACCATGTAACATGTAAGACAACATCAAGGCCAAACGTAATCTGAAGAAACAACAGCAAATTAGGCGCAGCTTTCACAGTAGGGCAGCCGAAGTTCTGGGCAATATGCACACAGACCGCAACCCACAATGTTAGACTTCTTTAGGGTTTTTTGTTCAACAGTTTTATTCTAGTTAAATAACATATATTTTCATCATCGAGATGCTGGTCTTCTGGTGTTAGCAATTATGGTGCATATGAACCATGTATGGATGAGATGATGAGATGGTATGAACACTATAGACAAAACAGGTAGCTATCAGGTTTTACAAATATCATGGGGATCTGGGGATCTTGTGTACATGTGGACTGAGGGATAGTAATGTGACTTTAGAATATATCATTGGTTTGCTGATTGTACCTGTGAGGAGACATTAATACTATGGACACGGTTTGTTGTTACTATTAGTAGTGGATTAGGGATTATGGAGATAATGATTGCAGGATAGATTTAAATTGTCTAGGTTAACTATAGCTTTGTGGTTGAACTATATGCTTTAATACTAGTTCTGCCAGGGTGCAGGATATACTCTGGTAGTTTTGTCGTTGTTTGTTTTACTTCTTTCTTTGGGGCGAGGGGGCACGGGGAATAGTTAAGCAGATTATACTAGGAATATCTCAACCCAGTTAGTGATTTCATTATTGCAGAGAATTCTTCATTTGTGTCATAAGCATTAATATCGTTATCCACCCAAATTGGCAATACATATTTGGTTAATTTTAATTGAGTCAAATGGCTTGATCAATAGGTTCCGCTAGCAAATTCGGTGGCATAATCACAATTCATTATGCAGTTATCAGGTTCTCAAATACTCCACACAATACTCGCTACGTCATTAGTTGTCATCTAACATCCCCCCCCCCCCCCAAATGGTGCGTTGTAGATGAATGTATTTAGTTAATCATTATAATGTACCTTATTTTATTATTGTAACACTAATTCTAAATTGCTAACTTTTAGTTTGAGATAAATGTACTTAGTTCATTATTGTACTCTACTTTATTGAAGTACTTCGTATTCTAAATGTCGAACCTTGGAGTTATTTGAAGTTAAAAGATTCTAAGTTAATGTTGGCATGTACGTTGAAAGGCTGGCCATTATGGAGCTTTCAGCATTTAAAAAGAACTGACTGTGTATTCCCTTCTCTGCAAGAAGGCATGTTTAATGAGTGTACCAGCATCTAAATTGGACATGTATAATGAAATCTAACCGAATGCTTGGAGTTGTGAAAATGTGGTACTTTCATGAGATTATGCATCTTTAAGTTGATGCTGAAATGATAAGGTGATATGTGTTACTCGCTTTGTGTGTTGATGCACATTCTAGTGCTAACTAGTCCCAGTTCGATTAACTGTGTACACTATTTTACTGTGGATGTGGGTGCTCAATTTGGCTGAAGAGGTTTATGGCTGTGTTTCTCTTCCTCTTTTTAAAATGTTTTTGTATTTATTTTTATTTCATCTTGGAGAAGCAGTAGGAACCGCCCTCACAACACGGTAGCCATACATGAGTGGTTATTTTCAACCATAAGGCAAAGTTTGAAATGTTTCCTAAAGAAGTACTCTTGTCGTTGAAATAGTTGTCTTGGATCCTAAGTTAAGTAAATCCGTGATATGTGCGAGTATTACCACAGCAATATTTGCATTATTGCATAATCTCATGAAAGCATTCTATTTTCAAAATCAAAACATTCACGCAGATTTGATCCTACATATTGGACCTAGATTTTCTTGAAGATTTATACTGCCCATCATGGATAAGTCTGAATAGATTTGTTTTCACCATTAGACAGTTTGTCGATAGAAAGCCAGAGCCTACACTTTTACCGACACAAGGGATTTTTAACCTCCCACACCACATAGACATGGTATGAGAGCAACTGGCCTTTGATGACGCTGTAAGGTATACACAGCGGTGGAGGTCCAAATTGGCAGAGGTGGGGGGCACAGGGAATCGAACCACCGACCTTCAGATTAGGCATCTGACCTAGAAAAAAGTCAGACACTCTAACCACTCT
The DNA here is from genome assembly GCA_030323885.1 of Branchipolynoe longqiensis. Lineage (NCBI taxonomy): Eukaryota > Metazoa > Annelida > Polychaeta > Phyllodocida > Polynoidae > Branchipolynoe > Branchipolynoe longqiensis. The sequence goes on along the minus strand of CM059187.1, from coordinate 102,149,518 downwards.
GCCACAGAGAACACCAGTAGATAGCAGTGTATTTAAAGTGGCATGATCTGTTGACAATATTTTATTTTCAAAGCCAAAGCACTTATCGAGATTTGATCGGGCACATCTGACCTAGAGAGCAGTGTAGTCATTAATCATTTCTTTTTGGAATTTTCCCCTGAGGAATGCTGGCCTCAACCGGCTGCAACGTGACCTAGTTAATATACTAATGGTGTAGTGCACTTATACTCAACTGGTGTGCACACACAAATTATGTTCTATGCTTCCACTTCAAATATCTCGAAAGTTGACATTATCATACAAAATTACTCAAAGCTCAAGTAGAGTGGGATGAAATTGTCAATATTCTTTTTTTTTCTTCTTTCCAACTGTAAGGCCGGTGTAGCAGGAAATCGCAAACCCTGTAAATCGCAAACCCCCACTTGTGATTTCCTAGGAAATCGCAAACCCCCATGCCATATATGGGCATGGGGGGTTTGCGATTTCCTAGGAAATCGCATATCCCCCCTGGAGATCGCAAACCCCCCATTCTGAGTGTTAGCCTTACCATGATCTGGTAAGGGTAACACTGGCACTGACACTCAGAATATCCCAACTTTCACTATTATCTCTGTTTTTAATACTTTCAGATAAAATTGCTCTTAGGTTAAATTAAATACCTCAGATCTTCCTCATCAATCGCGCATTGAGATATTTTTAATCGATTCGATGAAAGTTTTTTTTATTTATTTTACAAAAATAAATGCTCCCCATAGACATAGCATTGCCGCAGCACACATCACGGCGTATTTTACCCTTCGTGGGCTAGTTTCCGGGGTTCTGACGTCATGCCGACATCGAGAATAAATCTAAAGCTAATATCTCCGCCGTTACGGCTGTAGCCTTAATAACGCTTCGAATTTAGGGTTAATTTAATGAAATTTCACGATTTGAGTATGTAATTCTGTTAAATATGGTCGCATTGAATAGATTTGGCCCGAATCAGTCCCAAAACACAGGGGGGTTTGCGATTTCCAGGGGGGGTTTGTGATTTCCTAGTAAATCGCAAACCCCGGGGTGTGCAATTTCCAGGGGTTTGCGATTTACTGCCACACCGGCTTACACTACAAGAGGTCATTTAAGCAGCAAAGAGTTAACTACATATATACACCAACTGGGTCGGCAGTAGTCGCGAAAATCGTAGCATATGTCCGCCATACTCAGCAATTTGTACTCCAATTTGATTCCTTCCAACATGTGGAGGGCTCTGGCACCCGACACATGAGGGTTGAATTCAGAACTGTTCCCCATGCCCAATTCCAGTGAGTAGACCCTGGAGTATATTGGTTGCTGCAATCGATAATTAGTGTTCAAGACAAATTGACTGTTTTCTTGTTTGGTTGTTGGTGTTTGACATCCTGGCAACATCAAAGGACATATCAAGATGGTACCGACTTCTGAAAGTGTGCACTCATGGCGACTTTTATAGTGCTGCCTTAATGGGAGATCAGGCCGCCAGCACCATGACCTAATATCCCACTCAGTCACATTATCCTGATACTGAGCTAACCAGTAATTGTCTTATCCTAGTAATGCTGAGTAATGAGAAGTGAGTCATTGGTTTGACTCGGCGTGATGTGAATCCTCGATTTTCCACATGAGAAGCCAGCGCTCTTACTCATTTGGCAACCAGGTGCGGTCAGACACTTACAGACCGACTTCAGTCACGTGGGTTTCAAGATGTCAGACACAGCACGGAAGTCAGAAGTCACATTATAAATGAGCACAAATGACAAGATCCATCATCGCAATACATATCCAGTGTTACTGTGCACATGCTACTTTGATACAGACCTGCCTTCTGTCTGTCTGAATGACACTAGGACCATGTGAAGTACCACCACAATATATCTTCCAAGTGAAAAGAAGGACTTGACGTCAATCCTGTGTAAAACTGGCGAAATTTCTCATAATTTCCTCTCCTGGAAACTATAGACAAATATGCCAAATCTGTTAGCCAGTCGAGGTACAACATTCCGGAAAACAGGGGCAAGTGGTTCTAGTACGTGTGGTTTAAGGTGGGGAAGAGGATTTAACATGTATACATCGGTAGGAGTTTTTAAACAGAGCAGTAGAAGTTCTGCTTCGAGGCACTTGATATCAATTTTCCCACAGACTGTGGACTATTAGCCATGCCTAATGTCTGTAAGATGATGTCCGTAAGATGATGTCCGTTGACCTCAGCATGCCCCACTCTGTAGTGCTGCTTTCAGGGTGCGGTCCTGGTAAGGAGACGGTATGTTGCCAGTTGGCTTCACGTGAGGAGCTGCTCTTTGAGCAGATTTGAAGCTGATGTATTAATATGGTAGAACACAAATGCCATTGTCAGCAGCCATTAGTGTAACAAAAGGGGGCTTATTGACTGGCGAGGAATGCTATTCTCTGACAAGATGATGAGATTAAAGTACTGAAATGTCTCTTTAGGTTCTCACATTGCGCTGAACAGTGCGGTAATTGGCTTTGAGTAATGTACTCTACACCCCCACCAACCTACTCCACTCCGCTCCACTCTAACCCCCCCCCCCCCCACACCCATCCCACACCCAGCCCCAGCCCCACACCCACATCTCCACTCCCAGTCCCCCACCCACCATCAGACCTCGCCCCCACACACACACCTCCCCTACACTCCCCCACCCCATTCGTCATGAAGACTAAACTACAGAGACATCGAATTTAAGATACCAAGAACCGACAACAAAAACAAAACTCTACCTCCACCTGCATTGCATATCAAAGCGCGTTTCGTATGGCGATGTTGCATGTCACGTGCTACGGGTAGTTTCCGGTAATAAATTACATCACGAATATGCACTGGCGGTGTTTTATGTATGCTATGCCCCCAAGGCTGTACGTGCACACGTTGTGCCGGTGACCCTAACTATTCGCCAGCACGTGAGCTGCTCGGGGCACTTTGGCTCAACAGGATCGGCGAATCAGTGTAAGTCCATGCCGGGCCGGGCATCTCTTTTCGGTTACCATCAAGGCCAGCTTGTCGTTGTTAAGGGGCGCTGGGATAGAGATGGGGGTGTTAGTACCGTGTACCCCATTGCCACAGGCACGTCATATTAAAATAATGCCACTACCCCCATTTCCACCCCTTCTCTCCCTGCCTCCCTCTTTCTCTCATGCTGTCTCTCTCTATATGTAAAACCCAGCCAACAGTTGCAGAAGTAGGTGGCAGTTGGTCACTCACTAGTGGCGTCATAAGGAACTAGCTCACATTATATATATATATAATGAGGTTAATAGTATCTGGCCAAAATGGCATGCTGTCGGTCGCGATGCGACAAAGACTGCTTTCATTACTTGACTGACGCTCTCCATTTAGCTCTCTGCTGTGAGAGTTGCGTCCATGAGTCGGTCATAATGTCTCTCAGCTTCAGGTTTCTCTTGATGGTATCCTTGAACCGGAGATGAGGGCGCCCTCTCTTTCTGTAACCAGAAGACAGTTGAGAATAGAGGATCTGCTTTGGTAGCCTGTCTGATGACATCCTCATGAGGTGTCCAGTCCACCGGAGATTCTTTTTGATCAGAAGATCTTCCATAGAGGGCAGCCCCGTCCATTTGAGTATTTCCTTATTTGTCACTTTGTCCTTCCTCATGATTGAACGCAGATGTTGCATCATAAAGGCATGCAGCTTTGTCACCTGTCGTCTGTACACTGTCCAGGCCTCGGCTCCGTATAGTAGGGTGGATAGCACGATTGCACGGTAGATCTTGCCTTTGACCTGAATGGACAAATGGTGGTTGTTCCAGAGTCTCTGGCGTAGTCAGCCGAAAGATTCGCTAGCCTTGGCCATCCTCCTCTGTATTTCAGCATCAATGCATCCATCACTTGATATAGTGCTTCCGAGGTAGGTGAATTCTGGAACAGAGTTCAGCTTGTTTCCGTGAACCATGATCTCCTCCTCTCGGGTTCTTGTAGAGTCGGGTTGGTACAGCACCTCCGTCTTCTTGATGTTAATCTTCAGGCCAAACTTCTTTGATGCATCGGAGAAAGCGTCCACTATTTTCTGGATCTCTTCAGCAGAGTGGGCAACCAGTGCACTGTCATCTGCGAATAGCAGCTCTCTCACCAGTATCCGAGTAGTCTTGGTCTTCGCTCTGAAGTGTGCAACATTGAATAGGTCAGCGCTCTGTCTGGACTGTATATAGATACCATCCCCTATGTCTCGGAAAGCCTCATTGAGCATTGCTGATAGGAAGATGGAGAAGAGCGTGGGGGCCAGTACACAACCTTGCTTGACCCCATTGGTAACCCCAAACGATTCCGAGACTTATCCTCCAACACTAACGTTCGCCATCATTCCTGTATGTAGAGCCTCGTTCATAGTTGTGAACTTCTCTGCGCATCCATACTTTCTCAGTAGCTGCCATAGCCCGGTCCTCCTGACTGTATCAAACGCCTTAGTGAAATCGACAAATACCATGTACAGTGGTCGGTCCTGCTCAATGCACTTTTCTTGTAGCTGTCGGGCCACAAAATATCATATCCACGGTGCTCCAGTTACCTCTGAAGCCACACTGTGACTCCGGAACTACATCAGGTGTTATGTGAATAGATAGTCTGTTGAGGAGGGTCCTGAGGAAGATCTTGCCTGCCATGGAAATAAGAGAGATTCCTCTATAATTCCCACAGTCTGTTCTATCACCTTTCTTGTAGATCGTTACAATGCTGGCATCCTTCCATGCTTGGGGTACAGAACCCTCCTCCCAGGCATTGGTGATTAGTTGGTGCAGTCTGTTGAACAGATTGTCTCCTCCGTGCTTCCATACTTCAGCAGGAATTCCATCACCCCCCAGGTGCTTTGCCATCTTTCAGGCTGGCGATTGCTCTAGCCATCTCATCCATGGTTGGAATCTCACCGAGGCATGTATTGGTAATGCGCTGCTGGATGTTGTCCAGAGCTTCGTGATCTACATCACCAGGGACGTTGAGTAGCTTCTGGAAGTGTTCTTTCCATCTTGCCACAACTCTCTTGCTGTCAGAAAAGGTCTCCATTCCATCTGTTGATTTCAGGTGAACAGAAGCCCTTCATGTTGTTTCTGTCTGCAGCTCTCTGCAGCTCCTCTGCCTTCATTTCCCACCAGTCTGATTTCAATGCACGGTTGCATTTTTGTAGCAATCTGCAGGCATCTTTGTATGCTGCAGTGGTGGACATTTCATGAAAGCTGCCTGCAAAAGTGTTGAAGTGCTGCTGGCTTTTGCAAGTTACAAGTGGCACTCTCTCGGGGAGCAAATAGAGGTTTCACACCGGCAAGAACATGTCAAGACAGGCAAAAAACTATTTGTCCCTGCAGTGGCTGGTCGGGAGATGTTGGGAGTTCCATACATCAACTGCCCTTAGTGCTGCCACAGTGTCTTCTATAATTCATTAGATATCACACATGTATACATCCACGTCTCATGCATATAACCATATATAGTCAGCAGGTACCAAAGAGAATATTGAAAGCGAGTTAAAGTGTGCGGATAATGTCTGGAGGATTACAGAGGCTCGCCATTCGAGTAAGTAAACGCCCAGATCGGGCGTGGCACAGGTAAGTGACTCTAGGTCGTGCCATGGTATAACAGGTTTATCCGAGAATAGTATCTCAATAATAAGCATCTCATCACCTTCGTTATTTGTATTCACATAATTAATTATATGGCACATATTTGTTTATATATATACATAAATGTGTGGATGAACTACGGAAAGTGGCCACGTGTGGGGAGTCTTCTAAAATTGCCCATGTTTTCGATGACGTCATCGTCAAAGCTAAATGTTAAATAGCAACATTTATAGCAGTGCGGCAAAATCAGCTAATTATATTCATGAAGGTCAAATCTGAAATATTCAGAAATGCAGAAGGCTGATATACAATCTGCACAATAATAATATGAAGTTAAGGATAACAGGGCTTTGTGTTGTTGCTATATATTTAAAGTATTATTAGATATTAGATTAATCATTGGAATCTACTTTACTTTATGGATAAAATGTCTTTATGGTGTTACCCTATATTTAGATAACTACCATTAGGTTAATCATTATAATTTACCTTACTATTTTGCTATGAGTTTGATTTGAGAGGGTTAACGTTGAAAGTATTTCAAGCTAAAACATACAAAATTAATGTTGGCAACAGTCCTGAGCAGTGACGATTTAGAAATTTGACTTAACGTTCGTGTATATAGCAATACCTGTTGAAACCCGCATAGTCAGATGAAAGTGTAAAATTTGTAAAACCACAACACTTATCTAGATTTGATTCTACATATTCCACTTAGATATCAGTGCACGTATGCTAAGTCACCACCTTTAACTATTGAAGCTGATGATATCAGAATGCTGATATGCACACCAAAATTAATTTAGCATTAAAACAGTAAATATATCCAAAGTTTACCCATTAAAACCAAAATAACTTCAAATTAAAGTAAGGTAGATTATACCTGCCAATCTTTAAGCAATGACAACAACTGAAGCCCGTCGGACTATGATCGGACTCTGTTTCTGTAACAGGTGCACTTGAATATGTAGGATCAAATCTACATCAGTAATTTGGTTGTGAAAATGTGATGCTTTCGTCGAACTATGCGCAGCTGTAAAACCACACGGGATCTCGAAGTGAGGAGCGGGACGATACGCTTTTCCCTTTTTAAATAGGATGCATATCACGTGACTGGGATGGCATTTGCTTAAGATCAAAGCGGCGCATGCGACTTTACGCTTGCAACATGGATTCGCTAATTCCCGGGCCACGTAGCTGAGCTACTTACTTAGCGGGGCTTGGTCGGGTCTACTGGCGAACACGCAAGGAAACCACATTGAGATGCATAATCACTGACATGCTCTTACAGACTCACTCCCAATGTATTAACCACGGCCCTTACTTTGCTGTTTGTTTTAGTCAATTGAGTAAGAATGATAATTTCCTCTTTTAACATCTCCCATTGAAAAGAAAGAAGCCTGTCTGCTTGCCTTCCTGCTTGCCTGCTTGCCTGCTTGCCTGTTTGCTGCCGTTGTGGGTGGGTTTGGAGAGTTGAGAGTGAAACCTGGTGGAGATACGTGAGTGCCGGGTGAAGTGAGTCATGGCGCGCTTTAATAAAAAGCTAATATAAACACACAATCTAGATACGGGGGTGGGGGTGGGGGTGGGGGTGGGGTGGGGGTGGGGGGTGGAGGGGTGGGTGTGGGGGTTAACAACCAACAACAACAACCACCATAAAAATGTAAAGCGAGACAAAAAGCCATAAAGTTTCAAACACAACTACCTATCCATGTGGTTCTTCTCACACAATAAACCGAACTGCAATCCGATGCGCTTCACTGGACGCGCTGTGGGTTTTGAGGTCCGAGGTGATGGCGGGTGGAGTGTGAATGGGGTAGGGGCTGAGGGGTGGGTAGGGTGGGGGCAGTCAAGTGTGTGCTTTTAGGGGGCAGGCTGCACCCACTGACACTAACACCTGATGTGTGTCCTTAGCAGACCAACTAATGTGAATGGGCACAGGTGTTTTAAGCCAATGTGGCCACGCAGGTGGGGCGGAAGGCGATGGGTGGTGGTGGGAGGGGGGAGGGGGGAGGGGGAGGGAAACACGTCCTCAAGACGTGGTGACTGATAAATGGCATGGGGCAGCTCAGGATCTTATACGAGCTCAGCTAATCGCTGCTGTGGGCTGATCAGAATTACTTTCGTATATGTATATATAATTTATATGTGTGTATATATACATATACATATATACATATTAAATATATACATATTAAATATATACATATTAAATATATACATATTAAATATATACATATTAAATATATACATATTAAATATATACATATTAAATATATACATATTAAATATATACATGTTAAATATATACATATTAAATATATATATATTAAATATATACATATTAATTATATACATATTAAATATATACATATTAAATATATACATATTAAATATATACATATTAAATATATACATATTAAATATATACATATTAAATATATACATATTAAATATATACATATTAAATATATACATATTTAATATATACATATTAAATATATACATATTAAATATATACATATTAAATATATACAATTCCTGGTCGAGTCAAACCAATGTCTTACAAAATTGATACTTGTCGCTTTCTAGTCAGGCACAGGGCATTATTGGGATATGGCAAGGACTGGTTGGCTCTGTGTCAGGATAATGTGACTGAGTAGGATATCAGGTCATGGTAGTGGTAGCCTGGGGTCTCCCAGTATAAAGTTGTCATGAGTGTGCACTGTCACAAGTCGGTACCCATCCTGATATGACCTTAGATATTGCCAGGACATAACATTTCAACAACCAGCCAACCATATATGCAATCACACATGCATACATGCATACATGCATACATGCTTGCATGCATGTATACATGTATATTATATATATATATAGTATAGTTATACGAGTCTTACCTGGGTATAGATGATAGATAACTGTTGTTTTCCCGAGGTATAAGCCTCAGATAGACGTGGGCTAGGGAGAAGGAAGCACATCCGGGTCCAGCAATCTTTACCTACTTATTCAGGATAAAAATGACGTTTCAATACAATGGATACTATGATTTACCCGTAATGGTATAAGAACGGATCAGACATGGCAGGGTGTGGAGGGTGGGCCCTAGCCCACGTCTATCCGAGGCTTATACCTCGGGAAAACAACAGTTATCCATCATCTATACCCAGGTAAGACTCGTATAACTATACTATTTTACCTCGGTATTAAGCCTCTGGCTAGCCTCAGGCTAGGGAGACTTTTACGTAATTCATTTTTATCCTGAATTATTATCATCTTATTAATACATTGTATTTTCACAAATATTAAAAACTTTTTCTCACCTCATTCTTGATTTGTGAGCAAGCGTTTGGCCAGGCGACTGGGCTTTTCAAGTCGTTTGTTATAGTGTTTTGCGAACGACTTAGCCGTCTTCCAGCCCGCATGCGTGAGGATCCTCTTTACCGAGATCCCCAGCAATCGTGCCTTGGAAACCATGGCACGGAAACCATGGCACCTCTGGTGGAATGGGAAGCGTATTTCCCTGTATCCACTCCCGCTGATTTTAACACCGTTATCGTCCATCTGGCGAGAGTGTCTCTAGAAATTGCTTTGTGTGGCTTTATAAAGCTCACCAAAAGCTGTTGTGAGTTCCGTATGTCTTTTGTCTTGGATATATACGCCCGGATGGTGGAGACAACACATAATTTCCTATCCTCGGGGAAATAATCTAAATGAACTGTGGATAACGGGTCACCCAACCTGTTTGATTTCAACAATTGCGCCAAATCAAACGTTGCCTGCTTTTTATCAATCTCTAGTCCATCGAGAGATAAAGCGACAATTGTTTGTCCTCTATGTCTGGTTACTAAAAGTAACAAGACTGCTACCTTAAACCCTAATTGTTTAATATCTAAATGGAAGTTGTGAGGCCATGCCTTGAACAACTTAAACACAATCGAGACATCCCAAAACCGACTATATTTTGGCTTTGGGGAATTCCTCTCATACATAGATCTTAGCAACCAATGAATCACTCTATGCTTTCCGATTGTCTCGCCATCGACCCTTGGAAGAATGACCGATAAGGCACACCTTGCCGCATTAATGGCTCCAAACCCCAGTCCTTCGTCTTCTAAGGAACGCAGAAAATGTCCCACCTGAGCAATTGATGGTTTTGCTGGCTTCACTTTCATCAACAAACAATGTACTCCCCACTTTTTTAAATATGTGGTGTACATTTTGACTGTTCCTGGTCACCACGCATGTGATATTATTCTGTCTTCAGTAATTTTGTCCTATCCAAATTCCCATAAGTGATTTCTCAAAAAAGGAATGCCAACAGGGGTGTTGTTGACACGTCTCCTTGGACCGCTAATGGGCCGTGGTGCATTAGATTCCCTTGTTTTCTTGGGAATCGTATATAGCCTTTTGCTTGGTGTGTTACTGCTGCTAACCAGGGTTGCGTGTCCCAAATGGGGACTATTAGTATGGCGTGTGTCTTCTCCATGCCGATCTTCCTGACCACTCGGCTGATTAGGCTGAATGGTGGGAAAATGTAGAAAAATTTATTTTCCCACTTTAACGCAAATTCATCTACCTTCCAAGCACTCGGGTCGGGATGCCAGGATACATATTGGGGTAGTTTATTGTTGTTACGTGATGCAAACAAGTCAATTTCGGGGATACCCCATCTGTCACAAATATGGTTAAAAATATATGTGCACAAAGACCATTCTAAATGGTCGTGGAATTTCCTACTCCTATGGTCTGCTAACGTATTCTGTGACCCTGGAATATGTGCTACTGTTAACCAAACTTGTTGAGCCTGTGCCCAGCCCCAAATTAGTTTTGCCAAATGATTACACGGTTTAGATTTTGTACCACCCATATTGAGAATATATGCCATGGCTGTGGTGTTATCGGTTAAAATTCTGACCTGGGATTTTGGTATTTTAACCAAACTACGTAGCCCTAGATAAATGGCTCGTAGTCCAATGAAGCATCAGTGGTAACTATAGTATTCGGTTCTGCCATACGAATAGGGTTAGGTGATGTTTCTATATGTTTCATCCACCAGTCAATATCTTCTAAACCTTCTTTGGAAATAAACATTTTTCTTTCAAAATTGTCCTTTGTATGTGCCAATGCTAAGTTTTTGTCTATTTCTAGTGATTTGATATGCGCTTTCCCGTATAGAATAGCAGGTGCGTACGATATCATTATGCCGATAAGAACTCCGACCTGCCTGATCTTTGGCCTTACAAGATTAAGAATCCGGGTCACAGTAACCCTAAACTTTTCTAGTTTCTGTTCTGTTATAGAGACCGTTAACTTTACTGTATTTAAAATGGACCCTAAACACTTAAGCTCTCTCGTCGGTTTGAATACTGACTTCTCTTGATGTACATAAAACCCAAGTTTTGTAAGTAACAAACATAATTCAATTAATGCTTTTGCACAATCAATTTTTGTTTGTGCTATAATAAATGAATCATCTATATATGGGAACATCACATGCCCCTTTCGAGCCATTAATGAATAAACCGGCTTCAAAAGTTTGGTAAACAAACGGGGGGCACAGGCCAAACCATTGGGCATGCGGGTAAACTCATAGAGCTGATCGTTCCAAATGAAGCGGAGAAATTTCTGATCTTGTTTCGCTATGGAGACTGTATAGTATGCATCTTGTAGATCTACACTTTCCATCCACGCATCTGGTGTAATCAGATCACGTGATGTTTCTAATGAGAACATTTTAAAATGGCGGTATTCAATCATTTTGTTTAATATTGTTAAATCTAAGATCATATGAATCTCCCCATTAAGTTTTGGGTGAGAGAAAATATTGGAAATAAATTCCCCCGAGACATGTTGTACCTTTTCTATAATACGTTTATCATAGAAAGGTTTTACCTGCTTAGTCAGAGCTATTTGTTCAATGGAGTCAATTTTATATGGAAAGGGAATCCTTTCTTGTAGTGGCAACTGAGTAAAAGGAATTTTAACCCCTTGCACAATATCTATAATATCAGCATCTGTAGTAATTTGCCTCCAGTGATCGACATTATTTTTAATGTTCCCTGGCTCAAAATTGCTTACAAGAGTTTGAGTTGTTGTGGAGACCGTCAAAGCTGGGTGAGTCTGCGTGGTAGCCTCTATTGGTTCCCCTGCCTGGGGAACGGCCTGCTGGGGTTGTAACCCCGGCCGACTTGTCGGCTGGCGGTTCCTTCATTCCAACCTGGCCGGGTTCCTCTTCCCCGGAACGGTTGGCCGTAGTTCTGGCCGGGTCTGCCCCCTCTGGTGGGACGGCGTGAACGAAAATCCCCTCGGGATCGTTTGAAGCATGGATTATCCGTCTTCTTCTTACCATCCATATTCTTCCCACTCTTTGCGGCCGTTTCCACCTCTTTGAATAGATACTGAAGTTGGCCCCCAAACATTTTGGTTTTATCCAATGGTTTACCCTTAATGGGTTCCGGGGCCAGAAAGAGGGTTTACTCTTTCCCATCATTATCAGTTACCTTTTTAGAGCATGCCACCTCTTTCCCAGCATCTGTACACACCGACTTGAAAACGTTTTCAAATCGTCGGTATGAAAGGTAGTTGCCTGCTGCTGTCAACATGGCTATACCTTTGTCCATACTCTTCGCGAGCGAAGAGAACTTATTCTCACGTTGCATACGGTTAGCAACTGGGGCTATGGCTGTGAGTGTGCCCAGACCTGCTTTATGGACTATATGCAAGACTCCTTCAAACCGCTGACGATCTTCTGTCATGTTGACGTCCCTGTCCATCTCTTTGATGATAGATTTAGGGACACCCTTAATGCCCGTAAGCTCGTCTCCGAGCTTCGCTATGACTTCTGCTGGCTTGAAAGTGCGGAAATGGCCATTTATGGTCTCTCTCATTAGCGTAGTGGTCTTAATACGCTTAGCTTTAGGTTTCTCCACCTTCTTGGCCACCTTACCTCCAATCTGCACGAACACCCCTTCATAGTGGGTCTCCGAATCAGACTCTGTCGATGTAGAGTCTGTAGAGGAGTCAGAAGAAGAGTCTTTCTTCTTCTTTTTCTTCTTAGATTTCGGCTTCCTTTTCTTTCTCTGGCCACCCTTCCTCCGTTCTTTCGTGAAATCATCACCCGAGGAACTCACCGGTTTCTTCGGTTTCTTCATCCGTTTTGGAGGAGGGGGACCATCCCTCATTTCCACCACAGAATCTGTTTCTGAGCAATCATCCCAGTCCGACATGTCATGGAAAACCGGTAAGGGACGTTTCCTAGAGGAATGTGGCGCTTGTATGGCGAGGATATGGCTCTCCATCGCTGCCCATCTGGCCTCCCAATTGGGCGCCGCCGGGCCCGTGGCGACAGGCACGGCCTCTCCTTCCGGATCAGAAGGGATGAGAGCCCCGGGTTGAGGCAAAGGCATAGCCGACAACACCGGCGATGAGTCGTACTCATAATCCGAACGGATTGCCGAGCGGCCTTCTGCCGCTGACGGTTTACTCCACTTCGTGGCCATCGGAAACCTGAAAGAATAACATTGATCAGTAACTGGTATATTGACTAAACATCACAATCAGTTGTTTAAAACCAAATTGGACATTCAGTGGTGTTAATGAACGTATTTAAACCGTTCTAACACAGGCATGAGAAGCTAAAATCTGGCGTAGGTTGGGGGTCAAAGACCGAAACCAAATGCGGGGTCGGGACCAGTGTGTCGGCCCGCCCACCTCTCTGTTTCATACACTTCTCCCTCCTGCGACTACTGCGTCAGCAAGTTGGAGAAAATGCTACAAAACTTGGAGGAACGCCAACTTAATATGTGGGGAATCCATAAAAGAAACCCAGGATCATCCCCAACGAGACCCTCTATTACGGTCCGAGAGAATCTCCACAGGAGATGAGACTAACGTCAACATCTCTACCCGCATATAAACAGGTGTCGGTAGAACCATGAGTATCGGTTTCGATTCCTAAGACAAAGGAATCATTACAAAGTTCTAACCGTGTTTTGTAAAAAACACTAATCTAGTCCAAAAATGGACTTAAGAAAGTTCTGAACTTTCATAACTAGATGCTATAGCGCATCATAAACAAGCTGTACCAAAGTATTCATCAGTACTTACTGTGAAAAAGCTTGCTTTAGATAAATCTTGCCGGAGCAACTCAACGAACGTCCTCCCGTCATGAGTTGTTTATGCTAATTGCTGGACCCGGATGTGCTTCCTTCTCCCTAGCCTGAGGCTAGCCAGAGGCTTAATACCGAGGTAAAATAATACTATATATACATATATGAATAGGGCATGTTCCCTCAGCCAAACTAACCCACCAGTGAATCATCAATTACCACAAGGAGTAATATGCGGCAACACGTACACATGTATATGTACACGTACATGTATACAACATACAATATAAATACACGCTAGCTGCTGGATTGTCGGCCGCCGATGGAGCCGCCTGAATTATGGGGCGGCTGTTGGGCGGGGCAGTGCTTCACGTCGCTCGCACGGCCGTCACTGGTGCTCGCTCATAAATTGCTCCACCGCTTTCAATTATTCGCCAGTGTCGGGCGGAAATGGTAATTATCATGGAAATTTGGGCGGCGCATGATGGATGCTGGTGGGTCGGGGTTGTTCCCTGCAGCTATGTGCCAGTGTCGCTGTCTGTCTGTGTGTCCGTGGGTGTGCAGGGTGTGCATGAGGGGGAGGGGTGGCGGGGAGTGAGTGCTTCTTTCATTCTTTAATCTGGGGCCGACGGTTCCTCGGTGCCTCCTCCACCGTCGGGCCGCTCACTCCCCCCACCCTCCCCGCCCCCTTCCCGCTCCCTCCCCCCGACGGCTTCCCCGGCATAACCCGCCCCAATCCGACTGAATGCGGCTGGCAGGTGGCCGGCCACAACGCAGCCTAACCCGGTGGGCCCGCCAAGAGCCGTCCCATCTCAAATCCCCCCGCTGCTGCATGTTGGGACTGATTGCATCAGCGACCGGAGAAGCACGCAATTCGTATGTAAATGACGCAAATGAGCATTAGGCGTGATTCGGCGTTCGGCCCCATCTCCCCTTCCAGTATCGCCCCTCTCTCACCCCCGCCTCCCCGTCCCTGACCCTCCCCCTCCCCCTGCCGCTTCTCCTCCCCCATCCCCATGGCCGCGTCATCCCATCTTGCCACTCATATGCTTCCCCCGCCCCTCCTCTGCTCACCCCGCCCCTTCCCTCCATGTCTTCTCCCTTCTCCCTCCTCTTCCCACCCATATTCCTCTCCACTCATCCCTCTTCCACACGAGGCCTCCTCCCAACACCACTGCCCTTCCTTCCGTTCTGCCTCCCTCTCCGCCGCCTCTTCTCCCTCACCTCTGTCCCCCTCATCCTCCTCACCGCCCCACCCACCTCACCACCGCCTCTTCTCCCTCTCCCACTCCTTCCCCCAGCCCCTCCTGCTACTCCTAGTCCTACCCTTATCTCTCTCCCCACTGCCCGTTCCCCCTCCCTCTCCCCACTTCCTCTTCCCCCACTCCCCTCCACCATATTCTAGAGCACCGCCCTCCCCCTCCCTACTCCCCACCGCCCCACCCACTCCACTCCCACCCGCCCACCCTCGCCGCTCAGCCGGCCGGCCCGCGTCCCGTTTCCGATCCGTCCAATCCCCTACTGGATCCGCTCCCAAATCTGCCGGGTGGCGCCCCAGACGCCATGTCCGGAGATTAACTGGCATTGAACCCGGGCGCAATGCGGCTAGATTGTTCTGCTGTTCCTCACATGTTAACCTGCGAGTTTCTCATGAATTTTCTACGCGCCCCCGCGCGGATTGATCACCTGTCCGCCCTGGGCACTGCCAGCTGACCACCGCCAGGTGGCGCCACCGAGCAGGCGGGGGAAGGGCCAGGTACGGCCGGAAGTGCGTTGTTTGTGGCTGTGCGGGTGGGTGGGAGGGTGGGAGGGTGGGTGTGGGTGGTGGGAGAGCGCGGGTGGAGGAGAAGAGCGCTGCAGTTATTGCTGACAGGCCGGGAGACTGGGGATTGTGGAATTGGTTCAGAGTCTAAGGGGGGGGGGGGGGGGGGGGGGGGGGGGCGGGCTATGTGGAGGAGGGCTGTTGGGCGGTGTTTGGTGCGTGCCTTTTTATTGTATACAAATAACACCCATAATACCAAGTCTACGGCTTAACCTACGATGGTACGACATAATCTACTGCTTTGATCGTCGATTCAATTCTGTGGTTGGGATGGTGGGGGGGGGGGGGGGGGGGGGGGGTAAATAAATACTATTTCAGCCTACTTCACGATTTTAGCTCATCTCTGTTGGCCATAATCACAAATAACAGGTCCCAGTACAACTTTTATTAAAATGATATGTGCACATATATACACACAGTAAAACCTCTCTAACAAACCACCTCCACAGATCGACCACTCCCCTATATCGATCACTTTATTTGGGTCCCAAACGATTGCCCATACAATACCAATTACCATTGTAATAACATGAAAAACTCCCTAACCTGACCACCTCCCTAAATGGATCATTTAAAATTGGATCCATGGTCGGTCGATTAAGAGATGTTTTACAGTAAAACATCTCTAGCCGATCAGGCGGAGGTGACGTCACCATGGTGTAGAAGAGGAACTAGTAATATCTACATATACTAAAACTGTGAGACATAGGCTGGACTAGGTGCTTTGTTTATATTGCCACAAGGAGACGCTAGCAAACTGTGAGGTGACGGTCATAACATAGGCGCACACTCGCATGTCTCCATTATAAACCTGACAGCTAGTTGTGCCATTGTGTTCTGCATGAACCAATGGACTTAAGGCCCTGTCACATTACGGCATATGGCGGGAGCGTATTGAAAACCTACGTCGAAAATGGGAAAAAGCTGTGCGGGACGACGTATCATGACCTTTGGTGACCTCTCGGGTGTTTTTGAGCGTATGCGTAACCTATGAGGAGCGTACGAGGAGCGTATGGGAGCGTACTGTGACATTTTTTGACGGTTTTGATTGGCATGTGGAGCGTACGAGTAGCGTACGAGTAGCGTATGCGTAGCATATGCCTAGCATATGAGCGTATGAGTAGCGTATGCGTAACCTAAGCAGAACCTATGCTTAGCGTATGCAAAGCATATCTTATATTAAGTAAACTGAATAATTAGTGTTCAATATTTGTGTGGCATCCACAGTAGGACGGTCCTAACATGTGCTCCAACCACTATCAAAAGCAACTACCTGTTAGGAAGCAGTCTCCATATATGATATATAAAGAAATGGGACTGTGCAAACATGTAGGATGGTCCAAACATGTCTGTTAAACCATCCGACCGCACTCTGTCCACACCTCTCTCTATCACCTCTCCGGCGGCCATGCTCCTCCTCCATATGTCTGAAAAGAGTTCCAGGAGGGGGAGCCCGCTGGCATTTCACTTTCTACTCTTACTCTGTCTGTGTCTATGGCTCGCTGGTTGGACACCATAGGGTATATAGACAAGGTTCTTTGACTCAACTCTCTTCATTTCTCTTTCCTAGACTCTACCTTTCTATTTCTCCCAGGCATACTTCTCCCCCTGACCAGGGGAGTTGTGTTCTTGGGTGGGGCCCTTTACCTTTACACTTCTCTCATCTTGTTCTCGTCGCTGGAACCACCGCTTAACCCATCTTTACCCGTCGTTCCTCGAAACCCCTGCTGCTGTCTGCTGGATACAAGTGCTCAACTACCGCCGGACCGAAGAGATTCTGTGCCGCACCAACGCTTCTCCGTTACAACATTGTAAAGATGTCCCCAGCTTCTACAATCGCTCCTACTGAAGATTAATCTTCAAGCCAAAGATTGGGCCGATTTATCGGAGCCTCTCTATAATGTTGCAGTTCTGCAACCGGGAACCGTCGTAAGGTTACAAACTACCCCAAGCAAGCAAGTCTGTTAAACCAGCTCAGATCAATGTTTGTTTGTTGTTGTTTTACATCCTAGCAACATCTAAGGTCATATCAGGATGGGTATCCACACATACATACATACATCCACACATGGGTCACTCTCCTGAAAACTGGCCAGAAGTGTCACATGGAGAGTTATAATCTAATATTTGAATTATTTACATTTTTTGGTTGCAAATGAAAGCTAGAAATCTCCCCTTATATTACAGCTATGTAAAATATGAATTGATGAGATAAAAAATAAAGGTGTAGTCCATGATTAAGCTATGTCATATGGCAGTATGGTTGCTCAGATGTAACACATGTTTAGGACACCAGAAATGTGTAGTGCTTATATTGATAAACAAAAACAAAAAGTAATTCCCAGCCATGCTTTATTAGTAGCTGTCCACAGTATGTATATGGATCATATTTATTTTAAACTGAATAATTAGTGTACAATATTTGTGTGACATCCAGAGTAGGACGGTCCAAACATGTGCTCCAACCACTATCAAAAGCAACTACCTGTTAGGAACTTACTTACTTTGGGGGTGTTTGTAACCTTATGACGGTTACCGGTTGCAGAACTGCAACATTAATAGAGAGGCTCTGATAAATCGGCCCAATCTTTGGTTGAAGAATTAAGGAGTGTTGTAGAAGCTGGGGACATCTTCACAACAGTGTGACGGCGAGGCGTTGGGGCAGTATCGAATCTCTTTGGTCCGGCTGTAGTTGAGCTGTAGATGTGGTCGAGCACTTGAATCCAGTCAGCAGCAGGGGTTTGAGGAAGGGAGGTAAAGATGGGCGCAGCAGTGGCTCCAGCAATGAGAACAAGACAGAGAAACAGTAAAGGTGAAGGGCCCCACCCAAGAACACAACCTCCCTGGTCAGGGGAAGAAGTATGCCTGAGAGAAATTGAAAGGGCAGTGTGTAGGAAAGATAAATGAGGAGAGCTGAGTCAAAGGACCGTGTTTATCTGCTCTATGGTGACCAACCAGCGAGCCATAGACACAGGCAGAGTAAGAGTAGAAAGTGAAATGCCGGCGGGCTCCCCCTCCTGGAACTCTTTCCAGACATATCAAGGAGGAGCATGGCTGGCGGAGAGATGATAGAGAGAGGTGTGGACAGAGTGCGGTCCGGATAGCAAGTCCTTTCATTCACATATTATTATTATGGGGGTGTTCGTGACCTAGTGGTGACTGGCTGCAGAACTGCAGTATTAATAAACGGCGCTGTTAAAACAGCCGGTTTTTTTTCGTTTTTTTCTAGTCACTGTCGCTGCTGTTGGGTTCAGAGTTGCCCAACTTCCCCCCACTACGGCCAACCCGCGCCCTCCTCCCAACCCCACACCCACGCGTCCCACCCCTCCTCTCCCTCCATCCACACCCACCCCACCCCTGTTAGGAAGCAGTCTCCATATATGATATAGGAAGAAATGGGACTGTGCAAACATGTAGGACGGTCCAAACATGTCTGTTAACCCGGCTCAGATCGATGTCGAGACCTATGGCATACGCTTTGAATACGCTGTGCATACGCTGTGCATCCGCTAGGAGTACGCTAGGAGTACGTTCGAATACGTAACACGTAGGTTATGCATATGCTAGGGCGTACGTTGGCGTACCCCTAGCATACGAGGAGCATACACCAGCGTACGAGGAGTGTATGCCGGCGTATGAGAAGCGTATGAGTAGCGTATGAACTATATGCTCCTGTAAGTCAAGATTCTTTTAGCATGCACAACAAAATTTGGACGGACGGATGGGAGAAAGCGTATGGCGGCGTACGACGGCATAAGCCGGCATAGGCCGGCACATGACGGCCTATGCGTAGCGTATGCATAGCGTATGCATAGCGTATGCATAGCGTATGCCTAGCGTATGGCAGTGTATGCCGACGTATATGACGTAACGCGCCTACGCCGCCGTACGCTCCCGCAAAAAACCCTAATGTGACAGCCCCTTTAGGAACCAGTATTAGCGTGTGACACAAACCACCGAACATGGGAATCTACTTAGAAGGTAAGCTAATCAAGTGGTGGAGAGTTCAAATATCCAATTTACCAAATATTCAACCCGGTTATCTATTCTTTAACCATTGGCCATTTAATCTTTGGTAAATGATTAATTTTATTCTGTGAACAAAGATATTGATTTTCCAGTGCTGGTTCACTGGTCTTTCGGCCATATTATGTTAGTCATTCCCATCTATAATATAATCGAAAATAAACATACGAAAAGTGTGGGATAACAGGGTGTACATTTTATATTGTCAGTGTGAAAGATGGGCAACGTTATACTAATATTGGAATACGGGTTTCCCGGTGGTCTAGTCGGTTTATACTGCATGCATACACACGTATCTGTATGGATATACATATGCATATATATAGTATAGGTATACGAATCTTACCTGGGTACAGATGATGGATAACTCTTGTTTTCCCGAGGTACAAGCCTCGGATAGTCGTGGTATAGGGAGAAGGAAGCAACATCCGATTCCAGCAATCTTTACCTACTTATTCAGGATAAAAATAATTTAATCATCTATGTTTTCATTTTGGCACAGCAAACGTAATAGTCGTGGCAGGGTTGGGTGGGCGGGCCCTATACCATGACTATCCGAGGCTTGTACCTCGGGAAAACAAGAGTTATCCATCATCTTTACCCAGGTAAGATTTGTATAACTATACTGTTTTACCTCGGTACTAAGCCTCCTGCTACTCGTAGTCCAGGGAAACTTTTACGTAATATCATTTTTATCCTTCTTATCATTAATTGACATCATCATTATAACTGATCAGTCATCACACATTAGTATACAGATTTAAAAAATACTCTTCTTCCCCACCTATTCTGTTAATCGGTGAGCAAGCGTGTGGCAAGGCAGCTTGACTTTTCTAGTCGTTTGTTGTAATGTTTTGCAAACGATGTAGCAGTCTTCCAGCCTGCATGTGTAAGGATTCTCTTGGCGGAGATTCCTAGCAGTCATGCTTTGGAGACCATGGCTCCTCTTGTTGAATGGGAAGTGTAGCGTCCCGTATCCACGCCTGCTGCTTTTAGGACTCTAATGGTCCATCTTGCAAGAGTGTCTCTTGAAATGGCTTTGTGTGGCTTAATGAAGCTCACCAAAAGCTGTCTGGAATTCCTAATATCTTTGGTCTTGGATATGTAAGCCTGTATGACTGAAACTAGACACAATTTCCTGTCGTCCATGAAATAATCAACCTGGACCGTGGCTAACGGGTCCCCTAAGCGGTTTGACTTCAACAATTGTTTTAAGTCGAACATTGCCTGCTTTTATCAATCTGAAGTCCATCTAGTGACAATGATATAATAGTTTGTCCTCTATGTCCTGTTACTAATAGTAACAGTACTGCCAACTGAAATCCTAGCTGTTTTAACATATAAATGAAAATTGTTAGGCCAAGCCTTAAACAACTTAAATGCTACCGAAACATCCCAAACCCGACTAAATTTGGGCTTTGGGGTATTCCTTTCATAAACGGACCGTAAACCCAGTGTATAACCCGGTGTTTACCAATTGTCTGTCCGTCCACTCATGGTAGGATCACTGAAAGTGCACATGTTGCTGCATTAATGGCTCCAAACCCTAATCCTTCATCTTCTAACATTCTTAGAAACCTTACTACTTGAGATATAGTAGGGTTTACAGGTTTAACCTTTCTAATCAAGCAATGCACACCCCATTTCTTTAAATAGCTGGCATACATTTTCACCGTTCCTTTCCTCCAAGCATGGGACATCAGTCTCTGTTTTGTAATTTTATCCATGCAAATTCTTCCAAATGTTGATTCAGAAAAGGAATGCTAGGAGGGGTGTTGTGGACACATCCCCGTGAACGGTCAGTGGACCTTGGTGGGACAGGTTCCCGCGTTTTCTTGGGATTCCTAAGCAGTCCCTTGCTTGCAATGTCACCACTGCTAACCAAGGCTGTGTGTCCCACTTGGCCACGATCAGAATTGTGTGTGTCCGATCCATTCTGATCTTCCTGGCCACTCAGCTGATAATGCTGAATGGTGCGAAAATATAATAGAATTTATTTTTCCCCAATCCCCGAAAAAGCATCCTCTCGCCAAGCATCAGGCTCTGGATGCCAAGAAAAAATATCTAACTAACGTACAGTTATTTCTTGACGCAAAGAAGTCTACCTCTGGTCAACCCCATTTTTGACATGTTATTACTCAATGATCATTCTAAATGGTCATGGAAATTCCCACTTTTGCTATCTGCCAAAGTATTCTGACTACCTGGGATATGTGCTATCGTTAGCCACACATCCTGCTCTTGTGCCCAATTCCAAATTAGTTTGGCTATTTTATTACATGGTTTAGACTTTGTCCATCCCATGTTATGAATATACGCCATTGCCATAGTATTGTCTGTGAGAATTCTGACATGAAATTTCGGTATTCGGATTAAACTACATAATTCCAAATAAACCGCTCTCAACTCATTCCTCATTAAGACATTAATATGATCAGAAATTTTGTCATCTAACCATCTGCCTCCTGTAGCTACATCATCACGATGGGCACCCCAACCTTCTAACAATGCATCTGTTTCTTCCAAAATAAACATTTTCCGTACAAAATTGCTTTTAGTACACGCTAACGCTAGCGATTTAATGTGCACTTTCCCATATAGAAAAGCAGGGGCATAGGCAATCATAATTCCGATAAGGACTGCAAACTGCCTTATCTTTGGCCTCTTTAGATTAACCAAATGGGTCGCCGTATGTAAAACCTTGTCTAGATTGTGTTCTGTTAACGACACATCATATGTTTAGTGTCCAGAAGGAAACCTAAACATTTCAGCACATTAGTTGGTTCAAAAAACCGACTTTTCCTTATGGATATAAAATCCAAGTTTAGTAAATGTTTCACACAGGTCGTTAACTGCAGTTGTGCAGTCCAGACTTGATTGCGCCATAATAAATGAGTCATCAATATATATTGAAACATAACATCTCTTTTTCTCGCCATAAGCAAAAAAATAGGTTTTAGTAGTTTGGTAAACAAACCGAGGGGTACAAGCCAAACCAATAGGCATACAGGTGAACTCAAAAAATGTTTCATCCCAAAGAAATCTTAGGTATTTCCGGTCCTGTTTGCAATTCGGAATCGTGTAGTATGCATCTCGTAGATCCACACTAGCCAGCCAAGAGCCTGGTGTAATCCAATCTCTTGCCGTTTCTAATGAAAACATTTTAAAATGTTTAAATTCCACCATCTTGTTTAACTTTGTTAAATCTTGAATCATCCGAACCTTAGCATCAGGTTTCGGATGGGGAAAAATATTTAAAATAATTTCCCCAGTTGTATGTTCCCCTTTTTTTTTTATAATTCAATTGTCACAAATTTGTGCCACCTAGTTAGCCAGTGCCTCTCATTCGGTGAGATCGAATCGATAAGGGAAAGGAGTAGACTCCTGTACTGGTATGTGCACAAAAGGAATATGCACACCTTCAAACATATGTAACATCATTTGTAATGTTTCCAGCCTCAGAAAT
Source organism: Branchipolynoe longqiensis (assembly GCA_030323885.1). NCBI lineage: Eukaryota > Metazoa > Annelida > Polychaeta > Phyllodocida > Polynoidae > Branchipolynoe > Branchipolynoe longqiensis. The sequence goes on along the minus strand of CM059187.1, from coordinate 102,126,492 downwards.
GCTTACAGGTGTTTGCGTTGCGTGCGAAACCACAGGTGGTAGCGTAGCTTTTGAAGTTTGCGTAGCAAACCCTACTTGTTCCCTAGCCTGGGGAATGGCTTGTTGGGAGTGTACTCCCACTTGAACGGTCGGTTCCCATCGTTCCAGCTGAACGACTGACTTTGCCCCCATCCCCTGGGCTGCAGCCCGTAGGTTGGAGCGGAACGTTCACCCCTGTCGGCCGACGGTTTCAAAAATCCGCTCTAGAATTGTTTAACCGGGAGCTTGCATCGACCTTCTTGCATCGATATGCTTCCCACTCTTGGTGGCGGTCTCGACCTCTTTAAAGAGGTATTGCAACTGTCCACCACACATTTTTGTTTTGTCAAGTGGCTTCCCTTTGATTTTCCTCGGTGGAAGGAAAAGAGTGTACTCCTTGCCATCATTGTCAACCACCTTCGTTGACCTGCCAACTTCTTCGGCCGCATCCGTACAGACACCAGGAGTAATTTCCAACGAGAATCTATAAAAGAAACCAAGGAAAAATCCAAACGTGATGTGGCTTCAGCCAACATCGCTCTCCGCTCGGCAGGTGGGTTAAACGTGATGTGGCTTCAGCCAGCATTGCTCTCCGTTTGTCAACAATCGGCATAAATGTGATGTGGCTTCAGCCAACATCTGTCTCCGTTTGGCAACAGGCGCTTAAACATGATGTGGCTTCAGCCAACATCGCTCTCCGTTCAGGAACGGGTGACAAACGTGATGTGGCTCCAGCCGTCATCGCTCGGTCGCAGGCGGGTTAAAAAGTGATGAGGCTTCAGCCAACATCGCTCTCCATTTGGCAACGGGCGGCATAAACGTAATGTGGCTCCAGCCATCATCGCTCTCCATTGGGCAATGGGCGGCTTAAAACGTGATGTGGCTTCAGCCAACATCGCTCTCCGTTCGGCCACGGGCGGCTATTACTGGTGTTGGAGAACGTATTTACATCGTTCCAACACAGGCGTGTAAGCTAATGTGTAATGTCGTAGGGTAACGTATGGAAAACGAAAACAAACGAGGGGTAGGGACCAGTATATCGGTACCCTCCCACACTCTCTGTTCCGTACACTTCTCCCTCCTGCGGCTACTGCACCAGCAAGTTAGAGAAAATGCTACAAAGCTCGGAGGTACGCCCAACAAATTGTGGGGAATACATAAAAGAAACCCAGGATTAATTTCCAACGTGAATCCATAAAAGAAACCGAGGAAAAATCCAAACGTGATGAGGCTCCAGCCAACATCGCTCTCCGTTCGGCAACGGGCGGCTTGTTGAAAAAATCTTACCTGTGATGTGGCAACCACCAACATCGACATAAACAACAGTGATGTCTAACCCTCACCCATCTGAGCTGGTGTGTTAGAACTTAGAATACAACTGGCATCTCTTTCTAGGCTAGCTGGAGTATAACCAACATTTGGTTCCAAAAACCCTTTATCATTTATGGGTCTCGCTCCAAAACCCACCGTCAACAATGCTGTAACGTATGTTTAATTCATAAAATATTGTCGTTTAAATCGTCGTTGGTTTACTTCGATTATCAACTACTTCGGTTATTCGACAAACCACGGTTCCGAAAACCCCTTACGGGCCTCGCTCCATCGCCAACCGTCAACAACGATGTAGGTCAGCACGTAAATACTGCGGGAGCTTATAATCGCTCAGTCGAGTCACCGTAATATCGTTAAAACGACCAAAATAACTGTAACTTCACAAGAATAAATATCCTCCTATATTCTTGGGTCATCAATTCACATTAATATGCCAAATTTATAAGCAAAACCAGCCTTGAACCACCAGTTCCGCGTATAAAACAAGATGGCAAATGTTTTGCACCGGATAACGAACTGATTACCATAAATATATCCATTAATATATCCGACCAAGTAATAAAACTTGTGCAAAGTATTCAATGCGTATTTATAATCAACTGTGTGAATTATTCCCATAAAATAACTGCGATTTATGGAGTTATAGTAGCCAAACTGCTGAACCAGTCACAAAACGTCCTCCGCTTGCGAGTGGAATATGCTAATTGCTGGACCCGGATGTTGCTTCCTTCTCCCTGGACTACGAGTAGCCAGAGCCTTAGTACCGAGGTAAAATATACATATATATGTAACTATGTATATGTAGGCATATGCATATGTTTATATACATATATATATAAATGCATATGATGTGTATGTACATGTGATAGATACATACGTATACAGAGTTCAGGCATAAACAACAAATCCACTTTAGTTGTTTTCTGTCAAATAGAATTTGTTGCTGCGATTTCCATGTAAAGTTGATCAATTTCATATTGGATACTGCAATATATAGTGGATGTGTTGCTTTCTGTGAGAAAACAAAATGGATTTGAATATGCCAGCTTCAGCTCAAACCTGGTATTTTGGTATGCATGCGGTTTTTCGGGGTTTTCGCCTGCACTCTTCATTGTATATTATATACCACTGATTGACCAGATAACGTGATAACCAACCAGCCTGATATCCGGGTGGATCTGAAAGCCTCGTTGCCACTTGGCGTGTTCGGAATCAGGTCTGCGTCCGTGTGAGTGGAAGTGTAAATAACTATCAGCGGACGGCGACTCGACAGCCAATCAGCGGCAGGAGGTGCGACCTAAGTGATCATTCTCACCGCACAGATTGCCTTGGCGCGTCAGGTGGGTCAAACGCAGGTGTGTAATCCACCTCACGCCACACAGGTGTCACCACCATAAATCCTGATAATCATGAATACCACACGCCCGATTTAGGCCTGAGGCCCGGTATACATAGACTAGATGTACAAGGCTCAGAGTGAGGTGTACCTAGAAGGCCCGAAAACAAGCCACACATATATATCCATGGATACTTTCTACTTCAACTTAGAGAACGCACTATTTCTAAATTTAATTTACCCTTAAATATGGTCTGTTTGGTTGGCATCACCCCAGAGAGGGTAGTCTTCCTGCATGCACACCTATGTCTTATTGAAATGCCTCAACTACATTCTCATGTCTTGCAATATTTTGTTTTCTAGCACAAACAGATTGGGGGGGGGGGGGAATGATATAGGTGGTATAATGATCCAACGCTTAATCGGGCGGATATTATGACATGTAGCATGAGGCGGCCTTTAGTAGTTCAATTGGAAGCCACCAGGTGGTCTGGTGAGTTGATGGGGTTCTGTTCGTAAGGTATGGGACATAGTGCTTGGTGTGCTGAATACTTATTGGGTGGGAAGGGATAGGTTGCTATAGTATATACTTGTTCTTGTCCCTTCAGTCATTTATAACTGAATGGTTGGGCTAGAACAAGCAAGACTCTGGATATACATCAAACTCATCTTCTCCTGAGGAGTAAATAAAGGGCTCAAATTTGCATAATCCGATGGCTTTGAGTTTCTGCCATCTGCAAAATTAATAGATTAGATTGATCATTGTAATCTACCAGTATACTCCTACCGTACTTCCTAAGTAACTTTAATTTGAAATGGATAAATTTGGATAGATTATAAAAGAAAATAGGCAATATTAATGCTGGCAGGCACATCATTATTTTGACCCCATGAGCATCATTAGTAACAGGTTCTATTACATTGACCCAGTCTTCAGTAATACGCAGCAAGACATGTTTATTAAATGTAAAAGTGTCTAAGCTAGGTATCTAGCATCAAGGTGTTTTGATTTAGAAAATGTGATGATTTTATTGGATTATACAGCTTTAATAACAATACGATTACCTAACGATCAAGTGTTGATTCATAATATTCTTTAGGTTTATGTCACAGAACTAACTGTCAGAATGTGCGAATGAAGAGCTTGAATTGTAAGGACGTACTGTGATGTGTATACTGTGCATAATGTGCATAGCGTATATAATGTGATAATGTGTATACTGTGCATACCGTATATAATGTGTATACTGTGCATACTGTATATAATGTGTATACTGTGCATACCGTATATAATGTGTATACTGTGCATACCGTATATAATGTGTATACTGTGCATACCGTATATAATGTGTATACTGTGCATACTGTATATAATGTGTATACTGTGCATACCGTATATAATGTGTATACTGTGCATACCGTATATAATGTGTATACTGTGCATAATGTGTATACTGTGCATACCGTATATAATGTGTATACTGTGCATACCGTATATAATGTGTATACTGTGCATACCGTATATAATGTGTATACTGTGCATACCGTATATAATGTGCATACTGTGCATAATGTGTATACTGTGCATACCGTATATAATGTGTATACTGTGCATACCGTATATAATGTGTATACTGTGCATACCGTATATAATGTGTATACTGTGCATACCGTATATAATGTGCATACTGTGCATAATGTGTATACTGTGCATACCGTATATAATGTGTATACTGTGCATACCGTATATAATGTGTATACTGTGCATACCGTATATAATGTGCATACTTTGCATAATGTGTATACTGTGCATACCGTATATAATGTGTATACTCTGCATACCGTATATAATGTGTATACTGTGCATACCGTATATAATGTGTATACTGTGCATACCGTGTATACTGTGCATACCGTATATAATGTGCATACTGTGCATAATGTGTATACTGTGCGTAATGTGTATTATGTGTATAATGAGAGAGCTGGTTGCGTCTTGCGACTAAAGGTGAATAAAAGAGCACTATAGGGAATAGCAGTAGACAGGGTTATTCTAAGCAGGGGTATACACTATCATGGTAATTAAGTACGACTAGATCTTAAGTACAACTCAGGAATAACCACGTCTATAGTTACAATACCAAATACAATTAATGAATTAATCACACATATAATCGACGCCTAACACGGTGATTAAGCGATGCTTCTCAGCGCTGTGGTACTAGGACCCCAACCAAACTGACCTCGAGCCCCCCCCCCCCCCCCAAGGGTTCGAACCCCTCGGTACTATCAAAACGGTAGGTAGACGCCAACTCATTCGGTCACCTGTTGGGGCTTTAAGTAAGGCCAGGTTTTGACATGCACGCCAAAATTAGCTTTGCATGTTTAAGCCTATACTTCACTTACCCCTGAAGTTACTCACTTTAAAGCTGTATAGTCCGATGAAATATCAAATTTTCAAAACCAAACCAATTATCCAGATTGGATTTTACATCTCTAACTTAGATACTGATGCACTTATTAAGTATTTGTTTCTGCGTAGAAGGCAATACTGAGTCAAACTAACAGAACCTGTTAGTGCAGAAGTTTATGGTGTCAGAGTTTTGGCAAGCTTGCCAAAACTAATTTTCCAAGTTTGCAATCCGTCGGATTATACACCGTATTGATCGACAGACACCGTATATCTCAAAAGTTTACCATTTAAAATAAAAGTGACTTTGAACTAATGTAAAGTAGATACTAGTGATCGATCTAATATATATATCTATACAAAAAATACAAAAATTCTAAACCATCCGACTATGTAACTTTTAAGTAAAGTTACTTTAAACTTAAAGTAAGGCAGATTACAATAAGCAACCTAGTATATTTGTCTTAGAAAATGAACGAAACTCAAAACCATCGAACTGTGCAACTTTAATCACGCAAATTGTATCATAACGCCAATGTCGGATGTCACACATGACTAGCGGGGAATTGGACTGGCCGGCACTAGCCAGAGACGCTGTCCCTCAGCAGACGGATGTAACTGGTAACCGGAAATCAGCAGGCGGACAGCTCGCCGGGCGGCCGGGCATGCATTGATATATTGTGGAGTGTGAGTATTGATGGATGAGTCAATCAGCCAATCAAAATCATGTTGGATCTGGGGTTTGTTCTCTTGAATCGGATGAAATAATGAATAATTAAAGTTGCATAGTCCGATAAAAATGTCAATCTTCAAAAGCAAAACACTTATCTATATTTGAACTCTCATATCCCACTTAAATATTGGTGCACTTATTAAGTATGTGGTGCTACAAAGAAGGGCATCACTAAGTCAATTTAATACAACATGTTACTGCTGAAGGATATGTATTCAAAGTTAATTTATTTCTAGAATAATGTCTGTTGTCAGCGCCAGAAAAGCCTGAAAAGCTGCGCGCTCACCTGCAAGGATCTCCAGAGCAGAATCAATGCTAGACCTCTCGGCAGCTAGCAACTGTTCACATCTCTGATTTTCGCCTTGCAACTGAACATTCAGCGCCTCACGCATAGATAAATTCTCCGTCTGTTTCATAAAAGCAGCTTGCTGCTCCTCAACCAGAATCCGGTTAGAATGTACGTCCTCTGCGGAGATGCGCCGTGCCGCGTTTAGATCTGCTAAATCGCGTGCGAAGGATGCAGCATTAGAGACTCTTAACTCATCCAACGCCCGTCTCTCCCCCGCAATCCGGTCAAACTGGACCCGCTTCCAAGCCCGCAGATGGCGAATACGCATCGATTCCTGACGCTCCACCTCCGACTGCGACCCAGAAAACGTACGACCCATAACCAAATCATGCTCTAACGTAAACGTCAACGAGTCATCAGCTACGAGCTCTGTCTCGAAAGCCGGGAAAACCTCCCTACGACAGGGAATTTGGCGACCACCGTGCTCAGCTCCCATCCCCACAGAACGGACAGCTGAACTCCCCCATGGCGAATACTCCAGCGGCACTTCTCGCACAGGACTCCCGCGTGTAAGATATGTAAGTATCCGAACGCCCCCCACAACACGGCGTGACGTCATGACTGTCGAACCAATAAAGTTAGTTACATTACAGAATCCATTGTGTCGATACATCTTTACATGGTGTCAGATGTTAAAGACGAACTATGGCGCTTCACGGGTTGAAACCTCCAGGCTATCTGAACCTGGACGAGAAGATGGCGATCAATTGGCGATGCTGGATGCAGGCATATGAAATATACGCTGTGGCCGCAGGAATATCGACGAAAACGGAACGGATTCAATGCTGCGTATTCCTCCATGTCGCAGGTGTAGAGGCGCAGAAGGTGCATCGTACGTTTGCACTAGACGGCACAGACAAAGACAAAATTGCTCCTTTGATCGACGCGTTTACCAGGTACTGTGAAGGAAAGACGAATATAACGGTCGTTCGATATGAATTCAATTCTTTTAATCAAGGTGAACAGAATATGGATTCTTTTATTAGAGAGCTGAAACACAGAGTACAATACTGCTGTTATGAACAATTGGAAGCTTCTTTACTGTGCGATAGGATCGTATGCGGTGTGACAGATGATACCTTGAGGAACAAGTTGTTACAGATGCCTGATCTCAAATTGGAGGAATGCATACAACTATGTCGATTAAGTGAAATCAAATCGACACAAGTCAAGCAGAGGGAATCACATCAGGTCGACGCTGTAAATACGGGATACACACGGGGACAACGGTCGTCGGGAGGAATGTCTCCTTAGTTACGGCGGCCTAGCGGTCGAGGTCGAATGCAACAAGCAAGTCGAGGCGCGGGTAACAAGTGTAGTCAATGTGGCTATACTCACGCGACAGGAACATGTCCGGCTCGAGGGAAGGAGTGTCTAGGATGTCGAAAAATTGGACATTTCGTAAGGATGTGCCAGATGCAACAAGCTCCAGGGAGGAATGCGGCTATCTACGAGATTGACGTGAAGGATGACGTCATCGCTAACCAGGAGGAGGACCTATTTGTTGGCACACTAGGTGCTAGTGACAGTAAAGACAAAGATTTGTGGTACACTAGTTTTTGTGTCGATGGCCTGAATATCCTTTTTAAGTTGGATACAGGATCAGAGGCGAATATTTTACCTTTAAAAATGTACAATAAGATAAGTACAGCGTGTTTGATTCCATCGGTGTGTCACTTAGTGACATATGGTGGACACAGGATACACCCCCATGGGGAGGTATCCCTTAATGTCGAGGGTCACACAATTAAATTTCAAGTAACGGATGCCGGGTGCGCAATACTGGGAAAACAGTCGTGTGTCCAATTAGGCTTGTTGGCACGCTTGGATGTCGTCGACGCGATCGACGGTGATACTGTCGCAAACAAATTGGTAAGACAATATTCAAATGTGTTTCAGGGTTTAGGGCTAATCAAAGTTAACGCTAAGATTCACATTGATAATAATGTATGCCCTGTAATCGACCCTCCACGTCGAGTGCCTCTAGCCATTGTGAATGACGTGAAAGTGGAATTAAAAAGAATGTTAGACTTAGGAGTCATAGTATGGCGGGACGAGCCTACCCCTTGGGTGAATTCTGTGACAATAGTCCGTAAACCTGGAAAATTAAGGATCTGTCTAGACCCTACTAAGTTAAATAAAGCTATACTAAGGGGTCCATACCCAGTAAGAACTGTAGAAGAGGTAGTAGCAACGTTACATGGTGCCAAGTATTTTTCGGTGCTCGACGCAAACAGCGGGTACTGGCAAATAGAACTAGACGAGGGTAGTTCTAAGTTATGCACGTTCAACACCCCGTGGGGCAGGTTAAGGTTTACTCGACTCCCTTTTGGGATCAAAACAGCCGGGGAAATATTCATCCAGGAGATGAATGGCATTCTGATGGATCTCCCTGGGGTCCATGTCATCACGGATGATATTTTAGTGCACGGGGCAACAATTGATGAACATAACTTAAGACTGGAGGCTGTTCTGAAGCGGGCTGATCAAGTAAACCTGAAACTGAACCCGAAAAAGTCGAAAATATGTAAAACAAATGTTAACTATGTAGGACATGTTATGACGTCAGACGGCATAAAACCTAATAGAGATAGAATACAGGCAATTGCCGACATGCCAAGCCCTTCAGACAAACCTGCATTACAACGTTTCTTAGGGATGATGGGTTATGTACACAAATTCATCCCTAACATGGCGCATATAACAAGTTCATTAAGACAAGTCTTAAAAAAAGATGTAGCTTGGCATTGGGAAGCAGACCAAGAATTATCTTTCGAGAAATTGAAATATTTATTAACTAATGCACCGGTGTTAAGATAATTCAATGGTAGAGAACATATTGTTCTGCAAGTCGATGCATCCAAATTTGGATTGGGTGCTACCTTGTTCCAGGATAAGTTACCAGTGGCAATGGCATCAAAAGCACTGGACAACACCCAAATTAGTTACGCAGTAATAGAAAAAGAATTATTAGCCATTTGTTTCGGTTGTCACAAGTTTCATGATTATATTTATGGTAACGAAATCGCAGTAATAACTGATCATAAACCCTTGGTAGCTATAATGATGAAACCAGTGCATTCCCTTTCGGCAAGGATGCAACGAATGCGTATGAGACTGCAGAATTACAATATTGAGGTACAATACTTGAAGGGTACTGAATTATTCTTTGCAGATACCCTGTCGAGAGCCCACACGTCGAGTGTAACCCCTGACGACCTTTACGATCGGGATTTATCCATAGCCTCCATTGGGATTGATCCGGACGTGGTCCAAGCCGTTAAGCGGGAAACAATGTTGGATTCGACATTAAAAAGAGTTGTTGAATTATCACTACATGGATGGCCTATGGAGGGAAAAGCCCTCGACTCAGATGTTCAGATGTTTTTTAGATTTAAGGATGACATAACTGTGTTCGACGGGGTTCTATTGAAAGGCTCACAAATAATTATCCCTAAATCCATGCGATCAGATATGTTAACAAAATTACATGAGGCTCACTTAGGTATCATAAAAAGGAAACAATTGGCGAGGGACACGGTGTTCTGGCCGGGTTTAATGGGAGCGTTAGAGGACAAAGTGTCACGGTGTACTGTTTGTCAAGAATGTCGAAAAATGCCAGCTAAAGAACCATTAATTAGCCATGTTATAACCGATATACCATATAATAAAATCGGAGTTGATTTGTTTCATGTTGGAGATAAGGATTACATGATAATTGTGGATTATTACTCTAAATTCCCAGAAGTAATTGAATTAGCAGAAACGACCAGTGGAGCTGTTATTTTGGCCCTAAAACAAACATTTAGTAGGTACGGCATTCCAAGGCATGTAGTGTCAGACAACGGGCCCCAATTTGCGAGCAGGGAATTTTGTGACTTTGCTGTACATTATGGGTTTGAATCAATATTTACTAATCCCATGAACGCGCAAAGCAATGGACAGAGTGAACGTGCCGTCCAAACGTTCAAACACATGATAAAAAAATGTAATAAAGATGGGACTGATATTAGCATAGCGATGCTTAACTATCGAAACACAACATTAGAAGGGATGGGGGCGACCCCAGCTCAAATGTTGATGTCGAGACGTTTAAGGTCTCGTATCCCAGTATTAGATGACAATCTCAAAGCTATGATAGAACCGTCGAAATCCAAACAATTGACACGTAAACAAATCACCCAAAAGATGTATTTTGACAAATGTGCAGGTCGAGAACAGTCATTGTTACAAGTAGGGGACAAAATAAGATACAGAAATTATAATAATGAGTGGGAAGTAGGTCATGTCGTAGAAACAGATGAAATGCGGAAAAGGGATTATAGGAGACGTAATAACAAGGGGAACATATTGAGAAGAAATAGGCGATTTCTTTTCAAATGTCCGCAAGCACAGGTAAAAGAACAAACAAATACACAGAAGCAGATAACACCCACAATACACTCACCTTACACTACGCGATATGGTAGGGTCAGCATGCCTCCAAAACGTTTTGAGACAAAGGCCACGTAATATAGAGTACACTAGGTTAAACAATGATTTGTCACGCCAATACAACTGTAAGAAGTGACATGTACGCGTGCAAGAAGAGTATGACGTGACGCTTCGTCTAGTAGGTCAAATGAAGAAGATGAACAATATTGGTAAATTAAGAATAGGCGGTTATTAGTGGCGCTCGTGCATGTTCGTTCATCTGGACGAACGTATAATTAAACACAAAACATCGGTCACAATAATTTTATGTGTTGATATGTATTCATTGAATAAGACTTAATACAGACATGGTTGCACCTCCCCACAACAGATAAGTCATTCATACTATGAAACCATTGAAACGGATGGGCGAGATGAACGTCATTGTTAGAGAACGTCGTATGACATAGCACGTAAGGATATAACAAATAAGTCAGTTGGTAAATCCAGGTACGTATAAGAAAATGTTAACCGATAACTATGAAGTCATGGCAAGGTTTCACACCATGGTTATATCATATAATCACAATGAACCATTACCTGATTAATCATTACTTGTTGTTAAGAGGGGAAGATGTAAGATATGTAAGTATCCGAATGCCCCCCACAACACGGCTTGACGTCATGAATGTCGAACCAATAAAGTTAGTTACATTACAGAATCCATTGTGTCGATACATCTTTACACCATGTACGCCCAGACCTAAATCACTATGATACACGATTGAACTGCTACCCTCATGTACACCCACCCCCGAATCAGTATTGATCGACAGAGACCGTATAGCATCAAGAGCGAAGCCCACCTTCACAGCACTCCCCGCAATGCCCTCCGCAGTATCTTCATCAACCGCGAGAACATTTCACATTACATCTGAGACCACGACATTCTTCAACCCGTGACACTACCCGAACGAGTACCCAACTGTGCGTCACGCCCCCGCCCTGCACTGCCACCGGTGTAAACAACGGCGCAATACCAGGCGGTGGATTGGCACTCAGTTGCGCTAACTGCGTCCAATAGCTATCAGACCCTGTAACACCTTCAGCAATCATAGGCGACACCACCGGCGCTGGCGCGGGAGTGGCTACGCCCCTCCCCCCCCCAACCTACCGACACCTGGCAACGCTCCCCTATGACGCCGGCACCTGCATTAGGAATGAAAGTTTCACAAACATCCCCAGCAGGTGAATATTGAGCGTGGTGCAGTGTACTCACCACAGAAGCGTCCACGCTCACCAGCAGTCCATCCGCGTCGGGACGCCTTGTACCATCAGTTTGGTACTGGCTCCCACTGCGCAGTTGACCTGCTGTCGTCCCCTCCATAATAACAAGATTACGAAGAGAACCTACCTTCGGAGTCCATGGCCCAGGTCCAAGACTCACCCCCTTACGCAGAAGGCGAGCTGGTTCACGGCATCAATGTGATGGCCCACGGCCCTCCGACTCCCACTCTCTCGGTCACACGCGGAAGAACACCAAGATTCAATCAGAGTACACTTCAACTTGGTTTATTGAACCAGATGCTCTCCGCGGTGTCAGTAGTTGTCTGACCCGCCCCCTGACTCGCCAGATCCCACATCGACTCTATAGGTGTGTGTGTGGGGGGGGGGGGGGGTCAGCCACACGCAGTAGAGGTCAGCCCAGTTGGGGTCTGACCGGTGGCTACCCGTGCCGCCACCTAGCGCAGTGTAGTGGTACTGCGCTGGTGTACGGCGTAGTCTCCACTGCTACCGGGTGGTAGTAGAGTTCATGTACAGACTACTACACAATCATCCTAATATATTTATCTCAGAAAACGAGTGAAACTCTAAAACATCGGACTAAGCAACTTTCGATGTATTTCTCTGCTTGCTTTTGATCTATTTACAAGTTACATCAACAACTTTCACGCCCCCGCCCCCACACACAAACTACCTTTCTGACGTCAGTTGAAAAAGTTATGCTATGGGCACAAAATGGTAGCAGCTCACTGTGGACCGTCCTTTGCGACAAGGTCTTAGAGAATATTTCCATCGCAAAATCGCCCCCTGGTAGCAGTAGGAAGAACTAATGTGATGGGTGACGTTCGTGCCTGTTCCACGGATAGGGTCTATTGTGGGTCAATTCAGCTGTCTGTCGATTACCTAAGAATAGACTGCCTCGTGCGCAAATTACCCATGTTAGCCTCGTCCAACATGCACAATTCGCCGCACTCAGCAACAGGGAGAAAAAGGAAAGACATAGACAGACATGGTTTCTGAAGATTTAATAACAAAACAAGTCGGGACCGTTAGAGGTCTATCGTGGTCAAGTAGGCGACAGAGGCCAGGATCATGCGCTGATTGGGATGCGCAACCAGGAACAGTACATGACACAGGAATGAATCAACGTGGAGATCAGCGCTCACCCAACAATTGAGCGAGCGCTGATGGCGCATCCGTGACTTCGAGGTGGGAGAGGTAGGCGTGCAGGGCGCGGCTCTTCCAAGTCCCGGCTGACATTAGTGCAGGGAGAGGGAGACCAGCTGCCGCACATGCCTGGGCTGCGCCCCTTCGGAGGCTATGAAGCGTGATCAGGCGGGTTCGTGGCAAGGGACAAGGCGAGGCCTCCCTGAGGAGCTTCAGGAGGAACTTAGCGGAGAGGGGAGCCCCTGACGGCAGCAGGAAAGCCGGATCATCTGGATCCGGATTTACCGTGCGCAGATACCGCTTCCAAGCTCGGACTGGGCAGCATGGAGACGCCGGAATAGGCGGGAGGAGGAAACGGACAGGGCATGAGGAGGCGGGGCGGGATTTAGTAGAGGAAACTAGGACTTCCAAGCCAGCACGCTTTAACCGTACACATTTGAATTTTAGGACATGTGGGCTCTGCACGGATGTCGTGACCAGATTGCTCTGCCTGAGCATGCACATGTATCCGACTATCAGGGCTACAATAGCCGCAGCAGGGACGGGGAGTGTTGACAACAGGAACGTGACTATCCGACGGAGGGCGGGCGGGGTAATGGGCGGAACTTGTGAGATGACATGAGTCGATGCGCGCAAGATCGCGCGTTTCATGACAACGAGCTCATGTGAGAGGAACACTGCATGTTTACCAGGGAATGCACAGACCCAGAGCTTAGCCGAACTGAAGTAGTTCAGTGCGGCTCCAGGGGAGCGGAGGGCCTCGCTGAGATGAAGGAGGAAGGAGAGGAGGTCGTAGCGCCGAGGAGCCTCAGGGGAGAAGCCATGGGCCGCTGCATACTTCCAGTATCGTCGCAGATGAGCACCTTTGTTCGTCCATGTTCGTGGAGCCAGGCCAGCATGATACAGACTAACCAGCCTCGCAATGAAGGCTATATACCGCGTATATAGCCTTCACCGTAGACTAGATAGTTGTAAACCACAAGGCAGTGGTTTACAACTCTGCAAGGCAGGGTTGTTTGGTGCGTGTCCCACCGGCCCATCACGACCACCTCCAGGGCCGTGGTCTCAGATGTAATGTGATGAGGTTGCTTCTTACCTGCTTACTATTCGAAGCTCTGAACGAAAGAAAGAAAGAAAGAAAGAAAGAAAGAAAGAAAGAAAGAAAGAAAGAAAGAAGGAAAGAAAGAAAGAAAGAAAGAAAGAAAGAAAGAAAGAAAGAAAGAAAGAAAGAACGTATATAGCTTTCACCCTGGAATACCTAACCGAACTAATCAAACATATACTAACCACAAAGCTATAGCTTATCAAGACAATTTAAATGTATCCTGCACCCATTATCTGCCTAATCCCAAATCCACTAACTGTAACAGAAATTCATACCCACAGCAACTATGCCTCCTCACAGGTATGATCAAAAGATATGGACACAGGATTGTTGGTACATACGGTTATTTCCCCACGAGGTCGGGAACTGGTCAGATTCGCCTCCAGGCGTGTGTCGACGGTATTCAAGTCGCGTAGTCCAATGCTTTTGGGTTTCAGTCATTTTGTTTAGAGAAATATATTATGGTTATTGCTATATATCATACTTTATTTTGAAGCAACTTTGGCTTAAAATGGCTAATTCTTGAGAGATATTCATAGCGCAAACATGCGTCACAACTCTGACACCATAGGCTGCGGCAGTAATAATTTAAAAAGTGTCATCAAAACCATCGGACATTTAACACTCCACCTGCAGTGGTCGGTGCAGTGCGGTAGGAGAGCGGTGCAGTGTGCAGGCCTACCAGGTCTCACATCACCAAATTCAAACCGTAGCCTCGAGCACCACAATGATGCGGATTCATGCCTGACGTGACGTGTGCACTGACGTTATACCCTGACGCTTCTACGTCTAGGTGCGCCAAGGTTGGGAAGGTGAGGAAGGGGTGGTAAGGTGGTGGGGGTGGGAGGGTATAAGGGGTAGGGGAGCCAGGCAGGTGGTAGCCGGACACATACGCTGGGCTTAAGCAGAGAGCGTGTATACAGATGAGAGAGACAACTCCCGCGAAAATCGGTAACACAGGCTACAGTGGCGTTCCTGGCGGTTAGTGTTGAACAAGCTTTGAGTTTGCCATACGTGTAGTGCAAAACATTTGTTTTTATTCAAAATTAATAGAAATGCAGAAGCCTAACCTTATCGATTTAATATAATCCTTTTGGTAAACATGTTTTCTATATGTGTACTAAGCGGCTTGTTTCTATTTTGTGTAGTTTTAGAGATATTTCACTTTTTCTGTAGGAAGTTTGCACACAACCATTGACAATGCCTTGAGTTTGCCGTACGCGTAGTGAAAAACGTCAGTTTTATTCCAAATTAATAGAAATCCAGAACCCTAACCATATCAATTTAATATAATCTTGTTGGTAAACATGTTTCCTATGTGTATTCCAATCAGTTTGTTTCTAGGTGTTGTAGTTTTAGAGATATTTAACGTTTTCTGTAGGAAGATTGCTCACCGCCATTGACAATGCCTTGAGTTTGCCGTACGCGTAGTGAAAAACGTCAGTTTTATTCCAAATTAATAGAAATCCAGAACCCTAACCATATCTCTTTAATATAATCTTGTTGGTAAACATGTTTCCTATGTGTATTCCAATCAGTTTGTTTCTAGGTGTTGTAGTTTTAGAGATATTTAACGTTTTCTGTAGGAAGATTGCACACGACCATTGACAATGCCTTGAGTTTGACAGCTGTGTCATATACTGTTCAACAACCACCACTTGGAGCGCCACAGTCGGCATCTGTTACATGGTGTAGTATGGGAGTTGTCCCTCTCATCTGTATACACGCTCTCTGGCTTAAGGTGTGATCTCTCCGCCACCGGCTCCTGTAACCAGGCACCCGGGCCCTAATGTATCCATTACAGCACCCGTCGCATCTACGTTACAACACCCGAGCACGACCCGGATGACGTGGGGTGGTGGGGTTGGGAGAGGGGTGACAAGATGTGCGTGTGCGCGGGGAGGGGGGCGTTGAGGAGGCAATGTCTTAGTATCATGCAGTGGCATTGACATTGCATAGTCTGATGGTTTTGAGTTTCTGTCATTTTCTGAGGTAAATATATTACTATATTAGGTTGATTAGTTTAATCGCTATATTGTACCTTACTTTAGTTTGAAGTAACTTTTATTTTAAATGGCTAACTTTGGAGATATTTGAAGTGCAAACAGATCAAATTAATTTTGGCAAGCTTGCCAAACGTCTGATACCATAGGCTCGTGCAGTAGCAGGTTGTATTAAAATGTCTCAGCATTACATTCTATGTGCTGACAAATGTTGGATAAGTGCACCAGTATCTAAGTTAGACGTTTGGGCTTTGAATCAAGTGACTGCAAAGCGACCCACCCAATCCCACAATCCCCGAACGCCTGGCGGTCCCTGAAAGTGCAGCATGGCCAACGCCGCTTCCCTACTGAAATCACCGCCAAAATAAATATGACTAAACAAAGAGAAGATGAAGCAGCAAACAAAAACAAGAACAAAAATACCACCACAACAGAGAAAGCGCACGGAAAACATGCATCGTGATTGCAAATCAAAATGCCGCCCACCCTGGCCGCCACCTCATTGAACCCGGCTGGTTCCCGGCGGCCGCCTCCATCGTGGCGGATTAATTAAACAAGTGGCCAGTTGTCAATTAGTAATGCGGGGGATTGTGATCAGGCAGCATGGGTGGCTAGGTGCCTGGGGTGCGTCGTGAGGAAGGCGGGGGGAAGAACAGGCGGGGGGGTGTGGGAGAGACAGGGTGAGTGGGTGGGTATGTAGAGGAAGGGGAGGTGTGTATGTATGCAGGAAGGAAGGGTGGGGAATGGGCGGAGGGGAGGGGAGGGGACGG
This sequence comes from Branchipolynoe longqiensis, assembly GCA_030323885.1. Classification (NCBI taxonomy): domain Eukaryota; kingdom Metazoa; phylum Annelida; class Polychaeta; order Phyllodocida; family Polynoidae; genus Branchipolynoe; species Branchipolynoe longqiensis. Next base: position 102,109,572 of record CM059187.1, on the reverse strand, counting down.
GGCAGGTGACCCTATGCTGTGCAAGTCCCGGCTTCATCTGGTACTCAACAAAGCTGCAGGTGATCAGAAAAGCACGCAGCGGCGCTCTGCCCCTGAGGCTTGTTATTATTTCAGCCTGGCGAACAGGGCTGGTGAACAGCGGGGGCTCGCGGTGGGGGCGGGCATGCACACGGTGAGTGGGTGATGCGGAGGATGGGTGGGTGCGTGATGCCGAGGGTGGTTGGGTGGGTGGGTGCGTGCGTGCGTGATGCTGACGGAGGCTTGGTGGGTGTGTGATGCTGAGGGCGGGTGGGTGGGTGGGTGGATGCGTGCGTGATGCTGACGGAGGGTTGGTGGGTGGGTGATGCTGAGGGTGGGTGGGTGGGTGAGTGATCCTGACGGAGGGTAGGTGGGTGGGTGATGCTGACGGAGGGTAGGTGGGTGTGTGATGCTGACGGAGGCTTGGTGGGTGTGTGATGCTGAGGGCGGGTGGGTGGGTGGGTGGATCCGTGCGTGATGCTGACGGAGGGTTGGTGGGTGGGTGATGCTGACGGAGGGTAGGTGGGTGCGTGATGATGGTTGGGTGTGGGTGGTGCGGAGAGTTGGGAGGGAGAGCTGCGGCAGCGGGGGTAGGAGGGAGGGGCTGCGTGGTGGGGATTATGAGGTGGTGGCAGGGGTTATAATATGGCCGAGTGTCGTGGTGATTACACCTCCTCCAGTTGTTTGGTGCGTGTCCCACCGGCCCATCACGACCACCTCCAGGGCCGTGGCCACCTCCAGGACCTGAGCCCGGAGGTGGCTGCGAAAGGAGGATGTTGGTGGACGTCATTTCGCCAGGGCTGCGCACTACTAAGGATTCACTAACTTTTGTTTTTGGCGATAAATTGTTACGCTATTTTTTCACTTCAATAATGAATACATCTCTTAAGGTTGTATACTCCAATAAAAGCATCACATTTTCGAAAGCATATCACTTATCTAGATTGTAATCTACCTATATAACTTAGATTGTGTGCATTTATTGATCACTTGTTGCTGCTTAGAAGGGTTACTAAGTCGATTTAATAGAGCTAGTTACCGCTGAAGACTATAGGCTCAGATGATATGCATGCCAACATTAATTTGTTATGTTTCCACTTCAAATATTTCTCACGGTAGTCATCTTAAATCAAGGCTACAGTAAGCTAAAGTATGGTAGATCATAATGATCAATCTAATATATTTATCTCAGAAAATGACAGAAACGCAAAACCATCGGAGTTTGGACCTTTAATCATCATCATCATCATGCTGTCGGTCGTGATGCAACAAAGACTGCTTTCATTACTTGACTGCCGCTCTCCATTTAGCACATTTCATGAAAGCTGCCTGCAAAAGTGTTGAAGTGCTGCTGGCTTTTGCAAGTTACCAGCGGCACTCTCTCGGGGAGCAAATAGAGGTTTCACAACGGCAAGAACATGTCAAGACAGGCGCAAAACTATTTGTCCCTGCAGTGGCTGGTCGGGAGATGTTGGGAGTTCCATACATCAACCGCCCTTAATGCTGCCACAGTGACATGGTTTTCTGTTTAGGGTTTGCTCCCTTAGCCTTCGGTTCTGTCAAGAACCTGTACCACAAGGCAGTGGTTTACAACTCTGCAAGGCAGGGGCGTCAAACTCCCTGAGGTATTGCTATACCTGCAATACCTGCATACCAATATATAGCACCCCATTATACAGTTTTCCCAGAATGAGTTTTATACTATTTTTGAATAATTCACTGGTAACAACATACAGACACAGTGCACATTTTCCCCCGTTGAGTATTAGGTCTGTTAGAGGGCTGATTTGTTGTGGAACTCCTCTATGAATTGTAAGGCTTTTTCCACAAAGATGCTGCACAGTGACCAGTTACCAATAACTTTACTTGTTTCACTAATATCATTAGTTTTTCACTGGCGTTGTGGTGTTGGGTTGTGATTATCCTCCACAATGCCTTGTACACAGAGGATGCAACACAGTGAACTTCTACCACAGCATTAGTTCTTCCACTGCCGACAGAGGGCAGCTGGATGGTGGACATCCTCTGTAAGATCTTTTCCACAGAGCACAGTGAGCTGCTACTCACAACGGTAGTTCTTCCCACTGTTGGCAGAGGGCGGGTTGGTGGTGGAAATGGTCCACAATTAGCAGTGTTTCCCCCTGGGTGCCGCCTCCCAGCGTGCTGGCCGCTGGTGGCGCCATGTCACACAGGACACAATTAGCAGTGTTTCCCCTGGGTTCCTCCTCCCAGCGTGCTGGCCGCTGGTGGCACCATGTCACACAGAACACAATTAGCAGTGTTTCCCCTTGGTGCCTCCTCCCAGTGTGCTGGCCGCTGGTGGCGCCATGTCACACAGGACACAATTAGCAGTGTTTCCCCTGGGTTCCTCCTCCCAGCGTGCTGGCCGCTGGTGGCACCATGTCACACAGAACACAATTAGCAGTGTTTCCCCTTGGTGCCTCCTCCCAGTGTGCTGGCCGCTGGTGGTGCCGTGTCACACAGAACACAATCAGCAGTGTTTCCCATGGGTGCCGCCTCCCAGTGTGCTGGCTGCTGGTGGTGCCGTGTCACACAGAACACAATTAGCAGTGTTTCCCCTGGGTGCCACCTCCCAGTGTGCTGGCCTCTGGTGGCGCCGTGTCACACAGAACACAATCATCAGTGTTTCCCCTTGGTGCCACCTCCCAGCGTGCTGGCCGCTGGTGGTGATGTGTCACACAGAACACAATTAGCAGTGTTTCCCCTTGGTGCCTCCTCCCAGCGTGCTGGCCACTGGTGGTGCCGTGTCACACAGAACACAATCAGCAGTGTTTCCCCTTGGTGCCGCCTCCCAGTGTGCTGGCCGCTGGTGGTGCCGTGTCACACAGAACACAATTAGCAGTGTTTCCCCTGGGTGCCGCCTCCCAGTGTGCTGGCCGCTGGTGGTGCCATGTCACACAGAACACAATCAGCAGTTTTTCCCCTTGGTGCTGCCTCCCAGCATGCTGGCCGCTGGTTGTGCCATGTCACACAAAACACAATTAGCAGTGTTTCCCCTGGGTGCCACCTCCCAGCTTGCTAGCCGCTGGTAGCGCTGTGTCACACAGAACGGCCATTCAGTATGGAGCACCCAACAGAGGCCTCCCCAGAACTCAGCAAAACTGACTGACCTTACAGAGATGCATTTTCTTGGCGAGATCGATGATCAGATTGATCCTCTCTGAATCAATGTGCACAGTATCTCTACAAAAGATCTTTCCTACAAGAAAAGAAAAAAAAAACATAATAGCCTGAAGTAAATTAACAAAAGATAGGAGGCCCTCTCCTCTTCTCTCTTCCTCTCTATTTCTCTCTTTCTCTCTCTCTTTCTCTATCTTTCTCTCCCTTTCTCTTTTTCTCTCTCTTTCTCTCTCTTTCCATTTTGCTCTCTCGCTCTCTCGTTTTCTTCTTCTCCCCTATCTCTTACTTTCTTTCGCGCCTTGTGAATATATATACCAGTATTTGTTAGCAGTTGTCTCGCACATGGCGCCTTTCTGGGCGTTGAGCTCTTCGCAGTCGACGTTAAAATGCACTGAGAAGTTAAGTTTTAATGTTTAAAAAATAACCGCCACCACCATCTTCCCGAATGAGCACGAATCAATTTGTTGCCAAGATAATAAAGTGACTGCTACAAGAGTCGAAAGTGGGTGTGGGTGTGGGTGGAGAGAGGCTGTGAGGAGGTGGGAGGGAGGGAGGGAGGAGGGAGGAAGGAGAGAGAGAGGGAGGGAGGGAACGAGGGAGGGAGGGAGACAGTATGGGACTGATTACATCTGGGAGCAGTTCCGAGCAACTCGTAGTCAGCCCGCCCAGCAACGCTGAATGGTCGATGGCGCCATCGGAATGGCGCACTTTGCTAAAATAAAATCATCGACTTACTTTACCAAATTAAGTATCCAAATGAACTAATTGACGCCAGCTCACCATGTTCTTAATTAAAATCGCACTCACTAGGGACTGTGGACTCACCAAAAGGAATAACTATTATGCAGTATGCTTAATTATAAAGCGAGATAGTCCGTTGAAGTATCACATTTTCAAAGCCAAAACAATTATCTGAATTTTATTCTACATATCTAATTTAGATACTAATGCATTAGACATTTGTTTTTGCATAGAAGGGAATACTGAGTCAAACCTAGCTCTAACTGTTGAAGCCTATGGTGTGAGAGTTTGGCGTGCTTGCCAAAACTAATTTGACATGTTTGCACTTCAAATATTTCAAAAGATGCCATTTAAAATAAAGGTTACTTCAAGCTAAAATGAAGTACATTGTAGTTAGTAATGATCAGTCAAATATGTTTATCTCAGACAAATGACAGAAACTCAAAACAGTCGGATTATGCAACTGTAAGTAAATAAATAACTACCCTGTTTGAGTTTGTTCAATTTATTGGCGTGTATTTGCTGGAACTGGAAAATGTGCTCAGTTCTATAACGCCCAGTCACACCTTGCCGGACTGGGGAACCGGGCAAGAACCGGACACTGTCCAGTGGTGGAAGGCGATGTCCGGTACATGTCCGGGTATCCATTCGGCGGTGTCCGGTGGTGTCCGGTGGTGTCCAGTACAAGTTTTGAACATGCACAAAACTTCTACCAGACACTGCCAGACTGACGTGTCTGGTTGGTCTCCGGTTGGTCACCGGTTTGTCCGATTCATGTCCGGTACCCACCCAGTTTGTCTCCGGTAGCCTCCGGACGAAAAAGTCACCGGACACCAACTGGAGACTAACCGGATTTACCGTACAAGGACCAGAGAAAGGCCGGACAGTACCGGAGATGCACCGGACATGTACCGGACAATGAAATCATATAGCTAACGTGACGAACAGCTCCTGACATCAGTCTTTCTCATGCTGTCGTCGCTGTCACCACCATGGATTCCCCTGAACTTCTTTGGCTGAGAGTTTCAGTTCTGCAGGTCCTCCAGACTGCCAGAAGAAGGAGAAGGAGGCCAAGAAGGTGGTGGTGTAGGTCCTGGCTCAGTCCTCAACGTCGTTTGGAGTTTGGTCTGTATGACCAACTGATGGTGGAGCTCCACAGAGAAGATTCACAGTCCTTCACAAACTTTCTGCGGATGCCTACAGAGATGTTTGACAAACTTCTGCGATGTGTTGGTCCGCGGTTCACGAAGAGGCATACGTTCTACAGGGCGCCGATTGCGCCAGGCATCACGCTTCATCATTTGGCATCTGGGGCCAAATACAACGACATGCGGTACGCATGGCGGGTGCCACACAACACCATCTCCATCCTAGTCAGAGAGGTAATTGTCTTTGAATGTTGTCTTGTAAATTGAATGTAATACCACAGATGTAACCGTATTTTGTAGATATTATTAACCATACTGTGTATTTATTGTCATGTCAGATGTGGTATTTTTTTATGTACATTCATGCACTTGTATTTGTTTAATACTTTTATTGAGACCATGTCTGTGTAGTATATGTCATTTCAGGTGTGGTAGTTTTGTAATATCTTATAGTAAATATACATAATGAACTTTTTTATACATTAATTTCACACTAACCATTCTGTTCTTTTTATGTCATTTCAGGTGTGCCAGGCTATTGTAGACGAGCATGTCAATGAGGTTATGCCGCTGCCGACAGAACCTGCTGCTTGGTGTGCGATAGCAGAGGGTTTCATGCAGAAATGGAATTTCCCGAACACCTGTGGGGCGATCGATGGCAAGCATATAGCCTGCAAGTGTCCACCTAGGTCGGGTTCGACGTACTACAACTACAAAAAGTTCTTCTCTATCGTCCTGATGGCTTTGGTCGATTCAGACTATAAATTCATCTGGGTGGACATAGGTGGACGTGGAGCTGCGTCTGATGCACAGATCTGGAAAGAGTCCGACCTGAAGCAGGCCATGGAAGAGGGGGACATACAGTTGCCAGACCCAGAACCCCTTCCACATGATGACCAGGACATGCCCTATTTCTTTATTGGCGATGATGCATTTGCCCTGCGGAACTTCATGCAGAAGCCCTTCGGCCATCGTGGCCTGCAACGTGATGAGTGCATCTTCAATTATCGTCTGTCGAGGGCTCGCCGGGTGGTAGAAAATGCCTTTGGCATTCTGGCCAATCGCTTTCAAGTTCTGATGAGTACAATGCAGCACAGCCCGCCAACAAATCACTTAATAACTACTTCATGTGTTCTGCTGCACAATTTGATGTGCATCAGGTATCCCCTCATGCAGAACAACTTGGACGACCAGGAAGATGATAACCTGGATATAATTCCTGGTGTGTGGAGACTGGGCCGCAACCTGCGAGACTGTGAGTTTGTTCAAGGCCCTAACAGAGACAATCGTGAGGGCAAGAAGGTCAGGAACACTCTGAAGCATTGGGCAAATTCCCTGCCGGTTCGGTTCCATGGCAGGAGCGGATGATTTAAAGTTATATGATAAGGACTGGTGTGACATTGTGTATAGTTGATGGTGGAGAAAAGCACCCTGATAATGAGTGATTATTTCAAATTGTTGTAATATGATTTATTTAACCTATAAATTCCTCTGTAGGTTCTATGTTCTCAGTACTCTTGTTGTAAATACTGTGTTTGTCCCATCCTGATATGACCATAGATGTTGCTAGGACATACAACAACTTATTAACGGATAATTCATAATAAGGACTGGTGTGACATTGTGTATAGTTGATGCCTCTGTAGGTTCTATGTTCTGACTGTTTTTAACTCAGTACTCTTGTTGTAAATACTGTGTTTGTCCCATCCTGATATGACCATAGATGTTGCTAGGATGTACAACAACATATTAACAGATAAGTCATAATAAGGACTGGTGTGACATTGTGTATAGTTGATGGTGGAGAAAAGCACTCTGATAATAAGTGATTATTTCAAATTGTTGTAATATGATTTATTTAACCTATAAATGCCTCTGCAGGTTCTATGTTCTGACTGTTTTTTAACTCAGTACTCTTGTTGTAAATACTGTGTTTGTCCCGTCCTGATATGGCCGTAGATGTTGCTAGGATGTACAACAACATATTAACGGATAATTCATGATAAGGACTGGCCTGACATTGTGTATAGTTGATGGTGGAGAAAAGGACTGATAATGAGCGATATTTGTGACCTGACTTAATTAACCAATAAATGCCTATGTATGTTCTACATTCTGACTGTTTTTACTTCAATATTTTTGTTTGTTATATCACACACGACTATATTTGTACCGTCCTGCTATGACCTAACATGTTGGTATGACATACAAGAACAAACAATACAAACTGTATATATTGATAGCCACAACAATTACAAATGTATTACAGAGAGAACAAAAGTTTGGAAATATTTAAGTTCGAACAGTTTTATTGAAAGGTAATTACTCGATTGACAACATATTTTCAATAACTTTAAATAAATTAACTCCCCTATTTACACTCCACTATTTACAGTATTCCCCTCCCCTATATGAACACGACAAATAAATTAATGACAATATTTACAACATTATACACTTATTTACAACAACTTAAACTAACTTAATACTATTGCCCTCCCCTTAACCCTCCCTGGACTTTTACCCGTATTTACAATAACTTAACATTAAACTACCCTTTTTACCCTCCCCACCCACATCCTTTAAAAGCGATACATTAAAAAAGTAAAACCGTCCTGATATGACCTTAGATGTTGCTAGGACGTAAAACAACAACAAACAAACAAACAAACAAAAAAGTAAAAACAATATGTACAAATTTATACAATATCATCGAGGGGATTGTCACGGCTGTCCTCCACGTCACTGTCCCTGCCAGCTTTGCCACCACCAACACTCGCAGCGTGAAGGTGATGCTGCGGTAACTGCTCCACTTTAACGAAGCCCCCAAAGAGCGCAGACGGGGACCACAGTGGGTTGTAGCGGGCTGCTGTTGGGACGGGTGTCGGTCCTGAAGTGAACCCACCACTAGATGATGTCGTTGCCCGCTGTGGCTGTGGCGGGAGGTGTCCTGCTGGCTGTGGGTGCAGCTGGAGGTGTGGCTGGAGGTGTGGCTGGAGGTTGAGTAGAGGCAGTTGCTGGAGGACAAGTTGTGGTTGGTGCTGCTGCTGGTGCTGCTGCTGGTGCTGGTGCTGCTGCTGCTGGTGCTGCGGTGGCTGGAGCCGCACTACAGGCGGTGGCGGTGGTTGCAGCAGAAGTTGTGGCTGCTGCTGCGGTGGCTGGAGGTGGACTACAGGTGGTGGCAGTGGCTGCAGGAGAAGTTGTGGCTGCTGCTGTTGCTGGTGTTGCTGCTGTTGCTGCTGCTGCTGTTTCTGCTGGTGCTGCTGCTGCAGGGCAAGCTGTTTGTTGAGCATCATCCACCGGGTGGACATAGCCATGAATGTGCCTCGGAACTAGTCCCACTGGTCGTCAGTGGCTCCGAGGCACACATACTTTACCCACCCGAGGAAACTGGTCTGCTCTGTATTTGGCTCCTTGTTGGTGAGAGCCTCCTTGATGTCCGACAGCACCACAGCAGCAGCCACAAACTTGTCTTGAATGGACGTCATAGCCGCCGCCTCATCCTCCAGCCTGTAGCGCTTTGATGGGTTGGTTGCTGCTGGGGAAGTGGAGGTGGTTAGTTCCTCATCGATGAGGCACAGTTGTTGCTGGTCATCGACTGCGACATGCTCAGCCTCCTCCAGATTCCCAGCAGCAAGCGCCATGGCCTCTCTCGCCTGCAAAGACCAAACAAATAAACTAAATAATTTGGAAATATGATGTTTGTCGCTCTTGCGCATCACTGTGGAAAAAGTGGACATCAGGAACAAGGGGACATGGGGAAAAAAGGAAATACGAGAAAAATACAGTGTAACTCCCTTAAACGAAAGGGTTGGTTATTCAGTTAACAAATGCACTAAGCTGTAGTTTTCCGGAGAGTTTTAAATGTGGAAGTAATATGTAATATTACAGGTGGAACAAAATATTACATTACAGATTATTTATTAACATGGCAGTCATAGGTAATATTACATTTTAAATAACACAATAAAATGTTTTAATACAGATAAAGTATAGCATGGCAGTAGTTTGTCATATTGTAGATATACTCTAAAATAATCCAAAAATAGGTCTTGCTGATATACTCTAATAGGCCTGCAAATTACGCCGAGATTTTTGTTGTGTTAAATTTATTTTCACGTTGTCCCTATGCTGGCGCGTTACGTCGTAGTGTGACAGGGCCATAAACAGGGTAGTTTGGATGTGAAGGGTTACTTACACTGTTCACCGGTCCTCGCTTGTGATGCACCAGTGCCCGCAGGAAGCCAAACCGGGTGTTAACCCAGTCCTCCCTGTCGGTCAAGACCTGGGCCGCATCCCCCAACCACTGATGCATAAGTTTTGTGTGCCAGTCACGCAGGTCAGCGTACCAGATCTTCAAGTACACAACTGAAAAATACAACAAAGCCAAACATAAATAAGTTGTCACAGAATACACATATCAGATACAAATATAATATTATTAATAAAAAAAAACAATATTAAAAAAATGGTAGGAATATGCTGTAGATCTGATTTATTGTAGTGAGCCATCACTAAATGGACAGACACTGGCCAGGTAGGTAGCAGTACAGCTAGAGTGAGTCCAAATAATATCAATATGAAAAACAATATGTATATTAAAGTAAAGCACTAATAATTAACAATCAATGACAGCAAAGGTACAATGAGTACAAGTAATATTAATATTACACATCAAATAAATATTTAAAAAACATATTAATATTATTATGAAACAAACCACAAATATTATAATAATATATATATATATCTTTATATATTTACCATCATAGCCCAACTCCTCTGCCCACAGCCGGTCTTTCTTTCCTTTGTTCTTGAAGTCCCGGGACTTTGAATTCCAGAGGAGGTCGTTTTCTGACACCCTCTTGAGGATACGCCCCTCCTCTTCCTCATCCCGCATGCGGCACGTCTTCCTCAAACGGGGTCGCACCTCCACACCCACTGCCCGTGGCTCATGAGTCACTCCCACTGTTGCTCCTGCTGCTTCTGCTGGAGCCGGTGGAGGCACTGGAGGAGGAGGAGGAGGAGGAGGTTGATGAACAGAGGCCAACTCTTCCTCGCTCACCGCCGACGAGCTGGGTGAAGGCGATGGCTTCCTCTGCCCCTTCTTTCATTCTTTTCCTGACTGCTTGCTGCGGACCATGGTGTATGTGTGTGTCTGTGAGTGTCTGTGAGTGTCTGGTGAGTGTCAGTCCGTAGCCGTATCGATGTTTACACATTGAGATGCGAAGACGTTGTGACTTGCCGATATTCGGTCCACTGGCTTTATACGTTTTTGGCGTGTCATAAACAGACCGGTGGGCATGTGGTAGGTGTCCGGTAAATATTTGGTCCCTCCGGTTCTCATCCGGTACTTCTCCTGTAGTTGTCCGGTTGATGTATGGTACGTCCATTTCACTTTCGGTTATCGTGCGGCGGTTCTGCGGTACATTTTCAATGCTGAGTGTCTTACATATTGAATTGTTTTTCGCAGAATTTTAATATTATAATATAGTAGAGAACGTAGAACGTATTAGCATTGGTAACGTTTAGAAAGATCCAGACATTACATGAAAGCTTGTCTATATAGAAATTAGTCTTTGCAAGACATCTTTTAGAGATTACAGTCTATTTGGATATATTTTTAGAATATATTTTGAAGTTTGTAGGACATGTTCTGAATATTTTTAGGAGGAGTCCTGGAATTTTAGAGTAATTTTTTATTCGAAGTCAGAAATACCTCATCCACTAAAAAACTCTTTAGACTTAATTTGTTATTCCTTATTGATTAAGGAAGACATATGGTGATGGAAGTACAACGTAGTACTGTGCACTTCTTTCTACACTGCTGGGCAGGTGGTAAGAAGTGGAGGGGCGGAGTATGTTGTAAAATTTCCCGATATTTAGGACATTGGTTATGGTGTGAACTAGTCTATATTAAATTACAATTGGTCTATAAAAAGGTAAATGGTATGTAAAACCAAAGGCATATAGGATTGTGTGGTGTTGGTGATCCATTACTGAGTTAATATGGACATTGTGTATTATACTAGATAGTTGAGAGGGACACTACTTGTAATGTGACAGAGCCTTAGGAGTTCTGTGCACATACCCCCTCCCCCCCAAGTGTTATTTATGGATCACTGCACACCCAGACACAACAGGGCACTGTAGACATAAACAGCCAAGGCTTGGATACAAGCCTATTGAATGTTCATTGGTTGATTGAAGAATGCCTGTTGCTGATTGGAGGGATTGATCAGGCGTGTACAGCCATCTTGGATTCTAAAACCTATATATATAATAAAATAAGCAAGCTCCTTCTGGTTCCTTCTGCACACTCTATATCTTGCCTTCCTTCTCTATACTTGCCTGTAGTGATTTCCTATTTAGCCTGCCTACACAACCACAACTGCTGGCCGTCGACTTTACAAGGTGGTGTCCGGTGGTGTCCGGTTCTTGTCCGGTGCTCGTCCGGTTCTCGTCCGGTTCTCTCCGGTTCTCTCTGGTTCTTGTCCGGTTCTCATCTGGTCGCCCGGCGGCAATTGACCCAATTACGCCCCATTTCAATACATTTCGACACATTTTGTCACCAGAGAGCACCGGACTAGAAAATTCTTTGTCCGGTGGTCTTCGGTACTCAGTCCGGTAAGGTGTGACAGGCGCAATAGGTTAGAAGGGCGTCGCCGGGCGAAACACTGCTAGTGATGGATGAAGCAGGGCGAACCCAAAAGTAAATTTAAGAAACATTGATTCCCAATCCTGCTCCGATTATATCCTATAGGCTAGCCGCAAAAACTCCCACCAACCCCTTCCCCCAACCCCATCCATGCCAGCTGGGCAGGTGGTAAGAAGTGGAGGGGCGGAGTACGTTGTAAAATTTCCCGATATTTAGGACATTGGTTATGGTGTGAACTAGTCTATAGTAAATTACAAATGGTCTATAAAAAGGTAAATGGTATGTAAAACCAAAGACCCCCCCGCCTTCCTCTACCCACTCTCCACTCCACAACTCCATTGAGTGTGTATTTAACAATCTGGCATACACCGCACCCATGATAGGAGCACAATTTATGAATCAACCCACCACATTAGCCCATAAAACCGAATTTACTATAGGTAACCCACTAACCCACTAATCTCCTTCTTAATCGACCAGTATGCCCTACCTAGGTACCCACTGATCTACCTATTTACAATGTAATGTAAATGGCTCGAAGACCAGTGCCTCGGCGCTGAGCAAAAATGTATGTTCTAATGAATGAACTGTTTTACCAAAAAAAAGAAATTGAAGCACATCGCAGTGTCCTTGTAGAGATCCGTGTGTCTCATCGTGTTTGCTCGCTTCCTCCAGTGCTGGGCTGCCCTAACCCACCTCCTCCACGTGGCGGACACCTGCGCCGGGTGGGAGACCGACTGGTGCTCAAATGCAACTTCACTGACGAGTCCTGGTACCTCACCTGTGAGGGCAATAGATGGATCGGCGAGTCTGGAAACTGCAGCAAAGGTAAGTGCATTGTTCGCGGTTCCCCCTCACTGTGTGTGTAGATAGGCAGTTTGGGTGTTTTACAACACATGGTTATCTGTAGTTTAATAATTAAACAAATATCAAAAGGCGCTGGTCAAATAAAGCCAGCTCTCTTATCGGCATATATGTGAATGTGGTTAAGATTAGCTGGAACAAAGCTTCGCCCTATAAAGACATGCATGATTTAGTTTTTTGTTTTCTATTGTTGTTGGTTTTGTGTGTGTGTGTGTATGTGTGTGTTTTGTCGTGTGTTTTTTTGCCGGGAGGGTACATTAATTGATTAAGGAGAGGAAATTTCAATCGTGGACAAAAATTGTCTGATTATTGCTCTTCCCCATTCCACTGTTTCTATCCATATCCTAGTAAAGCCGAGCGCCAGGCTATGTAACGACAGGCTATGTAACGACGAGTATCCATTTTTAAGTCAGTGGTTTCAGTCGGCCAGGTTCGAATCCCAGAACTTATGAAAATGGGAGGGGGACGCTCAACTCATTCCACCATCCCGTATGGATGTTTTGCTGACCAGTGGCAGCGCGCACACATAATAACGTTATAGTGCTGCCTCACTGGCAGACTGGGACGCTGGCACCGTAACCCAACATTCCACTCAGTCACGGTATCCTGACACTGATCAACCAGTCTTTAGCCTATTTAGTATTTTACTAGCGACAGGCATACATTTTGAAAGTCATTAGTTTGACTCAGCCCTGCTTCGAACCCACGAACACAAGAAACCACCCAGTTCTCCCGCCGATTCGGCCCAGTCCGATAGCACACTGTGCCCTTATACTATTTATAGTGTCCTCCATCATGTATACCCCCCACGTGCAGGACTGTTGGCAACCGCAGGTGAAAATCGCAGAATCCAAAGAGGCCAATTCGATTGGTTAGTTGCGTGTGCATTCATTTAATGCATGCTTAATGCAGGGAAACTAACGCATGCAACCACTCTTTATTACTCCCCCTCCCTCCCTCCCCCCACCCTCACAGGCGACACACGTGTACATGTTTGAAATAAAAAGAAAGGCGACCAGATCTTAAAGATTGCATGAATATACATAATGTATATTGCATTACGTGACTATTAAGTGGCAGCTAATTTTATATCATGCAACTAAGGCACCGAATCGGTAAGAACGTCGGCATCCTGTGCGGAAGGCCGTTTGTTCTAATCCCGGTCGAGGCAAACTATTGACAAACAAAAGCAATGCGTCTTGCTACCTAGACTAGTGATGTGCATTACTAGGAGAGGGCATGTAATGGCTTGCCTATTGGGAGGATAATGTGACTGAGTGGGATATCGGACCATGGTCCTGGTGGTACGCTTACCCTGTAGGGGGGGGGGGGGTAATACTGTAAAGTCGCCGTGACTGTTGCCGGTACCCGCCCTGATATAACCGTAGATTTTGCTAGAGTAAAATTCAAGCAAACAAATATTCCTAAAGATATTACTCTACCACAGCAGCGTCACCTCTGTGTGGACATTTCCTACCTCTATATATATATATATATATATAAATATATATATATATATATATATCATATACAGATGGTTTATGTTGTATATATGTATTTGATATAATATATATATATATATTGTATGTATGTTAAATATTATATATTTTATATGTATTGCATATTATTGTATCTACATATATAATCAGATTGCATGTACTGTAACTGCATAAATAGTGTATGATATTGCGCATATATTTTATTGCATATATTGTATACTCTATTAGAATTAAATCTATATATATCATGTATATTGTAGACATTATGTATATAAATTGTATATATTTATTTTGTATATAATTATATATTGAATATGGTTAATTGGTTTTGTGAGTTTTGTGTCCTGGCAACATCGAAGGTCATATCAGGACGCTTACCGACTTGTGACAGTGCACACTCAATGGGATTTTATAGCACTGCCCCACTGAGAGATCAGATCACCTGCACCATGACTTGATATCCCACTCAATCACATTGTCCTAACACTGAGCCAATCAGTCCTTGTCATATCCTAATAATACTGAGCGCCTAGCTAGGAAACGACACGTATCAATTTCTAAGTCATTGGTTTGACTCGACCAGGGTTCGAACCTGTGGGTCTACCAAAACGGCAGGCGGACGCTCAACTCATTCGGCCATCCCATATATTGAATAGCTATTGTAGTATTTGTACATACCTTACATATATATTGCATATATATTGTACATATATTGTCATCATCATCATCATGCTGTCAGTCGTGATGCGACAAAGACTGCTTTCATTACTTGACTGCCGCTCTCCATTTAGCTCTCTGCTGTGAGAGTTGATTCCATGAGTCAGTCTTTAATGTCTCTCAGCTTCAGGTTTCTCTTGATGGTATCCTTGAACCGGAGACGAGGCCGCCCTCTCTTTCTGTAACCAGAAGACAGTTGAGAATAAAGGATCTGCTTTGGTAGCCTGTCTGATGACATCCTCATGAGGTGTCCAGTCCACTGGATACCTCATGAAGATATATATACATATATTGTATACAGTATACATATAGGATATATATACATATATTGTATATAGTATATATATATTGTGTATACATTGTATATATAAATTGTATACAACTTGCATGTATTGTATTTATATATGTAAAATGTATATATATTGTATGTGCATATTGTATGTACATTGTATACATAGTGAATAATGTGTATATATTGCATGTTTATAACATACATATATTGTATATCCATTTGATATATAATTGATTTATTCTAATTATATTATTTACAATTATATATGGCATTATATTGCATATGCATTGTATCTGCATATGTATATATATATATATATATTGCACTTAATTGCGTATATATTGTATTTGTAGTGCACATGTGTTAATTGGTATACTCAATTATAGTTAAACGTTAATACAAATACAACCTATACTCTATGGATTACCTGCGAGTCACGTGACATGAAACCGCTGGCACTCCCCGTACACAGCGGCTCTGCACGGGGTGGACTGAGGCCGGTGTGGCGGTTTCAGCGTGTTCCCGTGCTCAGCCGTGTCCCGTTGCTTTTGCGCATGCGCGGATTTTGCATCAACTCGGATCACCCGAGACACTTATTGGCGCATGCGCACATCCTACAAACTCGGGTCGAATAATCGAATACGCTTCTCCGCGCTCGGGTGGACAATTTTTTTTTTTTTTAATAACCGATAAAAAATACAGCAAAATAGGATTTAAAGTATTTTATGATGGCCTAGTTTACCTATATTTCCATTTAATTAATTTTTTTGCACACGGCACGTGTATTTGTCGACTCCACTCGCCGTGTTCTATTTGAAATTCTGACGACTGGGATGACCCGAGTCGCCCGGGTAGTGTTAATCGATTACGGCCATGTTTATTAGATTCTGACGCATGCGCAGAAGCGAGGTACACGTCTGAGCACGGGAACACGCTGAAACCGCCACACCGGACCGGGAGCTGCGCCTCCGGGTTCTGAATTAAACATAGCAAAGTGCATACTTGGAGCAGCAGGCCGCTAGCAACCGGTAAACGCAACACCCACGGTGTGGGGGTGGGGGTGGGGGTGGGGGTGGGGCACACTAAACGAACATTGTGTTTGTACACTCTTCAGCCCACCGTGGTGGTGTATCATGATGTCAGGATGAGTTATGCCATGGGAACATTGTGCGTGGAGCGGGTATACCACGTGAAGGTACCGGACACTGGGGGGGGGGGGGGGGGGGGAGTGCCGGGGGGGGGGGGGTATGTGGACGGGGGAGATATCGTATTCTCAGAGATTACGCTATTGTCAGCCGTGGCATGGTTCATATGGTATGTATGACATGCATGCATGGCAGGCTGCACTGAACCCTGGCGCCGTGCCTGTTCCGAGGTGTAAAGTGGCCATGGGGGGATTGAAGTCCGCCATTATGACGTAGTCCGGACATGCGCAGACTACCGGCGCTGCGCTAAGCTTCATGCTGCTTCATAAGGGTTGGAGATGAGGGCGGGGTGGGACGAAGCCTGGCTCAGGGCTGGCATGCACACGGCGACAACGTGTCTCATTGCTCCCTGTTGTAATTATGGTGAAGGGGCATTCACAGATTATGTCATGTTTATTTTCGCTGGGCCCTCTATCCCCACTTCAGACGCACAAATCACGCTTTAAGGGGATGTCACATTATGACCCATCGCGGCAATGTACGCCGATGTATGTGATTTTTGGCCGCTATGTCGGGATACGTCATTATGCGTTATGTGGGCATTAGTATACGTCAATGTACGTCGATGTTCGTCGAGATACGGCGTCGCACATCAGGGGGTCGGCAAAGTTTTGTGCATGCACAAAACTTTCGATGTATGACAACGTTCGACAACGTGTGGATTTTATGTTGGCCGTACGTTAGGTATATGTTAGGCATACATCGATATATGCTAGACGTAAGTTAGACCAACGTTGTTCACTATGTTGCACTATGTTGACTTACTTTTAAAGACAGTGGGAACGTACAGTCTGCGTACTGACAACGTATGGAGAACATAGTCTAATGTATGTCTACCGTACTTCTAACGTACGCTTAGCATTTCTTCAGCATGTCTTGACGTATCTAACATATGAGGCATAGTTCTGGCAATCGAATAACATATATAAAGTTCACCGGCGTTCTGCAAACGTACCGTGAGCGTAATTCGAGCGTTTTTCGCAGGGAGGCATGTTAGCCATACGTTGGTCATACATTGGCCATACGCTATGTATACGCTATGTATATGGTATGTATACGCTATGTATACGCTATGTATACGCTATGTATACGCTATGTATATGCTATGTATATGCTATGTATATGCTATGTATACGCTATGTATACGCTATGTATACGCTATGTATACGCTATGTATATGTCCACCTTTGCCCTCCTCCCCCCCCCCCAATAAAAAAGTGATTTTACGCGTTGTCTGTGTGCTTGTGAGATGTGTCGTAATGTGACAGGGCCTTTAGTAGGCTACAGCTGTTTATCTGTTGGACCGAATATTGACAGTGTGAAATCACACCGACGTCATAGTGCTGCACCACTGGGATATCGGGCGCTGATACCATTCATCGATAACCCACTCAGTCATATTATCCTGATACTGAGCTAACAAGATGTTGCTATATCCTATTGTTATTAATGCTCAGCACCAAGCTAGGTGGCAACATGCATCAATTTTGTAATTCATTCGTTTGATTCAGTCGAGGTTTGCTTCCACGACTTCTGACACATTAAACCAACCAGCATTCTTGTCAACTCGGCTGCCTCGTCTACAGCCTAATTAATGCCTGCACATGCTTGTCCCTCAGTTACCCCGGCAGTATTCTGCCCACTTCCCAGTCTATCGCCTAGCTTTACTGCCGCCCCACTTACATCGGAATCTTCCGGAATATGACGCCTCTATTTATGACTGAGATAGATAGAAGTGCAGGGTGGAGGTCTATCCTTGCTCCTCCACACACCACACCATAACAACAACATTGCTACGTCGCCATCACCTAATATCACATACTTTCATCTCATATCACCAGCCAACATCACCCACTATCACCCAATATCACCCAACACCACCCAATATCACCCAATACCACCCAGTACCAGCCAATATCACCCAATAATACAGAACACAATTCAAGACTACACAGTACCAGCCAATATCACCCAATCATACAGAACACCATTCAACACCACCCAGTACCAGCCAATATCACCCAATGATACAGAACACCATTCAACACCACCCAGTACCAGCCAATATCACCCAATAATACAGAACACAATTCAAGACCACACAGTACCAGCCAATATCACCCAATCATACAGAACACCATTCAACACCACCCAGTACCAGCCAATATCACCCAATGATACAGAACACCATTCAACAACACCCAGTACCAGCCAATATCACCCAATGATACAGAACACCATTGAACACCACCCACTACCATCCACTATCACCCAAAGATACAGAACACCATTCAACACCACCCAGTACCAGCCAATATCACCCAATCATACAGAACACCATTCAACACCACCCAGTACCAGCCAATATCACCCAATCATACAGAACACCATTCAACACCACCCAGTACCAGCCAATATCACCCAATGATACAGAACACCATTCAACAACACCCAGTACCAGCCAATATCACCCAATGATACAGAACACCATTCAACACTACCCAATACCAGCCAATATCACTCAATGATACCGAACACCATTCAACACCACCCAGTACCAGCCAATATCACCCAATGATACAGAACACCATTCAACACCACCCTATACCAGCCAATATCACCCAGTGATACAGAACACCATTCAACACCACCCAGTACCAGCCAATATCACCCAATGATACAGAACACCATTCAACACTACCCAGTGCCAGCCAATATCACCCAATGATACAGAACACCATTCAACACCACCCAATACCAGCCAATATCACCCAATGATACAGAACACCATTCAACACTACCCAGTACCAGCCAATATCACCCAAAGATACAGAACACCATTCAACACCACCCAGTACCAGCCAATATCACCCAATGATACAGAACACCATTCAACACCACCCAGTACCACTACCAGCCAATATCACCCAATGATACAGAACACCATTCAACAACACCCAGTACCAGCCAATATCACCCAATGATACAGAGCACCATTCAACACCACCCAGTACCATCCACTATCACCCAATGATACAGAACACCATTCAACACCACCCAGTACCTGTTCGAGCACAGTATTTTAATGTAGCAAGTATGAAATGTTTATTTGACACTGTTAGTACTGCCTTAGTTTTATCGTTTTTAAAGCACATTGGACTGTTTAACTGGTTTTAAGACATTTTTATGGCATTGTATAGCCCTTAGTGTGCTGATGTGCCGTTAAGCATTTATTCATTCATTCAATTCATTCATTTATTCATTCATAATACCACCCAGTACAAGCCAATCTTACGCAAAGATACAGAACACCATTCAACACCACCCAATACCAGCCAATATCACCCAATGATACAGAACACCATTCAACACTACCCAGTACCAGCCAATATCACCCAATCATACAGAACACCATTCAACACCACCCAGTACCAGCCAATATCACCCAATGATACAGAACACCATTCAACAACACCCTATACCAGCCAATATCACCCAGTGATACAAAACACCATTCAACACCACCCTATACCAGCCAATATCACCCAATGATACAGAACACCATTCAACACTACCCAGTGCCAACCATATCACCCAATGATACAGAACACCATTCAACACTACCCAGTGCCAGCCAATATCACCCAATGATACAGACCACCATTCAACACCACCCAGTACCAGCCAATATCAGCCAATGATACAGAGCACCATTCAACCCCACCCAGTACCAGCCAATATCACCCAATGATACAGAACACCATTCAACACCACCCAGTACCATCCACTATCACCCAATGATACAGAACACCATTCAACCCCACCCAGTACCAGCCAATCTCACCCAATGATACAGAACACCATTCAACAACACCCAGTGCCAGCCAATATCACCCAATGATACAGAACACCATTCAACACCACCCAATACCAGCCAATATCACTCAATGATACAGAACACCATTCAACACTACCCAGTACCAGCCAATATCACCCAATGATACAGAACACCATTCAACACTACCCAGTGCCAGCCAATATCACCCAATGATACAGAACACCATTCAACACCACCCAGTACCAGCCAATATCACCCAATGATACAGAACACCATTCAACACCACCCAGTACCAGCCAATATCACCCAATGATACAGAACACCATTCAACACTACCCAGTACCAGCCAATATCACGCAATGATACAGAGCACCATTCAACACCACCCAGAACAAGCCAATATCACCCAATGATACAGAACACCATTCAACACCACCCAGTACCAGCCAATATCACACAATGATACAGAGCACCATTCAACACCACCCAGAACAAGCCATTATCACCCAATGATACAGAACACCATTCAACACCACCCAGTACCAGCCAATATCACCCAATGATACAGAACACCATTCAACACCACCCAATACCAGCCAATCTCACCCAATGATACAGAACACCATTCAACACCACCCAGTACCAGCCAATATCACCCAATGCCATGCAAACTCCCCCTATATCGCTCACCACCGCCCCACACCACACAATGCCACCTAACACCACCCAATGTCATCCACTATCAACACGTGAAAGGATACCTCAGCGTGACGGTGTGATTTTGTGATGGTGTGAAGGTGTGATGGCGTGACGGTGTGATGGTGTAATGGTGTGATGGTGTGATGGTGTGACGGTGTGAAGGTGTGATGGTGTCATGATTTGAAGGTGTGATGTTGTGATGGTGTGATGGTGTGATGGTGTGATGGCGTGATCATGTGAATGTGTGAAAGTGTGACGGTGTGATGGTGTGATGGTGTGAAGGTGTGATGGCGTTATGGTGTAATGGTGTGATTGTGCGATGGTGTGACGGTGTGATGGTGCGACGGTGTGATGGTGTGAGGGTGTAATGGTGTGAAAGTGTTATGGTGTGATGGTGTGATGGCGTGATGGTGTGAAGGTGTGACAGTGGACGGTGTGATGGTGTGATGGTGTGATGGTGTTAGAGTGTGAGGGTGTAATGGTGTGAAGGTGTGGTGGTGTGACGGTGTGACGGTGTGATGGTTTGACAATATAACAGGGGTGACGCTGGGACGGTGTAACAGAGGGATGGAGGGAGATGAGAGGTTGGAGGTTGGAGGATGGAGGTTGGAGGAGGGAGGTTGAAGGTGGGACGGAGGGACGGAGGTACGGACGGAAGAGGGAGGCGGTCGGTTATTAGGGACAGAAAGAATGGCATCCCGGCGACATTTGGACTTGACCGACACATTATTTTCCGGTCACTATGGCAACGGTGATGAGGGGATTAGTCTGATGAGGCTCATTGTTGGGCCTTGTTTATGTGTTTATTACTGACATTCCACACTCATAAGTGGACGGCGTGCGAACTGGCCGCAACCTCCACCCTCCCCCTGCTCACCAGGCACCACAATCAGGACAAGGGAGGGAGCGAAGAGGGGGGTCGGGAAAGGGGGGGGGGGGGCTCACAATGGTCGATAACTATATAATTCTGCTAATTTATGCAGCAGAATAGGAATTATTATGGTAAGAAAGAGGCCACGAGGGGCCAGCGGCTACTGGATGTCGCGTCGGTCGAGCTCTCGTCATTTTTTGTAGTTTCGATTCCTGGAAAACAGTTGTGTAGGGCGGTGTTAACAGTGATAGGGTGGGCCGCTGGCCCCTCGTGGCCTCTTTCTTACCATAATAATTCCTATTCTGCTGCATAAATTAGCAGAATTATATATTATGATGGTAATCAGGCTACGAGGGCCAGCCGCTACTTTGTATTGCGGCTGTTGTTCTGGAATCGTTGTGTTTTGTTGTTAGTGCATTGTTAGTCACATGTGATTAAACAAATTTTCCACACCTTAGTTTGTTGCTTAGTGCTTTTTATCTACTAACAGGTGACTCTTAAGTCTATCACATATTTAGTTGCTTCATGTTTAACATTAATCTTAGTGACCCTCTGGTCTAGATTGTTAACCTTTCTGGGATAAGTAATGTACATTGTCTCAATTGTTTTGGCCTTGTTCCCAGATGTCTGGGATCAGGTTTGTCACAGGGTGGTTATTGGTGACCGGTCTGTTGTAGAATCTCCTGAAAGTTCCTTCCCCTGACCACCCTGCCGCTAGGAGGATGGTGGCCAGTGGTACCTGTCTTCTCGCTGCCGCACTCGTTGCGGCGTGTCTGCACGAGTAGGGGGTGTAGTCCCCCATATCTACCCCCGCCTCTGTCATCGTACTCTTCATGTATCTAGTTAGTGTGTCTTGTGCCGCCTTTACGTGAGGTGGCCTGGTCGTAGCGAACACCGCAGGTGCCGCCGCCTGGAGTTCGATTTTCTCCACATATGTCTTTAGGTGGCTGTATACACATAGTTCTGGTACCCCATACTCTTTGAAGCTCAGTATTAGCGGGTTCCTGCTGGGGTCATTTGATTTTAGTTTTGTGGTGTATTTCAATGTGCACTCCCCTTGTCCCCACGTAAAGTCCGTTCTTTTCATTAGACCCAGTTCCTGTAGGCGTTGGCCTGTCGCCAGTAGAAATAAGCACAGTGTTCGCTTATTGAGTCTGTCCACCGTCAGTAGCTCTGTCGGCCCCCACCCCTGCAGGAAGCTTAGCAGTGGTTTTGGGTCCCAGATTGTAGTGTATTTGGGATTGGTCGGTTTCAAGTTGCCTATCCCTTTGAGAAGGCGGTTCACCAATGGATGCTCTCCGAAAGGCACCCCTCCTACCGTTACAAAGGTGGACAGCAGTGACCTGACCGTATTGATCGTGTTGCGTGCTGCACCTCCCGAGAACAGCGTTTGGAAGTAGGCTATGCCCTGTTGTATTGTTGGGCTCCTTGGGTTAATCCGCTGCGCCTCGCAGTGTGCCACCCACCTCCTTAGGACTAACGTGTATTGTTTTTGGGTGGACGTTGCCCAGGATGCCGTGAGCATGTGGGCGGCTGCCCTGTTCATCCCCATTGATTCGAACATGCCGCCTAGAGTGGTGTTATCCTCAATTGTATGTTGTTCGTCAGGGGGGATCGCTTCCCCTCGTTCCCCTTGAGTGATAGCGTACCTGGCTTGATCGGGATGGTCCACGATGAAGTGTAGCCTCTCAGCTTGTGGAGCAGCGGGTACCAGGGCTGTGTTGGCCATTCCGGTGTTACTAGGATGCCCCTCGGTTGTTCCCGTATGATCTTGCTGATCACTCTCGACAGGCAGCTGAAAGGCGGAAAGACATAAGCGTTAATATCCTTCCAGTTTAGTGATAGTGCGTCTGTGCCCCTTGCCTGTCTATCATATTCCCGTGTGACATATTGTTCTAGCTTTCGGTTCACTCTTGAGGCGAAAAGATCCACTGCGGGCTTTCCCAGTCTGTTGAATATGTTATTGACTGTATTATCGTCTAGCGTCCATTCCCCCGCATCCGTGAATGCTCTCGATGCCCGCTCTGCCTCGATATTTTCTACCCCAGGGCAGAATCTAATGGATATTGTAATGTTATTTTTCTCGGTGATTTCCCATATCTCCTCTGTCTCTTGCTGGCATGTCTTTGATCTCGCGGATCCCCCTTTGCCTATGCATGCTACACTAGTGGTGTTGTCTGCGAATATTCTTACATGTTTTCCCTCTAGTTTCTCTCCCAGGTGCTCTAGTGCACGTCGTACTGCTCTTAGTTCCAATACTTTTATGTGTGTGTCCTCACTGACTGTTTCATCCCATTGCTCCCCGTAGTGTAAGTGATGTGTCTGGCTGTAGAAACCCCATCCATGCGAGGATGTGTCTGTGTAGACGCACACGTCAACTGGTGTTGTTTTGTATTCTCTCCTGGCCAGTTCTAGGTTCTCTATCCAATATCTAATGGCTTCCCTTACCCTCTGTGTGAGTGTGCATTTCTTGTCGTAATTCCCGTTACTGTCCCTTAAGTTCCAGTTGAGGGCCCTTACCATTGATTTTGACTTTATCCTGGCCCATTTGTTGCCCTGGTCAGTGGCCACTAGCTTACCGATCAAAGC
Organism: Branchipolynoe longqiensis; assembly: GCA_030323885.1. Classification (NCBI taxonomy): domain Eukaryota; kingdom Metazoa; phylum Annelida; class Polychaeta; order Phyllodocida; family Polynoidae; genus Branchipolynoe; species Branchipolynoe longqiensis. The sequence continues at coordinate 102,085,292 of CM059187.1, read as the reverse complement.
TGCGAAAGTTTTAATTTTCAGGTTTTCTTCGTGTAGTACCTGTCTGGCAAATTCTAACAATTCCCCGCATTTCTTCCAAGGCAGATCAACCCTCATCAGTTCTGTATTAATTCGGAAACCCAGGAACTGCAGCTCCCGCGTCGGTTGTAGCACCGACTTTTCCTTGTTTATTGTGAACCCTAACGTTGTTAGTAATTCTAGTGTGACTCTTACTGCCTCGTTCACCTCTGCTTCGGTGTTACCTATCAGTATTGTATCATCTATGTAGAATCATAGTAGTATATGGTGTTGTGACCTTAAGTGGCTCATTACAGCCTTCATAATTTTCGTGAAGACCCTGGGCCCCGAGCTTAAACCGTTTGGGAGGACTCTGAAACGATATCTGTTCCCTCCGTGTTTAAATTGCAGCAGATCCCTGTCTGCCTCCCTGATTTCTATGCTATGGTATGCTTGGGAGATGTCTATGCTCGCGAGCCATGCCCCCTTTGTTATTAGCTGCATTACTGTGTTTAATTGTTCCATTTTGAAATGTCTGTAGATTATACACTCGTTTAATTTTGATAGGTTGAGTATGGGGCGGTAGTCGCCGTCCTTCTTAGGCCTTAGGAATAGATGTGACACAAAGGCGCATTTGGTGCGCTCCGCCGGCTCTATTGTCCCGTCTGAGGCCCAGTATCGTGTTGCTTGTGCGCACTAGTAGCTTCAGCGTGGTAACCAGTGCCTCCGCCATTTCCTTCTTGGACAGTGGCATGCCAGTGTCTATCCCGTCCAGGGCTTTTGCTAGTGGCCTGGCCGCATACTGCACGCCCCACTGGGCTGCCGCTAGGGCCGCATCATTGTCCCTGAATCGCTGCTGCAGTATGTGTTCGATTTCCGGATTCATCCGGGTTTTTTGGAGCACTTCCGCATTGCCTGGCCTTGGCAGTGTTGTGTAGATCTCTGTAAGCTCCGTTTTGGTCACCGGGTTGTTCCATAGCGCCTTCAGCAATTTTGCTGTGTTGCCCGCAAGGTTGTCGCACACCGCGTCCAGTGGTACCTTTTCCGTCGGTATGAACTGTTCCAGGTAAGAACCCGTACCCTCGGGTTCCTGCGTGACCTCGTGCTGACCCGATACGGCCTGGGCGGGCATGTCCACGTGCGCTTGTTGTGGAGCCGCTACCGGGGCCGGTGTCCTGACCCTATAGGGCGGTGGTGGTGTGTTTACCGGTGTGGGTGCTCTTGCTTCCCTTCTGGGTGTGTTGAATGCCGAAGGTCTGGGCCTGTGGACATACTCGTCTGAAGGTAGCTCACCTCCTCCTGCCAGTGTAGGTGGTGAGGATCCGTGTGACTCGCCCTGCGACCAGTTTATTGAGTACCCCGCCCTTCTGTTACGTATTTCCTCCTGCAGTTCTCGCTTTCGCGCCTCCAGGCGCTCTAGCTCTGCAATCGGGGTGGGTACGTAGTCCGGACCTCTCCATTGATCCCCGCACGCTGGATCCGGTGGCGGGCTGAACGTAGTTGACAGATCCGCCACGACCATCCTCAGCCCTCTGTGTAGGCCTCCAACTGGGGGTGGTGTGTAAGTCGGGGACGTGGCTGCTAACACCAGCCTTCTCCCGTTGCTGTCAGTATCAGTCACCGCTCCTGGTGATGGTGGTGGCTTCCCAGCGGCGGCCGGATAACTGTGCTCGTCCTGTGTCGGTGTTTCCGCACCGGTATCCGTCATGTCCATGTCTGCCTCCGAGTTAGTATCCGACTCGTGCGGCAGCGGTACGTACAGGGCCTCCGATGGTGAATCCATCCTTCTCCTCTCTGCTTTCTCAATGAATTCCATCAATATGCTGGCTGCCTGTTCGCCTTCGTTGCTACAGTAGCCATTCGAGGTTGCCGGTGAGGGCGTGCGTGAGATGCGGTGAGCCATGTTAGATTGAGCCGTTATCGGTGCTCGTCCAACTCTTGATGGCGGTTGCTCCCCGCAAGAGGTTTTTAATTAAATTACGCCCCTGCCTCCTGTTCTGACTGCAGTGGCCGCGCCCTGAGAGGCATCCCACCTGTTCGTCCTCCTGACCGTGCCCTGACCCCTCCAGGTCGGCCGGTTGGTGCCCGCTCCCCCCCCCCTTGCCCCGCCGTAGCGCCGGTGGTGGCAGTAGGTGCGTTAAGGCGGCCAGGGGGGGGGAGTGGGGCGGGCGGGTCCGGATCCGTACTCCGTGAAACCCGTAGTCCCATGATCCTGGGCCCGTGCTGTGCAAGCCGAACTGGCGAACCTCCGGTACAGGCGAGCCTGACCGCTAAGCAGAGGTTGTGGTGCCCAAGGGTCATAGTCGCTGCCAGCTCAAGGAGCCTAGGCCGTAGGCCTTGTCCGTAGGCCTCACCACCACAGTGATGGACGCTCATAGGCGTCGGTTACCCGGTCAGTGACCGCTGGTAACGTTCAACCTCCGGTGAAGGCAAGCCTGACCGCGCATAACGCAGAGGTGAGGGACCCGCAGGTCTGGCCCATAGGCCTGGCCTGTAGGCCTGGCCCATAGGCCCACCCACCGCAGCGGTGCCCAAGGGCCCATACTTACCGGGACTGTTATCAGCGCAGTGATAAAGTCCCTGCCTCCGGTACAGTTCAGACTGACCGCGCGAAAATGCAGAGGCTGGGTGGCCATGGCGCACCCGCTGATATCCTATCAGCCGCTGCCGGCATCTGAGTGCCGCACAGCGCGTAGACGTCCTGCTCTCGCGATAGCTAATCCAAAAGTGATGAGAGCTCGACCGACGCGACATCCAGTAGCGGCTGGCCATCGTGGCCTGATTACCATCATAATACCCTGGAGTAGTGTGCGCCCATAAAACACATGCATGCAGGTGTTGGCGGACGGAACGCGTATGTCACGGAACGGTCCGGGAACCGAAAGCCGCCCAAATCGTAGCCGACTCCGGTTATGTTTATCACCCACAAAACTCGTCGTCTTGAAATTCTTCGAGAGTCGCACATTAATTAGTTTCCCACCGACACATCCTGGTAAGAACATATATGCAACGTAACAAAGCGATGTCTGTAGCTGCATCGCATTGTTATATATAAAACTGACAAATTCGTTCCAGTTGTTTTCTGTAGAATTGAATATATTGTTATGCTATACACTTAAAGTATGTCAATTTCATATTGAGAAGGGCATTATATGATATATAGGGGATGTGGCAGTTTCGGTAAAAAAAAAAACCCAGATGGGTTTGATTATCTTAATGACGGCAGCTTCAGTTGAAACATAATAGTCATGATTTCATTTCAGCCCAGATGGTGTTTGTCTGTTGTTGGTGCCTGAACCCTTCATGTGTTCCTTTACGGTGTAGTGGCATTTGCTATTAGGACTGGAAGACCAGCGCATCAGCACTGAAAATGTGTTATTCACAGCAATATAATGACTTGAACAAATTCGTATTAATAAAGGCAAGGGTTTTGAGTTTCTGTCTGTAAAAAAAGATGAATATGAAATAATTCTGGTCAAGCTTGGTTTAGTTTGAAATAACTTTTGTTATAAATGGTTAAAATTTGAGGCCAAAACCATGCCAAATTAATGTTGGTATGCACACAACAGTCCTGGCATCATTGACTTGAACAGTACCAGCTTCTATTATGTTTTTTTATGCAGCAACAAATACTTATTAAGTGCACGGATATCGAAGTTGGATATGTAGGTCAGTGGTGTCGAACACTTGATACTTTTGTCCGATTCTGCAGCTTCAATTTCTCACCTGGGTTCAGGGAGACATGTGTCAGACAGACTTCAACCTTGGTCAACATGGCCCGACTTTGTGTAAAGTATCCCGCGGCTCGTCGATGCGTGTTACTTGTATTAATTTCTGTATATATTTTGCACATTAGTTGTTTAAGCAGGGGAAATGTCATCGCAGACGACTGGTCTTCCTCTTCATTTCTAAATAACGCATAGAAATAACTTTGTTAATGAAAGGCCACTCAAACCAACGTTTGGTTGCATTCCTATGCGCTATCTGACGATGCCAATTTGATCCCTTCCAGGGGAAGGCTATGAATGTGTAGCTGGTATAATATGTTCAGGAAAATAGCATGTCATCAACATGTATTGAACACGAGTAAAATAAAGTGATGGGTAGATTATTTTATTTGTTAGATCCCGACAATTATTGGGTTCAATATGTTTAGCTGCAACCGTAACGAATTAGTCAAAGCGTGCTTAAATAATAAGACCAGTGATATAAATTATAGATACATTATCTATATGTCAACCCTCAAGAATGAAAACAACAGCAAAGATTCACAAACCCATAACATTCTCTGCGAAACCATTAATGCAGCCTAATAGTTGGGCCGAATGTATGGGTTCGCAGTGAATTTATGCATGTGGGTATTATGTGTATATACATGTAATTGTATATATAGTATGTTTGGTTTGGTTGTGTCTTTTCCTTATCCCCATTTATTTATATATAAATAGCAAGTATCATGTATTATATTATTATGACAGGCTTGAATTATTCACAGTCTATCAGTACAGCACACCATCGGGATTAGTGGAGAACCATGCATCCAACCCTCGACTAGAGGATGGAACTATTGATTGATTGAAAGAATGCTGAAATGTTTTCCCTGGGCTACGCCCAAAGTAATTTGATAACGGCCAAAACGTAATACTTGACAGGTATACATAATACATACATATTAGTTATTACATCGGCGAACCCCTACCATATGATGACAACTGTACAATCAATTAACTGTTACTTTTCTCATATGTTTGTCCATCTGATGGTAATACTTATAATAATAATGTAAATTTAAAGGAGCACTCCAACTACCCCAGGAGCCATTCTAAGGTGTTGTACAATTCACACTATTCACGCGTAACCTAATTGGGCATCAGAACGAGGCTGAGGATGTGTCGGCGCTGTGAAACAGTGAAAATTGCCGCAAGACACTGTTGTGTGCCGATACTTATGAGTAACAACAGATGTAAAGGAGTGAATTTTGAAGATATTCAGTTTTGAACCTACCATATTCATTTTCGCATACCTGTTTTCTATCTATTGGCCAATATTCATGAAGATTGGGTAATGATCAGATGCATTTTGAGGATGAATAGTAGACAATGTCAACAAAGTCGCTCACCCTTGTCGCCTATCTTTTCTTATATTCAAAATGGCATAGCTTTCTTAATATTAAAAATAATATATATATATATATACACTCCTTTTAAAGCTCTTATTGATTTGCAATTACTAAAACTAGCTGTTTAACCGCGTTAAGCAAATAACTATGCTGACAGTGCTGCATGGTACATGATACCACAAATAACTACGCTGACAGGGCTGCATAGTATGTCATCATCATCATGCTGTCGGTCGCGATGTGACAAAGATTGCTTTCATTACTTGACTGCCGCTCTCCATTTAGCTCTCTGCTGTGAGAGTTGCGTCCATGAGTCGGTCTTAATGTCTCTCAGCTTCAGGTTTCTCTTGATGGTATCCTTGAACCGGAGATGAGAGTGCCCTCTCTTTCTGTAGCCAGAAGACAGTTGAGAATAGAGGATCTGCTTTGGTAGCCTGTCTGATGACATCCTCATGAGGTGTCCAGTCCACCGGAGATTCTTTTTGATCAGAAGATCTTCCATAAAGGGCAGCCCCATCCATTCGAGTATTTCCTTATTTGTCACTTTGTCCTTCCAGGTTAGCCTCATGATTGAACGCAGATGTCGCATCATGAAGGCATGCAGCTTTTTCACCTGTCGTCTGTACACTGTCCAGGCCTCGGCTCCGTATAGTAGGGTGGATAGCACGATTGCACGGTAGATCTTGCCTTTGACCCAAATGGACACATGGTGGTTGTTCCAGAGTCTCTGGCATAGTCAGCCGAAAGATGCGCTAGCCTTGGCCATCCTCCTCTGTATTTCAGCATCAATGCGTCCATCACTTGATATAGTGCTTCCGAGGTGAATTCCGGAACAGAGTTCAGCTTGTTTCCGTCAACCATGATATCCTCCTCTCAGGTTCTTGTAGAGTTGGGTTGGTACAGCACCTCCGTCTTCTTGATGTTAATCTTCAGGCCGAACATATTTGATGCATCGGAGAAAGCGTCCACTATTTTCTGGATCTCTTCAGCAGAGTGGGCAACCAGTGCACTGCCATCTGCGAATAGCAGCTCTCTCACCAGTATCTGAGTAGTCTTGGTCTTCGCTCTGAAGTGTGCGACATTGAATAGGTCAGCGCTCTGTCTGGACTGTATATAGATGCCATCCCCCATGTCTCGGAAAGCCTCATCGAGCATTGCTGATAGGAAGATGGAAAAGAGTGTGGGGACCAGTACACAACCTTGCTTGACCCCATTGGTAACCCCAAACGATTCCGAGACTTCCCCCTCCAACACTAACGTTCGCCATCATTCCTGTATGTAGAGCCTCGATCATAGTTGTGAACTTCTCTGGGCATGTGTACTTCTGCAGTAGCTGCCATAGCCCGGTCCTCCCGACTGTATCAAACGCCTTAGTGAAATCGACAAATACCATGTACAGTGGTCGGTCCTGCTCAATGCACTTTTCTTGTAGCCATCGGAGACAAAATATCATATCCACGGTGCTCCGGTTACCTCTGAAGCCAGACTGTGACTCCGGAACTACATCAGGTGTTATGTGAATAGATAGTCTATTGAGGAGGATCCTGGCGAAGATCTTGCCTGCTATGGAAAGAAGAGAGATTCCTCTATAGTTCCCACAGTCTGTTCGATCACCTTTCTTGTAGATGGTTACAATGCTGGCATCCTTCCATGCTTGGGGTACAGAACCCTCCTCCCAGGCATTGGTGATTAGATGGTGCAGTCTATTGAACAGATTGTCTCCTCCGTGCTTCCATACTTCAGCAGGAATTCCATCACCCCCAGGTGCTTTGTCATCAGGCTGGCGATTGCTCTAGCCATCTCATCCATGGTTGGAATCTCATCGAGGCATGTTTTGGTAATGTGCTGCTGGATGTTGTCCAGAGCTTTGTGATCTAGCTTTGTGATCGTTGAGTAGCTTCTGGAAATGTTCACTCCATCTTGCCACAACTCTCTTACTGTCAGAAAAGGTCTCCATTCCATCTGTTTATTTCAGGTGAACAGGTCCCTTCTTCATGGGTCCCCACACTTCCTTCAGTCTGCTGTAGAAGCCCTTCATGTTGTTTCTCTCTGCAGCTCTCTGCAGCTCCTCTGCCTTCATTTCCCACCAGTCTGACTTCAATGCACTGGCGCATTTTTGTGCAATCTGCAGGCATCTTTGTATGCTGCAGTGGTGGATCTAGTGTTCCTGGTCTGCAACACTCTCTGGTGGGCTTGGTCTCTTCTGCTCATAAGATTCTGTAGCTCCTGATTGTTGGGGTCGAACCAGTCCTGATGTTTTCTGTCTGGCTTGCTGAGATATGTTTTAGCTGTGTTGTATACAACCTGCTGCAAAGCTGCCCATTCCTCATCTGGTGTTGGGCTTTCCTTCTCCTCCCATTGTGCGAGAGCGCTGTCCATCTCCCGCTCGAAGCTCTCCCTGTGACTGATGATGGTACTTAGTTTTGCTATTTTTTCATGAAAGCTGTCTGCAAAAGTGTTGAAGTGCTGCTGGCTTTTGCAAGTTACCAGCAGCACTCTCTCGGGGAGCAAATAGAGGTTTCACACCGGCAAGAACATGTCAAGACAGGCACAAAACTATTTGTCCCTGCAGTGGCTGGTCGGGAGATGTTGGGAGTTCCATACATCAACCGCCCTTAATGCTGCCACAGTGAAATGGTTTTCTGTTTAGGGTTGGCTCCCTTAGCCTTCGGTTCTGTCAAGAACCTGTACCACAAGGCAGTGGTTTACAACTCTGCAATGCAGGGGTGTCAAACTCCCTGAGGTATTGCTATACCTGCAATACCTGCATACAGCAGTATGTAATACTACCATAACTATGCAGATTTGTCACTTGAAGTCAACATTGTAGCTAAAGGGTGGGAAAATCAACATGCAAGGGAATGAGTATTCAAGTCAGCAATGAATTAATAGCACACCACCTATAACCATCAGTGGATTAATATCACACCACCGATAAACATCAGTGGGTTAATAATATCACACCACCTATGCACAAAAGCAGAGCGGGGCCTCGCAGATGGGTATGTGGCCTCGGTCTGGTTTCAACATGGCCGCGGCATGAATAGCATCAATAGAACCGTAGTATGATGAATACAGAACTATTACCCCCCCCCCCGACCCGACCCGACCCCACCCCACCCCACCCCACCCCCAAATCATGACGAAGATGGCAAGACACCTGTTATACCAAGACAATATTGATTTGGGTACCAAAATATCTGTATTTACTAGCTTGTGTTACTATGGATATTAATTATTATGCATAGAATCAGACGTACGGACTAGGCATTGAGCATCAGCTTGCCATGTGGCAGCTCTCTCACCAGTATCTGATTCTTGATCACTTATAAAATATGGCACGCGTCGACACCTAATCTGGCACTGGGCATTACTTAATAGGATATTAGTGCAGGACTGATTAGTTCAGCTTTCTGGTAATCTGAAGGAGCTTGATAGCATATGAAGATATGGCACATTTTCTGAATAGGGCAGAACTATAAAGCAGCCATGAGCTGCCAAATGTCGATAGTGGTCCTGATATGACTTCATGGAGTGGTAGGATGGGACTCACCGTATATGTTTTGTAAATTATTATTTGAATATAAATAACAAATAAGATACATCCATTTGTTCATCCTAACACATATGAGCCGCCATCGACCTGTAGCGGCATTATATCTGACTGTACAGTGCTCGTAACTACGGAAAAATTATCTGACATCGGCCCCATAAGAAAGAAAATCTAGCGGAATTTTAGCGAAAGCCAATTAACACACACATACAACATACCCCTTCAGTTTGCGCCCGATTCCGGGAGGGCTGGAGTGTGTGTGTGTGTGTGTGGGTGTGGTTGTGGGTGTCTGTGTGTGGGTGTGAGTGTGGGTGGGTGTGGGTGTGAGTGTGGATGTGGATGTAGGTGTGTGTGTTTGTGCGTGTGTGTGGGTGGGTGGGTGTATGTGTGTGGGTGGGTGTGGGTGTGAGTGAATGTGGATGTGGGTGTGGGTGTGTGGGTGTGTTTGGGTGTGGGTGTTGGGTGTGTGGGTGTGGGTGCAGGTGCGGGTGTGGAGTATGTGGGTGGGGGTGGGTGTGACTGTGAGTGTGGGGTTGTGTGAGTGTGGGTGTTGGTGTGGGGTGTGTGGGTGTGGGTGCTGGTGTGTGTGAGGGTGCGGCTGTGGAGACCAGACGGGATGGCCGAATGAGTTAGAGCATCCGTCTCCCGTGCTGGTAGATCGTGAGGTCGTGGGTTCGAACCCTGGTCGAGTTAAACCAATGACTTAAACAATGATACTTGTTGCTTCCTAGCCAGGTGCTCAGCATTATTAGGATAGGGCACGGACTGGTGTGCTCAGTGTCAGGATAATGTGACTGAGTGGGAAACCAGGTCATGGTGCCGGGGGCCTGGTTTTCCAGTGGGACAGCACTATAAAGTCACCATGAGTGCGCACTGTCACAAGTCGGTACCCGTCCTGATATGACCTTAGATGATGCTAGGATGTAAAAAAACAACAACAAACAAACAAATGGCTGCGTCTGGGGTGATGGCGCGCGGGTGAAAAGACGTTCTCCATCGGCGCGGAGTAAAATCACGGAAAAATACTTCTCTAACGGACAGTAACTAACCATATTTGCAAGATTCAAAGATCAAAGGGGTGACCGGCAGAAGTCAAGCTTGGATTATTTAAAGTTGGACTATTACACTGTGGAATGTGTGCTGTTTGTGGGTTTTGGCGGTGTATGGGTGACTCGTGTGAGCGATAATAGGTGCCCGCAGTACTCTACGTGATAATGGGCTTGGATTATTTGAACTAATTTAAACAAGCTTGGATTACTTAAACTTGGATTATCACACCGTGGAATGTTGCTTGGATTATTTAAATGTGGATTATTAAACTGTGGAATATGTGCTGTTTGTGGGTTTTGGCAGTGTACGGGTGACTCGTCTGAGTGATAATAGGCGCCCGCAGTACTACTACTAATGCGATAATGGGCTTGGATTATTTAAACTGGTTTAAACAAGCTTGGATTACTTAAACTTGGATTATTATAATACAGGAATCGGGAATGACACGCGAGTAAACATGTGCATTATCAGCTAGAGTAAACAAATGGCAAATCATATTAAATTTATATGGTTAGGGTTCTGGATTTCTATTGATTTTGAATGAAATAAACATTTTGTACTGTGCGTGCCGGCAAACTCAAGGCATTGTCAATGGTCGTGAGCAATCTTCATACAGAAAAAGTGAAATATCTCTGAAACCACACTACCTGGAGGCGAATCGCTTGGTAAACATATAGAAAACATATTCAGCGAATAGATTATATTAAATTTATAAGGTTAGGGTTCCGGATTTCTATTAATTTTGGATGTGTGTGGCCAACGGCAAGGAAATTGAACTTTGAACCAACAGCAGCAAATCTGAGTCGGGACTGCACTCAAGTGAAGGTATTGGGCACCCAGTGTCATTGTCATTCACTCATAGATCATGATCCATCCCAGCATGTCGCAGAGGCAGCAGGTTGACAAGGCCAGGACGCGTGGGAAGGCAGGATCACTGTCACAGTCGGAGGTGGCAAAACCCTCCACTTCGCCATCCCAGATTAATACTGCCAAAAATGTGGACTACCCAAGTACCAATGATGCCAATGATTCTATGCTGGCCCAAATGTTGGCCAGGATGGATCAACTTGATGCCAGTATGGAAGTCAAACTATTGAATATAGTGCATGTGGTTGATGATATACGCGACAGGGCTGCTGCTGACATGAGCAGATTGATGGCCCTCCTAGAAACTAGCTGCCGGGAACAGCAGGCTGACAGACGATCCCTGTTGTTTGCTAAGCAGAGCCTGATGGTTGCTCGAGAATCAAACAAGCGGTTGGAGCACCGGATCAATGAGTTGGAGAACCAATCTAAGTTGGGTAACATGAAGATAGATGGTAAGCCGGAACAGGGTGCAGAAAATCTACACCAATATGTATATGATCTGGCTGCACATCTCGTTCCTGCAATGGCCCTTGAACGTCCAGCAATATTGTCACTGTACAGGATCGGGAAACTGAGGTTGTGGGCCCCTGGGGTGCACGGACTGCAGATTCCCGACCGTCCTCGCCCAATTGTGATTGTTTTCAAAAATGCAAATGAAAGAAATGCCTTTTATTTTGCACGTTCTAAGCTTAAAAATAGTGAGCTGTATAAAGGTATCTACCTGAGTGATGATGTCACCCAACTGACCTGGAGAATGAGAGATGAATGTAGGTCGGTTGCGGCACTCGCCAGGTCAGCTGGTGCAGAGGTGCGGGTGCATGGAGATGGTGTCATCATTGATGGGCATAAATATAAGCACACTGAGCTCAACTCCCTTCCACCCCACTTCTCACTGGCTAAGGCAAAAACAATTAATCGGGATGGAGAGATTTATTTCTATTCAGAAAACTCCTACCTATCCAATTTTGCCCGGTCGCCTATTTTACATGAAGGGGTTGCATACCCAACAGCAGAACATATGTTTCAGGCAATCAAGTACAAAATGGCTGATGACAGAGACGGGTTGAACAGATTGCCCTGGTGTCAACAGCTTTGGAGGCCAAGCGCATAGCAGACCAGCTCACGGAGTCACCGGAGTGGCGTGCTAAATGTGACGAAGTGCTTGCATTGGTTGTAAACAAGAAATTTGATCAGAATCCACACCTGGCAGGGTATTTGATTGAGACGGGAGACATGCCATTAAATGAAGCCACTTCCAATTCATACTACGGGATCGGAGCTACGCTACATAGTCGTGAGGTACGGGAAAAATCATACAAGGGACTTAACAAGCTGGGTATGGCATTGGCTGTTAAGCGCAAAAGTTTTAGAGTCTCCCGTCAGTCTGAAAACTGATCCAATATATGCAGACTTACTCTGGAACTACACCCCAGTCTGACTCCTAGATTGACTGTTCTGACACAACATGTTCTCCCATATCCTCTTGTGTTTTCAAGATGATACTAGTAAAGTCCAGAGGCACTAATTAAAGCTGAGACACCATGTTGGACTATGATAGTACAGCAGCATGAGTATGTGATACCAGTATCATGTGTGCTTTTTGTGCTTCAGACAGCGAAGGAAGACAATGGTGTTCATGACTATGAGCGTAGATTTACCTACTCTTGCCTTAGACACATACTGCCTAGGCCGTCCTGGTCTTTCACTGTGTTCTGGCTTCCTTGTCAACTGTTCCTTGTGCGACTGTGAGTGTGGGTGTATTTCTTTGAGCTTAGTTGTTCAAGATTATACGACTAGAACCTACCTAGACCTTAGGCACATATTACTTGTGCTGTCCTGACCTTCGTGATGGTTCCTTGTGTAACTATGGATATATGTGTATCCCATTAAGTGTTCATGGTTATGAATATGAGCATAGGCTTGCCTGGTCGTGCGTTGGAGGTTCACTGCATTCAGCATCCTGAACTGTATTGGCTTCCTTGTCAACTGTTCCTTGTTTAACTATGAGTGTAGGTGTACCCCTTTGGGTTTAGCTCTTCATCCTAATATTGGACTACATACTAGCTTCATTATCAACTGTTCATATCAAATTGTTCATGATTATGTATATGGGCTTATCTAGTCCTGCCTTAGACACATACTGTCTATGCCACCCTGATCTTGCACTGTGTTCTGACTTCCTTGTCAACTGTTCTTTGTGTAATTGAATGTGGGTCTATTCCTTGAGCTTGGGTGTTCATGATTATAAGAATAGGCCTACCTAGTCCCGCCTTAGGCACATATTGCTTATGCTGTCCTGACCTTAGACTGGGTTCTTGCTTGCTTCCCAATGGTTCCTTGTAAAACCATGAATGTATGTGTATCCCATTATATGTTCATGGCTGTGAGCATTGGCTTATGGAGTCCTACCTTAGAAACACTGCATAAACCATACTAATCTTAGACTATGTATTAGCTTCCTTGTCAACTGTTCCTCGTATAACTATGAATGTAGGTCTATCCCTTTAAGTTCAAGTATTCATTATTATTGGTATGGCTTATCTATTCCTGCCTTAGAGACACACTGCATATACCATCCTGGTCTTGGTTTATATGTTAGCTCACTGGTCTAATGTTCCTTGTGTAACTATGAATATAGGTCCATCCCTTTGAGCTTAGGTGCTCATGCTTATAAGAATAGGCCTACCTAGTCCTGCCTTAGGCACATATTACTTATGCCGTCCTTACCTTGGACTACATTCTCATGATTTTTGCCAATGGTCCCTTGTATAACTCTGGGTATCCCATTAAATGTCCAGTGTTCGTGGTTATGAGCAGAGGTCTACCTAGTCCTGCATTGGAGGTTCACTGCATACTCTGCCCTGCCCTGAACTTAGACTTTATTGGTTTCCTTATTAACTGTTCCTCATATAACTATGAGAGTAGGTGTACCCCTTTAAGTTTAAGTATTCATGATTTTGTATATAGGCCTACCTAGCCCTGCCTTAGAAACACTCCATATACTATCCTGATATTGGACTACATACTAGCTTCCTTATCAACTGTGTTCATATCAAAGTGTTCATGATTATGTGTATGGGCTTACCTAGTCCTGCAGATACTGCCTGTGTCTTATTTTTGATAGTTGTTTGTGTGTGATGTGGTTGGGGTGTATGTGTATAGATGCCCAGTTAGTCCATCACTAAACTTGTTATAGCTCCATATTGTTTCCCTTCCATCTCTCCTCTAGCACCTCATAAAAGTTAGGCATTGAAATCAACTTATCCACGGATTTATAACCCAGGCAGTACCTTACACTAAATTGCATGACATATAGTTGACACCCTGCTACCCATTACAATCTTCTTGCTAACCAATACCCAGAACCTACAGAGATATGTGATAATATTCAAACTGAATACTCTAGCTAACCCCTCTAAAATCATAGGAGGGCAAATACTGGTGCCAAAGTCATCTAGGCACATATCAGCTTAAATAAGCTATTTATCTTCACAGAAATATTTTTGAAGATTTTATTTGTGTTCTTTTTTGTGTGTTAAAAAAAAAATATATATATATATAGATTGTTTTATTATTTTGTTCATATAACTTTTAAAGGGTAATAGAATGACTGGGACAATGCGGGGGGGGGACCTGGGTACCGGGGGACAGTGTGCAGAGGATATGAGCATGGGACAGGTGGCTGGGCGGGCTTCCTCTGAACGAACTGAAGGGTCTGTCACGTTTCAAAATAGCACACCTGAATGTACGTAGTCTCACACATAAAATAGAACAATTAAGAATTGATCTGCCAGGATCAGGACTTGATATTTTCACAGTATCAGAAACATGGCTCAATAGCCTTATAGAAAAAAAACTAACTTCAATAACAAACTACACCTTCCTTAGGTATGATCGAAAAGCAAAACATCTAAATGGGCAAGCCAAAGCTGGAGGTGGACTAGGAATTTACTGCAATTCTCTACAAGTAGATTCTAATAGATATGCAGATACAAATATTTCAAATGCTGTGCTGGAACTACAATGGGTGGTTGTAACAAGGCCTTATTCAAAGAAGATCCTAATTGGAAATGTGTACAGACCACCAGATGGAAGTGTTAAACAGGCCTTCGAGGAATTGAGCAATGTGATGAGTGAAATAGATGACATAGACAAGTATGAGACCCTACTAATAGGCGACTTCAATGCAGACTGTAGTGCTAAGAGAAAGCTACCAGCCATAATCATAAATCAATTTTCTTCAGAACATGAGCTCCAACAGCTGATAGATAAACCAACTAGGTCAACTAGAACTACTGCAACCACAATCGATTTTGCCTTTACTAACATCAAGTATTGCACTCAAGCAGGAGTCCTTAACTACAATGTCAGTGACCATAAGCCAGTCTATATTATCAAAAAGAAACCCAGAAACTACCTAAAAACCACCACATACTGCGGAAGGACATATAGAAACTTTTCAACTGATGCACTTAGGACAATCTTGCAGAGTTATAACCCCACTACAATATTTGAAGAACATGATCACAACAAATGTTGGGATATTTTAGAAGATATGATCAACCATGCAGCAGATAAACTTTGTCCGATGACTGAACTAAAAATAAAAGAGAACACGGCTGTTTACATCACCAGTGAACTGATAGAACTACAAAAGGACAGAGATTATTTTAAGCAAAAGGCTGACCAGACCAAAGAACCAGGAGACCAGTTTATAGCAAAATGCTTAACAAGCAAAGCCAGAACAGAGGTGAGGAAAGCGAAATCTATGTACTACATTGATCAAGCCATAAAGCACAACCAGAATCCTAAGAAATTCTGGTATGAACTAAGTCAAATTCAACCAGAAGTCAAACCACAGATAAACAGCATAGTAGACGACAGCACAGGTGAGCGAGTACCTGATGGTCAGTTAGCTGAAGTAATAAACAACTATTTTGTAGACATTGGGGCAAATCTCGCCAAGAAATTAAAACAAAAAACCAAGTATCCACAAAATTATCACCCAGTCGCAAATCAACATGAATACAATCTTGAGAAAACAACAAGAGAAGAAGTACTCACCAAGATTGAGGAACTTTCATCATATAAATCGTCTGGTATGATGAATATAAATTCAGCCTTCATTAAGACTGCCATTAGCATCCTAATAAATGAATTTACACATCTCTACAACCTTGTCATTGAAACAGGTGTATTCCCAGATAAATGGAAAATAGCTACTGTTACACCAATACCAAAGATAAGTAATCCTAAATCATGCAATGAACTGCGACCAATATCAATACTGCCCCTCCCCGGCAAAGTCATCGAACAAATAATCCATGATCAAATATAAAACCTTCCTGGAAGACACCAACTACCTTGCCATATAGCAAAATGGCTTCAGAAAAGATAAATCAACCACAATAGCCCTAGCCAATCTATTAGATGAACTGCTGACTAACATGGATAGAGGAGATCTGACAATAACTGTTTTTCTTGATTTCAAGAAAGCTTTTGACACAATAGACCATGACATTTTACTCTGGAAAATTGAAAGGGCAGGACTTGGTCCTAAATCTTGTACATTTATAGCCAACTATCTATCAAATAGACAACAAGTTACAAAAATAAATGGCACTAAGTCAATGGAGAGATCAATTACAACTGGAGTACCGCAGGGTTCCACGCTTGGGCCACTACTCTTCCTCATATTCATTAATGACCTGCCCTTGGTAACAAATGAGGCCATGTTCACACTGTTTGCTGATGATGCGGCCCTCACAGTCCATAGCCCAAACATTGCATCTGCAGCAGAGGTAGTTGAGGATGTACTAGCTAAGGTTAACATCTGGTGTAAGGAAAATAAACTGACAATTAATGCAAAGAAATCTGAATACATAATTTTTGCAACCAAAGTAAAAAAATCCAGAGCACAACCTATCAATTTACATTTGGGTGATGCAGTATTGAATGAGGTAGAATCATACAAATATTTAGGGACCACACTCGATTCTACACTAAATGGTAATCGACAACTCTCAAGACGTAATCAAATGATAGCCATAAAAATGACAACTTTCAGAAAAATTAGGTACTACATGAGCGAGAATACAGCCCTGTTACTATATAACGCCACTATTCTTCCAATAATTGACTACAATGATTTAATATATGGACTGCTGACAAAACAACAAGAAAACAAATTACAGAGGATTCAAAACAGGGCACTTAGAACTGTCTACAGAGGGAAAAACCTGTCTGTAAAGGAAATGCATGCTAAAGCACAAGTCAGCTACCTTAGCCAAAGGAGGGAAACACATCTCCTCAGTCTCATGTATAAAAGATCCAATGATGAACAATATGTTGACCATACAAACAGAGTAACCAGACAGAGCGATGCTACACTTCTAAAAACACCCAAGCCACTAACAAACAAACTGACTAAAGCACCGATTTACAGAGGTGGCACATTGTGGAATAAACTTCCAGTGAGGACAAGACGGTCCACAAGTCTCCTTGAATTTAAAAACTTGATGAAAATACAACAGGCCTGTCAGACCCCGACACAGTTATAGGTATTCTAAAGGCCATCCTTGCCCTGACCCTTGTACATACATATATGTATATATATATATATATATATATATATATATAAATGTTTTGAAATGCACTACACAGCCCTGCATGCTGATCCCCTTCCCGCCCCTACCCCACCCCTACTACACCTTCTTTCAAAACCTATTACCTAACATTTTCCTTTAAATTGACATAAAACCTGTCTGATGTAAGTCCCCACTGCAATCTCAGACCTCGATCCCATCATTGGGCCACACAGAACAGAACACTTGTGATGGGATTAAAAAAAGAAAAATGGGCAGGTTTCCGCATTTGGTATTGGTGATTGGATCCACTGATTTGCATATTTACAATATAATATATATATGTGTATTGGAGATATGTTATATCTTTTTGAAAAAAGAAGAGAAAGCAAAGGAAGAAAGAAGTGTTTAAAGACAATTCTAGAGGCGTCTTGTACATTTATTGATAAATGCTCACCAAGTGCATAATGCATATGTTGAACTGGAATTGCATGCAGTTACTATTACGACAAATAGTTAATTTATGTTATGCTTCTATTATCGAACAGGTTTTTCATGTGGTTATTATTGCAACTGATATTGTCATTTATGTACCAACAAATTGTAATGAATGGCGGGAAGACCAGTGCTCTGGCGCTGACAAAAGACATTATTCGCTGAATAAAATACATTTAGTAAAAAAAAAAATGTGGGGTGGGTGGGTGTGGGTGTGAGTGTGGGTGTGAGTGTGGGTGTGTGTGGGTGTGTGTGGGTGGGGGTGTTGGGTGTGTGGGTGTTGGGTGTGTGGGTGCGTGTGGGTGTGTGCATGTGTGTGGGTGTGGGTGTGAGTGCGGGTGTGGGTGTGGGATGTAAGTGTGGGGTTTGTGTGTGAGTGTGGGAGGTATGTGTGGATGGGTGTGGGTGTGGGTGTGAGTGCGGGTGTGGGTGTGGGATGTAAGTGTGGGGTTTGTGTGTGAGTGTGGGAGGTATGTGTGGATGGGTGTGGGTGTGAGTGTGGGTGTGAGTGTGGGGTGTGAGTGTGGTGTGTGAGTGCGGGAGGTGTATGGTTGTGGGTGTGTGGGTCTGAGTGTGGGGTGTCTGGGTGTGGGTGGGAGGGGTGTGGGTGTGGGTGTCAGTGTAAGTGTGGGTGTTTGTGGATGTGGGTGTGAGGGTGTGGGTGTGGGGGTGTGGGTGTGGGTGGGTGTGGGTGAAAGTGTGGGTGGGTGTGTGTGTGTGTGGGTGTGAGTGTGTGTGTGGGAGGGGTGGGGGTAAGACGGTGAGTGAAGAGAAATGCTTGTAGACTATTTAGTTTTTCTCGCTTTTCTTAAGGCCACTAGGGGATGATTCATTACCCGTGGAACGTGGTTCCCGATCGCGAGCCATGAGTCGGGTGTGTGTGGGTGGGTGTTTGGGTGTGTGGGTGTGTGGGTGAGGGATGGGTGGGTGGGGGTAGGAATTGTGTGAGGGGGGGGGGGGCGTAGTCATGGTTGTGAAAAGGGGGACAGCACAGATCGCCGACATAAAATAGCAGTGATTCCTGCAGGCCGCGTCCCCACTCGAGAATCGTGATAAATTAGGCCATTCGGTCATTGTTTATCTTCAAATCAATCACGTGTCAGGCCTAAAGCCCTTGCTCTTCCGATCACTCTTAAGCACCCTGAAATCTCCAGTCCCCTTTTTGCGTGTGTGAGTGTGCGCGAAAGCGTGCGTGAGAGTGCGCACGTGTGCGCGCGCAGCGCCATCCTCTCGACGCGGCACCTCACGGAGTACGGTCCCGAGCCCACCCACTCTGTCATGCTCAGCCACGTCCTCCCCGCCCCCACCCAGCCTCCCACACGCCCCCCCCCCCCTCTCTCACACACACCAGATTGCGCCCAGGAATCTGGTCATTAAAAATGGCACATATCCTCTTGCCCGTGCCAGGCCGATTTTCGAGTTTTAATGAGCACTTCTAGGTCTTACGAACGACGTGGTTTCATTCACATTTGAGGTGGAGGCTGAATTAAAACTCGTGTCAGGCGGTGGTGGTGGGAGTGGGGGGGGGGGGGGGGGGGTTGTGGCGCTGTCACGGTGGTGCAGGTGGACTGTGGGGAGGAGGGATGGGCGAGAGGCGGGGAGGCTAGTGAGGAGAAGGAGGTGGGATGGTGCAGTCCGCAGAGGCGTCGGCTTCCAAATTGACGGAAATTTTAAACTACTTGGCGTGAAGGGGAGGGTGAGGGAGGTGTTGTGGCCTTGTGGGGGTGGTAGTCCGGTTAGGTGGTAATGACTGGGGAAGTGCGGGGAGGTGAGGAGAGGTGCCGGGAGGTGCGGGGAGGTGCGGGGAGGTGCATGGTGGGTCAGGTAGGTGCGGGATGGCCCGGGTAGGTCTGGGGGTGCGTGGAGGTGCAGGGTGGCACGGGTAGGGCGGGGAGATGCAGGTAGGTGCGGGTAGGTGCGGGAAGGTGCAGGTAGGTGCG
This sequence comes from Branchipolynoe longqiensis, assembly GCA_030323885.1. Lineage (NCBI taxonomy): Eukaryota > Metazoa > Annelida > Polychaeta > Phyllodocida > Polynoidae > Branchipolynoe > Branchipolynoe longqiensis. The sequence goes on along the minus strand of CM059187.1, from coordinate 102,065,687 downwards.
GGAAGGTGCAGAGAGGTCCAGATAAGTGTGGGTGGGGTGGGTAGGTCCGGGGGGCGCGTGGAGGTGCAGTGTGCCGCGGGTAGGTGCAGGGAGGTGTAGGTAGGTGCGGGAAGGTGCGGGGAGGTGTAGGGTGATGCGGGGTGGTGCGGCTAGGTGCAGTGAGGTGTGGGGAGGTGTGGGGATGGTGCGGAGAGGTCTGGGTAGGTGCGGGGTGGCGCGGGTAGGTGCGGGTAGGTGCTGGTAGGTGCGGGGAGGTGCGGGGAGGTGCAGGAAGGCGGGTGAGGTGCGGGTAGGTGCAGGGAGGTGGGGGAGGTGGGGAAGGTGCTTGGAGGCGCGTGGAGGTGCAGGTAGGTGAGGGGAGGTGCAGGTAGGTGCGGGGAGGTCCGGGTAGGTGTAGGGTGATGCGGGATGGTGCGGGGAGGTCTGGGTAGGTGTGGGGTGGTGCGGGTAGGTGCAGTGAGGTGTGGGGAGGTGCGCGGAGGTGCAGGGAGGTGGGCGGAGGTGCGAGGAGGTGCGGGGTGGTGCGGGAAGGTGCTGGGATGTGTGGGAGGTGTGGTGAGGTGCAGGATGACACGGGTAGGCGCGGGGAGGTGCAGGGAGGTGCAGAGTGGTGCGGGAAGGTGCAGGGTGACGCAGGGAGGTGTGGGGAGGTGCAGAGGTGGTGCAGAATGGTGCGGGGAGGTATGGGGAGGTGCAGTGTGATGCGGGTAGGTGCGCGGAGGTGCGCGGAGGTGCAGGGTGACGCCGGTAGGTGTGGGGTGGTGTGGGGAGGTGCGGGGAGGTGCAGGGAGGTGCGGGGAGGTTCTGGGACGTGCAGGGTGGTACTGGGAGGTGTGGGGAGGTGCGGGGAGGTGCAGGGTGACGCGGGAAGGTGTGGGGAGGTGCAGAATGGTGCGGGTAGGTACAGGGAGGTGCAGTCTGACGCAGGGAGGTGCGGGGAGGTGCGGGGAGGTGCAGGGTGACGCGGGTAGGTGCAGGGTGGTGTGGGGAGATGCGGAGAGGTGCGTGGAGGTGCAGGGAGGTGCAGGGATGTGCGGGGAGGTTCTGGGAGGTGCAGGGTGGTACTGGGAAGTGTGGGGAGGTGCAGGGTGATGCGGGTAGGCGCGGGGAGGTGTGGGGAGGTGCAGAATGCTGCGCGGAGGTGCGGGGAGCTGCAGGGTGATGCAGGTAGGGGCGGGGAGGTGCGGGGAGGTGCAGAATGGCGCGGGGAGGTACGGGGCGGTGCAGTGTGACACGGGGTGATGCGCGGAGGTGCGGGGAGGTGCAGGGAGGTCCGGGGACGTGCGGGGAGGTGGGGAGAAGTCCAGATTATTATATGGAGAGGTGCGGGTAGGTGAGGGTAGGTGCACAGTGGCAGAGATGTGTCAGTAGGTGTGGATAGGTGCAGTGTGATGTGGAAATGTGTGGAGAGGTGAATGTGAGCAGAGCGGTGCTGTTTCTAGTGTTATTTACCACCATAAGCAATATTTCACCACTAGGCCTTGGAGCCTAACACTCCATCTCCCGCCGTGTGTTTACTTTGCCTAATGCACCCAAGGGCTGAGCAACTTAACAGAAATACTACCAGGCATTAGCAGAGCTGTCTGCCTACCCAGCCTCTCAGCACTCAGCTCCTAAATGACTGCCTTTTTGGTTTTTAAAGTTAGCATGTTAGTAGAACCCTGCCCTTGTATTTCTCTCGGTTTTTTTCCTACTTCTTCTCTCTTTTGCTGAAATAAGAACGATTGCGGGTGCCTTTTTGTACAAGGATGGTTGAGTTGCAGAGAGGTGAAGGATAAGGTCCCCGGGCTGAAGAAGTGTGCATAGAAAGATGCCTCTGGTATTACAATTCATATCCAGATGCAAGGAGCAGTATTCAATCACTGGGCCACCTATGGACACGCTGTGTTTACCTTGCTTGATATTAACACGTCAGATGCGGGAAGCGGGCACCTGTGCAGAAATGATTGCACCAGAACTTATATGAACGCCTCCTTCTGGACCCAACTAAAAGGGATGCCTTTTTTCAACATTAGCATGCTAGTAGAACCCCACGCTTCCCCTCTCTGCTTTTTTTCTGCACTTCTTTCTTCCGTCTCTCTAAAATGAGAAGCACGGCATTACAGAGAAGGCAAATGAAAGCCAGGAATTTGCCTACCACTGTACCAGCCCGGCCGCATCGCGTGACAGACCGTATGTTTGCGCGCCACCAAAATCAGTATTTCAGAAACATGCAATTGCATGATCTCCATTACAAGCTGGCGAGGCACCTTGGAGCACGTCGCGCGGCTCATGTTTCAGGTCTGCTCAAAAAGTCGTTCGAATTTCCTCGGCTTAATTGAAATTCCATCTGTAAGCGTTCGGGGGGGTCCAATTAGTGATTTCTGAGTGAGGTGGGTGGGTGAGTGTTTGGGGGCAGGCTGGGAGCGGAGCATGTTGATTGGGGAGTGTATGAGTTGGTTGTGGGCGGTGAGTGTATGTGTGGATTGCATGTGTGGGTGCGGTTGGAGTCAGTGAGTTGGGGTGTGTGGATTGTGTGGGGAGGAGTCGGAGGATGTGTGGATTGTGTATCTGTGTATGGTTTGGGAGTGAATGAGTTGGGGGTGGGTGTATGTGTGGATTGTGTTGGTATGTGAGTCCATGTGTGTGATGAGTGTGTGGGTGAGATATGCGTAGGTTGGAAATGAGTGAGTTGGCGTTTGGTGGTGAGTGTATGTTGATTGTGTGCCTATGTGAGGGCTTGTGTGGGATGACTCTGTATGTGCGGTATGTGTTGGTTGGGAGTGAGTTGGGAGTGAGTGTGCGTGTGGATTGTGTGGGGGTGAGTGTATGTGTGTCAGATGAGTGTGTGGGTGAAGTATGTGTGGGTTGGGAGTGAGTTGGGAGTGAGTAAGTTGGGGTTGGTGTATGTGTGGATTGTGTGGGTGGGTTAGTGCATATGAGTGTGATGAGTGTGTAGGCAAGGTATGTGTGGTTCGGGAGTGAGTGAGTTGGGAGTGGTGCTGTGTATAGATTGTGTCGGTGTGTGAGTTCATGTGAATCTAATGAGTGTTTAGGTGAGCTCTGTGTGGGGTAGGAGTGAGTTGGTGGTGAGTGTGTGTGTGGGGGGTGGGGGATTGTATGGGGTGTGCGGGTGAGCTCTTTGTGGGTTGGGAGTGAGTTGGTGGTGAGTGTGTGTGTGTGGGGGGGGGGGGGAATTGTAGGAGTGTGCGGGTGAGGTATGTGTGGGTTGGGAGTGGGCGAGTTTGCAATGAGTGGATATGTAGATTGTGTGTATGGGAGAGGAGCGTGTTGGTTCGGAGTGAGTAACATGCGGGTGGGCGGGGTGTGGATGTGTGTGGGTGAGTCAGTCGGTCCGTCGGCCTGCTTGTGTTGATGAAGCCTACTTTACTCCCAAAGATTCTACCATAGAGTATAACCTTTATGACGAGCTGCAGCGCGGGCCTGCTTTGTGCCCCAAAGCATTAATGTGCATTATGCTACACGATGATTATATATATGATTAACGTATGAGATGGTTGAGTAAGCAAAGCTTGCCCTTTTCAGGCAGGTTATACAAGCGATCCCGAGGTCATCGCATCGATCCCTGCCCGAGTTAAATGGAAGCGTTTACAAAGTTTACAAAGATTATGCTCGTCACAAGCTTCTGAGGCCCGGTGTTGCAGTTTCCACGGCACACCAGTTTGCGAGGAACACATCGCTTATGCGCATGTGTCAAAATTGAACAGCATGGTCACTAACCTTATAAATTTAATATAATGTTTTTGGTAAAGATGTTTTCTATATTTGTACCAAGCGATTTGTCTCCAGGTGGTGTGGTTTTAGAGATATTTCACTTTTGCTGTATTTTCTGTATGCAGATTGCTCACAACCATTGACAATGCCTTGAGTTTGATGGTACGCGCAGTGGAAAACATTAGTTTTATTCAAAATTAATAGAAATCAAGAACCCTAACGTTATAAATTTAATATAATCTGTTTGTTGAATATGTTTTCTGTATGTGTGCCAAGTGGTTTGTTTCTAGGTGGTGTAATTTGAGAGATATTTGACTTTTTCTGTATGAAGATCACTCACTGCCATTGACAATGCATTTGAATGGATGTGTCCCTCGCAAACTGGTGTGCCGCGGCAACTGCAACACCGGTGCTTGGCATTATTGTAATAGGGCAAGAACTGCCTGGGTCAATGTCAGAATTATGTGACTGACTGCGATGTTAAGTTGCTGCTGGGAGGGCACTCTAAAAAAATATACTACTGTCACTACTGTGTCATATGAAAACAACGCCAAATCAAATAAAATGCAAGTGAATCACTCCCACCAGCCATGTCATATATGTGTTTCAACTTTAATCCTCAGATCTACCGACATTTCTTTGAATTATCTTGCAGTAACTGATGGGACTGGCTCCTTGTTTCCTTCCGATGGCAATTTCCCGTATGGTAAGTGTTACCAGTTCGCACTACTCATCCCATTATACCCAAACTGTGTGCTGGTGACTGTCAGCCTTCTATTAACCTACTATCGCCTCATTAGTACATATAATATATATATATATATATATATATGTGTCTGCATTTCTACAAGGACTGTCAGTGCGGCTCGATAGCAGCTAGTTAAGCAGTTGCACCATGATGGTGCCACCAGTTCAGGGAGTATTACCAATGTTGAGCATTCCATTATTTATATTTGCGTAAGTAATGGTGTATCATATAGATGTACTCTCTAATGAACTTATGGGAATATAAGCAAGGACATGTTCTCCTCTCAGATATATCCAGCACTATATATGTATACATGCATAACTAATAACAGTATATCTCAAAGCTACATAGTCCGATTAGAGCAAAACAATTAACACAATGTATTCCCACATATCCCGCCGATTAGGGTCTTTGTATAAACATAGACACTAATAAAGTCTGTGCTAGACTACTAAATCACTGAAACGTACAATCCTCCAAGCATTATTTATCCCATCATTACTAACAACCTACTTACTCAAACTACCCGAGTTATTAACCTTTTAAGCCTAACCCTACAGCATAGTAGGCATACAAACCTATGAAGGGAAACTATGCACTTAACCACTCCGTAATGTAAAGGTCTAATCAATACACATGTATGTATCTAAGTGTGTATCAATACAACATATAACTACTGTTTTTATATATGAATTGTCTAACTATACCATATGTAAGTCTTTGAATGTTTAATATTATTATTTCAGCTGATTTGAGCTAGCTGCTGATGACAATATCAGACTACATATACATATATTGTAAATAACTGTATTGTCACATGGCTGGAAGACCAGTGACACGGTGCTGACAAAAGACTTTATTCAATGAATAAACTATATTTACCACAAAAAAAAACACCAAAAACCACTTCTTATGGTATATATGCAGACTACTTAGCGTGGTTAATTGGTCCTAAGTTAATGTAAACAAATATCTTATTGCTGGAGCCTGTGACGTGAGTATTTCGACATGCACACCAAAATTAATGTGGTATAGGGTAGGGCTATGTAATAAGAGAGAGAGAACGAGAGGTGGGTCGGTCACTTTTTATTGTGCGACATGGCGAGCATAATAAACAGGCTTACCGGTAAAGTTTGAAAACAAGCAGTAGACTGGCCAAGGGCTACCCGTTCAGCGGTGTTGCCGGGGGCAACGGGGGCAAATCGAGGCAAGTCAGCGATTGGACATAATACTTATGGTGTAATGGTAGAATAATCGTGATAATAATAATAAGAAGAAATATATACTCCGCCTACTTATATACGCATAATTAATTATACATCCCATAAAGTAGGGCTATGTAATAAGAGAGAGAGAACGAGAGGTGGGTCGGTCACTTTTTATTGTGCGACATGGCGAGCATAATAAACAGGCCCAAGGGGGACGGCACGTCAACCCCCCAACCCACCAGTCGTGAGATCGGCACAGAGTGAGGCGGCGACCCTCATGTCGTTAACTATACGAGTGCCTAATGGGGTCTTAAGATAATCATAGACGGTCTCTGATGCCCAGTCACACCTGGCCTTAAGTTCTTCTATCGTGGCACCGCACATGGCCAGAAAGGTGCAGCCCCCCCTCCTTAAGGAATGAGAAGAGAGGGAGGTAGCATTGAGCCCTGCCCTTGAAGCAACTTTTTTTAAGGTCTCCTGGTAGATACTATATGGCAGAGGCCGTGAGCCCCCCCCCCCCCCCCCCCAGGCAAGGAAGGCGAAAGGCAAGGGCGGTAGGTTCAGCCGGGATCTGACGGAAGTGAGTCTCGGTCCAATACACCGCACAGAGATCAATGTCGCAACATCGTGCAATGGGGATTTCAAGGACTCTTTCTCTGAATTGAATCGTCTTTGATCGATGCACGGTCAGAACTAATCCCCAATCATAAAAAAGACGAAGTCGGCTCTAGAAAGGGCGGCGTCAGACATAGTCACCTGAGACTTCCTTAATAACCCCCTGAATGAACATAAGACTGCCGCACGCCAAGCTACATGGCCATGATTATTTGTCAGTAGTGCAAACATCTTACGCAGCATATGAGGCAGCAGTGGCATTGCTCGACGGGGGGCATCTCCCTTCACTCTGCGGATCCCCCTCAAGGTCGAAGCCAACACAAAAAGCTCTTATAATCAATTCCCGCCTCGCCCTGCTGCCTCAGGAAAAAATTTAGACCACTTAGGTAATTTAGAACCGAGCCATACTTGAGCGAACGGGCGAGCCAAGTGGCATATAGCGCCACCTGCTCCGTCGAGCATGGTATCGGGGAAAGTGATGATTGGTAGTTTTCAACATACTCGAAATATTTTCTGCTCTGAACCCCCCTTGCTAGAGCCGAATTCCTCGCGTAGGATTGCTGCTGGTATCCCTGCTGCTCCGCCTTTAGAACAGCTATTCCTGAAAGAGAAATACGGAATATCAAAACAAAGTGCTCTCGCGCAATCAACACTCCTGATCCTATCTGAGCTATTCTTACTAATTAGCCTGCTCAATGCGTCACAAACGACGTTAACATGGGTGCGTATATACACAGAACTGAACTCGAAATTGAATTCAACGGCCAGCCAGAAAATCCTCCGGAGGAAGTACATGATTCCCCTGCACCTAGACCTTCCAGTGTTCAAGGCAGCCTGAACAACTGCGCTGTCAGTCACTATCATGACTGTGCTGTCCTGCCAACCACCACTCCAGCGAAGGCATGCAGCGTAGACCGCCCACATCTCCTGAACATTGATGTGGGCGGTCTTAACATCAGCTGGGGGAATATGATGGTGGTGGCCTGCATAAGCGTCTAGAGAATCAGAGTGCCCCTCGGCGAAAGTCCCGACTAGCCAATCCCGGTCATGCAAGGCCCCGAAGCCCCAGTTTGAAGCATCGCTGTAAGTTGATACGACCGGGGCAAACTTACCCAATATCCTAGCCTTACCATTGAAAGACTTGGCAAAATTCAGCCACCAGCTGAGGTCCTCCTTGACACCCGCGTTTAATCTGGCTCTATGGAACGGCTGTTTTAGTTTGGCGATAAGATCGTATATACGCCGGGTGAAAGTCCTACCCCCCCTAATTACCTTAGAGCAATACACAATTGTCGGGTGAAAGTCCTACCCCCCCTAATTACCTTAGAGCAATACACACACATATAATAAACATATAAACACATAAATATATCATATATATTTGCCCCGCGACACATACATATAATAAGCATATTGTATGTTTATATATGTACCCCAAGACACACACATATCAGCTGCATACGTTCAAATTGAGTGTGCACTGTCATCTACATTAGCCTCCAGACAGTATTATCCTACCGGCACGGTAGGATAATACTGTGCTAACCAGTCTCTGTGTGGCCATACCTTAATGTCGATGCCACAGCCTGACAGGGTGTCAGTCTGTGGCATCCAGACACCCTGCCGTACATTAAGGTACGGCAGGGTCACTCTCCTGAAAACTGGCCAGAAGTGTCACGTGGAGAGTTAAAAGCTAATATTAGAATTTTGTACATTTTTGGGTTGCGATTGAAAGCTGGAAATCTCCCCTTTACATCTATGTAAAATATAAATTGATGAGATAAAAAATAAACATGTAGTCCATGATTAAGCTATGTCTTATGTCAGTATAGACCTATTTCATATGACGTCAGCATAGGTATCTAGGTCAGTGCACGCACCTTTTGGCTGCAGGACAACACACTGTCACACTGCAAACTCAATAGCTATGATCAATCTTCATACAGAAAAAGTGAAATATCTCTAAAACCACACCACCTAGAAGCAACCCATTTGGAACACATATAGAAAACATATTCAATGAATAGATTATATTAAATTTATAAGGTTAGGGTTCTGCATTTCTATTAATTTTGAATAAAATAGACGTTTTGCACTGCGCGTACCGGCAAACTCAATGCATCGTCAATGGTCGTGAGCAATCTTGAATTATCTTCATACAGAATATGTGAAATATCTCTAAAACGACACCACCTAGAAGCAAGCCGCTTGGAACACCTATAGAAAACATATTCAATGAATAGATTATATTAAATTTATATATATATATAATATGTGTGTGTTGACCTATCTTCTTATTGCTATCTAAGATCGTTCTTGTTCCGAAGCTAAGAAGGTTCATACAAAGGAAACCCCGCAGTAAGTTAGGTGTATGTAGACTTTATGGTTCAATAGAAAGGGAACTACATAATTAGGCTCGGTAGCTTCCCGTAAGGAAGGTTGGGAGTTTGGATCACAGCCGAGTCAAACCAATGACTTACAACATTGATTCTTGTTGCTACCTATCCTGGCACTCAGCATTAATCGGATAGGACGAGTCAGGATAATGTGACTGTGTGGGATATCAGACCAAGGTGCTGGCAGCTTGATCTGTCAGTGGGGCAGCACTAAGAGGTGATCATGAGTGTGCCATGTCAAAAGTCGGTACCTGTCTTGCCAAACGCAATCAATATAGACACATGTACAGGTTATTGTGAATAGGCATGCCCCCGATGTAATAACCTGCTCCGTATAAGGCAGACAGCACATAATGAGATCCCGCCTTTGTGTGGCCATTACACCAATTAGTAGCGGAGGCTGCTTCCTGTGCACACTGACACTCAGGGCGGCATATCAGACTGCAAATTCAAAGAGGGTGTGTTATGCCCCGGTCACATACACGTTACTGGACGTAGTTGAACGTAGGTGAATGTAGTGGAGGCTAATGTGGGTCAAGCGTGGTGTAAGTACGTTAAACTACATTGAAATACATTAAGGTACGGCAGGTTTTGGTACAGATAAATATGTTACGCTATGGATAAATACATTACGGCACGGTAGGATAAATACATTTCATTATCGATAATATGTTATGGTATGGATTTTGGTACGTTAAAGTATGTTTGAATACGTTCAACTACGTTCAACTACGTTCAACTACGTTCAACTACATTAAACTATGTTCACCTATGTTCAACTATGTTCAACTACGTTCAACTACGTTCAACTACGTTCAACTACGTTCAACTACGTTCAACTATGTTCAACTACGTTAGCCTCCACTACGTTCACCTACGTCCACTAATGGCTATTTGACCAGGGCTTCGTCCAAGTATGCCAGAGTATGCTAGAGTATGCTAGAGCATGCTAGAGTACACTAGAGTATGCTAGAGTGCGTTAGCATCACGGATGCAAATTCCGACTCTAGCGTAGCACTCTTTTGGACATGTCCAAAAATTAAATTGGACATCATGGCTCACCCATGTTATTACCAAGTTAACATCACGGACAAGTATGGATGCCGGTATGTTCAACTGCGTCCAACTACGTTCAACCCCGTTCATCTACATTAGCCTCCACTACGTTCAACTACGTCCACTAACGTGTATGTGACCGGGGTATTACTCTATACGGAATCAGTTCATGAACACTGCTGAAAACAACGACAAACAAACAACAAACAATCATGTCAGTAATGGAGTTTCGATAAGACCAGTTCACTGAGCACCTCTTCATAGCGGCCCCATCTTCTTGTTTGCATGTCTGCCATCGTTGTTTTGAAGTGGACCCATGTTATACTTTCATAAATATCAGTTCAGTCTCAGTTTCGGCTCACAAGTGCATTGTAGGACACACGAAACCCTACAGATGTGTGACAACTTCAATAGTGTATCCTTTTACCAATTTAATTTGAATCTATATTCACTTCCCTTGTAATAGACAACATTGCACTTGTAGCGGTGTGCACTCGTGGCAACTTTCATAGTGTTGCCCCACTGGAATACCAGGCCACCAGCACCATGACCTGATATCCCACACAGTCACATTACCCTGATACTGTGCTAACCAGTCATTGTCCTGTATTATGAATGCTAGACTAGGTAGCTTGACTCGACCAGGATTTTAACTCCCGACCTTTCACCCAGGAAAGCTGAACTACCGGATCGGCCACCAAGTCCCATCTTATTGACATGAAGTAAGAGCAGTGTGAATACAATGTGAAGTAAGCATGGTGTAAGCACAGTGTAAGTACAGTGTAGGCAGGACTCGACACCACATGGGCAGAAAGGCCGGATGCAGTGGTCGAATGGTGGCTCACAGTGGGGCAGCACTATAATGTTACCATGAGTGTGCACTGTCACAAATAGTCCCACCTCTATTGCACTAAGTGGAAATCAGTGAATTAGAATATATTACTTGAACAAAAGGTTACTTCAAGTAGATCTTAGTACGTCGGAGAATTAATTAGAATGAACAACTGTCATGATGTAGGCTCGAATACATTGGCACATAAATTCAAAATTGTGGTTGATTCGGCAGGAGGAGCCGATGCACCACCCCGTGTGCACTTCTGAACTAGGTCACTCTCATAGCACATAGTCCCCATTCGGCGGAGTAGCTCCTGACCACCATGCTCAAAATTACTGACATGGTGCCGTTTCCACCCCAGTTCACCCTCAATCCACCCACGTTTGTTAAGAATCTAGGCACATAAACACCACAATGCAGCGGATCAGAGGAACAACAAGTCCCGCCGGCCGGCCAGCCAAGGTATCAGTTTGACAACCATTGCAGAGTATGCTCAGCCCCTTCAACGACCAAGATGGCGCCGACACCGCGCCCCCCAGCCTGTCTGATGGCCGCCCGGAGATCCATCAGTCAACCATCACCGGCGAAGACCCAATGCACCCTGACCAAAGCCCAGCAAACCAATATAATGCTTAAAATGCAGGAGAGGAGTTAAGCAATTTAAAAGCGCTTTGAACAGGTGGAAGAATATGCAACATGCCAAGGCAAAGCCCTGCCGGCCACGGGGGCGATGGCTGCACACACTGCCACCACAAATGCCAGCCAGCATGATCCCTCATCCACGCCACCCATGCCACCCATGCCACCCATGCCACCAACACCACCAACGCCACTAATGCCACTAATGCCACCAACGCGCATGAGCTGCCACCGGGCCAATGCCCCTCACCACCAACCCCACGCCGAGTCATACAACAAGGCCAGCAATGGTGAATCCCATGAACCTGGATCGCAGAGGTTTGCTCACATCTGCTATGATTGCACAAACATAACATGGATCATCACCGACCATGCGGAAGTGGCATGCCATCCAAGCAATCATGGGGGCAGGACCCGGAAAGATACCCATCCCAGATTTTTAGCCCCCCAGAGGGGCCGGGCCCCACCTTCCCACCAGCTGACAGATGACAACATTAAGCTGCCCACCATAAAAGCACCAGAACTGTATGGCACCCACCGCACTCAAGTAAACCCTTCATTACAACCACATGTTTACAACCCCACCGGGCAGTCACCTGGCTTCCTGCTGGGGATGCCCCATGCCGGGACCCCCCACGGGGATTTCCCCAGGTTATGATGGCGCGGTGCCCGCCGCCGGTTCCCAATGCTCATCCAGCTGGAATGATCATGAGGCTGGGCACACCCTCATGGTTTCCGAACCTGCAGCTGAAGCCGGTTCCTGGCGGGTGCCAGCAGCATCCCCCCCCCATGCTAAAACAGGTGGCCCAACGACCCAGTGACATCACGTATGTGGCCGATTCCCAGTTGGTCGTGGCCATGACCGGGGAGGAAGCTACAACACAAAAGTAAACAAACCTCACCCAGGCAGGTGGACCCCACTGTCTGTCAGATTCTATTCCCCACTATACGGTGTTCGTCTGTCGAGCGGCTTGCTACCATTACACATTAATGTTAAAACCTCGGTGCCGGTCCCTAAGCTAGGGACTTGCAACAACAAATTCATATACCAAATAGCACTATAAAACAAATGTATTTGATTAAAATACAGTAATCCCCTTATTTTGAATGGAAAAACTGTCTTTTAAATGTATGTGCACTATCTGTAGTAAATAACTTTATAATGGCAAAAAGTAACATGATCAAAAAGCCACATGGGCATGGCATCCATCATCTTTGTGTATATGCAAACAACAGCACATGACAAGCCAATCAGAATGCTGCATTTGGTCAAGTGACCCATCTTAGAAGTGACCCAGATCACTTTGCACTCCAGAAGAATTCAAATATTTATGGGATCGCACCATACCATATAACATCAAATCACCTTGCACACAATGAGACAATATGTTTGTCTATCTGATGATTGTGATTTTATAGTAGGGGATGACCCCTGAAAGGTGCCCCCATAGAGATAGCATTTGGTCAAGTTCTTCCTATGGGATGATGCATAGGGTGCGGATTTGCAAATCTGTACCTAAGGCAGACTTGAGGCCACCACCCACCTAAGCAGCGGTGGTCAAGCCAATCAGTCTGTCTGAACCCATAGCCGAGGAACTGAATGAGACATTGCAACACTCGTTACCCGGGGCGCCGTAGCCACCCCCACCCTGTAAGAATACAAAGAGACTAAACACTACTTGGCCCTTTCTGTTGGTGCTGGCTGGGATCGCTACCCGGCATATGCAGTGGCATATTCTGCCGCCCGGAACTTGGTCCTCCGAATTTGAACATGGGGGCTGGTGGTCAAAGCTTGCCGAATATGAGGACAGGACCCTGGTTGACCAACTTGACCTCTGGCTTCCAGTGAATTACTCAACCAAGCATCACCAAGAGCATCAACTCAGGGATCCCCCAATGCAAGTACCTTGGCCGGAAGTGCTGGCTGGCCGAAGTCTCCCGGGCCTACTGGCAGCCTCAGGCCCACCCTCTTCTCTCCAGCCCTCTTCTGCATCACAGTCGAGGGAAAGACATGTCAACATTGCCCAGCCCTTCGGCTGCCAGAGTTTGGGCACTGCTTGTGTGTGCATGTGACATTGGGAATCACATGGCTAATGCCGAAGTGGGGGTACTATGCCCTCGTGTACATGGATGACTTCATCGGATGTGACGCATGATTCCTTACTGCAATGAAGGCCTTTGGCGGCCTCCTCACAATTTCCATGGAGCTTGGCCTGGCCTTCACCCCCGACAAGTCCTGCCCCCCCCCCTCCCCTCCAATGGTCAGGCTGCTCGGGCTCGGGCTTGAGATCTCCAGCCTCACCCTGCCGCCAAGCTGGATGAGGCACTCCAAGAGTGCAAGCCCTGGATGTCCCAGTCCATGATGAACCGGAAGGCCATCCAGAGACTCATCAGCAGGCTCGCACATCTGAGTTCTTGCATCCCTCCGGCACAGAAATTCATGGGCCGGACTCTGCGGACCCTCCATGGGCTTCCATCTCCCACATCGGCCCCAGTCAACAAGAACTTCCACCGGGATGTCAACTGGTTCCATGACGTAAAACAACAACAAACAAACAAACATCATGTGCCAACCAAACCTTCCCGACTTAGAAATACCCAGTGTGCGCATGCCGTGTGCTGGACCAGGTGCCAGTGCCATTGGACGCCCCCATCTGCCTGCTGTGCTCGAGCCAGTAGACACTTCAAGGACTAAGACAAGGCACACTTGGCAAACATGTTCACCCATGACTTATAATGTGCCTCTCTTCCCCAGGCTATGAGCAGAGCACCCATGACCACTTCATAAGCCTACACAGGGCAGCCCTGGCCCCCTCGGACATGGTGGCATGCGAGATGGTACCTCTCATACATGCTGGAGTGGGGTGTTGGCCACCTCGCTCCGTGAGCCTACGACCTGGAGCACTCACTACCTAGCCCACCTTCATCATAAGATTTCCTCACCCATGTCGGTGGTGAATGTGCTCTCGTGGGCGCGCTCCTGGGTGCGTGACAACGAGGCCCCCTTCATGGCCCAGTTCACACAGATGCTTCGGAGGGGGCTGGAGAAGTCACTCACGCGCTCCACTCGAAGGCCGCCATCCATCACGACATCGTCCCATGGGTGGGATTCACCTGGCATACTTCGCCTTCATGTGCTAACCTTAGATGTTGCTAGGACATAAAACAACAACAAACAAACATCATGTGCCAACCAACACTTCCCGACTTAGAAATACCCAGTGTGCGCATGCCGTGCGCTGGACCAGGTGCCAGTGTCATTGGACGCCCCTACCTGCCTGCTGCGCTCCGGCCACTAGACACTTCAAGGGCTAAGACAGGGCACAGTCCAAGCCTGTGCAGCCCAGAGGGTGGACATCTCAGACATCAGGGCTCAGGGGATCTGGGAGTCCGACGCGGGTCCAACTATATCCCCCGTCAGGTCCCTGTCAGGGCGCCCCGAGCCATGGCATTCTGCTTTGGCTTGGCTTGGGGCTCCTTCAACAGACGCATCCCAGGTTCCCTCCAAGTCAGCCCCCATTGACCTAGATACCATTGATTAAATTGAGACAAACCTAAGAGATGAACACAAGAGACCCCAAATTGTTAATTAAATAAATAAATTTTGCATCCAAAAATATATAACCGCATTGGCTCCTTCTGTCTGAATCGGCGCATAATTTCAAAATTGTGGTTGATTCGGCGGGAGGAGCTGATGTGCCATACTGTGTGCACTTCCGAACTAGGTCACTCTCATAGCACATAGTCCCCATTTTGACAGACTAGCTCCTGACCGCCATGCTCAAAATCGGGGCTCCTTGACAGGTGCATCCCGGGTTCCCTTTGAGTTGTCCCCCATGACCTAGATACCATTGATTTAATTGAGATGAACCTAAGAGACGAACACAAGAGACCCCAAATTGTTAATTAAATAAAAAGATATATAACTGGGTTGGCTCCTTCTGTCCAAATCAAATAATGATAGGATTATCTTAATAGCTCTGAGAGCATGGCATTGACGCTTATATTGACCACCGAATTTACCTGCCTAGAGGATTTTCACCATCAACCCATCACCTGGTGCCAGTGGAAAGAACTAACGGTATGGGTAAGCAATGCATTCGAAGGTATCGAAACAACCTCAGAACCAGGACAAAACTAATGGAAAATTGATTAGATTAGAAATATCACATTTTTAATCAAGACTGGGTACTTCATAAAGCGCTACGTCAAAAGAGCCAGGACTATTAACAAGTTCCTGTCAGCCCATTTGAAACCTGCATTTAAATCTAGAAAAGCCTAGATTTACAGCTAGCCCGTCATTTCAGCTACTCTATATGCTAAAATAAATAAGCATTACACACTGGAACCATGACAGCCACCGCCTATTTAGTTGGTTCATACCGAGGCCGCTTTTTCCGTGACTTAAACAAAGGTTGTCATTCACTCCTACCTAATCCCGTTATCGGCATTGCTAGGCATGGGCAAAGACCAGTGGTAACCAGTAATTGTCCTACTCTGGATAGAGGGACATCTTTTATATCTACCTAATCTCGTTATCGGCATTACTAGGCATGGGCAAGGACCAGTGCTAACCAGTCATTGTCCTACTCTGGATAGACGGACATCCTTTATCTGTACCTAGTCTCGCTATCGGCATTACTAGGCACGGGCAAGGACCAGTGGAAGGACGAAATCTAAGTGTGCATAATTAAAATCTCCCTGTCTAATCAGCAATATACTATACAGATATAGTTTAGAATCCAGTCAAACGTGACGTGGAGACGCGGCTTGGTGGGCTGGTTGCTAGGCAAGGAACTACTTCCATACTTTCTCAGTACGTGCCCTGCAAATATATGACACCAGGGAACGAATCCGGACGGTCTTGGTTCTAACGCCCATAAGTCGTTCAACTGTGAGGGCTAGTATCCTAGTTTATATTCTCATAATGGATTATAGTGCATATGTATATACATATAATTATATATATATATATAATTATATATATATATATAAACACCAAAAAAACGCGTTTCAGCTGGTTGCGCCTGCCCTGCTGAAAAGGTATGTTGCTCGGTTGGTGAACTCACAGAGTGGCGACCAATCAATACGCGAAGTGAGGGTATGGCCCGATGCCCACCGTGTTTGTGAGCCCCCAATACCTACTTTTACCTCGTGAAAGTAGCATGTCCAAGCATTAGCCTATGGACCGAAGAAGTGCAAAGGCTGGTCAGCGTCGCCCGTGTAAAATAGTCGTGTCGCTATTCGATGGCATGCCTGAATGGCGAAGTTGGACACCGTGCTGGGCGCATATTATCCACAGTGTGGCATTCACATGGGTCGCCACTGGGTGTAGATTTCCAAAATTACCCTATACCTATTAAACCTGATTTCTGTTAGTGTGTTTTTATCCCTGTTTATTTTGTCATTGTTCTTCTTTCCAAATGTCTTCTGGTTCAGTTATGGGAAACTATGGCTAATCTAGGCACATTTTCTAATTTGACAAATTGTGTTTTTTTATATACAAAAGATGTCATTTGACGTTGCGCATTAAAATTTGGCGAAGATAAGCTTAGAGATGAAAACCAGCGGGACTTCTAATGTTATTACAATGTGGGAAGGTGGGGAATCTAAAATAAACCCAGCCGTGTGTTGCGTATTTGGTGAATGGTGTCTGGACCGAATCGACCGGATCCATTTCCTACCTAATCCAGCAGTCATTGATAATATGGCTCGGTGTCACCGAAACCAGTCCACGTTGAAAAGCTTGTGAACTTCACTACTGGCTTTCCACGTCTCTACATCAAACACGAGGGTCCAACCACCACACCATCACAACACAACCATCATGCTGCCATCTACGTCCATCTTCCTCCGCCCATGTAGGTGACTGTCTGACTGCACCCTCCTCCACACCTCCCCTCCCTTCCTCCCCGCCCCCACACACCTAGGTTACCGTCTCACTGTGCCCTCCTTCATGACGCCCCTTCTCCCCGCCCCCACACACCCGCCCCGCCTCCAGCTTCCTCCGCCCATGTAGGTGACTGTCTGACTGCGCCCTCTTTCCCGCCCCCACACACCCGCCCCGCCTCCAGCTTCCTCCGCCCATGTAGGTGACTGTCTGACTGCACCCTCCTCCACACCCCCACACACCCGCCCCGCCTCCAGCTTCCTCCGCCCATGTAGGTGACTGTCTGACTGCGCCCTCCTCCACACCTCCACACACCTGCCCCGCCTCCAGCTTCCTCCGCCCATGTAGGTGACTGTCTGACCGCACCCTCCTCCACACCCCCACACACCCGCCCCGCCTCCAGCTTCCTCCGCCCATGTAGGTGACTGTCTGACTGCGCCCTCCTCCACACCTCCACACACCCGCCCCGCCTCCAGCTTCCTCCGCCCATGTAGGTTACTGTCTGACTGCGCCCTCTTCCCCACCCCTCACACACCCGCCCCGTCCCGATCATTACCAATCATTTCAGTTGAAAACTTTCAAGACACCAGATTATGGCCGGGTTAAAGGGGAAATACCTGTCAGCTGGCACATTTCGCCCAGACTTATTGGTCACGACTGCGTGGCGGGCCCTGTAATGCTGACAGGCTGTTGTCACTTCCAGCACCATTCAACCACGCGGCCGCGCCCGAGCTGGTCCACGCCGCCCTCCCGAAGGAGCCAATCGCAAACTAAAAATGCTCGTGGCATAGACCTTTTCCACAATGCTAGAGAGCGGGAATTATTTGGTGGTGGAAATCCTCTAAGCTGCACACTGGGCTGCCCACAATGTTGGCGCTAGCCACTAATGACATAGGATTGGTTGGTCGTAGGAAGCGTGTTTCGGGAGAGGAGAATCTCCCACCATTCTGTTCCCGGTCAAGTCAAACCAATGTCTTTAAAATTGATACTTGTCACTTCCTAGCCTGGTGCTTGGGTTTAATAGGATGGGGCAAGGACTGGTTAGCTCAGTGTCAGGATAATGTGGCTGAGTGGGATATTGGGTCATGGTGGTGACGGCCTGATTTCCCAGTCGGGCAGCACTATAAAGTTGCCATGAGGGTGTACTGTCACAAGTCTTTACCCGTCCTGATATGACCTTAGATGTTGCTAGGACGCAAGACTCCAACCAACCAACCAACTTCTCCCGCCAAACACAAAGCTGGACGGCCAGCGGAGGGGGTGGGGAGGGGGTGGTGGTCGTGGTGGCGCCACCTGCTGAGAAAACCTGGAGTTGCAATAACAGTCGAAACGAGCCCATGAGAGGTGTCCCGTCCCCTGCTGTCCAGATTACATTGCTCGTGAAGATGTATAGACCCCTTATAAACATTGGGTATGCGCTCGCAGCTTGGCTGCAGAACGAAGGCACACTGCCCTTGAGTTTACTGGGATGCGCAGTGTAAAACGTTTATTTTATTCAAAATTAATAGAAATGCAGAACCCTAACCATATCAATTTAATATAATCTGTTTGTTGAATATGTTTTCTATATGTGTTCCAAGCGGTTTGTGTCTAGGTGGTGTGGTTTTAAAGATATTTCACTTTTTCTGTATGAAGATTGCTCACGGCCATTGACAATGCATTGAGTTTGCTGGTATGCGCAGTGCAAAACATCTATTTTATTCAAAATTAATAGAAATGCAGAACCCTAACCTTATTAAATCAATATAATCTATTCGTTGAGTATGTTTTCTATATGTATTCCAAGTGATTTGCGCCTAGGTGGTGTGGTTTTAAAGAAAATTTCACTTTTTCTGTATGAAGATTGCTCACGGCCATTGACAATGCATTGAATTTGCCGGTATGCGCAGTGCAAAACGTCTATTTTATTCAAAATTAATAGAAATGCAAGACCCTAACCTTATAAATTTAATAGAATCTATTCGTTGAATATGTTTTCTATATGTATTCCAAGCGGTTTGTGTATAAGTGGTATGGTTTAGAGATATTTCACTTTTTCTGTATGAAGATTGCTCATAGCCATTGAGTTTGCAGTGTGACAGTGTGTCGTCCTGCAGCCAAAAGGCGTGCGCACTGACCTCGATCCCTTTGCTGACGATATATGAAATAGGTCTATAGTATGGTAGTTATGCTAGCCTTACTTATAAGTTGAACTATTACTGAGATTCTTCCGAATCTACGAATAGGACGTTAGCAACTCTTCCCAAATACTTAACTTTGGGTATTTGGAGATGAAGCAAGAACCGCCGTTGGCGCTTAAAGGCGCTATGAACTAAAAGATAATTTGTCTGAAATCTGTAAGCAGCATTTCCAGCGTATGTTAGAACAAGATAAAGATTGTTTAAGCTACCAATATCGGTGTGTGTAGAGTAGAGAGGGAATCGGAATAGGATAAATATATGTGCCTACATCACGCAGGCGCTGTGGATAAATGCGATAATTATTTACTTACACCATCCATGACTAACTATTTTTTAATATATATTATAATCTTTTTAATGTCCTATCAGTATTTGCTGCTATCCTGGCTTCTTTGTCAGAAATATCAAAGTATAGTTAGCACCTCGTCCCTACACTCATAGCTGTAGATATACCGAGCTCTAAATCTAGATTCTTCTAGGTTTAGAATTAGTTATGTCTAAGTGCAAAGAATGACAACTTTCTCAACAAGAATTTGCTGGAGTCCCTAGTATTTTAGTTCTAGATTTAGGGCTCTGAAATCATTCAGAGGAAGAGTAATGGGTGGAATGGCACAAATTGCTAGGTAATGATCTTTCATCCCTGGGTAGATGCTAGTAGCAATCACTTGAATTTTCCGAGCAAATGTCAGTGAATATAATTGGGTCACTCTCCTGAAAACTGGTCAGCATGAGATGGGATTTTAAAACATCAATAAAAACCTTCCTACTTATTTTTTTCCTTATACTTTTCATATTCATGTTCAGATTTGATGAAAGAAATAAGGGAAATAAAATAAACTGTGTACAACTTTGGTCCTTTTAGTTATGAAGTGTTTTTGTACCAAAAATAACCATTTTACAGTCAGCCATTTGTAACATGACATATGGGACATGGTTGAATCCTTATTAACATCTTGTATTGCATTGATATATCAAACAAAACAGTTCGCAAATCAAAAAGGAAGTATTTATTAACATGTATGCATGCTTAAATTAAAAAAAATATAAATTTGATGTCTTCAGAAATAACATTACAAATTTCCGTCACACGTGTAACCGTGGTGTCTGGATGCCACACAAATATTGTACACTAATTATTCAGTGAATAAAGCATGGCTGTGAATTACTTTTTTTTATCAATATAAGCACTATATATTTCTGTATATTATGCCATGATTAATATGCTTCTAAGTATGATATTATTTAATTCTGATCAGATTTTAATTAAGCAGACTGTGTGGTGTCCTAAACGTGTTACACGTGTGACACACATGTTATAATACTGCCATAAGACATAGCTTAATCACGGACTACACCTTTATTTTTTATCTCATCAATTTATATTTTACATAGATGTAAAGGGGAGATTTCCAGCTTTCATTTGCAACCAACAAATGTAAAAAATTCAAATATTAGATTTTAACTCTCCATGTGACACTTCTGGCCAGTTTTCAGGAGAGTGACCCAATTACGACCATACATTGGAGTTTATAGGATGTAATGATGTAGCAGGGTGTGGTTTGCCAGTTATGTCTAAATGCAATATCGTCACCGTTATTCGCAGGATGTTGTTTACTTCCATAATTGTTATTTCATAAGTTCTACGTTCATATATTTTACCTAACCAGTTAAAATTATTATTATTATTATTATGATTATGATGATGATGATGGTGGTGGTGGTGGTAGTGGTGACGACGACGACCATGATGATGGTGGTGATGAACATGATGATAATGATGTTGATGGTGATGATCAGGTTGGAGAGCTTACCTCGATCGGGCTATGGTGGTTACATACTTCATTCGAGCCCCGGTTCAATTTCCAAGGTCGAATTTTATATAGGATTAGTTAGCAGGTTCAAAAATATGATTATGGCACACTGAGTTTTGGGAAGTTTACATGTTGGAATACATCACTATAAAGCCAAAAATTATATTTAATTTCCTGGATATTCATAGGACATTTAGTTGGGACCGGATTGAGTAAATTAACAGTGAATATTAGGAAATAATTCAGTAGTTACAACACATGGCTACAGGACAGAACTGCCCATGTTATAACTGTGTTGGTATAGCCATTAATCCCAAACAATAGAGGAACCTCCAGCCAACAATAGGGGTATTTGCTGGTCTGTGGCCCACTCATATACTTCCACTTGCCACTGGGGGAGGTCCTGTGGGGACTGTTGTCCATCATGTAGATATATTTTTTGCATACCAATATATATATGCATAATAAATAATTCACTGTGATTATGCATCTGATACATAATCACCACAAAGATGCTGGTACAACATTAAGAAAAACCTACCTTAAATATTATTGTATTTGATTTATTTTATTGTTGTGACAGCATATATACACATATACATATACACACATATACATATATTAATAAACACTTTATCGATTTAAAACGATATGCATAGCCTCTCAGCTTTCCAGCTCCGAGCCTCCCTCCACCACATCCCACATATTTGAATAGAAGTAAAAAGTAATAAACAAAATTTAAATAAATCAAATAAAAATGCCAACCACTCAGCAAATATATGTTTATATATGGATACAATACAACCCCGTTAAACCATGTTCGGCTAAACCAAACGATCAGTTAATCCTAACTTTTTTGGGTGGGCCGCAAAATACTACCATTTACCATATAAAAAAGTTGGTTAAACCAAAGTCGTTTAATCCAAATTATCAGTTAGTCGGGTCGGGTAAATTCGGGACGGGTAAAGTTGTGTCGGCTAAAGTCGGGTCTGGTAAAGTTTGGGTTCGGTAAAGTCGGGTCCGGTAAAGTCGGGTCCGGTAAAGTCGGGTCCGGTAAAGTTGGGTCCGGTAAAGTCGGGTCCGGTAAAGTCGGGTCTGGTAAAGTCGGGTCCGGTAAAGTCGGGTCCGGTAAAGTCGGGTCCGGTAAAGTCAGGTCCGGTATAGTTGGGTCCGGTAATGTCAGGTCTGGTAAAGTCGGGTCTGGTAAAGTTGGGTCCGGTAAAGTCAGGTTGGATAAAGTCAGGTCGAGCAAAAGAGAGTTGGGCAAAGGAGAGTCAGGTAAAGTAGAGTCGGGTAAAGTCAGGTCGGGTAAAGTCAGGTCGAGTAACGTCAAGTATTATTGCCATTTTTATCATTATATATTTGTTATTATTATCATTGTTATTATCATTATTATTATCATTGTTATTATCATTATTATTGTCATTATTATTACCGTATTATTTGAATTATTATTGGCATTATTTTTAGATTTACATATACATGTATGTATACATATAATATATATATATATACATATATGTCTATATATACATGCATTCACATCTACATATATGTATACATATATACATATGGAGACCTATATATATAACTACATAATTATATATATATATGTGAATACATACTGTATTTAGAGATGACTGCATTACATATTGTAGAGTGGTCCTCCATTTGTCACTGGTAAGTTAACCCATGTGTAGTCTGTTTCACTCTCAGACTTATTGCAAGGGGCCTAAGCTCTGACACTTTAACACTCAGATTTTAACCAAAAACTGCCAAGGAAAGCTTTCACACCTCAGGTTGCCAATGGTTCTCTGGGCTGCACCTCCACTGACAGCTGAGCTCACTGAGTGTGAATGTGTCATAGCTTATGCCCTTTGAATAGGTGTGAGAGTGGATTGGATTTGGTTTATAAGGGTCTGTGCCATAGTGCACTTCACACACATATTTCTGAAGGCACACACTACACAACAGTCAACTTGCTACTTGCAAATGGATTACCATTGTGAAGGATCTGGCACAGTCATCCTTACATTTAGGAACACTGGTAAGTTACTCTTCATATGATATTGCAATAGTATTTATATATTATATATAATACATACATATGTATGTGTATATATGTATATATACATAAACTTTAAAAGTATTTGTATGTGTACATGTACATGTATAATCAAAAATAAATTAAATATAAATGGAATATTATTTAGGGTAATGGCAGTGTTTGGTTAAAATCTGAGTGTGAAAGTGTCAAGAGCTTAGGCCCCTTGCATTGTTGCAATAAGTCTGATAGTGACACAGACTACATATGGATTAACTTAGCAGTGACGAATGGAGGACCATATGATGCAGTCATCTCTAAATACAATATGTATTTATATGCATATATATAGAGTCATGTATGTATGTCTGCATATGTATATATAGATGTATATGTATGTATATGTATATATATGTATATATGTGTATATGTATGTTAATGTATATGTATGTATGTGTATGCATATGTATGTATATGTATAACATTTATAATAGGCATAGGGGGTTTGGGTTTTGGGGGGGAGAGGAGATGGCAGCCTATCGGCACCGGGAATCCTGGCTTCCCGGCACCAGGGTTCCCGGCCTCCCGGTGCCGAGACTCCCGGCACTAGGCCTCAATTCAGATAATATAAATATAAATAAACCGACAAGAAAATAAATGAAATATAAATGCAATACTATACAGGGTAAGTTTTTATTAATGTTGCTGTACCAGCAAGAAATGCCATATTCATGGGGATTATGCATCAGATAATTGTATGTGTATGTATGTATATGTATGGATATGTATGTATATGTATGTATATGGATGTGTATTTTTATGTATGTATATGTATATATATGTATGTATATGTATATCCATTCATTCAATTCTTTATTTCACACTCATGACTATGGTAGTTACATAATTTGGGCCATAGTAGGTAGATATACAAATGGATGTGAATAGGATATAAGTAATAGTATGTATGTATGTATATATGTATATGTATGCATATGTATGTGTATGTACATGTATGTATATGTATGTGTATGTGTGTATATGAATGTATATGTATATATATATGTATGTATAGGTAGGTATAGGTATATGTATAGCATTTATAATAGGCATACAGGGTTCGTGTTCGGGGTGGGAGGAGACGGCAGCCTCTCGGCGCAAGGAATCCCGGCTTCCCAGCGCCAGGGTTCCCGGCCTCCCGGCGCCGAGATTCCCGGCACCAGGCCTCAATTCTAATAATATAAATAAAAATAAAATGTGATAACCAACAATAAAATTAATGCAATAATATACAAGGTGAGTTTAATGTTAATGTTGCTGTAACAGCAAGAATTGCCATATTCGTGGGGATTATGCATCAGATGCATAATTACAGTGTTATTTATTAGCAGAGCTTACTGGCCTCCCATCCCCAGGCCTTCCGGCACCGGCCTTCCCTTAAATAATATGAATAGAAATAAAAAGTGATAACCAACAATAAAATTAATCAAATACAATAATATTTAAGGTACGTTTTTCTTAATGTTGTACCAGCAAGACAAGTCATATTTTTGGTGATTATGCATCACAGTGAAGTATTTCTTCTGCATATATATATATTGGTATGCAAAAAATATATCTAAATGATGTACAACAGTCCCCACAGGACCTCCCCCAGTGGCAAGTGGAAGTATATGAGTGGGCCACAGACCAGCATATACCCCATTGTTGACTGGAGGTTCCTCTATTGTTTGGGATTAATGGCTATACCAACACAGTACTGTCATGGACAGTTCTGTCCTGTAGACATGTGTTGTAACTCCTGAATTATTTCCTAATATTCACTGTCAATTTACTCAATCCAGTCCCAACTAAATGTCCTATGAATATTCAGGAAATTCGATATAATTTTTTGCTTTCTAGTGATGTATTCCAATATGAAAACTTCCCAAAACTCAGTGTTCCACAACCATATTTGTGAACCTGCACCTTAATCTTATATGAAAATCGACCTTGGAAATTGAACCGGTACTCGAATTAGGTACATTTACCACCGTAGCCCGAACGAGGTAAGCTCTCCAACCTGATGATGACAGTGATGATGATGACCATGATGATGATCACGATGGTGATCATGACGATGGTGATGATAATGATGGCGATGATGGTGGTGATGATAATGATGGCGATGATGGTGGTGATGACCATGATGATGATGATGGAATAAGTACACAGCGAATCGCCCCGTGACGATTTAATATCGAGAACAGTACATGCTGTCAGATAACTTACGTCCAGACCAATGGTCCATTTCACAGCATATGCAATATCATCGGAGTGACAATTAAATTAAGCAAAGAGTTTGGATATTTAAAAATTGTCGGCACATGACAATGGTTCACTTGGGTCGTATTCGAATATGACGCTCCAGGTGATTCGGATCACCCGAGTCGTTAGAATTTCAAATAGAACACCGCGAGTGGAGCCTAAATATACACTGGCCGTTGTACACAGCGATGAGGGGCGGGCACATGTGTCGCCACCTGGTGTTTAATCGCCGAACTTGCAACCGCCCCAAGGTCCGAGCATCTATCTACGTGCAGTATTTACTGGGCAGAAATATCCAGCGTAGGGCTGCTAACAACCTATTAAAAGCAGTCATGGGTAATGGACATGAATGACCACCTGGATTTGCAATATAATATACTAAATATATCGTTCTCTTCAAAGCGGTGAATCTTTTGACTTATTACTCGAGATGTCATAAGGCACAGACACCAAAGTTCAGTTTTGTGCCTGGTAATATGTGCATAAGCAATCAGCAATTCACTATTCCAATACACACACATTCTGCCAAATCATGATAGGTACAACACCTTACTGTCGATTCAGTTACGTAAGAAATGTGTCAGAAAAGTTACCAAACAAAAGTAAATGTACCCACCTAAAATTGTATCCGCATACACACACACACACACAAGAAAATTAGCTCACCAAAAAGTGAATTGGGAAAAGGATCAAATTAATCTACCTATGCCGATAAATCAGGCTAGATATGGTGAATGATGGCTGTCCCCAGTATACACATACACATTGTGCCATGGGATGCAGGCGGCGTGTTGTAAGATGCCACGATAAAGCTAGTCATGCATGGACCCTCATACATGATACAGCTCCTCACCCCTACATCTGGGGTTAGTAGAAGCGGACGGCTTATTGTTATTGCACTGGTAAACTTAGTGCCATGTGTGTAATATTAACTCCTCCAAAGTCTACCTGCCAGTATGGTACACTGAGATGACAAACTCTGAATGTAGTGTATGAGTTATGCCATCGGTGGGATTCCCTATCACATGATCTACACCCACAAACTGTGGAACCCCTTTTGCTTTCAAGAATCCCATTGTGCATGTTTTTAAAACATGGGTAATTGAATGCGTATGAACGACGTCTTACTTAGCATTGGATACAAAGCATCTATTCTATTTTTAGACTAAGGCCCGGCGCTGCGCCGCCCCGCCGCCTAGCGTAAGAATTCCATATTAACCAAGTAGCCGCCGGTTTGATTCACTTTCGCCTTGACTGCGCTCCGTTCAACATCGTCTCTAAGCCTTTCGTTCTAAGGGCAGCACCATGCCGTCAAACAAGACAGCGCATGCTAAACGCAGCAGGGACACTGCCTCACCTACTACCACGTCTCTGAAGAAGCAGAAAAAGAAAGGACGAGGGAGGCCCAGGTCAGTCGTAAATGAGTCTTCTACACACACCGTAACTCGTTCAAACCGCACCGGGGAGCGGTGCGAGGGAAGGGACACCAGTGCAGAGTCTGTCCCAGGGACACCAACATGCCATGGGAAGGAGGATGTCCAAGGTTCTATGGCAATAGCGCTTGCAGGGATCCAGAAGCAGATCTCCGACCTTGCAGATGGTTTTGACACGCGAATCAACGAGATAACGAGGAGGGTAGACAGGCGTCGGAGATCCAGATCTCCCAGCCCTACCAGGAGACATAAACAACCGTCTCCCCGGCCGGTCGTATCGGCGCAAGGCACCCCGGACGGTGCAGGCGACCACAGATCCCGCAGAAACAACCGTACAAGCTCAGCATCGCCACGCCAAGGTGGGAGATACCGCGACAGTCTCGGCTATGACGACAGAGGTGGTCGAGCTGGTAGTGAGGTACCATACTACAGAACGGATAGGCACCACGACTATGATCATAACGACAGGCGCTACCAGCTAAACCCAGGCCCATTAATCGACTGGGAAAATAATGACGACGAGCGTACTAGCGCGGTAAACGACCTCCTCGTGGCAGCCGGCTCGGCAATAGGAAAGCGCAGAGGTATGAATATTCTCGCACCACACAGATACGTAATAAGGGGAAGTCGCAATGAGAGGATCGGGTTAGAGGAGGCATCATGGCACGAATATTTCGCGGCTCTACATCGCATGTCTAAGGACAAGAAACTCCCAGTAGGATGGGCAGAGCATGTGAACGAACACATGTACCAGCTTGCCGTCATGGCTGCAAACTGGGACTGGCACACATGTCGACAATGGTCGGAGACAGTATTTACGATGATAGCGGACGGCCGCCTCCCTAGGGGTTGGAAGGATGGCTACGCTATAAAAGATGTGCAGCGTGACATTTGTGCGATTGGCGCCAGGACTGACAAGGCACGGCAAGGCACACGCGGTTCAAAACGAAATGAAGGATCGGCAAACGCAACAACGGCAGGGGCGGACAACAAGGCCAGTACAGACCATACACGGCCTACATACGATAAAGACACGGACGGGAAACCATGTAGCCAGTGGAACTGGGGGGAGGACTGCGGATTCTCGACATCCCATGGTCTCCAGCCCGATAGGAAGGCCCACCTATGCGCATGGTGCGCCAACAAGTACAAGCGGGCAAATGCGCATCAAGAAAAAGTCTGCTTTAACAAGAAAAGGTTCTTCGACAAAGCTAATGGCCCGGTCAAGGATAAGAAGGATTTTTAGATGACGGTTGTGCTGGCACCGCGCAGCCCAACTTAAAAACAAAAGAAAGTACAGCGGGTACCAACGCCGCAGAGGCATCGGGCAAATTAGGAACCGGCCTGGCGAAAAATGACGGACCGAGACACCGCCACACTGGGAAGCGTGGGCGAGAGGCCGATGAGTGCATAATACGTAAACGTCATGCACCAACACTGGCTGGGGACGGGAAGGTTCAGACACCTCATCAATCACATTTGACAGCGGCGAGACAAGAGACATTGTTTCAAACGCCCCCACCACCCACCAAGAAGCCGAGCATGACGTCACGGCCACCGAGGCGGGGGCCGCTGACCCCTTTCCTCGCAACAGTCTAGACAACGCTGTTTCTCACGATCACGGCAACGGCAGTACATGCGAACTGTCTCAAGTCTCTCCCCGCACAGACCATCCTAACGGTACACGCGCCAGCACCAGCGCCCAGACATTAGACGAGACAACCGGGACCAGGGTTCACGCACCCACTCCCCACGCCGCTGCACGTGGCTACCAACATGAAGATTATGACAAAGTTAAACATCTTTTCCACGGGAGCCCCCCACGTTACGACAACAGGCCGCTTGATAGGTTGTTGGTGGAGGACCATGTGGATAATGATGGCATAGATCAGATACTTGATATGGTATCGGCCGACCAAGTGACACACTATGATCCCCCGCCCACTCCAACCGCATACAGGCACACGCTCAATAAGATTTGGCCAGTTGTTAATGCCAGGGCCTGGTCGGACCACCGTGAATACATGAAGATTTATACTCATGTTAGATTCTCAGCCATCCCAAACTACATCGGCCAACGTATCCCGATACCATCGGGACTAAAAATTAAAGCTTGGCGCGCACATCCTCGTGAATTATCATGACAAACAGTTGCCTGATTTTCTGGAGTTCGGCTGGCCAGCGGACTATACCGCCGATAAACCACCTATCGCATCTAGAGCAAACCACCACACAGACCCAGAGAACACCGCCCACATCAAAAACTACATCGACACTGAGCTCGGACATGGTGCCATGCTCGGGCCTTTTGAGGAATGCCCTTTCACTCCTTGGACTCAAATCAGCCCGCTCATGACTCGCGCTAAGCACAAGACCGACAAACGTAGGGTCATAGTTGATCTAAGTTACCCAGGCGGAGTTAGTGTCAACGCTGGCATCAGGAAGGGACAATACCAGGGCCAGCCCTCCACCTACACCTTGCCGGGCATTATAGATCTTGCCGATGAAGTCATCCGTCTAGGTAAAGGAGCCTTCATTTGGTGTGCGGATTTGGCCAGGGCATACAGACAGCTCAGGACATGCCCGCTCTCTACCCCGCTGCTCGGCATAACTCTAGATGGGAAAATCTACATAGACATTGCCCCGCCATTTGGCTGCCGCACCTCCTCTATCGCATGTGCCCGGACAACAAATGCAGTTGTCTACCTAATGAGGAAACGCGGGCACCATGCACTCTGTTACCCTCGACGATTTTGTAGGTGCGGCCTCAACAAAGGGGAAAGCTGACGCAGCCTACTCAGATCTCCTCCGCTTGGCCGAGTTTTTGGGACTCGACTTAGCCCTCAACAAATGTAGCCCACCATCCACCGAAGTGGAGTGGCTGGGTTTTGCAATCTCAACCACGGAAATGACCATCACCATCCCTGAGGAGAAACTCCAGCAGGTCCTAAGCGAATGTGAAACATGGAAAAACAGGAAGCTTGCATCCCGCCGAGACCTCCAGAGGCTCGTGGGGAGGCTACAACATATCGCAAAATGCGTACGACCGGCAAAAAGGTTCATGTCACGAATCCTTGCGGCTCTCAGAGCCGCACCCTACAGAGGAAAACACGCGGTGCCTGAGGACTTAACACTCGACGTCTCATGGTTCACAGACTACGCCACACAATCCAACGGCATAGTTCTTCTGCCCAAGGAAGAACGCACAACATGGACCATTGAATGCGACTCGTCCTTGGAAGCCGGCGGCGCACACTCACCCACGCATTTCTATGCGGCCAGATATTCCAGAGCACTCATGGCTAAACACCACTGTATCGCCAGGCTGGAGGCCATAAACCTGGTGGTAGCCCTCAAAAACCTCGCTCCGCCAGAACCACACGACTTCACAATCATCATAAACACGGACAATGCCACGTCACAGCAAGTCCTCAGTACCGGATCTGGCCGTGACCCCATAATTTGTGCGTGCGCCCGCCAGATTTGGTTGTTCTCTGCAAAACTCAGCACAGAGGTCGTAATACGACACAAACCGGGGAAGGACCTCGTCCTCGCGGACGCCCTCAGCCGCAGGTGCTTCGACCGGACAGCAGACGACCTCGCCAAGAAAATGACGACCAACCTAAACTTGACTTATATCGTCGTGAGCCATGATGACGCCCTCACCCCGATCCTCTAGTAACCCATGACTCGATAACTAAAATTTTGCCTCTCTTCATAGGTTACTCACAAGATCACCACGACCGGCTACTCAACACCATGGCGGATGGTCTGGCCACGGGCACCTGGAAGAATAAAACGGCTCAAGTCAACGAATACCTGACTTACATGAATAATCGAGGGGGCAATCCTGCAAGCCCTACACAATACGAAATCATGTCGTACCTACTGCACCTATCAGATACCAGGACGCCCGGCACTGTCTCGAACTACTTCAGTGGCGCCCGGACTTGGCTCCAGGCGCTGGGCGTAGACAGCCACGTCTTTGACACCTACTTGGTAGGGCTGGTCAAGCGAGGGATCCAGCGCCGCTCAACTCACGTACCCACGCAGGCGCCTCCCCTCGCTCCCTCGGACATAAGGAAGGCAGTCAGGTTCTTCTCTACAGTCGGGAACAACGGCCCGGTGCTAACGGCGGCGTTGCTCATAGGCTACTTTACGCTCCTACGTCAGAGCAATCTGCTGTGCCCCACCCCACCGGCTGATACGGCGCACACCTTACGCGCACGAGACATTACACTAACGCCATTGGGGCTCAACGTACACGTCAGATCCTCGAAAACCCTGCTCAGATCGGCCCCACCACGTAACATCACGGTGCCGGCGATTTCGGGTTCCATCTACTGCCCAGTTCGGGCTTGGACTTGCTACGTGTCCAGGACACAACCATGCCGGGACGGTCCGGCATTCATCACCACAGACGCGCTTCCACTGCGACCGAAAGCATTACTCGACACGCTTAGGCTAGCTCTGGCCACACAGGGCCACCCGGCACCAGGTGCTGTAACACTACACAGCCTTCGACGCGGTGGAGCGCAGGCATGTGCCGCCCTAGGCACTTCTCTTCATGACATCAAGGACTTGGGTCATTGGACCTCTGATGCAGTCCATACCTACGTGCCAAAACACTCGATTTCATCGGCACCCAGAACTCTAGCATCAAATTTTGGTCAAGTTCTGTAAGCCTTGAAATCATGATGCTCCATTCTGATATGTGACGATAAAACAAGACAATAATAAATACCAATATTAAAGTCAGTCGGTCTCTCGCGTTTTCAATTGTGCATGTTTTTAAAACATGGGTAATTGAATGCGTATGAACGACGTCTTACTTAGCATTGGATACAAAGCATCTATTCTATTTTTAGACTAAGGCCCGGCGCTGCGCCGCCCCGCCGCCTAGCGTAAGAATTCCATATTAACCAAGTAGCCGCCGGTTTGATTCACTTTCGCCTTGACTGCGCTCCGTTCAACATCGTCTCTAAGCCTTTCGTTCTAAGCCATCCCACCCACCCATACTGTTCATATTCGGTGGGGTCAAGTTCTGTAAGCCTTGAAATCATGATGCTCCATTCTGATATGTGACGATAAAACAAGACAATAATAAATACCAATATTAAAGTCAGTCGGTCTCTCGCGTTTTCAATTGGTAGAGAATGCAAAGCACAAACGGAATCCACCCGTCACATCATTCATACATTAAACAGGAAAACAGACCTCAGCATCCCCCCCTCCCACGTATTTGGTTGCAACTAAACATGTGATTGGATAGCATTTGTCAGAGTACAGCTCCAGTCTCACCGGCCAGCTCCAGTCTCTTTAAAGTAACTCAAAATAGACTAATTAAAAATAGAAAAGTACCACAAGATGTACTTTGTTAGAAGGAAAAGTAATCTTCTTTCTGCTTCGCATAAGGAAAAGACTTGGTTACAAGTTGATAGCAAAATAATCTACTTAAGCATCTATTTTCCTCTTCTTTCAGGAATACTAATTGTCGTCGCCATCGGTGTGGCACTTGGGGTGTTCTTTGGTGGGATCCTCCTAACTCTGGCATCCTTCTACATGAGGAGGTAAGTTTGTACACATGACGTCTCCTTTTCCAGCATGGCATTGTTCACCCTCGCATGCTGCATATTGTTATTTGTGCGTTTACATCTACGCGGCCATGCAGTATCAGGACCCGTGCTATGAATCTTTTATTTCAAAGGTAGGTTTGATTGGGGGTGGGGGGGGGGGAGCAGAAAACGGTCTTGGAATGAAAGAGTGCTTTAAGCACAAGGCTTTAAGGGATTGTGGGTGTATGTCCCCATGAAATTTAGAGATCTACAGGCTCTGAAATGCTTCTTCCAGAAATTGCAGGGAGGTTACAAACTAGGCTTGTTTATGGGGTGGGGTGTGCAAGTTCACCATCGTCTTCCCCATGCTAGCTACAGCCCGGATTATGTACCAAACTACAACCTAGTGCTCGACCCAGTCACTGAGACATGTCTGATAAATAGCGAAGATTATCTGTCACAAATAACCATAGAATAAGTTACATTTGAGAAAAATCCTCATTTTCAGATTTCGAAATTGAATCGAAATGCGAGGCATTGTGAATGCATGTGAAAAAGCTCGTAAGTATCGCAAAGCTCACCTAGTGTGTGCATAGATTAAGTCAGATGTAATTTAGAAGGTGGGTCTTAGTTCTAAAGGTAGTTGGTGTTTACACTTCAGCCTTATGGGGCTGTCACACTACGACGTAACGACGTCAACATAGAGAGAACGTGAAGAACGTTGAACTTTTCGGTGTAGTATGCAAATTTGGGCACAAGTTGAACGTGGATGCAGCGTAGTGGACGAGAGCGTAACATCGGTAAAGCGTAGTGATACCGTCGTTCAACGAGAGAAGACAACGTCATTACGCTAACGGAACGTTATGAACGTTATTCCATCGCCAGAAGAACGTTACGTGACTTACATACGTCATGAGACGTTGAACGTATGTTGAATGCACGTTCTCCTGACGTTCTCCTGACGTTCTCCTGACGTTCTTCTGACGTTCTCCTGACGTTCTCCTGACGTTCCCATTACGCCCCGTGGGAATTTGCACTCGGTTTAATGTGGGTCAATGTAGTGGAACGTAGTTGAACGTAGTGAGCAGCGTTGGAATAACGTCTGTTTAACGTCATTGACGTTCACTGAACGTGAACAGAACGTACGGCGAACGTAAACCCTTACGTTTGAGCTACGTCGAAAGTTTTGAACATGTCCAAAACCTTGACGTAAGTCAACGTAACACAACATAATGTGACGTAACTCGACGTCATTCTAACGTCATTCTGACATCATCATGACGTAACCCAACGTAATGACGAAAAATGGCCACGTTAGGCTCACGTTGGCTCGTTACGTCGTAGTGTGACAGGGGTATTAGTGCGTACGCAGCAATACCATCTTCACCAATAGTTATCAATTATAGTCTGCTTATTCCTCCGCTACATTCTCACCTTCTCAGTCTGCCATGTCCTTCTAACACATCCACACACCACATCTGAACCCACTCTACTTCATTCACTGTTTTAGTAGTCTGCACTGACCTCTCAGGCAAGGAGCCACATAGACGGGTAAACCTGGATGGGTGATTGTCATCATCCCCACTAACCTGCTATCATAATCGGGATCCAAAGTTTGTTTTATTTAACGCCGCCTCTAGAGCACATTATCGGGATCCTCTACAAGCTACACACTGTATGGCTGATGGACCTATCTTGTGTAAGTAAGTTGCATAAGTTGTATATGTAAGTTAATTGTCTTATTTTTAGATGTAAACCATTTAAAAGACTTACAATTCCACGGTGACGAGTGTAGTAGTCGGCACTGACCTTTCATGCAAGGAGCCACATAGACAGGTAGTCGTGGATAGGGTGATTGCACCAGGGAACCTAGCTAGTGTAATGGTTTGCACACTAGCCACAATGTAGCAAGAAGTGTAGGTTTGAATTCTACTCTAGGTGAAATATTTCCCATTTTCGTCAGCCCCGATGACAGTATTCCGGCTGACCTCACACTCTACGTCTACTCATGTTCACAAAAGCCGTCCTCACTTGGTCTAAGCCCCTCCTTGGCATCCAGACACAACACCCCACAATTTAA
Organism: Branchipolynoe longqiensis; assembly: GCA_030323885.1. NCBI lineage: Eukaryota > Metazoa > Annelida > Polychaeta > Phyllodocida > Polynoidae > Branchipolynoe > Branchipolynoe longqiensis. The sequence goes on along the minus strand of CM059187.1, from coordinate 102,031,176 downwards.
GCCAATCAGATGCCAGCTCTGTTGACACAATCTAAGCCTACGTCAGAAAATGTCCACAATGCATCCCTGACGCCCCAGTACCATTAAATGCCAACTATTCCAACTGAGTCCAGCCTAATTCATGCACACAGACCACCGCCACATGCAGATCAATCCCAGCCGATTTGAACCAATTACACACAGTTAAATCAACACCACTGCAGTTTATTCAGCTGGCATTTTACTTACTGCATGCAATCTAACGTGTTTCCTTCCATTTGATCACATACAGGGCGAGCTCAATCATATTCACTCTGAACTTAAGCTAGAATACCACATACATGGCATGCGGTATGCAAATACAAATGCGACATAAAATGTCAAGAAAATGTTAATGCAATAGCCTTGATTCCATATGTCTGAGTACAAATGCGATTTGCACAGATGGCAAACGGGATCACTCCATGTAGCGATTGGTGAGAATGTGAACCGAGTGTGCCCTTTCCAATACAAACAGCCCAAAGTCGCTGCATACCTCATATGCAATTACACTCACATTTGCACACCACATACTGCTTATAAGTTATATGGAATCCTAGCTTCATGCTCGATTAGTTTAGCCCAGTCGGTTCCTGCTATTGAAGCTTCTAAGACAAGACTTACCCAATCATTACGTTCCAAATCAAATCATGTGCATCCTGCACATGTCATCTCAAAATCAGCCACACTCACTCTTCCCTATCCATACCGCCCCACTCAAATCACTCCGCACAAACTCACCTCCCTTCACACTACCCTTCCACACAAACCCACTTCACTCCCAACAACCCAACCCCCCTCACTCCATACATTACCCCCTCCGTCACTCGAAACAACCCTTCCATACAACCCGCTATGCAACCCTTCCATACAACTCCAAACTCCAAACTCACTCTTCACTACACTCCAATCAATCTACACAACCCTTCCAGGAAAGCTCTTCTCTCACCAGCTGAACCCTCTCCACACCATGCAATCCTCTCCACTCACCATAAACTGTCTGCACTCCACACTCCACACTTTATTAGCAACACTCCTCCCAAACCGTCACTTCTTAACAACAAAGCATTCTTACTTCACACACCGTCCTTATGCCATGACAAAACCACATTTACTTCACCGAAGTCCATGCTCAACTCCAACCAAACGCAGTTACACCTGCTCTGTGTAAATGTCAAACCTATTCCCCCTATCCTTACATACATACATACATACATACATACATACATACATACATACAAACATATATATACATACATAACCCACGATGCACTTTACCCCCAACCAAAACACAAAAAAACCTACTAACATCAAACAAATATCACAACCACAACACAGTCCAACTGCCCATTGCCATTCCAGCCCCTCCCCCGCCTACCCCCTCCCCACAGAGCACATCCATTGCTGACGTCACTTCCGGCTTGTTGTTGTTGTTGACAGGAAGCGGAAGGACGACGCCCCGCCGGTGCTGCCGGCTGACGAGCGCATCTATAACTTCAACGAGGCCGATAAGCGCCTGGGCGCGCCGCCGGCGCCACACCAACTGAGTCCGGGCGGCATGCCGGGCACCCTGCCGCACGGCACGGCAAGGGATCGCGCGGCCATGGAGGCGCAGGTGAAGGACTACCTGTCGGAGCAGCAGCAGTACCACCAGTACGGCTACACGGACACGGGCGAGACGGGCTATAAGGGGCCGCCCGCCGCCTCATCCGCCCACATCTACGAGAGCCCCAAGTTCGGCCGCAAG